>OX637407.1:6127500-6727500 GCA_951799425.1 Ilex aquifolium
ATCCCTCGGGTGAGAGACCAGATGATTAGGATACGCACTCCCTTGGTTTAGTCCATAAAGTGTGTCGGTGTACGCAGAACCGTTGGTGGAAGTCCATGAATTTCGTGTTGGTTGGGTGCCTGTTACTGTAATTCCATAAATACCCACCCCAAGAAAGACCCGGAGATTTTAAATAGTCATTGGATGCGTAACATCAATGGAGAGGGCTTGGAATGCCCGAAGATCATACACATGGCATCTGCATGTGTTGATAGAGCCAGTAAAGGTTCTGGTGGAAATGCATGAGTGAGTCTCATCTCATTTCATGGCATAGCATGGTGATTTCCAACATTGAATTGCATATTCTTGATTGGAATTTTTGTTGCTTGTTGAATGTTGCATGTGAATATTTCATATGCATCTAGGTTGGGGAGTAGCCTCTTTAAGAGATACCCTACTGAGCATGGCTCACCCTTTATGCGAAAAAATTTCAGGTGCGGGGTACGCACCGGTGGAAGGCTCTCATTCGGGGCCTCGTGGTTGAAGAAAAGCCGAGATGTGGCTTTGGAAACATGTTTTGCAAAAACTATTATGTTATTTAGTTTTGGACATGTAATATTGGAAAGAATTGTAATGTGAACTTATATGAACTGTATTTTGCTTAAACTTGATGTTATATGAGTTTGGTATGAGGTTGTATAAGTTTGGAATGGAATGGAATTGAAAAAGGAAGGAATCGTAGAAAAATTGGTAAAACCTACCGGTAGAACGTCGAGTAGTTTTACTGGTAGAAATTCTTCAGTGGGCAAAATCTACCGGTAGAACTTCAATTCTTGCGATAGAAATTTTGCAATAGGCAAAACCTACAAGTAGAACGATGAAAAACCTACCAGTAGGTTTTCCAAAAATCTCAATGTTTAAGAATGATTTTCCATGCTTTTCGGGCTTTGTGTCCTGTTATTCAAATGATGTAAATGAACAATAATGGAGTATAAATTGTGGTATATTGGACCTCAGATGAGTCTTGTGGTTAAATGGCATACATGTTGTGCGTTTGGGAGAACCCGGTACAGGGGATACTCTGCCCAAACTTTGTGTTTTTGTGATCCCTGTAAAGAGGATGTTGTGTCGTGGTGTCGGGTTATGCGGCATTCACGAGTATTTCTGTGGGTTGATGGGTGATCAACGGGGTAATTACGGACCCCCGAATTTTGGGGGTGCCACACCCCAGATTAAAGAGTAGCTTTTCAATTACTGTAATCAAAAGTTTAGTTTAAGTATTTATTTGACAATTCTATGTTTACATCACAAGCTATTGTAAAGCACACTACGTGCACGCCAATCTTACCTCTTTTGTTTTTGAATTCCAACAGATAACTTCCTGTGGGTTCGACCTTGGACTTAACCGAGTAATACTATAATTTGACCACTTATACTTAGGTGTATGATTTAAATCAAGTCAAGCTTTTGGCGCCGTTTCAGGGAGTTACGATAATTTTAAAAAGAACAGGGAAGTTGTCTAGTCTGTATTATATGTGTATATACTATTTGTTTTATTTTTATTGTTTATGTCTGTTAAGTCATTAGTAGGGTTTGTAAATCATTTAGTCCTTCAATTTCACTGTCTTCATTATCACAAGTATCTTCAGACTCTTTTGAGCTAAGTATGACTAATAAGAATCAAATAGAACAAGAGGTGGTTCAGAATACCAGACATTTGAGAGAATATTTGCATCCTACACGCACTTGTGTCCCCTCATGTTTTTCTTTTCCCACAAATGCTCCAAATTTTAATATTACAGCAGGGACAATACAACTTTTACCTGAGTTTCATGGTCTTGAGTCTGAAAATCCTTATTTACATATGAAATAATTTGAGGAAGTATGTGATGCTTTACAAGATAATTCTAAAATGACTTGGTTGAAACTTTTTATTTTTTTTCTTTAAATGATAAAGCTAAACAGTGGCTAAATTCTTCGAAAGCTCAATCCATTCCAAGTTGGCAAGTTTTGCAAATTGAATTTTTTCAAGAAATTTTTTCCTGTGCACTAATGCATTGAAACGTCAAATCATGAATTTTTGTGTGAAGAGGGAGAAACTTTTTATCAATGTTAGGAGAGATTTAAGGATCTTCTTCAAGCTTGCCCACATCATGCGTTTGAGAGTTGGACCTTAGTTGAATTTTCTTTTTATGATGCCTTTCCTTCTATAATGTGTCAGTTTGTTGAAATGATGGCCCAAAGAAAATTTATGGGCAAAAATCCCGATGATTCATTTAAGTTTTTTGATACCATTTCTGAGAGTTCCCAAATGTGGGACTCAACCTCACCAAATATTGTTGAAACCAAGCCATCTTCATCATAGGGAGGGAAATATGTGTTAAAAAGAGGATGATAATCTAAGGGCTAGAATGTCTACTTTGTCTCGAAAGCTGGATGCTCTAGAGATGAAAAAAGTCAAGAAAGTTTTTGTTGTGTCACCCATTGATCGTGTGGAATCTATGCTTTGGCAGGACATCCCATGGGGGAGTGTCCCACCATCCCAACCTTCAAGGAGGTTTTGATGGAATAAAAAAATGTCATTTGAAACTATAACAAGCCATATTCAAAGCCATACTTTGAAAATTACAATACAAAGTGGCGGAATCACCTGAATTTCAGCTGAAAAAACACATAACTTGCGATTCAGTAACCAAGTCCACCTCCACCACAACCTCAGACTCAACAGTCATATTAGCCTTATCAACCCCCACATAAGAGGAGTTTAGAAGACACTATGAATCAGTTCATTTAAAGTCAAAAGAGTTTTAATATTTAGTTTGCCCATGTATTCAATGATTTTAAAGCTCAAACTTCACAAAAATTTGAGGATATCAAGAGTCATCTAGACAAATTAACCCAGTCTTTGAGCAAAATGGAGAAGGGAAAATTCTCATTTCAACCTAAACCTCCACAGGGTCATAATTAGGCTAATGTTGTGTCCTTTGAACCTTCTCCGAGTCAAGTTCAAGAAATTACCACATTGAGAAGTGGTAAGGTGATTGACAAGACCATTAAAGCCAAAACTCTTGAGCCAATAGCTGAGTCAATCCATGTCAATGAACCAATTGAGTTTGAACCAATGATTGAAAAGGAAACAGAGTTGTTTGATGAAAAAGAAAAATCAAATCCTGTTCCTTTACCTTTACCTTTTCCTCAAAGAGTCAAGAAACCTCAACCATTGAATAATCATGCTGATATCTTTGAGTTGTTTAAGAAAGTAAAGATTAACATCCCCCTGTTGGATGCAATTAAGCAAGTCCCAACATCTGCCAAGTTTTGAAAGACCTTTGCACAGTAAGAGAAGGATCAATGTACAGAAAAGAGAATTTTTGACTGAACAGACTAGTGTTATCATTCAGCACAAGGCACCTCTAAAGTACAAAGATTTTGGAAGTCCTACAGTTTCATGCATAATCGAGAACTTCATAATTGAGCAAACTTTGCTTGATCTTGGAGCCAGTGTCAATTTCCTCTCATGTGTTAGTTTATGAGCAATTAGGGTTGGGTGAGTTGAAACCCATAAATGTCACATTATAGTTGGCTGATCGTTCTATGAAAATTCCATGAGGAGTTGTTGAAGATGTACTTGTACAAGTTGATAAGTTTTATTTTTCAGTGGATTTTATTATTTTGGATACATAGCCAGTCTTGCATGTCTCTACACAAATTCCTGTCATTCTGGGATGACCATCCCTAGCTACATCAAATGGATTGATAAATTATAGGAATAGAATCATGAAATTTTTATTTGGAAATATGACTTTGGAATTGAATGTATTTGATATTGCTAAGCAACCTAGGGAGGAAGAAGAATTGCATGAAGTAAATTGCATTGAGTCATTAACTCAAAATCTGTTTGAAAATGCTTGTACAAAGAAAGAGTCACATGCATTGTTAGAGTCTGTAAATAATGTCGAGTCTATTGTAGATATGTCTACTATTGGAATATGGGTTCCAAAATTTGAAGAGTTAGTATCTACTATAACAAAGTCTGTTGAGTCTAGTGTTGTTGCTCCTAAACCAGAGTTGAAACCTCTTCCAGCTGATTTAAAATATGCCTTCTTGGGAGAGGATGAAACTTATCTAGTGGTAATATCTTCAAAGTTGTCAGAAGTTCAGGAAAAACTGTTGGTAAGAGTCATAAAAAATCATCAAAGCGCAATTGATTGGACAGTAGTCGACATTAAGGGAAAAAATTTTCTTCTCTGTACTCATTGTATATACTTGGAAGAAGACTCTAAACCATCCCGACAGCCGCAAAGAAGGTTAAATCCACATTTAAAAGAAGTCCGGGCTGAAGTGCTTAAACTGTTAGATGCTGATATTATATATCATATATCTGATAGTAAATGAGTCAGCCCTGCACAAGTAGTACTCAAAAAGTCTGATGTTATGATAGTGAGAAACCAAGAAAATGAATTGGGCCCTATGCATATAGTCACTGGTTGGCGTATGTGTATTGATTATCGGAATTTAAACTCTCTTATCATAAAAGATCATTTTTCTCTACCTTTCCTGGACCAAGTTCTGGAAAGAATAGTTGGACATGCATATTATTGTTTCTTGGATGGGTACTCCAACTATAACCAGATTGAAATAGCAATTGATGACCAGGAGAAAACCAATTTTACATGTCTTTTTGACACTTTTGCTTATAAAAGAATGCTGGGTTGTGCAATACTCCATCCACTTTTCATCGTTGTATGTTGAGTATTTTTAGTGACATGGTGGAGCAATTCTTGGAAGTTTTTATGGATGATTTTTCTATATATGGTGATTCATTTGACTTGTGTTTAGAAAATCTTGAAAAAGTTCTTACTTGGTGTGAGGAAACAAACCTTGTTTTGAATTGGGAAAAATGTTATTTCATAGTCACACAAGGCATTGTTTTAGGACATGTTATTTCTGTAGAGGGAATTGAAGTTGATAAGTCAAAGGTTGATTTAATAGCCAATCTCCCTCCACCTAAGACTATAAAAGAAATTTGATTCATTTCTAGGTCATGCAGGATTCTATAAAAGATTTATTAAAGATTTTAGTTTGATATCCAAATCAATGTGCTATCTTCTATGTCAGGATGTACCATTTGATTGGAATGATACATGTCAATTAGCATTTGATAAAATCAAGAGCATGCTTATTTCTACACCAATTATGCAACCTCCTGATTGGTTCTTACCTTTTGAATTAACGTGTGATGCTACTGACTATGCTGTAGGAGTTGTCTTAAGACAAAGAAAGGATAAGCGACCCGATGTGATTTACTATGCAAGCAAAACTTTGAATGTCGCACAAATGAACTATTCTACCATAGAAAAAGAATTGCTTGTTGTAGTATTTGCTTTAGATAAGTTTCGATCATATTTAGTTGGATTCTCAATTGTTGTGTTTATTGATCATGTAGCCTTAAAATATCTGCTTAGAAATAAGGATGCTAAGCCACGTCTCCTATGATAGATATTGTTGCTTCAAGAATTTGATCTCATTATCAAAGACAAGAAAAAAACGTGGTAGCTGATCATTTATCAAGACTAAATTATGATACTAATTGATTGGTAATTACGTCGTTCCTAACCTCGTAACATCACCCTCACCCTCAATGTGTGTATGTGGCTTATAGTGATGGGGGAGTGTCACTCTCCCTCCGGATGATGCAAGAAGATAGGAAACAACAACAAAATGGATGTGAATGGAAATGTAATGAAAAAAAATAGATGGAATGAGATGCGGTGTGCACAAAAATGCTCCCCAATCGAAAGGAGTCTTTTGTGGTCGTGTGTTTTACTTGGAAAATATTCCAAGGTCGTCTCCTCAGGGAAGGAAAGAGAGTTTTGTGAAAGTGATTTTGCAAAAGTGAAAAGAAAGTGTAAAATCTTGTATTTGTGTTTTGGTGAGTTTTGTTCAAAATGAAAATGCAAGAAAGCAAGTGTTGGCTAATCCAAATGGTTCATTCCAATGGGAATACCAAATCAACTCAAAGCCTTCCTCCGATTGAGCATGAATGAACGATTGATTCGGGGGAAGCTAGGGACGAGATTGGTGAGTATCTAAGCATAAACCGTGACTAGGCCTACGGAATATCAAAGGCTCACCAACTCATCCACTCTCAACCCCGTCAAACCGAACCATTTGACTCTAAAGGGAGGAATGAAGAAGAGTTGAAAATGGTATTCCCAAGAGGAATTTTCCCTTGGATTAACCAACTTAAATCCTAGCTACGCATATTAAAAATGCATAAAGGAAAGACAAGCATAATGTAAATGAAAGACATTGTATAGAAATGAAGCTTTAAAGCATGAAACTAAACTTGAAGCAAGAAATCTAAAGTTATGAACAAAAACATTCAATACTCATTTTAAGCTAAAAATGAACTTGAAAGCATAAATGGTGAAATGAAGAACATGTAATTAACTTGCAATATACTTGAAATAAATGAGATTACAATGTAAGAAATGAAGATTACAAGAGGAATGTAGCTTACAGCAATGACATGGATGAAGAAAATGCAAAAACGAAATTACTATTCATCATCTTCAACCTTGGAGCTTTCTACATCTACTCCTAAGCTTAGGTAGCCAACTCCTATACAAGCTTGTAATGTTCAATATATGCTGTGTGGAGACTTGCCAAAACGTCCAAGAGGCTCCCCCCTAGCTGTGTGTACGAGCTCCCATCAAGAGAGGGCTGAATGGATGGCTTGACAGGCTAGGAGATCATAGCCCTGGCAGCTCACTTCTCTCCCATCCTCCATCAATGCATTGGCCTTCAAAGTCTTCCACTTGAGTGTAGGAGGCCTGCAAATGTGTAATGAAATGTTGGGATAGGCGTGGGAGAAGTGTAGGTGGGACCCCCAAGCCTCAAATTTGAGTTACAGGCTGTTTTCGCGACCAGAAGGTCCGGAGTACCGGTACTAGGTACCGGTACCATTTGGTACCGGTACCGAGTACCGGTACTGTTTTTCTGCACTGGACCACCTTCGGTAGAATCATCATAAATCTTGATCTAACCGTTTGATTGGGCTGAAATTTTGGCAAAAAACAGAAGACACCCATATCTACAACTTTCATGTTTTTAACTTTTCCAAATTCTGAGTAGATCATGGTCAAAATGGAGGAATTCAGAGGCAGTGCTTCCAATTGTTGTTGCAGCTGGTGCCCTTGTTCCCAAGCACCAATGCCTTATTGATTTCTTCACTTTTAAGCCTCCAATTCTTCATGTATTGTGTCTATGCCTTCACCACACATCCATCATAGCTGCAAGGTTATAAAATACATGATTTAAGGTATAAAAACATGCAACATCAAAATATCAACATTATTGACAATTTTGGCTAACACTAAGTATTTAAATGCAAAAGTTGAGTTATAATGCATGTAATGAGCCCTTCAAATATGCAATATTATGCGCTCATCACACCCCCCAACTTAAGCTTTGCTAGTCCCTAGCAAACAAAATGTAAAAGCAAGCAAACAAAAATAAACCTATACTAATTCCGCAATTGCATTTAGCACATGCAACAAGCCTTTAAACCCCTAGGTGATCCCTAGTGGACGAGTTTTGTCTCGTGAAGGTTTCCAGTGAAGGTACCTACAAACTTCTTGCTAATATTCAATATTTAAAGTATATTCCCCTATCTTAACTAGTGATGGGATTTCAATAAAAAAAAACAATGTTCAAAACATCCTAACTAAAAACACATGCAACACATTATAGCTTTAAATGCTATTCTAGAGTATTCACCTATACATTTCCTTTCAAAACTCGTGTGTGTGTGAACTAAACATGTAATTTAAGCATTTACACAACGGAATTCACATTCACGTGGCTATCCAAATTAAGCTTTGATGCAAAAACTCACCAAGAGTTTCTCTCAAAAATGAATAACTCAATTATTATCCTAGCATGCACTCCATGTGTATATGTGAGATAGAATCTTATTCACAAACCAAAATGCTCACATATAATCCAAAAATGAAGCACATGTATACAAATGAAACAACCTTGGCATAATCTCATGAAAGGAATGCTAGGGCATTAGATAGTAAAATTAACTTCTCTTTTTCTTTAAAAGTATGCATCCCCCATGCTTCTCTAGATCTTTTAGGACTTTTATGGGTTATAATGGGGCCTTGGGGTGATGTTGTGGTAAGGGAAACGAAGGATATAGGATAACAAAGAGGGTTGTTCCGGGTGAATGACCTTAATCTTAGAAAAACACTTCCCTTTTATGGGATTTTGATTTTCACACCATCACCACACCCTTTGTTTCTTTTCTTTCTTTTCCTTTACATTTTTCCCTTTTCTTTTTCTCATTCTTTTTCTCATTTTTCACTCCCTTTCTCTCATTTTCTTGGATTTTCATTCTTTTTCCATTGAACTCTTTTGAGTTTCAACATCCTTCATCCCTTTTGTTTGATTTTTCACACCATCATTCCTTTTCTTTTATCATCACCCAACTTAGCACTAGGAACAACCAAGGTAAGGTAGATATTTATCATTTTCATTGGCTTGGTTACATGTGTGGCATAGAAACGAATTCAATTAAGGCTCAATCATGGCACTAGGGATAAAATTTTACAAGAAAAAGGCTAAGGCTAAGGCTCAAAGCATTCAAAAATGGCCTAAGATCATCTCTAGATAGGCATAGGGGAGCATTGTACATATCAAGACAAAGTCAATTAACTACCCAAATGCACCTAACCAAAGCAAGCAAAATGAGATTATTGAACAAATGTGGAGTTTGAAAAATTGTTCCTTGAGTAATTGTAAGTTCCCTCAAACAAGGATTGGCACTAAAGCTCACATGGGTTCTTACTCATCTCCACTATTCATGTCAAGCACTCAAATGTGAACTCAATTCGTAAATTGCCAAAATTACAAGTTCATGGTGCACTTATGGTTGAGTTCAAAAACAAACATGTATGTGATACTCTTAGCAATAGGATAAACTTCTATAATGTGCTCATGTATTCAAAGTTCAAAATGAAGATCAAGTAATCACAAATCCCATAACCATTAGGATAGGGGAATATAGTTCAATATTAGAACCAAAATTTTCAAAATTTTCACATTTTCCATTATTCTATACAAAAAGTGGTGGAACATGTGAATGGTGCACCTCACCCCCCAACTTAAACCATGCATTGTCCTCAATGCACAAGGAATCATGCAATGAGAACAATGAAAGTAAAATGGGAAATGAGATACCCCCAATCTCTCTCTCTCTTTCTTTTTTTTTTTTTTATATATATATATATACACATTAAAAGGAAAACAACAAAGTTTGGTTACACCCCCCCAACTTAAACTCGGACATGATATTCAATAAGATTCGCTATGATGATGCTCAAAATGATATGAGTCCAAATTAGGAAGAGGTAAACAACTTCTACACTACAACATTATGAAAATAAAAATATAATAATATTCAACACTATACTACAATGACAAGAAAAGGAAAATATGACAATTAAAAGAAATCTAACTACTATATACATGGAAATAAAACAACAAGGGCTCATGTTAATCCGGCTTCAATTCGGATATGAGCTTGCGCCCATGGATTTTTTTGGTTTTAAAATTTTTTTGTTGTATAAATGCCCTTCTTAAACCATCTATCCAAACATATAAAAGATGTTGATTCAAAATTCTCAACCAAAAAGATGTGTAGGCAAGTTTATGCAATCCCAACAATGGAGTATACAATTTTTCTTTAAGAATTTCTACACTTGACTCCATCTCAATGCCCTCCCCAAATTGAAAAATGTGAATCTCAACACCACTCATAGATGGCAAAATGACCTTGGGCTCATTAGCCTCATGTGAGATAATAACTTCATTAAATGTTTCACAATCTAGAGTGGTGGGAGATTCAACATCAATATGCATTTCATTGGGGGGATCAACCTCAATACATTGACTATGCTCAAGGTGTTGTTCTTCATCCATAGCAATTATAGCATTAGTCAATGTATCAAGTTGTTGGGTTATTTGGGCATTGAATTCCATTTCGTATTGCATAAAATCGCACAAAATATTTTCCAATTCTTGCTCAGTTGAGTCCTCATACGTTGGATAATGGCAAAATTCATTTGGTGGTGTGAGATTGGATGAAAAATCATGAGGTTCATTCTCCCAACCATAACTCGGATAACTCGGTGTAACATAATGATTGGGGTAAAAATTTTCGGAGGCCAAAAATGAATTTGAACCTTCGCATGCAAAGTCTTGAACCGGATAATTTCTTGGGCATTCATTAGTGAGGTGTCCATACTCACCACAAATTTCGCAAACGTTTTCAAAATAAGGGGCATTTATTGGACACTCACTAGTGAAGTGCCCATACTCACCACAAATCTCACAAACGTTTTCAAAATAAGAGGCCATTCTTGGGCACTCACTAGTAACATGCCCATACTCATCACAAATCTCACACACATTTTGAAAACTTTGGGCATTATATACATTTTCATAAAAACTATAAGACATAATACAAAACACAAACTAAAACAAAATATTTACAAAAGAAACGACATACCTTGGTCCGTGATGAAAATCACGAGACTTACCATGCCGCCCAAAATCACCCTTTGAACTCAACGCTTTACCTTCCCCGGCAACGGCGCCAAAATGATTGATTGGTAATTACGTCGTTCCTAACCTCGTAACATCACCCTCACCCTCAATGTGTATGTGGCTTATAGTGATGGGGGAGTGTCACTCTCCCTCCGGATGATGCAAGAAGATAAGAAACAACAACAAAATGGATGTGAATGGAAATGTGATGAAAAAAATTAGATGGAATGAGATGCGGTGTGCACAAAAATGCTCCCCAATCGAAAGGAGTCTTTTGTGGTCGTGTGTTTTACTTGGAAAATATTCCAAGGTCGTCTCCTCAGGGAAGGAAAGGGAGTTTTGTGAAAGTGATTTTGCAAAAGTGAAAAGAAAGTGTAAAATCTTGTATTTGTGTTTTGGTGAGTTTTGTTCAAAATGAAAATGCAAGAAAGCAAGTGTTGGCTAATCCAAAGGGTTCATTCCAATGGGAATACCAAATCAACTCAAAGCCTTCCTCCGATTGAGCATGAATGAACGATTGATTCGGGGGAAGCTAGGGACGAGATTGGTGAGTATCTAAGCATAAACCGTGACTAGGCCTACGGAATATCAAAGGCTCACCAACTCATCCACTCTCAACCCCGTCAAACCGAACAATTTGACTCTAAAGGGAGGAATGAAGAAGAGTTGAAAATGGTATTCCCAAGAGGAATTTTCCCTTGGATTAACCAACTTAAATCCTAGCTACGCATATTAAAAATGCATAAAGGAAAGACAAGCATAATGTAAATGAAAGACATTGTATAGAAATGAAGCTTTAAAGCATGAAACTAAACTTGAAGCAAAAAATCTAAAGCTATGAACAAAAACATTCAATACTCATTTTAAGCTAAAAATGAAGAACTTGAAAGCATAAATGGTGAAATGAAGAACATGTAATTAACTTGCAATATACTTGAAATAAAGGAGATTACAATGTAAGAAATGAAGATTACAAGAGGAATGTAGCTTACAGCAATGACATGGATGAAGAAAATGCAAAAACGAAATTACTATTCATCATCTTCAACCTTGGAGCTTTCTACATCTACTCCTAAGCTTAGGTAGCCAACTCCTATACAAGCTTGTAATGTTCAATATATGCTGTGTGGAGACTTGCCAAAACGTCCAAGAGGCTCCCCCCTAGCTGTGTGTACGAGCTCCCATCAAGAGAGGGCTGAATGGATGGCTTGACAGGCTAGGAGATCATAGCCCTGGCAGCTCACTTCTCTCCCATCCTCCATCAATGCATTGGCCTTCAAAGTCTTCCACTTGAGTGTAGGAGGCCTGCAAATGTGTAAGGAAATGTTGGGATAGGCGTGGGAGAAGTGTAGGTGGGACCCCCAAGCCTCAAATTTGAGTTACAGGCTGTTTTCGCGACCAGAAGGTCCGGAGTACCGGTACTAGGTACCGGTACCGAGTACCGGTACTATTTTTCTGCACTGGACCACCTTCGGTAGAATCGTCATAAATCTTGATCTAACCGTTGGATTGGGCTAAAACTTTGACAACAAACAGAAGACACTCATATCTACAACTTTGATGGTTTGAACTTTTCCAAATTCTGAGTAGATCATGGTCAAAATGGAGGAATTCCGAGGCAGTGCTTCCAATTGTTGTTGCAACTGGTGCCCTTGTTCCCAAGCACCAATGCCTTATTGATTTCTTCACTTTTAAGCCTCCAATTCTTCATGTATTGTGTCTATGCCTTCACCACACATCCATCATAGTTGCAAGATTATAAAATACATGATTTAAGGTATAAAAACATGCAACATCAAAATATCAACATTATTGACAATTTTGGCTAACACTAAGTATTTAAATGCAAAAGTTGAGTTATAATGCATGTAATGATCGCTTCAAATATGCAATATTATGCGCTCATCAGATACAAAAGGGGATTCAATACCAATCAAGGAAACCTTCTCTGATGAGAAATTATTTGCAATAACAGAGGTACCATGGTATGCAGACATAACTAATTATTTAGCCACATGTACCATTCCTTTTCATTATACTTGGAACGATAAGCTAAAATTTTTAAGAGAGATATGCAATTTCTTTTGGGAAGATCTCTATGTGTATAAATACTATAAAGATCAGATAATAAGACATTGTGTACCTAATCAAGAAATCTGTTATTTCTTTTTTGTCATTCTAAAGCTTGTGGTGGGCATTTCTCTTCAAAAAAATCACTGAAAAAATTTTGCAGTGTGAATTTTATTATCCCACCCTTTTGAAGGATGTACATATTTTTTGTCTAAATTGTGACTGTAAACCCCCACATGTAATAGAACTTGTACCAACTATGTTTGATATATAAATATATGTTATATAAGTTTGGGTTGATTTTGGAAAGGTTTGAAATGGATTGAAAATGAAAAACAGGTGAAAAAGACAAATCCGGACAAACCGTACCGGTACGGCGTACCGGTACCCCGATGACCCAAGAGCAAACCGTACCGGTACAGCGTACCGGTACTGTCGGTAAAAATTAGAAATTTTAAACAGTAAAAGTCGGGAATTGGCTGAGTATAAAACACCTTTTCATCCTATTTTCTTCTATTCTTTCACTCCACTCTCACCCCAAATCTCTTAGAACCCTAAGGGAAGATAAAAGGAGAAAGAAAAGGGAGGAAGGAAGTCTATAGGGCGTGGGTCTTCGATTGGAAATCTTGATTCAAGTAGGGGTTTTATTCCATTCTTGTTCATTGATGTTAGGGTATTGATATATATATATATATATATATATATATATATGTTTTGCCTCTAAATGTTATATTTATGATATGAAATCATCATCTCTTAGTCTTTTTGCAAAGATTACATGTTTTGAACAAAGTTAGGGTTAAATACCCATGAAATCTCTTTTCTTGCTTTAAAACCCTAGTTTTTGGAGAGTGATGGATTTTCTTCTTAAATTCTTCTTTATTATTGATTTCAAAACTATAGTGATTTGTGTTGAGTAAGAAAATGATGTTGTGATCTCTTTTATTTTCTTAATTGGTTATTGGAATTGACACATGATAAATTTGGGGATTTTTTAGATATGCTTGTAAATTGAGAAATTGAGTTTGGTATTGTATCTCTTATGAGTGTGTGATGACCATGGGTGGCCTTTGACGAGATATCGTAGAGTGGGTAGACGTGTTGCTTGCTCCGCGTGGGTTTGCATTTTTCCTACCACTCGTAGTGGGGTTAGTGTTTTGGTAAGACTAAACCACTATTCGCTCACGGGTGCCGTGTCAGAGGGTTAGTATACTAATGCCTAGGTTGGATATGTCACTGCCATTGGTATGGCATACACCCTTCCTAAAGGATGGACATCTTTGAGAAGATTTGTGTGTGTGTGTGTGGGCTAGATATTACTCAATGTGTTGATTCATGGGGTTGCCTCGCATCATGTTTGAGATACATATACATATTGTTGTGGAATATTCGAGTTATGAATTACTGTTATTGCTGTGGAAATGGTTTCCTACAAGGACTTGTGGAAGTATGGGATTCTACAAGGTTTTGTGGGAAAATTATTTATGTTTTGGAAATTGGTTTTACTTCTCAATCTAGTTCATTGATATAGCTTAAACTTGAAATCGGATAAATGGTCACGATTTTCTTTCAAAAGTTATATATGATATTTGTGAAAATGAGACCGACTTGTTTTATATGTTTTCTAAACCTTGTGCGAGTTTGGGAGGATGTTGCTACAGAGCTTAGTGCTCACCCCCTACAAATAATATATTTTCAGGCCATGATTTAGAGGAAGGGCTCGGAGTTGATGAGCAGGTGCCTTGGGAAACTCAAGCTGATGGGCAGATAGATCCGGAGGGAACTATATAGGATCTTTCTTATTACGTTCTAGACGAGGGGATTCCTTTTGGGAATATTGTTCATATTAATATTTTGTTATTCCGTTGCAAATTAATAGTTGATTTTTGGAATGTAGTTGCCATAGTTTGGCATATTCTTTTGGATGTAATGGCCATGGTTTGGTCTATTCTTTTGGATGATGAATGAAAGTTTCTTTGTTTATGGAATTTATTAGTTGCTCTCATGATGTGAATAGTTATAAATTGTAATGTCTTCCAAGGTGGATTTTGGGGCGTTACAAAGTTTAGTATCATAGCCTAGGCTTTAGGTCTTACATGGGAGCTGTAGGTTATGGATTACCACTAGAGAGGTAGGATTAGGTTGAAGGAAATTATTGATTTAAATTTTTATACAAGCATCATGCTTTAGATTAAGGTGATAATTAGGATGTCTTGTATATCAAGGAACTAAATTGTGAATTGATGTGCAGGATGGACGGTAGACGTGGATGAGGACGTGGTGGCCAAGCAAACCCACCACCGCCACCACCTCCCGTTGCAATGAATGGCATTTATCAATGCCTAAGGGAGCTAACCACTCTGGTACAACGCCAAAATGGGAACAACAATCACAATGGAGGGGCTCATCCACTAGCCCAAGTGCCGGGCAACGGGGAAGGCAACCGAAGGATGGTAGTTCTTCGGGAATTTCTGAGGCAACACCCGTCTACCTTCCAAGGGAGCTCTAACCCCTTGGATGCGGATAAATGGATCCGCCGGGTGAAGAAGATATGTGACGGCATGGGGATAGCCGAGGATCTTCGGGTCGGCTTGGCTACTTATCTATTAGAGGGGGAGGCCGACCATTGGTGGGACTCAGTGAAAAGAAGGAGGACCACGGATGCACTTACTTGGGAGGAGTTTGACCAAATCTTCCAAGAAAAGTACTTTCCTGAATCAGTCAGGGACAAGATGACCGCCGATTTTCTTACTCTACGACAGGGGAACATGACTGTGACGGAATACGAGAGGAAGTTCGACGAGTTATCCCGCTACGCCACAGAGTTCATATCTACTGAGGCCAAGAGGGCCAAACGCTTTGAGCAGGGCTTGAGGCCTGCTATCTGGGAGAAGCTGGTGGTTCTCAAGATCCGAGAGTATGGGGATCTTATCAACAGAGCTACACTAGTGGAGAGGGACACGGAGGACACCCAGCAACGACAGAGCTTCGCGAGAGGAGGTCCGATCAGGACGGGCACTAACACCAATGGAGTGTAGCGGGCAACACCATACCGACATCCAGACCAGGCAGGTGGACAGAGACTTTTGACAGCCCGAGGAGATGGAGTGGCTCAGACTAGAACAAGCACTGACCCGCGTCAATGCTTTGCATGCGGAGAGTTTGGGCACTTCAAACATAGATGCCCCTCGTTTCCACCAAGGAGCAATCAAGCAACCGGGCAAGTACCAGCAAACAAGCCACCTCTACAAAGGCCAGCACAGCAGTAACCGTTACAAGCTCAAGCCCCTGGCGGCGCCAATCAAGGGAGAGTTTTTTCTTTGACTCAACCGGAGGAGGACGCTTCCAATGCCGTAGTGGAAGGTATCGTGCTTCTTTATAATTCTTGGGCCCGAATTTTATTTGACCCCGGTGCTACACATTCATTCATACGCACGAGATATGCACTTAATATGGGTTTGGATTTTGGGAAACTTGAACATGCTTTGAGTATTGATATGCCGACGGGAGAACGGTTGGATACAACAAGGGTGTGTAGAGGATGTGTGCTTCGCATTGGGGAGCAAGAGTTGATTGTAGATTTGGTTTTGTTAGACATGAAGGGGTACGACTTTAAATTTGGGATGAATTTGTTGTCCGCTTTCCGTGCGGTGATGGATTGTTTTCGCAAGCGGATCTCATTCTAATTACCAGGAGGGGTAGTTTTTATTTTCATGAATGATCGCAATTCTTCCCATCCATTTCCTACTACGGGTAGTAGATTCTTGAAAGCTAAGGTGGGGAACCACTTGAGTTTCTTAGCTAGCTTGATGGGAGATGATCGGGATAAATCCCAACCGGAGGTGATGTTGATAGTATCATATTTTCTGGATGTTTTTCCCGATGAATTACCTGGGTTACCCCCACAACGAGAGATTGAATTCAAGATTGATCTCTATCCGGGAACCGAACCCATATACATTGCTCCCTATAAAATGGCACATTTGGAGTTGAAGGAGCTAAGGAAGCAGTTAGACCATCTGTTGGCTATTGGGTTTATCCGTTTGATTACTTCACCTTGGGGAGCCCCGGTTCTCTTTGTGAAGAAGCATGACGAAATGCTTCGGTTATGCACGGACAACCGAAGGTTGAATCGAGTGACAGTAAAGAATAAATACCCATTGCCACGAATAGACGACTTATTTGATCAGTTGAGGGGTTCTAAGTATTACTCCAAGATTGATCTTCGCACTGGGTACCATCAACTGCGGATTAAGGAGGAGAATATTCCTAAGACAGCTTTCCGTACCCGATATGGTCATTTCGAATATACGGTGATGCCGTTCGGACTGACTAATGCACCAGCAGCCTTCGTGGATTTGATGCACAGGGTATTTCGGCCATACCTCGATCAGTTTGTCATTGTGTTCATTGATGACATCTTGATTTATTCATAGACCCAAGAGGAACATGCACGCCACCTCTCGATTGTGCTACAGACGCTGAGAGGGCATATGTTGTATGCGAAGGTGAGTAAATGCGAGTTTTGGATGAAGGAAGTGAAATTCCTTGGGCATGTTGTGTCCGAGCAGGGAGTAGCTGTTGATTCCACAAAAATTGAAGCCGTGATGAAATGGGAACCACCGAAAAATGTGACCGAGGTACGTAGTTTCTTGGGTTTGGCAGGCTATTACCGGAGGTTTGTAGAAGGGTTCTCAAAGCTTGCGATGCCGATGACTCGCCTTACAAAGAAGGGAGAGAAATTCTTGTGGACTCAAGAGTGTGAACTTGCTTTTCGCACTTTGAAGGAGAAGTTGACAACAACTCCTGTTCTCATTATTCCGAGCAGTGGGGAAGGATACGATGTTTACACCGATGCTTCGCTACGAGGCTTGGGATGTGTGTTGATGCAAGGAGGCAAGGTAGTTGCTTATGGCTCGAGGCAACTCAAGACTCATGAGCAGAACTATCTCACTCACGACTTGGAGTTAGCCGCTGTGGTTTTTGCTCTTAAGTTGTGGAGGTGCTACTTGTATGGAGAGAAATTTCAAGTGTTCTCGGATCATAAGAGCCTCAAGTATGTGTTCACACAGAAGGACTTGAATCTTCGGCAGAGAAGGTGGGTTGAATATCTAGAAGATTATGCTTTCACACTCACCTACCATCCGGGGAAGGCTAATGTAGTCACAGATGCACTTAGCAGGAAGTCTCGAGGTGAACTCAATGCTCTTGCAAGTAAATGGAAGATGAGGGATGCCTTTGGAGACTATGATTTATGGGTTGGAGAAGATAGATCTAGGCCATGCCTATTCAACCTTGTAGCCCAACCTACTCTCCAACGTAGGGTTGTGGAGTTGCAATGCTTGGATCCCGACTTAGAGTCAATTCGAGCTAAATTGAAAAATGGGAAAATGATGGAAGGCTGGTCTTTGAGGAATGGAGAACTGAGATACGGGGAGAAGCTATGTGTCCCAGATGATTCGTCTCTAAAGGAGGAGATACTTGGAGAGTGTCATCGCTCTAAGTTTGCTATCCACCCTGGTGGCACAAAAATGTATAGAGACATGAAGCGTCAATTTTGGTGGAAGGGAATGAAGAAGGATGTGGCAAGGTTCATAGCACGATGTGCAGTATGTCAACAGGTAAAGATCGAACATCAAAAGCCAGGAGGATTACTACAGTCTTTGCCTATTCCAGAATGGAAGTGGGATCACATCACCATGGATTTCGTGTCAGGCTTTCCGCGGACTTCACGAGGACATAATGCTGTATGGGTCCTTGCTGATAGACTCACCAAGTCTGCTCATTTCTTGAGTATGAAGACCACTGACACTTTAGAGACCTTGAGCAAGCTGTATATTCGCGAGATTGTTAGATTGCATGGAGTTCCCCTCTCGATTGTTTCAGATCGTGATTCTCGTTTCGTGGCGCAATTTTGGCAAAGTCTACAACGAGCTATGGGGATAGAGTTACACTTTAGCACCGCATTTCATCCCCAAACGGATGGCCAATCTGAGAAGGTGATACAAATTTTGGAAGATATGTTACGAGCGTGCGTGTTGGACTTCAAGGGAAGTTGGAGTGATCATTTGCCGCTAGTGGAGTTCGCATATAACAACAGCTATCAGGCAAGTATTGGAATGGCTCCGTATGAGGCACTGTATGGAAGGCCATGTAGGTCCCCGACCTATTGGCTTAAAGCGGGAGAGAGTAGCTTATTTGGGCCGGAGATCGTTCGGGAGACTACGGAGAAAATTCAACTTATCCGGGAGAGACTATGCACGGCATAAAGTAGACAGAAAAGCTATGCGGATAGAAGACGAAGACCTTTGGAATTCCAAGAGGGGGACTATGTGTTCCTCAAGGTGTCACCCAAAAAGGGGGTGTTTAGATTTGGCAAGAAAGGGAAATTAGCTCCAAGGTACATCGGACCATTTGAGGTGATCAAAGCAGTGGGCAAAGTGGCGTATCAACTTCGGTTACCAGCTTAGTTGTCAGGGGTACACGACGTGTTCCATGTTTCAATGTTGAGAAAATGTCAATCGGATACAATGAATGTCATGGATTTAGAGGATATTGAAGTTCAAGATGGAGCAACATATGAAGAACAACCAGTGAAGATTCTCGATACCAAGGAGAAGGTACTTTGCAATAAAGTCATCCAGCTGGTGAAAGTCTTGTGGCAACATCATGGGGTGGAGGAAGCTACTTGGGAACCGGAGCTGGAGATGCGAGAGAAGTACCCTCATTTGTTCGCTACCTGAGGTAAGTTTCGAGGACGAAATTTTCTTCAAGGGGGGTGGATTGTAAACCCCCACATGTAATAGAACTTGTACCAACTATGTTTGATATACAAATGTATGTTATATAAGTTTGGGTTGGTTTTTGGAAAGGTTTGAAATGGATTGGAAATGAAAAACAGGTGAAAAAGACAAATCCGGACAAACCGTACCGGTACGGCGTACCGGTACCCCGATGACCCGAGAGCAAACCGTACCGGTACTGTCGGTAAAAATCAGAAATTTTAAACAGTAAAAGTCGGGATTTGGCTGAGTATAAAACACCTTTTCATCCTATTTTCTTCTATCCTTTCACACCACTCTTACCCCAAACCTCTTAGAACCCTAAGGGAAGATAAAAGTAGAAAGAAAAGGGAGGAAGGAGGTCTCTAGGGCTTGGGTCTTCGATTGGAAATCTTGATTCAGGTAGGGGTTTTCTTCCATTCTTGTTCATTGATGTTAGGGTATTGATAGATATATATGTTTTGCCTCTAAATGTTATATTTATGATATGAAATCATCCTCTCTTAGTCTTTTTGCAAAGATTACATGTTTTGAACAAAGTTAGGGTTGAATACCCATGAAATCTATTTTCTTTCTTGAAAACCCTAGTTTTTGGAGAGTGATGGATTTTCTTCTTAAATTATTCCTTTATTATTGATTTCGAAACTATAGTGCTTTGTGTTGAGTAATAAAATGATTTTGTTGTGATCTCTTGTATTTTTCTTAATCGGTTATTGAAATTGTCACATGATAAATTTGGGGATTTTTGAGATATGCTTGTAAATTGAGAAATTGAGTTTGGTATTGTATCTCTTATGAGTGTGGGATGAACATGGGTGGCCTTTGACGAGATATCGTAGAGTGGGTAGACGTGTTGCTTGCTCCGCGTGGGTTTGCATTTTTCCTACCACTCGTAGTGGGGTTAGTGCTTTGGTAAGACTAAACCACTATTCATTCACAGGTGCCGTGTCAGAGGGTTAGTATACTAATGTCTGGGTTGGATATGTCACTGCCATTGGTATGACATACGCCCTTCCTAAAGGATGGATATCTTTGAGAAGATTTGTGTGTGTGTGTGTGGGCTAGATATTACTCAATGTGTTGATTCATGGGGTTGCCTCGCATCATGTTTGAGATACATATACATATTATTGTAGAATATTCGAGTTATGAATTACTGTTATTGTTGTGGAAATGGTTTCTTACAAGGACTTGTGGAAGTATGGGATTCTACAAGGATTGTGGTTCCCCAGTCGGCAGATATGAGAGAGGAGATCCTTAGGGAGTTCCATTGCTCCCGTTTTGCTGTACACCTCGGTGGCACGAAGATGTACCATGATCTTTGTGGCCAGTATTATTGGAGCGGTATGAAGGGACATGTTGGGGATTTTGTCAGACGATGTCTCACATGTCAGCAGGTCAAGGCTGAGCACCAGAGACCAGCGGGATTACTCCAGCCTTTAGAGATAGCTGAGTGGAAGTGGGAGCATGTCACGATGGATTTTGTGACTCACTTGCCACGAACATCGCGAGGGCATGACGCGGTATGGGTGATAGTAGACCGGCTTACTAAGTCGGCACATTTTTTGGCGGTGCAGATGACTGATGCTTGATCCGAAATGTGTACACCCAAGTGCAGGCGGTCAAGCTGTAGTAATAATCCGGTTTGAGTCCGGAGTCGAATCCACAGGGAACTTTTGTTGATATTTCTGAGGTGAGCAGTGGTAGAGACCTATTGATTGTAACCTTTGAGATTTGCTGTGAGATATGAGTTTTTCTGGACAGAATATAAGATTCTTTCCAGGAAGATTTTCTTAACAAAATAGGTGCTAATAAAGAAGTCACTCTTTAGTGCAAGGATCTGGACATGTAGCTAGTTATCCGGTTTGTCATAATTGTGCTTGATAACTCAATTAACTCCCGTGTCAACAGCAAGTTAATCGGAAGATAAAGATGGATTGTGAGAATTAAGAACATGATTTCGATGTCTTTCTAGAAGTTTACAAGAATTGCCTGTGCCGAGACTTAACCCGTCTACAAACAAACAAGTGTTTCTACAAGACATACAATCATGATATTAATATTTCATTCTTTAAATGAAGTACAATAAGGGGGAAGATTGAAGGGTAGTCATGAGGATCTAGTCGGGGTACTTGCCTTGAACTGATGAGTCTTTCTATGCAAGAGTCATCCGTGTCATAGAAAGAACCCATAATTATACAAAGTACCCTAGCTTTGCTAGATGCAATCAATCATCCAATAACAAGAAGAAATAAGCGTTAAGCATAGAAACATTGCACAAATATGATTCCCGGATAACTTATACATGCCCTTCTCCTCTTACTAAAGAGTGAATGAGAAACTACTCACTCTTCATGGCTTGGGTAAAGCTAGAAAAGTGAGTGATGCTCATCCCTCCAAGTAGAGAACTTATAAGATAAAGTAACAACAAATGCGTAGCCAATCTTTAACAAAGAATGGGTGAATCACATTCCACCCTTCACGGCTTTGGTAAAGCTCTAGAAAAGTGGAAGAGTTTCACTCTTCTAAGAAAGAAAGAAGCGCAAGCAATGGAAGTGAAATGTATGAACAATAAAAGTAGAAGAAAGCTAGTCACATTTGGAGGGTGGCTTCATCAACCAAGAATTGGAGGGTTGCTTCCTCAACCAAAAGATGAGCTATCTCTCTTCTATGTATGAAAAATGAAAGCATAAACATAAGCATAAACATAAAACTACTGTTATAACAAGCAAGAGATGTTGGACTAAAGTCAAACTAATCTCTAAAATAAAGACTTCATACAAGGGAAATGAGCTGAATCTACAATGAAAGTGGGAGTCTAAGCCTCCATCAACTTTCCTACTTCCTACTTGGCTCCCATAACTCTCCAACAAGGGGAGTATTTATAGGCAAGAGGAGGAGACAAGGGGGGGGGGGTGAAGGAATAGTGTTTGCCGCCCAAGTCCAAGTGAACAGTCAACAACTCTGCTGCCAGTCTGTGAATAACGTTCGAACGTGAGTTGGCGTTCGAACGTTCTTTCTGTTTTTTCACTAAGGGCGTTCGAACGTTTACTGCCGTTCGAACGTTTCTTCTGTGTTTGCACTGTGGGCATTCGAACGCCAGATTTGCTTTGACCCTATCACTCGAGTAGTCTGGTGGTCTTCTGTGAGGTTTAGTTCCAACTCTTTGCAGTGGTCTGGTCTTCCATCAACTCAAGTGTACGTTCGAACGTGAGTTGGCGTTCGAACGTGACACTCAAGTGCTTCAGAGCTCCAGTCTTCTTTCCTAACTGCAACACGCCTTCTCTTCAGCAGTTGAGTCTGCTACAGTGCAATGTGGACGTTCGAACGTGATTTGGCGTTCGAACGTTCTGGCTGTGCTCCAAGCTTTTCCAATTTTGGCCCTAATGTGCTGGTGCTGCATCCAAGTGTGGTACTTGTTGTTCTTGGGTCCTTGTTCAATTTAGGGCCTGAAATGACATCACTTAAACTCCATTAAAGTACAATTAGTCTTAAAATGTCATAATAACATGTCAATTTTAAGTACTAATCACACTCCCCAACCTAAATATTGCTAGTCTGTAGTAATACGAAAAAGAAAAAATCTACTCCTAATGCCATTTTCATAGGTCATCCGGTTGCATTTAGCTTATGCAACAAGCCGTTGAACCACTAGGTTTACCCTAGCGGACGAGTGTTGTCTCGTGAGGGTTTCCAGGGAAGCTACCCACAAACTTCAGTCAAACAGATGTGCATAGGAGAGTGCTGACTAAAGTAAATTAGCATCATGGTCGTTGGGACACCAGATTCTCAATTTTGACTTATGTCTCACACGTCCTTATTTCACATGTATTCATTCTATGCAAAAATTATCATTTGTTACATTGGTATTTGAAATTCTCAATGCAGTAGGAATGATCATTCAAGCAACAGGAATTGTTGTGTAACAAATACTCCCTTTTATCACCTTCCATGGATAGTTTCGATTTCACAAACCTCACATAGTATACTCTCAGCAAAAGTTCACTCTGATTATAGTGACTTGTTTCTCACAGATCATGTGATCAGAAGATGGCCAATCGAAAAATCACATGCACAATTTAGGAAAGGAGTGAAATTTTTAAGAAGCAACTACTTATGTTTGGCATAACCTCATGAAAGAATATTAACGCAATTAAAAGGAATGCTATTTACCATATCTCAATTGTGATTATCAACACATGCATGTAACAGACTTGAGATCAAATAGGGCTTTTCATAGGTTGTAGCGTGGCCAGAGGTCAGTGGCTAACGAAACGACGTCAGGGATTTTCAAAAGCTATCTTTTGTTTACGTATTGTAGCACACCTTTTTCTAACTTCTTGATATTCTGCCGAGAGATGACATTTCTTTCTTTCATTTTTCTCATTTGTCACTTTCTTGGCAAGTTCTTACCTTTTTGCTTCTTGTTTTGTTTCAATTGTTCCAATCAACTCTTCTTGGATGATAATCTCGAATGCTTCTTTTTCTTTTTCTTTTTCTGTATCATCTTACAAAGAGGATGTAAGAAAATTAGATAGCCAAGGTATGTCAAGTATGTTTTCCTGTGGATTGGTAATCATATAGGTTTATCACAGAAAAATTTATATATTGATGGCTGAAACATGGCTAACGAGGGATAAATTTTGTCAAAGAAAGGTCTAAGGCTCAATATTATATCAAAGATGGCCTAAGATCATTTCTCAAGCATGTGCACATGTATGTGTCGTATGCGATGGTTACTTGTGGGATATGTCAATAGATCACTTTTAAGTGCGTCAATCAAAGCAAGGTTAATGAGATCATTCAAAAATTGAGAGTGAACAGAATTTACTTGAGTAAACATTGATTGTCTCTCAAAAGCATCGTTAGGTTCGAAACTCACCCTGGTGTTCTTTGTTATCTCCACTGTGTATGTCGGGTTTTCCAGGGGGTATTGGTTATATACCAATTCCATTTTCGAGTCAGATCCTCCTGTACCTTTAAAATAACAAATATCGATGTACATATGACAATTTAAGTATAGAGAGAATACCAATTTTTTTCAAGAAATATGGTTTTAAGTCTCGGTTGATAAATGGAGGTGTCAAACCGATCATGTGCAAATTTACTCTAGCGAGCATTCTTAATATCCACATTTGTTCCATCACCTTTTAATTTTTATGCTAAATCTACAAATGCATTAAAACAAATAAAAGTGATAAATGGAACCATTCATTTCAAAATATCATCTTTTAATATCAACGGTTCGATTCATTCACAATTGCACAAAAACTTACAACTATCAAAGAAGAAATTCATAAAAAGAAGCACTTAAATAAACATAAAAACAAGAACAAGAACAGAAATCCTCTCTCTCACTCTCCTCCTTGTGCACCATATCCTCCATGTCCACCATGTCCACCCCTCAAAAGCCTAAGGATCTCATCCTGCTTAGCTTCAATGCTAAGCATGACGTCCAATAAGGAGCGTCGGGTGCTGGTGCTGGTGCTAGGTCCCGCCTCTGCTGGCTGATCTCCCTCTCTCTCCATCTCTCTCTCCATCTCATCAAGCTCCTCTTGTACCTCATCCACTCCGTGGGCCGGGGGCTTTTCTTGCCTTGCCGCTGGGCCGTCACTATGACTTTGGCTTCTCCGGAAGGAAGCCTTGTTCAGTGGCCCCATTGGCTTTTGGATTTCCATCTCGGGCTTCACCCTTACCCCATGTTCCGTGCACATTTCAGTCACCAAAGTAGCAAAAGGGAGTGCACTCCTCTTTACATCACACCCCTTCTTCATTTCATTCAGGATGAGAGAGGGGAGGTCGATGCTATGTCCTTTTCCAATGGCATACAAAAGTCGGGCCATGTCGGGTAAAATCTCATTCTTTCTTCCTACGGGAGCGAAGTTGGACACCGCAATCAAATTCATCATTTTATATTTGTCGGTGAGCTCCCTTTGCCTAAAAAATATCCTCCCTGCCCATGAAAAGTTAGCTACCCCCGTCAATTCCTTTCCCACCACATTTATTGCTATGTCCTTCTTTGGGGGGTAGGTAGGGTTTTGCACTCAAGGTATTTCCTCTCTTATTTCAATGATGTATGCTTCATCCACGTCAATGTGGGTACCCCTAACATATGTCCGGATTGCGCCGTTGATGATCTCAGCGTTGGAGTAAAACTCCCGCACCAAGTCAACAACGGCGTCTCCACCATTCCTCAAATACCAGACCCACTCCCTCCTCTCCATTTCTTGCCTTATTCCAATCCCAGCAAAGTCATCAATTACAACATCTCTCTCACAAACAATTGCATGCTTATGGTAAAAATTTTCATACCTTTCAGCCTTTAAGGCATTGGGAAACATGGTCCTGTCATATCTCTTTGTCCTTTGCCTTCCTTCCCTTTCTTCTATCACCTCTTCTATAATGTTTGGATCTTGGTTCACTGGTAGAGCACGCCTGGCAGGGAATTTCATCCTTGGCATGGCGTTCGAACGTGGGTTTTGGTTTGAGAGGGTGCTAAAAAGTGTTGGAAACTTAGGGTTCTTGGTCTGGGATTGATGATTTTGATGTGGAGAGGAGTTAGGGAGGGTCGAATTTGGGTATTCTTGGGGAATGAGGGCGAGTTGAGGTCTGTGGAGTGAAAATGAGTTCTAGGGTTTTGAAAGAATTTGGGGATTTTGGCTGAAAACGACGAACCAGGCTTTTATAGCCTGAGTTGTAGCGTTCGAGCGTTGGTGACGTTCGAACGTTGGTAGAAGGATTTTAAACAGACCGTTCGAACGTGGTATGGCGTTCAAACGTGGTGAGCTCCCAGTACTTTTGTGTTCTGTCAGAGGCCAAAGTACTGTAAGTTCTCTTCGTTCGAACGTTCTATTGGCGTTCGAACGTTAATCTCGTTCGAACAATCTATTGGCGTTCGAACGGACTGAGCTCCCAGTACTTTTAAGTTCCAGCAGAAGCTTCATCAGAGGCTGAGTACTGTAAGCAGTCAACGTTCGAACGTTACCTGGCGTTCGAACGTTGAACCAAAATTAAAGTTTTTCTCTACTACACTATATACAATCAAAGAAAACAAAACACACAAATTTAAATCAAGAAAAACTAAGGCGTCTCAGGATGAACCCCTACCCACGCTTCAGGTTGGTATTTTGGGGCATTCCTTACTCGGCCCATATTTTCATTTCAGTCAAAAGAATTTATACAAAAAGATTTTTACACTTTTTACAACAAATTCGGACCTTTGGCATTCACTCCCCCAACAAAAGTACAAATTTCCTACAGAAAATTATCTAATCCGAGTCTCCCTCTGTGTCTGTGTAAAATGGACAACCAGTAACTCTCCCAACTTCCTCTCTCACAAATCGGTTAAGCACAGTACCGGAATAGCATGGCGTATCAGGGTAATCCTTACTCAGCCCATTCACTATCCAGTCTAATCGATCAAGTGCACGACCGAAAATTGGTTCAGAACACTGGTTGTACCTTTTTTCGTGAAAGAATCTGACACACTGTTTACAGGCACCAAGCCTTTTTGCACGACGGCGTTTGGCAAAGCTGCTTCTGCCACAGAGGGGTTTCGCTTATTTTTCTTTGATTTCAGCCTTCCTTACTAATCTTGCTTTTCTCATGATCATAATATGTACATCAGATGGAAAAGTACGTAGAACTCCTAGGCTAAACCAAAAAAGATTTACATCCATGATTGCTAAATTTTAAGACTCACTATCTGGTTCTTTAACGTCTGCCAGTCACAAAGACGATTGAAGCTGATTCATAAGCATAATCATCAATTTATACAATCAATGTTCAAACATGATTAACAGCGACAATAAAAATTTAAAAATTTACAAAAATTATGAACGAAAAAGAACTGATGAACAAAATTATGAACGAAAAAGAACTGATGAACTGATCATACCCCCCAACCTAAACTGAACATTGTCCCCAATGCTTTGAATTTACCGGTTCATGGAGTGTGGAGACGAGGTTGAATGGTAGAGATATGTTCACCGCTGAGACCTACAAACAAAAACACAAAAATTACTCATCTGTGCGCAGATTTGGGTTTCGGGTGTTTCCTGTTGTTGAAGGGTTCCCTACATGGAATTGGCCTTGTGGTTGCTTTGGTTGAGCAGGAAACTTTCCCTTTTCGTGTGTGACCATGGATTGGGTCAACTTTTGGATGTGGCTTTTAAGATCCTCAAAAGATTGAGTGGTCTGGGTTTTGAAATCAGTGAAAGCTTGTGTGGAATTATTGTTATAATTCATTTGGCTTTGCATGAACTGATTCAATGTGTCCTCAAGGTTCCTCTTTTGTGGTGGTTGGTATGGTTGATATGCAGGAGGTCCTTGAGGTGGTGGGTATGGTCCTTGTTGTTGGTTCATGGGTATTGGTTGTGTGTTCTTCCAACTGAAGTTAGGGTGGTTTCGCCACCCTGGATTGTATGTTTCAGAATATGGGTTGGAGTAGGGCTTGTTGAAGTTGGAAACTGCATGTGTTTGTTCCAACAAGACTTCTTTGAATGCTGGGATGGTGGGACACTCCCCAGTAGGGTGTCCTGTTAGCGCACAAATTCCACACATTTGCTCGGTGGAAGGGCTAACATCAACTTGATGGACTTTCTTCATCTCTAAAGCTTCAAGCTTTCGAGATAGTGTGGACATTTTTGCTCTCAAGTCATCATCCTCTCTCAAGACATATTTTCCTCCTTGGGAATTAGATGGTCTGGCTTCTACAGTGGTAGGGGAGGCTGAGTCCCACATCTGAGAACTGTCAAATATGGTGTCGAAAAAATTGAATGCCTCCTCCGGACTTTTTCCCATTAATTCTCCTTGGGCCATCATTTCGACAAACTGACGTAGTCTAGAGGGTAAGGAGTCATAGAAAAATCCTACCAAAGTCCAATTTTCAAAAGCATGATGTGGGCAGGATTGGAGCAGATCTTTGAATCTCTCCCAACTTTGATAAAAAGTTTCTCCTTCTTTGACCGCAAAATTCATGATTTGTCTTTTCAGTGCATTTGTGCGGTGTAAAGGAAAAAACTTTCTAAAAAATTCATTTTGTAATGCTTGCCAATTGGGTATTGAAAAAGCCTTTAAAGAATTTAACCATTGTTTGGCTCTATCCCTCAAGGAAAAAGAAAACAGTTTCATTTTGGCCAATTCAAAATTGTCTTGGAATGTTCCACACACTTCCTCAAAATCTTTTATATGCAGATATGGATTTTCTGCATCCAATCCATGAAACACGGGTAATAACTGCACTGTCCCCGGCTTTACAGTAAAGAGGGGAGCATTTTCAGGAAAAATAAAACAAGAGGGGACACTATTTCTTGTGGGATTTAAGTAATCCCGCAAAGTTCGGATGTTAGGGACCTCCTCCTCTCTCATAGGGACTTCTCCATTTCTTTCATTATTTGTCATACTACCCTCACAAGAGTCTGCTACTGATCTAGGTGAATTAGGTTCAGGCTGATTCACGGACTCACACGATTCTGCCGTCAAATTTTGGAAGTGAGGAGTGCCCTCAGTCATAAAGAAAATAAAACAAAGTTATTTACAGTAAACCAAAATATACACAATGTTGAAGGTCTTTTTACCTTTTACCTTAAAATACCTTTTAAAGGTTCCCCGGCAACGGCGCCAAAAACTTGATGCTTGATCCGAAATGTGTAAACCCAAGTGCAGGCGGTCAAGCTGTAGTAATAATCCGGTTTGAGTCCGGAGTCGAATCCACAGGGAACTTTTGTTGATATTTCTGAGGTGAGCAGTGGTAGAGACCTATTGATTGTAACCTTTGAGATTTGCTGTGAGATATGAGTTTTTCTAGACAGAATATAAGATTCTTTCCAGGAAGATTTTCTTAACAAAATAGGTGCTAATAAAAAAAGTCACTCTTTAGTGCAAGGATCTGGACATGTAGCTAGTTATCCGGTTTGTCATAATTGTGCTTGATAACTCAATTAACTCCCGTGTCAACAGGAAGTTAATCGGAAGATAAAGATGGATTGTGAGAATTAAGAACATGATTCCGATGTCTTTCTAGAAGTTTACAAGAATTGCCTGTGCCGAGACTTAACCCGTCTACAAACAAGCAAGTGTTTCTACAAGACATCCAATCATGATATTAATATTCCATTCTTTAAATGAAGTACATTAAGGGGGAAGATTGAAGGGTAGTCATGAGGATCTAGCCAGGGTACTTGCCTTGAACTGATGAGTCTTTCTATGCAAGAGTCATCCGTGTCATAGAAAGAACCCACAATTATACAAAGTACCCTAGCTTTGCTAGATGCAATCAATCATCCAATAACAAGAAGAAATAAGCGTTAAGCATAGAAACATTGCACAAATATGATTCCCGGATAACTTATACATGCCTTTTCCCTTACTAAAGAGTGAATGAGAAACTACTCACTCTTCATGGCTTGGGTAAAGCTAGAAAAGTGAGTGATGCTCATCCCTCCAAGTAGAGAACTTATAAGATAAAGTAACAACAAATGCGTAGCCAATCTTTAACAAAGAATGGGTGAATCACATTCCACCCTTCACGGCTTTGGTAAAGCTCTAGAAAAGTGGAAGAGTTTCACTCTTCTAAGAAAGAAAGAAGTGCAAGCAATGGAAGTGAAATGTATGAACAATAAAAGTAGAAGAAAGCTAGTCACATTTGGAGGGTGGCTTCCTCAACCAAGAATTGGAGGGTTGCTTCCTCAACCAAAAGGTGAGCTATCTCTCTTCTATGTATGAAAAATGAAAGCATAAACATAAGCATAAACATAAAACTACTGTTATAACAAGCAAGAGATGTTGGACTAAAGTCAAACTAATCTCTAAAATAAAGACTTCATACAAGGGAAATGAGCTGAATCTACAATGAAAGTGGGAGTCTAGGCGTCCATCAACTTTCCTACTTCCTACTTGGCTCCCATAACTCTCCAACAAGGGGAGTATTTATAGGCAAGAGGAGGAGACAAGGGGGGGGGGTTAAGGAATAGTGTTTGCCGCCCAAGTCCAAGTGAACAGTCAACAACTCTGCTACTAGTCTGTGAATAACGTTCGAACGTGAGTTGGCGTTCGAACGTTCTTTCTGTTTTTGCACTAAGGGCGTTCGAACGTTTATTGTCGTTCGAATGTTTCTTCTGTTTTTGCACTGAGGGCGTTCGAACGCCAGATTTGCTTTGACCCTATCACTCGAGTGGTCTGGTGGTCTTCTGTGAGGTTCAGTTCCAACTCTTTTCAGTGGTCTGGTCTTCCATCAACTCAAGTGTACGTTCGAACGTGAGTTGGCGTTCGAACGTGACACTCAAGTGCTTCAGAGCTCCAGTCTTCTTTCCTAACTGCAATACGTCTTCTCTTCAGCAGTTGAGTTTGCTACAGTGCAATGTGGACGTTCGAACGTGATTTGGCGTTCGAACGTTCTGGCTGTGCTCCAAGCTTTTCCAATTTTGGCCCTAATGTGCTGGTGCTGCATCCAAGTGTGGTACTTGTTGTTCTTGGGTCCTTGTTCAATTTAGGGCCTGAAATGACATCACTTAAACTCCATTAAAGTACAATTAGTCTTAAAATTTCATAATAACATGTCAATTTTAAGTACTAATCAATGACCTTCACACTGGAGGAATTCTGTAAATTGTATATACGGGAGATTGTCCGGTTGCATGGGGTTCCCGTATCTATAGTATCGGATCGGGATCCTAGATTTACGGCTCATTTTTGGGAGAGTTTTCAGCGAACCATGGGGACACAGTTGATGATGAGCACTGCTTTTCATCCCCAGAGAGACGGTCAGTCGGAGAGAACCATCCAGACTTTAGACAACATGCTACGAGCATGCGTCCTAGATCTCAAGGGTAGCTGGGAAGAGCACCTACCCTTAGTGGAGTTCGCCTACAACAACGGTTATCAGGCGAGCATACAGATGACACCCTATGAGGCACTATATGGAAGGCCTTGTCGATCTCCGGTTTGTTGGACGGAGGTAGGAGAGAGACCCTCTACGGGTCCGAATTTGGTTAGGGACACCTCTGAGAAGGTGGATTTGATACGGAAGCGTCTTCTCACGGCTTAGAGCAGGCAGAAGAGCTACGCCGACAGACGGCGGTGACCTCTAGAGTTTGAGGTAGGAGATCATGTCTTCTTGAAGGTAATGCATAGGAGAGGAGTGGTCAGGTTCGGCAAGCGGGGAAAGCTGTCGCCGAGGTATATCGGGCCCTTCGAGGTACTCGAGAGGGTAGGTACAGTTGCTTACCGGTTGGCGTTACCGCCAAATCTATCGGTTGTTCATGCGGTATTCCATGTCTTCATGCTCCAGAAATACACCCCAGATCCGACTCATGTGGTGGATTGGGGCGAGCTTGTTGTTGATGCGGATGAGACCTTCGAGGAGGGACTGGTGCATATCATGGATAGCCGGGATCAGGTTTTGCGAGGCAAGACTGTGAGGCTAGTGAAGGTGTTGTGGCAGCACCGAGGAGTTGAGGAGGCGACATGGGAGCGTGAGGACACTATACGTACCAATTATCCTTTCTTATTCGATGATGGAGGCACATTTTTGTAGTTATGAGTATGATATACTTGTAGCATATGCATGTGGTTGAATGTGCATGTGTGTGTGAATTTTGGGGACGAAATTCTTTTAAGGGGGGAAGAATGTAAAACCCGGATAAATTTGAACTTTTTCTGAAAAAGGGCAAAACGATAATTTGTCACTATAATGCGTATTTAAAATACTCATGTTTCTAAAGTTCGGATGACACAACAGACTTCGCCGTTAGATTCGTATCGCGAAATCTAGTTACCCTGTCAAATTTCATCGAAATCCGAGATAGTCGGATTTTGCACGTATTTCGAGGCGACTGGGTGGCGGCTAACCTCACAAAGGTACCCACAAATAAATTTTATAAAATTTCCTTATAATTGAATTAAAGTTCAAATAAAATTAATTTGAACTTAAACCGGGATGAAATTAATCGTTTCGGGGCGAAAACGAACCCGGACAAGGGGGGCGTGTGGCGCGACGTGGGCCAAGCTTTAAAATTATAAATAGGGCCTAAATATCTCATTTTGGGCAGAATTTCTTCACAATTCTGCTGGTTTCTCACATTGGAGAGGAAGAGAGGAGAGAAATTGAGTTTTCAAGTTTTCTTTCGACGATTCACGGAGTTCCGTCGGTCGGAATTCGTCGAGCCAAGAATCAAAGTTGATCTCCTCGACGAGGGCTATGCAACCACACCAAGAACGAATGATTTCACCGAAGATCCAAAGAGGGGATTTTGGGAAATCAAGACTTGGAGGTTTTGGTTGGTGTTCTTGAGGTTCTATCCTTTGATTCACGCATCAAGAGGTAGGGTTCCCTCCTACTTTGGTTTATTTCTAACCTATGGTATCTGTAGGGAATGTGTGGGCTATTTTGTGTGTTTTTAACACTTACCTATTATAGTTGGTTTAAAGGAAATTGGTAGGTTCAATTCTAGTGTGAATTGGTAAATAGAAATTGCTAGTTTGTGATTTCTTGGATGTCTTGACAATTGGGTATGTGGAAAATCATGTATTCTGATTTTTTTTGAGTTATGTGACAAATTTGAGCATTTTATGTGATTACATGATTTGGTGCCTTGAAGGTGTTTGATAAAATGCCTATGTGAAATAAAGTGTGTTAATTGCATGAGATTATGCTATAACATGCTTGGATGAAGTGGTAAAGTGAAATCATATTCTTATGATATGATTTATAATTGGAAATGTAAATGTCGATGTGTGCTTATGATATGTTGGCATTGGGGTGAATTATGGAATTTATATGCATAAGATATGAATTGTCATGTCATATCTTGAAGTATGTGGTTAAATTGATCCATATGACATTCATTACATATGGGACTTGACATTGATATGCGATGGTACATTACATTGCATTTGCAGGGAGGCATCCCATTCATGGGCTTAGGCATGAGTATGGGTGTGTGTGTGTGTGTGTGTGCATGGTTAATTCAAACATCATACTTGGTGGTTGAAGGGTGGGCTCAGAAAAGTGGGATTGAAGATCCTACTGAGTTGCACGGTTGCATGCATGGAAAAACTTGTGTCGGGTATAGCAAGAAGGGCTAGACGTTCCCTCGGGTGCAAGACCCGGTTACTGGTTTATTCACTTCCATCGGTGCAAGTCCAAAAAAGTGAATTAGGCGTACGGAGCCGGCGGTGAAATTCCAAAATCCGTTGCCCAACAAAGACACAAGATTTTGTTAAAGATTTTTTTATAAACATACTCTTGGATGTGCAACATCCAACAATGCTTGATTTTTATAAACACATGATTTTATTTCAAACAAGCATTGGAGGTAATTCATCTATGATGAAGGTTTTACACACATGCATTGCATTGTGTGGTGGGAGCCGGTGAGGGCTCGGGTTGAGTTGCATGAGTGAGTCTCATCTCATTTCATGGCATGACATGATAAATTCCAACATTGAATGCATATTCTTGCTTGGAATGTTATGGATTGTTGATTGTTGCATGTGTACACTCCATATGCATCTAGGTGGGGAGTAGCCTCTGTAGGGGATACTCTATTGAGCGTTGCTCACCCTATACGGGAGAACATTTTAGGTGCGGGTTTTACGCCGACGGACGACACTTACTCGGGCACTTAAGGAGGAAGAAAAGCCGAGATGTGGCTTTATTTTGAGTCCTTGTAAAATCATTGTAAAAATTATGATTTTTGAGTATGTAAATATTTGGAAATAGTCGTAATGGGACTCATATGGACTGTTTTGAATGTAAATTTCCTGATGTATGAGTTTGGGTGGGTTTTCTCAAAACTCCATATTTATGGACTATTTTTAATCTAACCTTGCATGTAATTATGTGGGTATGGATAAATGGACCCGGTGTGGTCAATGTTTACTCACAAATGGACCCGGTGCGGTCATTGTTTTATATTGGGTCTCGGATGGGTCATGTGAATGTATATTGCACAGGTTGGGTTTTGGGTAGAGCTCCCCGTACAAAGGAGACTCTGCCCGCTTTTTGTTCAATTATGGACCCCGATAAATGGGGCATAACGGCGCGATATCGAGTTACTCGGTATTCACGGGTATTCCGCGGGTTGATGGGTAATCAATGGACCCCCGGATTTTGGGGCGTCACACCTACTCTGTCTATCAGGAGTTGGGTCTGGGTGAACTCAAACCCACTTGTGTCACACTCTAGTTAGCCGAAAGATCTGTCAAAACCCCTAGAGGCATTGTTGAAGATGTGCTTGTCCAAGTGGACAATTTTGTCTTCCCTGTTGACTTCATTGTTCTGGATACTCAGCCAGCAATACATTCGGAGAACCAAATTCCTGTCATTCTTAGTCGACCTTTCCTAGCAACTTCCAATGCACTAATCAATTGCAGGAATGGAGTCATGAAATTAACCTTGGGAATATGACTCTCGAATTGAACATTTTCAATATTGCTAAGCATCCAGAAGAAGAAAAGGAAGAAAGGGAAATAAACTACATTGAATCTTTGATATAAGAACATTTGAATGACACATTCTGTGAGGCCCCCTACTGAATCTTCTCTGTTAGAGCTCATCTCATCTGAAAACAACAGACGAAGACCCAAATCCACCAAGTTGCCCTGCTCATGCTGTTGAGACATGAGCCCCCAGATTCGAAGAGATTTCACCAAGTGGCACAAAGCCAATCTCATCAAGTGCTAGGCCACCAAAGCCTGAATTGAAACATCTCCCATCTGACCTCAAATATGCATTCTTAGGAAAGGACGAATCATACCCAGTGGTAATTTCGTCTAAGCTCACAAACTCGCAAGAGTCTAAATTGATTGGAGTTCTTCAAATCCATAAAAGCACCATTGGATGGACCATCGCTGACTTGAAAGGTATAAGCCCGTTAATCTGCAATCATGCTATATACCTTGAAGAGGATTCAAAACCCTCTCGTCAAATGCAGCGACGACTAAACCCTCACATGAAGGAAGTAGTGAGAACTGAGGTACTCAAGCTTTTAGATGCGGGGATAATCTTCTCCATCTCTGATAGCAAGTGGGTTAGTCCAACCCAAGTTGTGCCAAAAAAATCTGGGATCACAGTGGTCAAAAATGATGCAAATGAACTAGTACCAACTCGAGTCGTCACAGGATGGCAAATGTGCATTGATTATCGAAAACTCAATTTGGTCACTAGAAAAAATCATTTTCCTCTTCCATTTCTTGACCATGTCCTAGAGAGAATTGCAGGCCATGCATTTTACTGTTTCCTAGATGGGTATTCAGGGTATAACCAAATTGAGATAGCACTAGATGATCAGGAGAAAACAACCTTCACATGCCTCTTTGGCACCTTTGCATTCAAAAGGATGTCATTTGGACTTTGTAACGCTCCTGCAACATTCCAAAGATGTATGCTAAGCTTGTTCAGCGATATGGTTGAAAATTTTTTGGAAGTATTCATGGATGATTTCTCTGTATATGGTGATTCCTTTGATTTGTGTCTGACCAATCTGGAGAAAGTGCTAACCAGATGTAAGGAAGCCAATGTAGTGCTCAATTGGGAAAAATGTCATTTTATGGTAACACAAGGCATTGTCCTTGGTCACATTGTGTCGTCTGAAGGCATGAAAATTGACAAGGTAAAAATAGATCTGATTGAAAATTTTCCTGCCCCTAAGACTGTAAAGGATGTCCGATCATTCTTAGGGCATGCAGGTTTCTACAGGAGATTCATAAAATATTTCAGCACCATAGCAAAACCCATGTGTCACCTTCTAAGTCAGGATGTAATCTTTGATTGGAATGAAGCATGCCAGAGAGCCTTTGATAAGCTAAAAGACATGTTAATTTCTGCCCCAATAATGCAACCCCCTGAATGGAATCTATCCTTTAAACTAATGTGTGACGCAAGTGACTATGATGTAGCTGATGTATTGGGACAAAGAAAGATAAGAGACCCCATGTGATTTACTATGCAAGTAAAACTTTGAATGATGCCCAAATGAATTATTCAACAACTGAAAAAGAATTGCTTGCTGTAGTTTTTGCACTGGAAAAATTCCGTTCTTATCTTGTTGGTTCTTCTGTTACTATATTCACTGACCATGCAACCCTAAAATTCTTGCTCACAAAGAAGGATGCCAAGCCAAGACTCTTGAGATGGATACTCTAGCTCCAAGAGTTTGATCTTGTCATCAAGGACAAGAAAGGTGTTGAGAATGTGGTGGCAGACCATCTGTCCAGATTAACATGAATTTTGTGAGGATGGATTGCCAATCAATGAAAAATTCCCCGATGAACAACTGTTCATGATTGATGAGACACCATGGTAAGCAGATATTGCTAACTATCTTGCTACTGGTACCTTCCCTCCATCCTTTACCATGATGGACAAAAAGAAATTTATGAGGGAGGTTCGTAACTTCTTTTGGGAGGATCCCTACGTATTCAAGTACTGTAAGGGTCAAATCATAAGACGTTGCATCCCCGCTCATGAAAGCAGTCAGGTAATAAAATTTTGTCATTCTGAAGCATGCGGTGGCCATTTTTCATCAAGAAAAACCGCTGCAAAAATATTGCAGTGTGGATTTTACTGGCCCACACTTTTCAAAGATGTCCATGCCTTTTGTTTAACTTGTGATAGATGCCAAAGGTTGGGAAGCATTTCTAAAAGAAATATGATGCCCTTAAACCCCATTCTGATAATTGAAATTTTTGACTGTTGGGACATCAATTTTATGGGACCATTTCCTCCTTCCTTTGGCTATCTGTACATTTTAGTGGTTGTAGACTATGTATCCAAATGGGTTGAAACAATTCCATGCCGAAACAATGATCACCAAACAGTGATCAAGTTTTTGAAAGAAAATATTTTGTCCCAGTTTGGAATTCCGAAATCAATCATAAGTGATGGGGGTGCTCATTTTTGCAATCGTCCCTTTTGGAATTTGATGAAAAAATACTTGATTTTTCACAAAATTGCAACCCTTTATCATCCACAGACCAGTGGACAAGCTGAGTTAGCTAATCGGGAGATCAAATTAATTTTGGAAAAAACGTTGAATCCAGACCGCAAAGATTGGTCGTTAAGACTAACTGATGCACTCTGGGCGTACCGTACTGCTTTTAAAACAATTTTAAGCATGTCTCCTTATCGATTAGTCTATGGAAAGCCATGTCATTTGCCTGTAGAATTGGAACATAGGGCATACTGGGCCATTAAAGCAATGAATTTTAACTTCGACAAGGCTGGACTAGCAAGGAAACTTCAGATAAATGAATTGGAGGAATTGAGAAATGAAGCATATGAAAATGCTAAGATTGCTAAAACCAGGATGAAAATTTTTCATGACAAAAACATTGTGCGGAAATCTTTTGAGCTTTCTCAAAAAGTCTTGTTATTTAATTCAAGACTCTGCCTCTTTCCTGGTAAATTGAAGTCAAGATGGACTGGGCCTTACATTGTCAAAAAGGTGTTTGGACATGGAGCAGTTGAAGTGGAAAATCCATCAAACGGTAATATCTTTACTGTTAATGGTCAGCGGTTGAAACCATTTTTGGAGGATTTTGTTAAAAATGTGGAAACCATTCTTTTAATGGAACTAGAATACTCCTCCGAGAATCGTGCCTGCCGACACTTAAGTGGATCGGGTCAGGAAAAATCTAACCCAACCCGACCCACTGGGCTGCCTGTATAAGGCACCCACTTTTTCTCCCAGCCGCCGTTGTTGCCCCCCCCCCATTTTCTTCTTCTTCTTCTTCTCTTCTTCTGTTTCTGTTCTTCTTCTTCGTTTTCTCTGTTTTTCTTTACACACAACCCATGACCACACACTCCACAAACACAATCTTTTGCTTCATGTTTTGCATTTTAATCTTATATTTGCTCATGGGTATCCTTCTCTTGTTCGCACTCACACACAAGGATTTTCAGCCTACCCGAAACCCAGATCTACGCACAGACGAGTAATTTATGTATTTTTATTTGTAGGTCTCAGCAGATGAATAGATCTCTACCATTCAACCTCATCTCCAAGATCCGTGAACTGGTAAATTCAAAACATTGGGGACAATGTTCAGTTTAGGTTGGGGGGGTGTGAGAATACAGTTCATATTTACCCGTAAATTTAAAAAAAAAAATTTGCTGTTGTTGTTGTTGTTGTTCTGATCATTTTATATACCTTGTCTTGTATAAATTGATGATTATTTTTGTGAGTCAGCTTCAATAGTCTTTGTGACTGGTAGACGTTAAAGAACCAGATAGTGAGTCTTAAAGCTTAGAAATCACGGATGTTAAACTTTTTTGGTTTAGTCTAGGAGTTCTACGCACTTTTCCATCTGATGTGCATATTGTAATCATGAGAAAAGTAAGACTAGTAAGGAAGGCTGAAATCCAAGAAAAACAAGCAAAACCCCTCTGTGGCAGAAGCAGTTTTGCCAAATGGCGTCGTGCCAAAAGACTTGGTGCTTGTAAACAGTGTGGCAGAGTCTTTCACGAGAAAAGATACAACCAGTGTTCTGAACCAATCTCCAGTGGCGCACTCGATCAATTAGACTGGATAATGAATAGATTTTTTGGAAGAAATATTTTCTGAAATCAATGTGTAAATGTGTGAGGGAGAGAGGAGAGGAAAAGGAGAAGAAAAACATAAATTTCAAGGCTTTTCTCGACGATTCACGGAGTTCCACCAGTCGAAATTCTTTGGGCCAAGAGTTAAAGTCGATCATATCGACGAGGGCTACGCAAGCATACCAAGAACGAAGGATTTCACCGAAGATCCAAAGAAGAGATTTTTGGAAATCAAGAGTTTAGAGTTGTGGTTGGTGTTCTTGAAGGTTCTACCCTTCATTTTATGCTTCAAGAGGTAGGGTTCCCTCCTACTTTGATTTATTTCCATCCTATGGTGTCCATAGGAAAGGGTTGGGTGTATAGAATGACCTATGACTTGCCTATGGTTATGGAAAAGAGGAAATGGGTATATAAAAGGCTTGAACTAATTTCTAACTTGGGTTTGATGTATGGAAGTTACTTGTGTAATACCTCGACCCTGGAGCCAGTATCAGTTCCAGGGTGCTGCACAGGGCCCTACTACTTCACGTGCGAGGATCCCGCAGTCAGGCCAGATGGGCCAGAACATGGGTCGAGGTCGAGGTCGAGGACAGGGCTCACAAGCCGGGACTTCAGGGACCCAGGGGCGTGTCTACGCCATTATGCCTCAGACTGAGCCAGTAGATCAGTCGGTTATTCAGGGTACATTTCTACTCTCTCGTTTAATGGGCAAGGGTATTATTTGACTCTGGTGCATCTTATACTTTTATTGCTGCATCATGTGTGAAGGATTTGGGCTTAGAGGTCGAAACCTTGGAAGAACCATTGCATGTGAGTTCTCCCCTAGGAGCTAGGGTGAGTGTTGATCAGATATGTCGGGGTTGTGAGTTAGAGATCTCGGGGATTCTACTCACCGTGGACCTTAGGGTCATGGACATTCCGGAGTTTGATGTCATCCTTGGAATGGACTGGTTGGCGGCACACCGAGTCGTCATTGATTGTGATCGTAAGAGGGTCATTGCCTACACACCGGAGGGTGTTTGTTTCAAATTCTAGGGGGAAAAGCATGACGCTTTACCCCAAGTAGTGTATGACTCCCGTTGGCACGGGCAGTTGATGGGTTGGCTAGCAAGCCTTACCCTGGAGGACGAGGCGAGACAGGAGTTGGGTCTACCTCGGGTGGTTTGTGAGTATGAGGATGTTTTTTCGGATGAACTACCGGGATTACCTCCACATAGGGATGTTGACTTCACCATTGAGTTGCACCCCATTACATCACCCAATTCTATGACTCCACATAGGATGGCACCTGTTGAGTTGCAAGAACTCAATGTCCAATTACAGGAATTGTTAGACAGGGGCTTTATTAGACCCGAGCACTTCACCTTGGGGCGCTTCGGTGTTGTTTGCCAAGAAGAAGGACAAGACCTTTCGACTATGCATAGACTACCGGCAGTTAAATAGGGTTACTATCAAGAATAGGTACCCTTTGCCGATGATTGATGATTTATTTGATCAGCTGAGAAGGGCGCGGGTCTACTCAAAGATAGATCTTCGCACGGGTTACCATCAGTTGAAGGTTAGGGAGGCGGATATCCCTAAGACGGCGTTTAGGACGCGGTATGGGCATTTCGAGTTTACCGTCATGCCTTTTGGATTGACGAATGCCCCGACGGCATTCATGGATCTCATGCATAGGGTGTTCCAACCTTACCTAGATCAGTTTGTCGTGGTCTTTGTTGACGACATTTTGATCTACTCCAAGTCTGAGGAGGAGCATGAGGGTCACTTAAGGGTTGTTCTCCAAACCTTGAGAGACCATCAGTTGTGCACCAAGTTTAGCAAGTGTGAATTTTGGCTTACAGAGGTGAAATTTTTAGGACACATGGTGTCGGCTTCGGGTGTATCCGTGGACCCGGAGAAGGTTGAGGCAGTCATGAATTGGGAGAGGCCGAAGTCAGTATTCGAGATACGCAGTTTCTAAGGATTGGCAGGGTACTACCGGAGATTCATCGAGGACTTCTCCCGACTAGCTGCACCTATGACGAGATTGACCCGGAAGGAGGTCAAGTTTCAGTGGGATGATTCGTGTGAGAAGGCATTCCAAGAGTTGAAAAGGAGGCATACTTCAGCTCCTATTCTGATAGTCCCAGAGAGGGGACAGAGGTACACAGTGTATTGTGATGCCTCCAAAGACGGACTTGGTTGCATTTTGATGCAGTCCGGGAGGGTGGTGGCTTATGGTTCTCGGCAGTTAAAGAACCACGAGCAGAATACCCCACACATGACATGGAGTTGGCGCCATTGTCTTTGCCTTGAAGGCATGGCGCCACTATTTATATGGTGAGCAGTTTGAGGTGTTTTCGGACCATAAGAGTCTGAAGTACATCTTTACACAGCGGGACCTCAACATGAGGCAACGCAGGTGGATGGAGTATCTGGAGGACTATGATTTCACTTTGCATTACCATCCCGGTAAGACAAATGTGGTAGCTGATGCATTCACCCGGAAGTCACGGGGAGTCTTGGCTAGTGTGGCTTCCCGGGAGTGGCAGATGCTCGAGACTGTGGGACAGTTAGGGCTACGCTACATAGGTCAGGCTCAGGGCACTTTGGGGAGTTTGGTGGCTACGCCTTCCCTACTGAGCAGAGTGATCGAGTCCCAGGGGCAGGATACAGAGATTTTGTCCATTATGGACCGAGTACAGTCCGGTACAGGTGACGAGGGCTAGACCATTCATACGGATGGTAGTCTTCGGTTTAGGGGAAGGATTGTGGTTCCCTAGTCTGCGGAGCTGAGAGAGGAGATCCTTAGAGAATTCCATTGCTCCTGTTTTGCTGTGCATCCAGGTGGAACGAAGATATACCATGATCTTTGTCGCCAGTATTATTGAAGCGGAATGAAGAAACACGTTGGGGATTTTGTTAGCCGATGTCTCACGTGTCAGCAGGTGAAGGCTGAACACCAGAGACCAGCAGGGTTACTCCAACCTTTGGAGGGAGCGGAGTGGAAGTGGGAGCATGTCACGATGGATTTTGTGACCCACTTGCCACGAACATTAAGAGGGCATGACGCGGTATGGATGATAGTGGACCGGCTTACAAAGTCGGCACACTTTTTGGCGGTGCGGATGACCTTCACACTGGAGGAATTTTGCAGGTTGTATATACGGGAGATTGTCCGGTTGCATGGGATGCCCGTATATATAGTATCAGATCGGGATCCCAGGTTTATGACTCATTTTTTGGAGAATTTCCAGCGAGCCATGGGGACACAGTTGATGATGAGCACTACTTTTCATCCCTAGACGGACGGTCAGTCGGAGAGGACCATCCAGACTTTAGAGGACATGCTACGGGCATGCGTCCTAGATCTCAAGGGTAGCTGGGAAGAGCACCTACCCTTAGTGGAGTTCGCCTACAACAATAGTTACTAGACGAGCATACAGATTACACCCTATGAGGCACTATATGGGAGGTCTTGTCGTTCTCCGGTTTGTTGGACGGAGGTAGGAGAGAGACCCTCTACGGGTCCGGAATTGGTTAGAGACACCTCGGAGAAGGTGGACTTGATACGGAAGCGTCTTCTCACGGCTCAGAGCCGACAGAAGAACTACGCCGACAGACGGCGGTGACCTCTAGAGTTTGAGGTGGGAGATCATGTCTTCTTGAAGGTGATGCCTAAAAGAGGAGTGGTCAGGTTCGGCAAGCGGGGAAAGCTGTCGTCGAGGTATATCGGGTCCTTTGAAGTACTTGAGAGGGTTGGTACAGTTGCTTACCTGTTGGTGTTACCGCCAAATCTATCTGGTGTTCACGCGGTATTCCATGTCTCTATGCTCCGGAAATACACCCCAGATCCGACTCATGTGGTGGATTTGGGCGAGCTTGTTGTTGATGCGGATGGAACCTTCGAGGAGGGACCGGGATCAGGTTTTGCGAGGCAAGACCGTAAGGCAAGTGAAGGTTCTGTGGCAGCACCGATGAGTGGAGGAGGCGACATGGGAACGCGATGACACTATCCGTACCAGTTATCCTTTCTTATTCGAGGATAGAGGTACATTTTTGTAGTTATGAGTATGATATACTTGTCGCATATGCATGTGGTTGAATGTGCAAGTGTGTGTGAATTTCGAGGACGAAATTCTTTTAAGGGGGAAAGAATGTAAAACCCGGGTAAATTTGAATTTTTTCTTAAAAAGGGCAAAACGGTAATTTGCCACTATAATGCAGACTTAAAATACATATTTCTCTAGAGCTCGGATAATGCAACAGAATTCACCATTGGATTCGTATCGTGAAACCGAGTTGCCCAGAAAATTTTTGTCGAATTCCGAGATAGTCAGATTTTTCACGTTTTACGAGACAACAGCGTGTCGGGTGACCTAACAAACGTCCCCAAAAATAAATTTTTTTAAAATTTCCTTATAATTGAAGGAAAGTTCAAATAAAAATAATTTGAACTTAAACCGGGATGAAATTAATCGTTTCGGGGCGAAAACGGACCCGAACAAGGAGGGGCGTGTGGCGCGACGGGCACCAAGCATCAAGGGCTATAAATATCGGTAAAAATTTGATTTTTGGAAGAAATATCTTCTGAAATCAGTGTGTAAATGTGTGAGGGAGAGATGAGAGGAAAAGGAGAAGAAAAACATAAATTTCAATGTTTTTCTCGACGATTCACAGAGTTCGGCCGGTCAGAAATCTTTGGGCCAAGAGTTAAAGTCGATCATATCGACGAGGGCTACGCAACCATACCAAGAATGAAGGATTTCACCGAAGATCCAAAGAAGAGATTTTGGAAAATCAAGAGTTTAGAGTTGTGGTTGGTGTTCTTGATGGTTCTACCCTTCATTTTATGCTTCAAGAGGTAGGGTTCCCTCCTACTTTGGTTTATTTCCATCTTATGGTGTCCATAGGAAAGGGTTGGGTGTATAGAATGACCTATGACTTGTCTATGGTTATGGAAAAGAGGAAATGGGTATAGAAATAACTTGAACCAATTTCTAGCTTGGGTTTGATATATGGAAGTTACTTGTGTAATTTCTTGGAATTTGGTATTGGTGGGCATGCTATGTGTTTATATTGTGCCTTTGTGAATAAGGTGTGTTATTGACATAGATTATGCAATAACATGCTTATGTTTAGTTGTTAAGTATAAAATATTGATATATGTTCATTGATATATTGCCATTGTGATGGATAAAGGTAATTATATGCACATGATATAATTGGCCTTGGTATATTGATATACGGTTATATTGCTCATTTGACATTCATTGCATCTTGGGCATGATATTGGCATCACATTCACGGGCATAAGACATGAGTGTAGTTGTGGGTGCATGGTTGATCAAACACCATCCTTGGTGTTTGATAAGTGGACTCGGGAAGGTTGGATCGAAGATCCGACTGAGTTGCATGGTTGCATGAAAAACTTGTGTCGGGTATAGCAAGAAGGGCTAGATTCTCCTTCGGATGCAAGACTCGACTACTTGGTTCATACACTCCCCTGAGGTGAAATTCCGGAAAAGTGTAATGGTGTACGGAACCGGCGGTATGATACCAAAATCCGTTGCCCAACAAAGATAGAAGATTTTGTTTATAAAAATACTCATTTGATTTGTAACATCCAACAATGATTTGGTTTTATAAACACGTGACTTTTATTTCAAACAATCATTGGATGTATTTCATCAATGACAAATGTATTACACAGGTGCATTGCATTGTGTTGGGGGAGTCGGTGAGGACTCGGGGTAAAGTGCGTGAGTGAGTATCATCTCATATCATGACATGACATGGTAGAATTCCAATCTTGAATTACATGTTCTTGTTTGGAATGGATAATGGTTGTTGATTGTTGCATGTGCACATTTCATATGCATCTAGGTTGGGGAGTAGCCTCTGTAGGAGATACTCTATTGAGCGTAGCTCACCCTGTACGGGAAAACATTTCAGGTGCAGGGTACGCACCGGTGGAAGGCTCTCACTTGGGGCCTCAAGGATGAAGAAAAGCCGACTTGTGGCTTTTAATTCACATTTTGTAAAACTATTGTGGAAAAAACTATGCTTTTGTAAAACACTCGCTAAATTAATTTTTGAGCATGTAATGTATGTGAAAGAATTGTAATCGAACTGACATGAACTATTTTTAACGTAACCTTGCATGTATTAGATGAGTATGGATAAATGGATACGGTGTGGTCAATGTTTACTCATAAATGGACCCGGTGTGGTTAATATTGTATATTAGACCTCGGATGGGTCGTGTGAGTGTATGTGGCACAGGTTGTCTTTTGGGTAGAGCTCCCAATACAAAGGAGGCTCTGCCCGATTTTTGTTAAATTAAGGACCCCCAGGCTTTGGGGTGTCACAGCTTGGTATCAGAGCTTAGGTATATGATTTACCTAGGGCTTGATGGGCATGAGTCTAGACCATTGCATCCATTGTGCATTTTATGTTATGTGTTTTAAATGCTACATGTTATGTGCTATGTGTTATGTGAATTATATGCATGGTGAAATATATATGGAAGGAGAAACACTAGGGTTAGAAAACATGACCTTGGGGTTCGGGAAGAAGAATGAACGTGATGGTTCAGGGTGTAGATGTCTACTAGTGGTGGCACATGCACTACTAGTGAGACAAGGAGAGAAATCTCAATGTTACGACTTTGATCCCTACCTTGGGATACTAAGTAAATGCTCTGTTGCTATTTGACATGTGTGTAGATGGCAAATAGAGGAAGAGGACGCGGTCGAGGCGGTGGGCGGAACAACAACCAACCACCAACGGCCTTTGACCAACTGGACTTCATGGAGGCTATTGGTGTTGCGGCTGCTACCATTGCACAGGCTAGTGCAAATATGGGCTAAGGAGGCTCAAGTAACCTCCAGAAGTTTAAGACACACAAGCCTCCAACTTTCATGGGAGGGGCGGATCCGATGGTGGCCGACTATTGGTTCCTACAAGTTGACAAGATTATGTGGCCACAGACATGGCCAAGGTGAGGAAGTTTGAGGATGGCCTGAAATTGTCCATTCGGGTTAAAATTGTGGTCCTCCGCCTACAAGACTTGGACTCGATGGTCGAGACATCTATGGCCATTGAGAGAGAGGTAGATGATGCACGGAACATCCGGGAAGCGGGTGTTAAAGACAAAAGCAAGGAGGGCCAATATTTTTCTTCAAGTTCGGGGAAGAAGCAAAGGACTTCGATTCCACATAGCCGCGGCTATCAAGGCCATGGCCAAGGTCAATCCTCCCAAGGTGGGAGAAATCAGAGGCCTTCCTACCAGGCAGGCCAAAGGACTTGCTATCATTGCCACCAACCGGGGCATATGAAGCAGGATTGTCCTCAGCGGCAGGGATGTCAGAGCTATGGAACATCCCAGTCCCAGCCTTCGGTGGGGCATGCACAGACGCACTTTGTTCCTCCCTTCCCCACCATGGGCCAGGGGAGCCAGTATCAGTTCCAGGGTACTGCACAGGGCCCTACTACTTCACGTGCGGGGATCCCGCAGTCAGGCCAGATGGGCCAGATCATGGGTCGAGGTCGAGGACAGGGCTCACAAGTCGGGACTTCAGGGACCCAGGGGCGTGTCTACGCCATTATGCCTCAGACTGAGCCAGCAGATCAGTCGGTTATTCAGGGTACATTTCTACTCTCTCGCTTATGGGCAAGGGTATTATTTGACTCTGGTGCATCTCATTCTTTTATTGCTGCATCATGTGTGAAAGATTTGGGCTTAGAGGTCGAAACCTTGGAAGAGCCATTGCATGTGAGTTCTCCCCTAGAAGCTAGGGTGAGTGTTGATCAGATATGTCGGGGTTGTGAGTTAGAGATCTCGGGGATTCTACTCACCGTGGACCTTAGGGTCATGGACATTGTTGTCCAAATTTGGTATTGACAATTTACGTGCAAGTATACACGATCAACAAGTAATAAAGTGATAAGTAGAGTATCGTTCCCACGGAGAATTATTACTAATACCTTTCAAGTACTAACTTTATATCAATTCAATTTTATTTAAACAATTGGAATTGAACTATGAAATTACTAATTTAAAACTAAATCTAAACTTAATAATCAAGGGTTGAATTTACCGGATAAAAGAAGTTAAGATTACAACTTCCCCTCATGCTTCGTATAAATCTTTCCACTCTCTTTCCAGTTAATTGATCAAATTAAGTTGTTAACTGAAACTTCAAAATTATTTATCAAACCTCTTCCGATAGTAAGATAAACATATCTCTCCCAATTAAATTGCTATATTCCTATGCAAAATAAGTTGGAAAAGATTCATTAAGTTCAAACTCTCATACAAGTTACACACGACATATAGGTATATTCCTATCCTATACACAAACCCAGCAATTCAATCCTAAGAAGAATTAACAAGACGCATGTCATCATATTCAGATCTAAGCCTAGAACTCATCTTCCAATTTCATCTAAGTTATCAAATTAATTGTTGGCCACACAATCATATACTAAGCACAAAATATGACAAACAACTTATATATGATCAACAAAAACTAGAAACGAGAGTAGATCAAATTAACTAAACATTAGGTTCCGTTGTAATCTTAATAAAAATTTAGTTCATAATGTAATTGAAAAACATCATTCTCAAATTAAACAACATCTCAGAAAATTAAGAAGTAAAAGTAAGATAAAAAGAATGAAAACTTAGTTGCAATTTTCAATCTCTCTCTAGCTTTCAATCCCGATTTTCTTCGCGTCGCTTCTTGCCTTCAATTTTCTTCTAATCCTTGGTCTTTTCTTATGTTTTCAGCCCCCAAAATCAGTATATCCCTTTCCAACTCAAATCCTAGCATATATGTAGCATTAGAGTCCAATTTCGGGTCAAAAACAAGTCGAAATTCGCGTCAAGAGCCAACACAAGCGCAGCTGCGCTGGAAAGGCGTTGGATCAGCGCTGAATGGGTAGTAGGTGGGTGCCCCTGCGCTGGTCTCTTTTAAGCCTTCAGCTCCCTTGTTGTTTACCCTTCAAAAATCCAACATTTAGGCTCCAAATTGACCTTGTTTCCTTCCAAATGATCTTGTTTGCTTCCAAATGATGATTCCTATCAAATAACATCAAAACACACAAAACAAATAAAAAAGAACATAAAATAATTGAAAACTTGCAAATTTCTCAAGCCGAAAGTACTCAATTCGTAGGTATAAAACCCACTCATCAAATACTCCCAAACTTAAATCTTTGCTTGTCCTCAAGCAAAATACTAAGAACACAAACTATAAAAATTAATCAACCAACTACTCAAACAATGGATCAATATGAATTTGAATAATGGCCCCAAAAGTTACTACAAATAATAATTCACGAGAAACTTCAAAACAATGCAAAGTCCAACAACTCAACATACTCCTTAATTTTACCTCCGCTCATGACCCTTTAAATACATGTGCATATTCTAACTGTTTAAACTAGCCATCACCCAGATAAATTTACGTAGTCAAGCGCTCCATAAGAGATACTCAATATCAACTCTATAAACTTACGTTTCACATCAACCTCTACTAATTAAGGCAAAACATATAACTAGAAGGTACAAAGATTTTTATTTATTTATTTTTATTTATTTTTCTTCTTTTTTATTCAATTGGTGAGTGCATTTTATGCTCCATCTCGCCTTCTCTTGAACGAGTGCGTTTTACGCTCCATCTCGTTCTCAACATGTGTTTATGAATGAGTACGTTTTACGCTCCATCTCTACTCACCACATGCCCTTTTCTTGTGTCTTATCTTCCTATTCTTTTTTTCTTTCTAACTCATGAAGGATCAAATCAAAATAATTTTTCAAAAACTCCTTTTTTTTTTTTTTTATCATCCCATCATACCCAATATTTCCCCCAAACTTATATGAATGCCTAAACTTGCTTTGAATGATGCTTAAATAAATTTTCTAGAGTTTCACTGATATCTCTCACAAGCATTTAACCAAATAAATTCTCTAAATGATAACTAACCAAACAGATGGATATGTGCTCATGAATGAAAAGATCATAAATAGTGTAAAACCAACTAGTATGTCAAACTTCAAACTCAACATGTTCATCAATTTCCCTTGAATTAACAATGAATCCATTTCATCATTGGCCTTGATCAAATTCACTCAACCCATTGCTCAAGTCGTACAAACACATGTTTTCTAAATGCAAAACATACTATCTAAATGCATACCTAATAATGCAAACCAGAATAAACCCCCAAACTTAAACTAAACATTGTCCTCAATGTATAAAGTAGGAAAAATTAAGACAGAGGAATTCCCTGAGACTTCGCTAGTTCGCATCATTGTCAGCGTCCTCGTCGTCCGCGGAGTCGGGAGTGTATTCAGAAAACATAGGTGGACTGGGAAACTGTACTGGAGATGTGCCCGAATTGAAACAACAGTTGGTAAACATCTGGACTAGTGCGGAATTGAAGTCCATTGAGTACTCCATGAATGAGTCCAAATGATGAGCAAGTTGATCATTTCGTCTAGACTTGCGTCGAGATTCCCTATGTAACTCTTGTGTCTCTCTGTGTAACTCCTGTGTTTCTCGACGCAATCCACGCATCTCATCAACTAGACTCTCCATAGGTGAATGGGATGTAGGAGCGGCAGGTTGAGGAGGCTCCGATGGTTCTCCCGAATCCTGAGGCATATCTACCATAACATACCCGACACCCCTATGATCAAAGAAACCACCATTCCATACCTTAAAACGGCTAATGATTTGATGATCAATTGGCACTTGCGGTTGTTGAACCAATTCATCAGCACTCCATGTGACTTTGGCCTTCTTACATAGTCCGCAAATTAATGATGGGTGAGGCAATCCGCTAGTTGAACCTCCCTTGATAGCCTTTGTGATTGAGTCTTGAATAACTTGACCCACATTAATGTTTTTTCCTGTAACTATGCAATAGAGCAAAACCGCCATGTCATGGAGTAATTCCGCAAAGTGTGTGGTGGGCATTAGCTTAGCACATAGAAAGTAGTACCACGCCTTCCCAAACTTGCTCAGCTTGCTATGTGAAAAGTGAACCTTCTCTGCCTCCTTTAATGTCCACTTAGCACCCGACTTACATAGACACTTGATCACCTTGTCCAAGTCGAGTTCTTCGGTTCTGTATGTCGTATACTCATCGTCGTCTGACATATCTACTATATTGTAATAAGCATTGATGCTTGCCTTGTCAAACCACACTGTTTTACCCCGGACTTGAACCACAGGTTGTCGACCTCCTTGGCATTAGCATAAAATTCTTTTACAATGGGGATTACGGCTGCCTCCGGCTGTGCTGTGAAATCTAACCAACCACGCTCCACAATCATGTCATGTACACACACATCATACGTCTTATCTGGGCGAAAGCCGCGTTCGGGAATCAATACCTTTTTTGCCAACCATGTATGAAATCTCTTCGACGCCGCTTCGCTAACAAATCTCTTTTTGTCGTATGGCCTGGAAGATTTAGAGCTTTCCCTTCTTTGGCGTTTGGAAGACATAATGAATACTTAGTTCAGAAACTCCCCAACACCAAAAACCAAGTAAAAAAACTAGCTAACTAAGCTTTGTTTTCACTTTGGCAATTTAACAAACACCTTGTGTGCAATGCCCAACTCTATATTACTACACCATCCAAATTGTGTAACCTCCCCCAAATAAATCACAAAACCATCTCCCACAAGCATGTAACCAAATAAGTTTAAGCTTTACCCATAAAGAATGAGTGAACTTGGTACCTTACGTTGCAAAGATTAATGTTGTCCATGGAGAATGAAGCAATCCTTGGTGCTAGTTGAGAGTTGGGGTGAAAAGAATAAGTTTGGGGGTGTATATTTAGAAGTTTGGAGTGGTGGGAGTTGATTTGGATGTTTAGAAGGTTGAAATTCTGAGTTTGGAGGTATTTGGGGCGTTTATAAGGCTGAATTTATGTGTTTGGAAGCTGTTTGGACAGCTGGGGCGCGTTTGGGCGCTGGAACAGCAGTAGGTGGGTGCCTGGGCGCTGGGACAGCGCTGGAACAGCAATAGGTAGGCGTCTGGGCGCTAGAACAGTGCTGGAACACGCTGGGGCGCTAGAACAACGCTGAAACAGCGCTGGTTGGAGCAGTGTATGGGCGCTGGATCTGCGCTGGGTCAGCGCTGCAAGGGTAGTAGATGGGTGCCTGGGCGCTGGGTCTGCGTTGGATTTGCGCCTGGCTCCTATGTCAAGTGACCTTCTTTTTTTTGGCATCTCTTACCTTATTCAATCGGCGGTACCTACAAGCAATGGACACGCTAATTAAAATGCACTAATAATCTAAAAACTAAATTGACATAAAATGAAATAAAACTTTAAAAACTAGAATTTTGGGTTGCCTCCCAAATAACGCTTCTTTTATAGTCATCAGCCTGACTACTCCCTGTTTCATCCTGGATATGCAAGGATAATGGCGGTCTTTTGGCGATCAATATTGTCACCCCAATAGTGCTTAAGTCTCTGCTCGTTCACCTTGAAAGTTCTCTTAGAATTGGCTTCCTCGACTTCAATCGCTCCATGTGGGAACACCTCCTCTTTATATAGCTTGTGGTTTTCAAGAGGATCTGAAATACAACTTCCTACGAATACCTCATTCACTGCCTTTTTCACCAAATCAACCCGAAAACATTCTTCCGCTTCCTTTGAAAAGTTCAGAGCTGAAAATACATTGAATGTAACCTCTTGATCTTGAACTCGCATAGTTAGCTCACATTTCTGTACATCGATAAGTGTTCTCCCCGTTGCTAAAAATGGTCACCCAAGAATAATAGGTATTTCCCTATCTTCCTCACAATCTAAGACTATGAAATCAGCTGGAAAAATGAATTTATCCACTTTCACTAGAATGTCCTCAACTATGCCCCTTAGATAAGTGAGTGATCTATCTGCCAGCTGCAATGTAACATTAGTAGGCTTCGCATCTTTCAAACCCAATTGCTGATAAATTGAAAGTGGCATCAAGTTAATACTAGCTCCCAAGTCACACAATGCTTTCCCAAAAAACTGGCTTCCTATTGTGCATGGAATTGTAAAGCTACCCGGATCTTTGAGCTTTGGTGGTAGCTTCTTTTGAAGAATAGCACTACACTCCTCCGTAAGTGCCACTGTCTCGAAATCGCTTAGTTTTCTCTTATTTGACAGAATTTCCTTCAAAAACTTCACATAGTTAGGCATGTTCTCCACTGCTACTACAAAAGGGATATTTATTTGGAGCTTCTTAAACACATCCAAGAATTTAGAGAACTGCTTATCCCACTTCTGTTTCTGTAAATGTTGTGGAAAAGGCACGGGAGGCACAATAGGTCTCGGATTACCTCCATTAGAACCTGCAACTGGATCTTCTTCTTTCTTCTCATGTTCCACATTCTTGCAATCTTTTATTTTTTTATCCTCACTATCATCTCCATGTGATTGTTTTGAGGTTCCACCAACAACCTCAAGTAATTCTATTCCGCTTCGCAAAGTAATAGCATTGCAGTACTCCTTACCTTCCCTCTTAGGATTAATCTCCTTATCACTAGGTAGAGTGCCTTGAGGTCGGTTGTTAATGTCATTAGCGAGCTGACCCATTTGGTTTTCTAGGTTTCAGACTGATACTTCCATACTATTCATCCTTGTCTCACTTTGTGCTATATACCTGGAAAGCAGCTCCTCCAAATTCGACTTCTTTTCCTGCTGTGGTGGAGCTTGATTCTGAAAGCCTGGTGGGTATGATTGTGTTGGATCAGAAGTTTGGGCTTGATTATTATTCCATGAAAAACCCGGATGATTCCTCCAACCAGGGTTATAATTGTTGGAATTATTGCTATATTACTGCCTGTTGTGGTTACCAATGTATTGTACCGACTCTAGACTAATTGCACATTGATTGCTCGGATGGTTCCCGACACACAATTCACAAACAACTGCCACACTCCTAAAGCATCAATCTTCTTTGTCAACGTAGCAACCTGTGCAGCCAATGCAGTAACTGCATCAACTTCATAAATCACTGCTACCTTTGGTTGATTGATCCTTGTAGAGGGCCACTGATAATTGTTTGCAGCCATCGTCTCTAATAACTCGTATACTTTATCGAAATTTTTTCCCATTAATGCCCCACCTGCAGCTGCAGCGATACTGGTTTGGGTAGCACTAAACAACCCGTTGTAGAACGTTTGAACTTGCAACCAATTAGGAATACCATGGTGAGGGCATTTTTGGAGTAAGTCTTTGAATCGCTCCCAAGCTTCATAGAGAGTCTCAGAATCAAGCTGTGCGAATGAAGTGATGTCGTTCCTCATCCTTGCAGTTTTAGCTGGTGGAAAGAATTTAGCTAAGAATTTTTGAGCTAAATCTGACCACGTAGTAATAGAACCCGACGACAATGAATGCAACCAACTCTTCGCCTTATCACGAAGTGAGAAAGGGAAAAGTCGGAGTCTAATCGCATCTTCAGAAATCCCATTGTATCTGAATGTGTCGCATATCTCCAGAAAATTCACCAAATGATCGTTTGGGTCATCATTAGGAAAACCCACAAACTGTACTGAATTCTGAATCATTTGGATGGTACCCGACTTGATCTCAAAACTATTTGCTTGAATTGTAGGCCTTTGAATGCTCGACTGTATTTTCGTAACAAGTGACATAACATAATCCCTTAACGATTTCTGCTCATCTTCAGCCATAGCTTCTTGGTTGTTTACTTCTTGACACTGTTTTCTTGAGTTTCAGAGCCTTCTTTCGATTTCGTCTTCGTACGGTAGTAGCTCTTGACTTGTAGATCGTGTTTGCATACAAGATTCAAGAGTACTTGCGAAAAAATTAAAACATAAAACTAAATAAGTTTAAACTAAGATCAAATTGATTGAAATTAATATTGAAATAATTACTAGAATAAGTCCCCGGCAACGGCGCCAAAAACTTGTTGTCCAAATTTGGTATTGACAATTTACGTGCAAGTATACACGATCAACAAGTAATAAAGAGATAAGTAGAGTATCGTTCCCACGGAGAATTATTACTAATAACTTTCAAGTACTAACTTTATATCAATTCAATTTTATTTAAACAATTGGAATTGAACTATGGAATTACTAATTTAAAACTAAATCTAAACTTAATAATCAAGGGTTGAATTTACCGGATAAAAGAAGTTAAGATTACAACTTCCCCTAATGCTTCGTATAAATCTTTCCACTCTCTTTCCAGTTAATTGATCAAATTAAGTTGTTAACTGAAACTTCAAAATTATTTATCAAACATCTTCCGATACTAAGATAAATATATCTCTCCCAATTAAATTGCTATATTCCTATGCAAAATAAGTTGGAAAAGATTCATTAAGTTCAAACTCTCATACAAGTTACTCACGACATATAGGTATATTCCTATCTTATACACAAACCCGGCAATTCAATCCTAAGAAGAATTAACCAGACGCATGTCATCATATTCATATCTAAACCTAGAATTCATCTTCCAATTTCATCTAAGTTATCAAATTAATTGTTGGCCACACAATCATATACTAAGCACAAAATATGACAAACAACTTATATATGATCAACAAGAACTAGAAACGAGAGTAGATCAATTTAACTAAACATTAGGTTCCATTGCAATTTTAATAAAAATTTAGTTCATAATGTAATTGAAAAACATCCTTCTCAAATTAAACAACATCTCAGAAAATTAAGAAGTAAAAGTAAGAGAAAAAGAATGAAAACTTAGTTGCAATCTTCAATCTCTCCCTAGCCTTCAATCCCGATTTTCTTCGCGTCGCTTCCTTCGATTCTTGCCTTCAATTTTCTTCTAATCCTTGGTCTTTTCTTATGTTTTCATCCCCCAAAATCAGTATATCCCTTTCCAACTCAAACCCTAGCATATATGTAGCATTAGAGTCCAATTTCGGGTAAAAAACAAGTCGGAATTCGCGTCAAGAGCCAACACAAGCGCAGCAGCGTTGGAAAGGTGCTGGGTCAACGCTGAATGGGCAGTAGGTGGGCACCCTTGCGATGAAAAGGCGCTGGGTCTGCGCTGGTCTCTTTTAAGCCTTCAACTCCCTTGTTGTTTATCCTTAAAAAATCCAACATTTAGGCTCCAAATTGACCTTGTTTCCTTCCAAATGATCTTGTTTGCTTCCAAATGATGATTCCTATCAAATAACATCAAAACACACAAAAAAAATAAAAAAAAACATAAAATAATTGAAACCTTGCAAATTTCTCAAGCCGAAAGTACTCAATTCGTAGGTATAAAACCCACTCATTAGACATGTCGGAGTTTGATGTCATCCTTGGGATGGATTGGTTGGCGGTAGGGGTGTCAATTTTTTACTCGAAACACGAACCCAACTCGAACCGAACCCGACACGAACTTGAAAAAAATACGATTAGTTAACACGATAATAAATGGGTCAAATTAAGGTTCGACACGAATAACACAATTAATGGGTACTGTAGATAGAAAATAATTATTTAACGAATATTATATTCTTAAATAATAATTTTATAATTTTTTATAATTTTTTAAATAATATTATATTAGTTGTTGTCAAATTAAATAATTTTTTATTAACACGAATATTGACACGAACCCGACATGTACCGAAATGACACGACACGAAAATAACACGATCGAAAGTGACACGACACGAAACCGACCCAACCCGACACATTTGACACCCCTAGTTGGCGGCACACCGAGTCGTCATTGATTGTGATCGTAAGAGGGTCACTACCTACACACCGGAGGGTGTTTATTTCAAATTCTAGGGGGAAAAGCATGACGCTTTGCCCCAAGTAGTGGATGACTCCCGTTGCCACGGGCAGTTGATGGGTTGGCTAGCAAGCCTTACCCTGGAGGACGAGGCGAGACAGGAGTTGGGTCCACCTCAGGTGGTTTGTGAGTATGAGGATGTTTTTTCGGATGAACTACCAAGATTACCTCTACATAGGGATGTAGACTTCACCATTGAGTTGCAACCCGGTACATCGCCCATTTCTATGACTCCACATAGGATGGCGTCTGCTGAGTTGCAAGAACTCAAGGTCCAATTACAGGAATTGTTGGATAAAGGCTTTATTAGACCGAGCACTTCACCTTGGGGTGCTCCGTTGTTGTTTGCTAAGAAGAAGGACAAGACCCTTCGACTATGCATAGACTACCGGCAGTTAAATAGGGTTACTATCAAGAATAGGTACCCTTTGCCGATGATTGATGATTTATTTGATCAGCTGAGAGGGGCGCGGGTCTACTCCAAGATAGATCTTCGCACGGGTTACCATCAGTCGAGGGTTAGGGAGGCGGATATCCCTAAGACGGTGTTTAGGACGCGGTATGGGCATTTCGAGTTTACCGTCATGCCGTTTGGATTGACGAATGCCCCGACGGCATTCATGGATCTAATGCATAGGGTGTTCCAACCTTACCTAGATCAGTTTGTCGTGGTCTTTGTTGACGACATTTTGATCTACTCCAAGTCTGAGGAGGAGCATGAGGGTCACTTGAGGGTTGTTCTCCAGACCTTGAGAGACCATCAGTTGTGCGCCAAGTTCAGCAAGTGTGAATTTTGGCTTACAGAGGTGAAATTTTTAGGACACATGGTGTCGGCTTCGAGTGTATCCGTGGACCCGAAGAAGGTTGAGGCAGTCATGAATTGGGAGAGGCCGAAGTCAGTATTCGAGATACGTAGTTTCTTGGGATTGGCAGGGTACTACCGGAGATTCATCGAGGACTTCTCCCGACTAGCTGCACCTATGACGAGATTGACCCAGAAGGAGGTCAAGTTTCAGTGGGATGATTCGTGCGAGAAGGCATTCCAAGAGTTGAAAAGGAGGCATACTTTAGCTCCTATTCTGATAGTCCCAGAGAGGGGACAGAGGTACACAGTGTATTGTGATGCCTCCAAGGACGGACTTGGTTGCATTTTGATGCAGTCCGGGAGGGTGGTGGCTTATGGTTCTCGGCATTTAAAGAACCACGAGCAGAATTACCCCACACATGACATGGAGTTAGCGCCATTGTCTTTGCCTTGAAGGCTTGACGCCACTATTTATATGGTGAGCAGTTTGAGGTGTTTTCGGACCATAAGAGTCTGAAGTACATCTTTACACAGCGGGACCTCAACATGAGGCAACGCAGGTCGATGGAGTATTTGGAGGACTATGATTTCAATTTGCATTACCATCCCGGTAAGGCAAATATGGTGGCTGATGCACTCAGCCGGAAGTCACGGGGAGTCTTGGCTAGTGTGGCTTCCCGGGAGTGGCAGATGCTCGAGACTGTGGGACAGTTCGGGCTACGCTACATGGGTCAGGCTCAGGGCACTTTGGGGAGTTTGGTGGCTACGCCTTCCCTACTGAGAAGAGTGATTGAGTCCCAGGGGTAGGATACAAAGATTTTGTCCATTAGGGACCGAGTACAGTCAGGTACAGGTGATGAGGGCTGGACCATTCATAAGGATGGTAGTCTTCGGTTTAGGGGAAGGATTGTGGTTCCCTAGTCTACGGAGCTGAAAGAGGAGATCCTTAGAGAATGCCATTGCTCCCGTTTTACTGTGCATCCAGGTGACACGAAGATGTACCATGATCTTCGTCGCTAGTATTATTGGAGCGGAATGAAGAAACAGGTTGGAGATTTTGTTAGCCGATGTCTCATGTGTTAGCAGGTGAAGGCTGAACACCATAGACCAGCAGTTACTCCAGCCTTTGGAGGTAGCGGAGTGGAAGTGGGAGCATGTCACGATGGATTTTGTGACCCACTTGCCACGAACATCGAGAGGGCATGACGCGGTATGGATGATAGTGGACCGGCTTACAAAGTCGGCACACTTTTTGGCGATGCGGATGACCTTCACACTAGAGGAATTCTGCAGGTTGTATATACGGGAGATTGTCCGGTTGCATGGGGTGCCGGTATATATAGTATCGGATCGGGATCCCAGGTTTTTGGCTCATTTTTTGGGAGAGTTTTGAGCGAGCCATGGGGACACAGTTGATGATGAGCACTGCTTTTCATCCCTAGACGGACGGTCAGTCGGAGAGGACCATTCAGAATTTAGAGGACATGCTACGGGCATGCGTCTTAGATCTCAAGGGTAGCTGGGAAGAGCACCTACCCTTAGTGGAGTTCGCCTACAACAACAGTTACCAGGTGAGCATACATATGGGAGGCCTTGTCGTTCTCCGGTTTGTTGGACGGAGGTAGGAGAGAGACCCTCTACGGGTCCGGAATTGGTTAGAGACACCTCGGAGAAGGTGGACTTGATACAGAAGCGTCTTCTCATGGTTCAGAGCTGACAGAAGAACTACGCCGACAGACGGTGGCAACCTCTAGAGTTTGAGGTGGGAGATCATGTCTTCTTGAAGGTGATGCCTAAAAGAGGAGTGGTCAGGTTCGACAAGCGGGGAAAGTTGTCGCCGAGGTATATCGGGTCCTTCGAAGTACTTGAGAGGGTTGGTACAGTTGCTTATCGGTTGGCGTTACCGCCAAATCTATCTGGTGTTCACGCGGTATTCCATGTCTCTATGCTCTGGAAATACACCCCAGATCCGACTCATGTGGTGGATTGGGGCGAGTTATGCAGAAAATTTTCGTCGAATTCCGAGATAGTCGGATTTTTCATGTTTTACGAGACAACAGGGTGTCGAGTGACCTAACAAACGTCCCCAAAAATAAAAATTTATAAAATTTTCTTATAATTGAAGGAAAGTTCAAATAAAAATAATTTGAACTTAAACCGGGATGAAATTAATCGTTTCGGGGCAAAAACGGACCCGGACAAAGGGGGGCGTGTGGCGCGACGTGCACCAAGCATCAAGGGCTATAAATATCGGTAAAAATCTGATTTTTGGAAGAAATATCTTCTGAAATCAGTGTGTAAACGTGTGAGGGAGAGAGGAGAGGAAAAGGAGAAGAAAAACATAAATTTCAAGGCTTTTCTCGACGATTCACGGAGTTCTGCCGGTCGGAATTCTTTGGGCCAAGAGTTAAAGTCGATCATATCGACGAGGGCTACGCAACCATACCAAGAACGAAGGATTTCACCGAAGATCCACAGAAGAGATTTTGGAAAATCAAGAGTTTAGAGTTGTGGTTGGTGTTCTTGAAGGTTCTACCCTTCATTTTATACTTCAAGAGGTAGGGTTCCCTCCTACTTTGGTTTATTTCCATCTTTTGGTGTCCATAGGAAAGGGTTGGGTGTATAGAATGACCTATGACTTGCCTATGGTTATGGAAAAGAGGAAATGGGTATAGAAATGGCTTGAACAAATTTCTAGCTTGGGTTTGATGTATGGAAGTTACTTGTGTAATTTCTTGGAATTTGGTATTGGTGGGCATGCTATGTGTTTATATTGTGCCTTTGTGAATAAGGTGTGTTATTGACATAGATTATGTAATAACATGCTTATGTTTGGTTGTAAAGTATAAAATGTTGATATATGTTCATTGATATATTGCCATTGTGATGGATAAAGGTAATTATATGCACATGATATAATTGGCCTTGGTATATTGACATACGGTTAAATTGCTCATTTGGCATTCATTGCATCTTGGGCATGATATTGGCATCACAATCATGGGCATAAGGCATGAGTGTAGTTATGGGTGCATGGTTGATCAAACACCATCCTTGGTGTTTGATAAGTGGACTCGGGAAGGTTGGATCGAAGATCCGGCTGAGTTGCATGGTTGCATGAAAAACTTGTGTCGGGTATAGTAAGAAGGGCAAGATTCTCCTTCGGGGGCAAGACCCGGCTACTTGGATCATACACTCCCCTGAGGTGAAATTCTGGAAAAGTGTAATGGTGTACGGAACCGGCGGTGTGATACCAAAATCCGTTGCCCAACAAAGACAGAAGATTTTGTTTATAAAAATACTCATTTGATTTGTAACATCCAACAATGATTTGGTTTTATAAACACATGACTTTTATTTCAAACAATCATTGGATGTATTTCATCAATGACAAATTTATTACATAGGTGCATTGCATTGTGTTGTGGGAGTCGATGAGGACTCGGGGTAAAGTGCATGAGTGAGTATCATCTCATATCATGACATGACATGGTAGAATTCCAATCTTGAATTACATGTTCTTGTTTGGAATGGATAATGGTTGTTGATTGTTGCATGTGCACATTTCATATGCATCTAAATTGGGGAGTAGCCTCTGTAGGAGATACTCTATTGAGCGTAGCTCACCCTATACGAGAAAACATTTCAGTTGCAGGGTACGCACCGGTGGAAGGCTCACACTTGGGGCCTCAAGGATGAAGAAAAGCCGACTTGTGGCTTTTAATTCACATTTTGTAAAACTATTGTGGAAAAAACTATGCTTTTGTAAAACACTCGCTAAATTAGTTTTTGAGCATGTAATGTATGTCAAAGAATTGTAATCGAACTGACATGGACTATTTTTAACGTAACCTTGCATGTATTAGATGAGTATGGATAAATGGACTCGGTGTGGTCAATGTTTACTCATAAATGGACCCGGTGTAGTTAATATCGTATATTAGACCTCGGATGGGTCATGTGAGTGTATGTGGCACAGGTTGTCTTTTGGGTAGAGCTCCCCGTACAAAGGAGACTCTACCCGAATTTTGTTAAATTAAGGACCCCCGGGCTTTGGGGTGTCACAGTTAGCACGCATATGGAAGGTTGATTGACTTTGCCTAAAAAATCTAATATGTCTTCCCATGCTTATCTAGAGATGATCTTAGGCCAACTTTGACTTGCTTTGAGCCTTAGCCTTTTCTTGTAAAAAAAATTGTCCTTAATGCTGTGATTGAGCCTTAATTGAAAATTCGTTTCCACACCACATGTTTTACCGAGCTTGTGTAAAATGATTACCACACCTTGGTTTTTCCAAGACTGATAGTGACTAAACATGAAGAAAGGGAAATGTGGTGAGGAAACCAAAATAAAAAGGGATGAATAGCATTGAATTCAAATTTTGGAATGAAAAAGAAGAGAAAAGCTAAGAAAAGTAGAAAAAGGGGGTTGAAAAGAAAAGAAAGGAAAGAGGATCAAAAAAGAAGTTGAAATGAAGGTGAAAAGCTGAAAATTCTACAAAAATGACGTTTTTTACAATAAATGTCATATCCTCGGGATAACCCTTTTTGTCTCCATCTACCTTTCGTTTCACTCAATCCAAATATCACCCCAAGGCCTCATTACAACCCATGAAAGCTCTAATTGATCTGGAGAAAGCATGGTAAGAACACATTTTTAATGAAAATAAAATTTGGTTTTGCAATCTATTGCCCTAACATTCCATTCATGAGATTATGCCAAGGTCATTTCAATTGTTAAGCATGCACGTCATTTCTGGATTATATGTGAGTGTTATCTCGATTTTTGCACAAGGTTCCACCTCACATATACACATAGAGAGCATGCTAGGATAATTATAGAGTTATTCATTTTTGAGAGAAACCCTTGGTGAGAATTGCATCAAAGCCGAATATAGATAGCTAAATGAATGTAGATTCTGCTGAGTAAAGACTTAAATTGCATATTCATTTCACACACACACGAGTTTTGAAAGGAAATGGGTAGGTGGATACTCTAGAATAGCATTTAAGGCTATGATGTGATTCATGTGTGATTAGTTCGGGTGCATCGGCGAAAGTTGTTTTTTACACCACAGGGCTAGTTTGGATAAGGGAATATGTTTCAACTGTTGGATATGAGAAAAAGAAGTTTGTAGGTACTTTCACTGGAAACCTTCACGAGACAAAACTCACCCACTAGGGATCACGTAGGGGTTCAAAGGCTTGTTGCATGAGTTAAATGCAATAGCGGAATTAGTATAAGTTTATTTTTGTTTGCCTAATTTTTATGTTTATTTTGCTAGGGACTAGCAAAACTTAAGTTGAGGGGTGTGATGAGCGCGTAATATTGCATATTTAATGGCCTCATTACATGCATTTTGACTCAATTTTGCATTTATTACTGAGTTAGTCGAATTTGTGAATAATGTGAAAATTTTGCTGTTGTAGGTAATCATAGGGTAAATGATGGTTTTCGGAACCCTGCAACTAAGTGTGGATGACTGGTGAAGATATGTACACATTATGAGGATTTGGAGGCCTCAAAAGTGAAGGAAATCAAGGAGTTATTGGTACCTGGTATCATAGGTACCGGTACCTTAGCCTACTGGAATATTGGTACCGGTACCCACACCATTTGGTACCAGTACCCTGGTATTTCAAAATTTTTACCATGATTCACAATGAATCTGAAAAAGTTAAAAACATAAAAGTTCTAGATCTAGATGTCCTCTATCACATGTCAAATTTCAGCTCAATTGGACGGTGGGAACAAAAGTTATGACAAATCTACCAAAACTGGTTTGATCTGTCATTAAAGCTCACTGCCATCGAGGTACCAATATCTCATCATTATGTACCGGTACTACAGTTAAAAAAATCAAAAAAAACTTAGGTAAAAGTCGGGATTTGATTGAGAATAACCCACACTTTACACTAGATCTATATATATCTCTCTTTTAGGAGTTTTGAGGGAAAAGTAGGGTTAGAGAGGGAGGCTACTTAAGCTTAAGAGTAGTGTAGAGAGAGAAAGCTGGGGTTCTTTCTTTTCCTTCATCATTTCCAGTCTTGTAAGCTTCAATCTACATGTAATATTTATTTCTAGCACTTTAATCTCGTTTATTTCAAGTTGAATTGAGTTTAGCTAGGGTTTACTAGTTCTATTGCATGTATTTGAGTATTTTCTCTTTAAGCTTTACATTTTGGGTATGAATGCTATTTCTTTTGTTGTTTAAACTTCTTCTTACATTAATGCAAGTCTATGTTTGATTTCATTACCATGTTTTTTCTCTTTCATGTTTGTTCTTGCCTTTATTATGAGTAGCTAAATCTTTAGTTGGCTAATTCTAGAGGTATTTCCTCTTGGGTATGTGGAATCAATTCTCTTTCATTCTTCCTCGTAGTGTAAAGTGTTTGGTTTGACTACGTTGAGTGCGGATGAATGTGGTTGTAGGCTTTTGATACAACGTAGACTTGTCATGGGGCATGCTCTTGTCCAAGCAAGTACTTTCATCTCTCGCTTTTTACGAATCAACCAAACACCTAGGCACTGTTGGTAGAATAGAATGAATTGATTTGGCATACCCATTGGAATGAACTCTATGGATTAGCCAACTTTTTTTTTTATTTGCATTTTTCTCAAAACACAAACCACCAAATTTCAAACCACCAAATTTCAAATCACTTTCAAAAACACTTGACTTTTCCTTCCTTGAGGAGACAACCTCAGAAATTTTTTCGAGTTAAAACACGACACTATATGTCTCTCTACGCTTGGGGAGAATTTTTGCATATTGACACACATTTTTGTTCATCAACACACAATTTCCCTACTTCTTGCCTGATCTTGAGTGAGAGTGACACTCACCCTTCCTTATAAGCCATACACATAACCGGGTCCGTGTAGGAAGCTAGGGAAACAAATCAAGCAATAACCCAACATAAGATCAATCTTACAAAATACTCTAGTTCCTGACAACTAATCAAATAAATCATCAATACCACATAAAAGATATTTATTGCTTGTTACTACCTTATTCAGTTGGTAATAACCGACGTACCATTTCATAATCGTATCATTTTCTTCATAAACACGACATAAGCACCCCCTGACAAATTACAAGGTTGATTAAATACTCGATCTGATATTGATTAACCCTAAATAATGCGTTAATGAAATAGCTTTTGAAGTTAAATGTGTGAGTGAATTAGGTTAAAATAACCAAGTTATGCGAAATTAGGGTTAATGTAGAAATTTAAACTTTTGCAGGATTTTGTGCAGAATTATGAAAATTAAGGGGGAATGAAGTATACAAGCAAAATCAGAAAGGGGAGGAAAGTAAAATTACCACAAGAATACATAAAGCAAGGAAGCTGCCTAGTATGGAGAAAACAGAGAATTCCCACCGTCCGAATGGTGGTGATGGCGTCTGGACAGTACCTAAACCGCCCTAAACCTCTCTCCTCACCCCATTGGTCCAGTGATGCAGCCAAGTCCTCCCATTGGTCAGCTATGTTCTGCCGCCTCAAGAACCTCCTCCAGTGCGTATAAATAGCCCTTCCCAGCTTCATTTTTAGGTATTCGCCTAGAGCTCAGTCCAGATAGTGAGGAAGGAGAGAAAGAGAGAAGCAGTGAAGCGAGGCCCTGCCAGAATCATTTCCCAGCTAGATTTATTCTACTTCTACATTTTTGTATATCCTTTCTACTTGGAGGGTTGACCCTCTCCCACTTTTGTGCCCTAACCGGTAATAAGAGTGGTAGTGTTTCAGCTATTCCCCGGGGAAGGATTTGTTTTGTATTTTGTTTTGATTGTAATGAGATTATTTCACTCCTTTTGCGCGTCTATAGAAATGAGGCATGAGTAGTCCGTTTATACCCTTCGGTGAAGGGTGAACACGTGTGTAATATTGTTTATGTTATGAAAATGCCGATGTTTTACTTATGCTCTAATGTTTATACCTCCCTTAATTGATGGATGGTTATATTCATAATATGCTCATGGTTATGAACACCGAGCGATATTTAATGCTATATACCATGCTATCTATACTTATTACGTATTTCATGCATGATATAGTGATGTATGTAGTTGGACTTTATGTAACAGTCGGGAGAATGGTTATAGATGGGTTAAATCTTGCCATAGCTAATGCTTTTGATTCAATGCATAAACTGGAACTCCGTCATCAATGAATCATCATCTTGCCAATTGAATAATTGTAGTAAATCTCCTGAATGGCTTGCTTTCTGGTTTACTAGGGTTATTTAATTGATGCATGATACAAAGACCTTCCGGCTAAACTAATCAGTTGCTATGTTATGGTTCAATATACATCAAACCTACCGGTTGACTATGCAGTAAAATGAGAGTTAATTGTTGTAAGGTGGCATTTCCAATAACTAACAATATAATGCATGTTGGATCCCCGAACTGAAGAGTACTCTTTTATTATTTTTTTCTTCTAAATTTTTAGTTAAAGTGTTTAATTTTGATCATTTTAAGCTCACACCTCAAGCTATTCTATTGCACACTGCATCCACGACAATTTCACAATTTCTGTTTTGAATTCTAACAGTTAGCTCCCTGTGGGTTCGACCTTAGACTTAAACCAAGAAATGTTATAATTTGACCACTTATACTTGGGTGTATGACATAAATCAGGTCAGATCAAGCTTTTTGGCGCCGTTGCCGGGGAGATACAGTGATTTCAAAACGAATAGGGAAGTTGTCTAGTTTGTATTATATGTATATTCACTATTTGTTGTATTTTCATTGTTTACGTTTGTTAATTCATCAGTAGGGTCTGTAAATCAGTCTAATCCTTCATCTCCCTCATCTTCATCGTCACAAGCATCATTTGAGTTAAGCATGGCTCACAATAATCAACGGGAATAAGAGGTAGTTCAGAATGTCTGACCTTTAAGAGAATATTTGCATCCCATACGCGCTAGCGTCCTGTCATGTTTTGCTTTTCCCACTAATGCTCCAAATTTCAACATTAAGGCAGGAACAATACAACTTTTACCACAGTTTCATGGTCTGGAGTCTGAAAACCCGTATTTGCATATTAAAGAATTTGAGGAAGTATGTGGTGTTTTATAAGATAATTCTGAAATGGCCTGGTTGAAACTTTTTCCTTTCTCTTTGAAGGATAAGGCTAAATAGTGGCTAAATTCTTTAAAAGCCCAATCTATTCCAAGTTGGCAAGTTTTGCAAACTGAATTTTTCAATTTTTTTTCTTTTTCATTGCACTAATGCATTGAGACGTCAAATCATGAATTTTTCTGTAAAAGAAGGGGACACTTTTTATCAATGTTGGGAGAGATTCAAGGATCTACTTCAATCTTGCCCACATCATGCATTTGAAAGTTAGACTCTAACAGGTTTCTTTTATGATGCCCTCCCATCCACACTACGTTAGTTTGTTGAAATGATGGCTCAGGGGGAATTCATGAGTAAGAACCCTGAAGAGGCATTCGAGTTTTTTGATACCATTTTTTAGAGTTCCCAAATGTGGGACTCAGCCTCTCCAAATATTGTCGAACCCAAGCCATCTACATCCCAAGGAGGGATGGCTACCTTGTCCCGAAAGCTTGAAGCCCTAGAAATGAAAAAAACTAAGGAAGTTTTTGTTGTCTTCCACTGAGCAGTCATGTGAAATCTGTGCATTGTCAGGATATCCCACAGGGGAATGTCCCACCATTCCAGCATTCAAAGAGGTCTTGATGGAACAAACTAATGCCATTTCAAATTTTAACAAGCCTTATTCCAACCCCTATTCTAAAACCTATAACCTAGGGTGGCGGAATCACCTAAATTTCAGTTGGAAAAACACACAACCTGTGAGTCAGCCACCAGGTCCACCTTCACCACCACCACAGACTCAGCAGCCGTATCAGCCTTATCAACCCCCATAGAAAAGGAGTTTAGAGGACACTATGAACCAGTTCATTCCGAGTCAAATGAGTTTCAAAACTCAGACCACCCATGCATTTAATGATTTTAAAGCTCAAACTTCACAAAATATTGAGGATATCAAGGTTCATTTATCCAAATTGACCTAGTCTTTGAGCATATCAGAGAAGGAAAAATTCTCATCTTAACCTGAAATCCCACAAAGTCAAAACCAGGCTAATGTTGTGTCTTACGAACCTTCCCCGAGTCAAATGCAAGCAATTACCACACTGATAAGTGGTAAGGTGATTGACAAGACCATTAAACCCAAAACTCTTGAGCCAATAGCTGAGTCGATCCCTGTAAATGAACCAATTGAGCTTGAACCTTTAATTGAAAAGGAACCAGGACTGCCAAATGAAAAAGAACATTCAAGTCCTGTTCAATTACCTTTTCCTCAAAGAGTCAAGAAGCCTCAATCTCTGAATAATCATATCGAAATCTTTGAGTTGTTTAAGCAAGTAAAGATTAACATCCCCCTATTGGATGCAATCAATCAAGTCCCATCATATGCCAAGTTTTTTAAAGACCTTTGCACTATAAAAAGAAGGATCAATGTACAAAAAAGAGCATTTTTAACTGACAGGCTAGTGCTATCATTTAGCACAAGACCCCTCTCAAGTACAAAGATCGTAGGAGTCCTACAATTTCATGCATAATCAAAAATTTCCAGATTGAGCAAGCCCTGCTTGATCTGGGAGCCAGTGTCAATTTACTTCCATATTCGATATATGAGCAGTTAGGATTAGGTGAGTTAAAACCCACCAATGTCACATTGCAATTGGCAGATCGTTCTATAAAAATCCCATAAGGAATTGTGGAGGATATACTTGTTCAAGTTGATAAGTTTTATTTTCCTGTGGACTTTATTGTTTTGGATACTCAGCCTGTTATGCATACTGCTACAGCCTTGTCATTTTAGGAAGACCATTCCTAACCACATCAAATGCATTAATTAATTGTAGGAATGGAATCATGAAACTTTCATTTGGAAATTTGACCAGTGAATTGAACATCTTTGATGTGACAAAGCACCTAGGTGAGGAGGGAGAAATTTGTGAGGTAGATGTAATTGATGAGATTGTAGAGGAGAAAGTCAACACCTCTTCTTATTCTGACCCTCTATAAGTCTGTTTGATTAATTCTGTTAATGATAGTAGAAATCCTGAAGTGGAGTTTTATGTTAATTTGTTAAATTCTTCGCAGGAAGTATCAGGAGATGTAAGAAATTTAAGCAAGAAGAAGTTTATTGGAAGAAACAAGCCCCGACTGAAACTAAGCACTAACTCTAATTGGGAACTTAAGCCCGATTGATCTATCCCCTATGCATTTCTTGTATATAGTAGTTAGAATTTTTCTTTTGTGTTTTCATTTCTTTTGTTTCGTTTGTTGTTTGTCTTACAGATTAGGGTTTTGCACTATGAATTTGTCTCACCTTCAGATCTTTTTAGCAATTGTCTATAATTCTATTTCATCATAATATACATTGGGGACAATGTTAAATTTAGGTTGGGGGGAGAGAACAATCCATATTCATCTTTGTAACCAGCAGACGTTAAAGAACCGGATAGCGAGTCAATTTTCAAAAAAAGGTTTCACAATTTTCAAAATTTTTCAAAAATGGATGAGCAATTATTTTGGTTTAGTCTAAAGCATGCTATGTACTCTTCCAAAATACATACATTCTTTGATCATAGCAAAAGCAAAGGTTGTTAGGAAATTAGAAATCCTCGACAGTCAAGCAAAGCCTTTGTGCGAAAAAAGTTCATTTGCCAAACGCCGTCGAGCAAATGGACTCTGTGGTTGTGTAAAGTGTGGTCGTTTAATGCATATGAGAGAATACAATCAGTGTGCTGAACCAATTTCAGGTTGAGCAATAGATTGTCTTGACTGGATTAAGTATGGGTAGAGTAAGGATCACCCTGAGACGCCATCTTATTCCAGTCCTGGGCTTGCAAGATATGTGAGACAAGAGATTAATTGGTTCACTAACGTCCTTGATTTAGAAGATTCTGATTAAAACTGATTATGATCAAAGATAAATAATTTTGGGATTTGTATAAATGTAAATAACTACAGATGAATTAGGATAATAACTTAGGATTTAAGTAGTTAATGTGTAATTTTTTTGAATTTAAACTCATGTTATAACTGCAGGTTGGAAACTGAAGCTAGAAAACAGGAAGAAGATCAGGAGACAGTAGCCTGCAGCAACAAGGGAATTCCATAGGATTCACATCGTCCGGACGATGCTGATAGCGTTTGGACGGTACTGCCCAGTATAAAAGCAGACAGGCATGAACTGAACAGTTTTAGCATCTCCCTCGTAGCAGAAATTTAAAAATCTAGCAGCTTCTTCACCTTCTCTCCTCAAATTTGCTTCACCCATTAGCTATTTTTGAATTCCACTCTGATTAAACATTTACCCATACCCTTTTACAGGTTTCTACCGATCATAATTTCTTAAAAGCTCTGTTCAAGCAAGAAATCAAAGAATCATGGATCCTAGGACAAGAACGAGAGCTTCATCAAGCCGAGCAAGGAGAGGAGCATCTTCACACCCTGAAGCACCTCCACAGTAGCAAGAACAACCTCAGGAATATAATATCTACAATGCTGCAATGTTCGAGAATATTGATCAGCAAGTTTGGTATGACAGTTATTGTTATTCCAAAATTATCATTGCTGAACGACGTGTTATGTATGAAGATTTCAAACATATAGGGGTGAGATAGAATTTAGCTGCACGAGGGTGGCTTAATTATGTTAAATTAGTTGGTCCTGCTTATGAATGTTTGGTCCATGAGTGTTATAGCAATGCCAAAGAAACCGGGCCAAGACAATTTCGTGTTTATGTTAGGGGGGTAGTGTTCCAAGTTACACCGGCTACCATCGCAAATTTTCTTAATCCGATCCCGAGACATCAAAACCCACAATATCCCTACACTTAATTGCCTGACATGACTGTTATTGGGATAGAATTGATTGGGAAACTGGAGTATGTATGGGGTAGGCCGAACAAGTATATCAAGTAAGGGGACTTGACCGAAAAGTATAGAATTTTGAATTTGATAACTGTGAACAATCTTTTGCCTTAGTCCTAGAAAAACCAAATTTACACCGAGAGAGCCTATTTTCTGCATGCATTTGGAATGGGACACACCATCGACTTGCCCAATCTAATCATGGACCAAATGATGCTTGACTATAAAAGTTAAAAAGCCCTCACTCCCGTTTGCTATGTTAGTATCTGAGTTATGCAGGGAGAAAGGAGTTATTGCAGATCCGTCATGGCCAATGGTGGAGCATTTGGCACCATTAGATAAAACGTCATTGAGAAAGATCCATTCCCGGGAGGTGCAGATTTCCATCCACCAGAGGAGCCTCAGCAACAAGAAGAGCAGCCATACATTCCAGTTGATGACAGGTTTGACTGCCAAATTTTGTTAGGGTTGGAGACCAGCATCACCAATCTAGATCAAAGGATGGCTAGTTACAAGGAGAACTAGAATGAGATTTTGAGGCTACTGCAAGGACAGTATGGTGGAGGCCCGTCAGCCAAGTAATCTGTGACCCTGGAATTTCCATGCTTTTGCTATTCTCACTGAACTTTTTATTTATTCACTTTATTTCAGTTTTTATGTTTTGAATGATTTTTTTTTTTTTGAATTTGGTTTTGATTAATGTAGTTAGTTTATTGTTATGTTAAAATTTTGTCGTGTTAGGATGCTTAATTCATATGATTCATGTTAAGAATTAGGTTATTATTCTTATGCTTTGCAGGGATAACCCTAACCCAATTGCACGGGATTTTCATACGTGATTGTGCACTATCTTAATATTTTCGTAGAAACTCATTTTTTTGAGCACATAAAAGTTCCTTATTTTGAAAACCTTATGAAATATTACACTCCTTTATTAAGCTTACATATATAGTGGATATGTAAACCCTATGCATATTTTGACTTGCGTCCGGGTGGTTGATGACTTGCGTCCGGACGCGTGTTTCTGAAAAATGAGGACTCTGAAGGGAGAGTTGGAATTTGATTAGACTTCTGTAGGGAAAATATAAAAGGGGAAAGAATTGTTGTGTAAAGGGGGATCGATTTTTCATTATTTTATTTTTATTCTGGTCATAAGTTTTAGGATGTCTGGTTAAGAAGTTTGACTAAAGCTAGGGGAGGACTTTTCAATGAAGTATGGTAATGTTATTGACTTTATGATTTATTGGTATGCGATATTTTATTAATTCAACTTTTTTTTTCTTAGTAAAGTTTTAGCTCTGTAAAAATTCTTTATTCATTGTGTCTTATACATTGATTACTTGAATTTCCTTGCGAGACAAATAACTAGTTATTCCATGCTGAAGTGGATTAAAATTATTTCACATAATAATATAACCAGAGGATTGTGTGGTTGAGTCAGGAATTGGTTTGTTAGGAAAGTTTAACTTGTCGTAGACTCCGGGCACGACAAATGCTTACAATCGGCAAGCAGTTCTTTGATTTTTCTGAATAAACCTTTGGATATAAAAAGTGGTGTTTCTGTTATTTTATTGCTAAATCTTCCAACTGGAGTCACTTGACAATTTGATTCTTGATTGAGTATGCAGACTGAGTCTTTAATCATTACTGTATGGATTTGAAAAGGTGTCCTTGATGCTTTACTATTTTACATATTGATTTAAATAATTTATTCTGATTTTATCCATTAAAACACTTTTTCTAAGAAAATTGGTTATAAGATTGTTGATTGTTTTAAGTTGGTAACTGTTGTTTTCTCTATTCCCTAAGGGTTCGACCTCGGTCTTCCGAGTCTATATTGCATTGCACAACCTGCGCTTGGGTTAACATATTTGAAGTTGTAGCAATTTTTTTGGCGCCGTTGCCGGGGAATTGTTAAGGACAAAGGCACCTTTGTAACATCATTAAGGAAGTTTCTTGGTTTATGATTCTTCACAAATCCGGTAACTTCGTTACATATCCGAAATCAATTACACGATTGTTTTACAAAAATGTAATTTAAAGCCACAACTCGGCTTTCTTCATCAACGAGAGCCCAAGTGAGAGCCCAAGTGAGAGACGTCCACCGGTGCTTGTCCTGCACCTGAAATGTTGTCCCTATAAAGGGTGAGCCACGCTCAATAGGGTATCTCCTAAAGAGACTACTCCCCAACCTAGATGCATATGAAATGCTCACATGCAATTCAACAATCAAACAAGCATTCATCCAAGAACATACAACTTCAAGAATGGATTTCATAATGCCATGCCATGTTATGAGTTGAGACCCACACATGCAACGCAACCCGAGCCTTCACCTGCTCCCATAACACATGCGATGCCATGCGTATGAATCTAGGCATTCCAAGCCCCCGCCATTAATTTTACACATCCAATGAAAATTTATAAACTCTGGGTCTTTCTTAGGGTGTGTATTTATGGACTTCCACCAACAGCTCCGCATATGCCGACACACTTTATAGATTCAATACCAACGGAGTGCATATCCAAATCAGCAGGTCTTACTCCAGAGGGACAATCTAGCCCTTCTTCCTAACCCCGACCCTATTTTCAATGCAACCCGCGCGACTCAGTCGAACCTTGGTCCACGCATCATCCACCAAGAATGATGTTTGATCAAAACCATGCACACACCCACAACCATGTCATATGCCCCAAAATATGATGCTTTCCATGCATATACAATGTAATGTACACTTGCATTTCATAACATTATGCAACCAAGATTTCAATTGCAATTACAACATCAAGTTCAACATGTCATGAGCACAATATGAACAATTCCAATTCCTTAATGTAACTTATATCATAAAGCATATAATTACATTCCAACAACATCACATTCCCAAATTGTTAATTATATCAAAAGCATATAATTACAATCCATATTCTCACCAAGCATGTTACAACATTTTCAATGAAAAAAACATGCTACATTAACATAGACATTTTATCAAGCACCCAAATGGCACAAAATCATGTAACACAGAATCACAATTTATCACATTTCTCTTGAATTTATCAAACAAGCAAATTCCACAAACCCAATTCATGCAAGATTGGTTTAGCATATTTCTATACCCATTTTCCATTCTCTAGTTACACTAGGAGTACATCAAACAAGAGAATTCATCTCTAATCAAACTAACCATTTCATATGCAATCCTAGGTTGAAAATATACCTAGCTAGGAGAAGAACCCTATCTCTTGAAGCGTAATTACGAGTGGTAGAAAATCCCAAGAACCCAAATCAAACTTTAACCCTTGATTTTCAATAATCCAGTCTTTGAGACTTCGGCAAAATGCCTGATTTTTGGTACGTAGATGTAGCTCTCGCCGCGTAGATCAACTTTAATTCTTGGCCCGAAGCGTTTCGACGAACGGTTGGCCCTAAATCGTAGAGAAAAGCTTGAAACCCACTTGATTTTCCTTCTCTTCTTCCTTCTTCTTCTTCTTCTCTCTCTCTCTCTCTCTCTCTCTTTATCTGAAAATCTAAAGGTAAATGGGGAGAAAATCTGATTTTTCTCCCCTATTTATACTCCCATATACTTGGCCTACAACGTGCCACACGTCCCGTCTTTCACTGATCTGATTTTGTCCCGAATCAATTAAATCTCGTCCCGTTTTAAGTTCAACATATTTTATTTGAAATAAATTTAAATTATTTTCCATGTTTCGCAATTAATTTCCCATCGCGTTTATTTTGGTCACGCGACACTCGATCGCTGTGTAAAACACAAAAAATTCGACTGTCTGGGAATTCAACAAAAATTGACTAGGTAACTAGATTTCGTGAGATGAATCCAACAGTAAGGTCCATTTTTTCATCTGAGTTCTAGAAAAATTCAGGTTTTCAACACGTACAGTAGCGGCTAATTATCGTTTTGCCCTTTTTCATAAAAATTTAAATTTTCACAGGTTTTACATTATTAGTAGATCGTATCATTTAATTATAAGACACATATGAAGAGTATCAAAAAAGAGGTGTAACATGGTTTTTAGATAGATTTTGTAATTTACGGTGAGCTGAAGTTTATATTTTGGCATTTAGTTATGCGTCTCAAACGAGAATACATTGAAGAGAAACATTATAGATGCAATTTATCATTTTATGTATATTGTGCATCCGGGGAATAAAATTATATAGACATTTGAGATGGGGAAGGACTTTGTGCATTTTGTTTTCTATTGTAATGGAGTTATCTCATTCTTCTTGCTCGTATATAGCAATGAAGTGTGAGTAGTCCATTCATACTCTTTGGTGAAGGGTGAAAGTATGTGTAATATTGTTTGAGTTATGAAAATGTCGATGTTTCATTCATGCGTTAATATTTATACCTCCCTTAATTGATGGGTGATTATTACTATTATATGCTCATGATTATGAACACCGAGCAAAGCCTATTGCTATATACCATTCTATCTATAAGTTATTACATATTTCATGCATTATTCAATGATGCGTGTAGTTAAGTTTTATGTAACAATCAGGATATTGGTTATAGACGGGTTAAATCTCGTCATAGCTAATGCTTTTGATTTAATGCATAAATCGGAACTCCATCTTCATTAAATCATTGACCTGCAAATCGAATAGCTAAAGTAAACCTTTTGAATGGTTCGCCTTCGGGTTTACTAGAGTTATTTGCTTGTTGCATGGTACATAGACCTTCCGGCTAACCTAATAAGTTGCTGTGATATAGTTCAGTTACACATCAAACCTACTGGTCAACTTTCCAGTCAGGTGAGAGTTAAATTGTTGTAAGGTGGCTTTTCTATAAACAAGTAGTATAATGCATGTTGGATTCCCGAACTGAAGAGTACCTTTTATTATTGTTATCAAGAGTTTAAATTAAGTATTTATTTGATAATTCTAAGTTCACACCACAAGCCATTGTAAAGCACACTACGTGCACGACAATTTTATCTTTTCTATTTTGAATCCCAATAGTTAGCTCTCTGTTGGTTCGACCTCGGACTTAACCGAGTAATACTACAATTTGACCACTTATACTTAGGTGTATGATTTAAATCAGGTCTGTATTTTCACACTCTGGTTTGCCAACTGGAGAGTAATTGAAGTGGGTTTCAATTATCCCAAGCCTAATTGTTGGTAGACCAAGAGTACTTGTTCGACCAGACTGTCCCCAATGGTAATAACAATTGTGGGACAATCAGGGTCTTTATATTAGGGTGGAGTGTTGGTTTAGAGAATAGTACTTACCTGCTTCGTCCAGAATACCTTTTTTTGAACATGTAACTTTCTCTTGACAGTGCACAAGTGTCTTTTAAGAACTTTGCATAAGATGGCACCTGTCGAATTGCATCAAGAAGAGGAATGTTAATTTTCACTTGCTTGAATAAATCAAGTATCTTAGCATTATTTGCTTGCTTTGTAGGCATTTTCAAATGATGAGGGTAGGGAGAAGGAATGGGACAAACTACCTCATCAGACTCAACAAACTTCAGTAGCTCAAGTGACTCACCATCCTTGGAAGTGGCCTGAGTCTCTTTTTTTGTAGGCTTAGAGACTCTAGGTAGGATGGTTTTATCTACCTCTTTACCACTCCGAAGAGTGGTGATGGGCTTGAGCTGCTCCTCATTACCTATGACATTAGAACTCTTAGTCCCATGTTGACCTTTGGAATTTTCTTGGGGTTGTGGAAGAAATTTTCACTGTTCCTGTTGCATCATGCTCATGAGGTTGGTCAACTTGGTCATTCGAGACCTAATGCCATTCAGAGCTTGATTGGTTTGGTTGTTCAAGGTGGTCTGGCTCTGAATAAACTGGTAGAGAACATCTTCAATGTTTCTCTTGTGAGGAGGCTGGTATGGTGGTACACTAGTTTGTCCCTGAGGAGCAAACCCTTATGTAGACGGTTTCTAAACAAACCCTTGTTGTGGTGGGTGCATAGAATGGGGACTTGTAGAATGGACTAGACCAGACACAATATTGATTAGGAGGGATGTAAGACATAGAGGTGGAGGGTTGAGCAGAGGTGTCATTTCTCCAACTGAAATTTGAGTGGCTACAGCATCCCAAGTTATAAGTATTAGAATAGGGAGAATTTTTTTGCCTTTGCTGGTTAAAGTTATTCACTTTCTCGGGCTCTTTACTCAAAAACTCACCATTACACATCATGTCGATGAGCTGACGATGTGTTGTTGTAATTCTTTCATAGAAGAAACTCACCGACTGCCATGGTTAAAATTCATGATGTGGTACGAAATTCAAGAGATCTTTGAATCTCTCCCACGAATCATAGAACTATTCATTGGATTTTTCAGAAAAGTTTTGTACTTGCTTTTTCAAAGCATTTGTTCTATGAACTGGGAAGAATTTCTTAAGAAACTCTTTTTGCGAGTCAGCCCAAGTAGCCATAGTTCGAGGCTTTAGAGAGTTGAGCCAAGTTTTTGCCTTGTTTTTCAATGAGAATTAGAGTAACTAACACATGTTTTGCTCGAGGAATGTTCTAATTACCTCCACAAACTCCTTGATATGGAGGCAGGGGTTTTTCCTCTCCACACCATGGAATTAGAGAAACAGTTGGAGCATTCAAAGTTTTACAATAAAGTTTTGTGTTTGCATCGATAAAAGTATACATGAAGGTGTAAAAGAATGAGTGGGTTGGAGATAATCTCTCATTGTCCTCACAGGAGGAGCTGGTGGGAGATTATTACCAATTTTCCCATTATTCGGTCCGAAGGAAACTAGGGGAAAATTTTGCTCCTAGTTTCCCACGTTATGTGGATTCTGATTAGTAGTTAAAATTAGCATCTTACTATGCCTTTTTAAGACTAACTATGCTTTGATAGAGTTTCAATTACGACATTTCAGGAAAAAGATTGTACAATGGCCTAAAGTCAATGGATACCAAACTTTCATGCAACACCCATATGTTTTGGAAGAAAATTGGAGAATTTGGAAGTAAGGCATGAACGTTCGAACGCCTATCCACGTTCGAACGTCCTCTTGAATTATTTGAAGACCAGACTGCTGAGGTGATGACATATGGCATGTTGCAGTTATTTTCACAGAAGACCAAGAGCTACTTGAGTACAACGTTCGAACACCAATCAACGTTCAAACGCCATCTTGAATTATTTGAGGACCAGACTGCCAGGGTGATGAGACATGGCTTGCTATCTACTGTGGGTAACAAGAGCCACTTGATTCCATGTTCAAACTCCATTAAGCGTTCGAACGCCCATAACAGAAGACAGGAGACAACGTTCGAACGCCATTCAACGTTCGAACATAGTCCCCAGACAGGCTGCAGAATGGTTGATTTTCTATCTGGACCTTAGGGCATTCACTTGGACTTTGAAGACTTTGTACTATTCTTTTACACTTATTTTCCCCCTCCTCCTTGCCTATAAATACTCCCATTATGGGAGCTTCAAAGAAGACTTAGAGTTAGTCTTAGACTTAGAATTAGAGTTAGTCTTAGACTTAGATATAGATAGACATACATAGAGGAAGATAGATCACCTTTTGGTTAAGGAGGAAACCCTATAAAAGTGACTAGCTTTCTTCTACTTTTATTATTAGTTTCATTTCCTTCCATTGTTTGAGCTTCCTTCTTCCCTTAGAGGAGTGAAAATCTTCCACTTTTCTTGAGCTTTACCAAAGCTGTGAAGGGTGGAAAGTGATTCAATCATTCTTCGTTGAAGATAGGCTCCATGTGTAGTGTGTTTTACCTTGTAACTCATCTACTTGGAGGGATGAGAATCACTCACTTTTCTAGCTTTACCAAAGTCATGAAGAGTGAGTAGTTTCTCATTCACTCTTTAGCAAGAGGTGATGGACATGTATAAATCATTTGGAAGTTATATTTGTGCATTTCGTTTATGCTTAATGGTTTATCTTTCACTTGCTTATTGAATGATTGAATACATCTAGCAAAGCTAAGGTACTTTGTACAACCATGAGTCCTTTCTATGACATAGATGACTCATGGCATAGGAAGACTCATTGGTTCTTTGCAAGTACTCCAGCTAGATCTTCATGACTACATTTCAATCTTCACCATTATTGTGCTTCAACTAAGAATGGAATACTAACACAGTGGTTGGATGCCTTGTAAAAATACTTGCTTGTTTGTAGACGGGTTGAGTCTCGGCACAGACAATTCTTGTAAACCTCTAAAAAGACATCGGAACCATGCTCTTAATTCTCACAATCCATTTTTATCCTCCGATTAACTTTATGTTGACACAGGGGTTAATTGAGTTCCCAAGCACAAGCATAACAAACGGATGATTGACTACATGTCCAGATCCTCGAGCTAAAGGGTGACTTTTTTATTTGAGAGAATATTATATTTTATCCAGAAAATCCTCTTGGAAAGAATCCTATATTCTATCTAGTAAAATCCATAAACATCACAACTTTAAATCTCAAGGCTTCCAGTCACTTTGGTCTCTGTCACTACTTACTTCGAAACACCAACATTAGTTCTCTGTGGATTCGACTCCGGACTTAACCGGATTATTACTACAACTTGACTGCCTGCACTTGGGTGTACACATTTTGGATCAAGTTAAGTTTTTGGCGCCATTACCGGGGAACCAAAAAGGAGTTTTAAGTTAAAAGGTGAAAAAACCTTCATTTGTGTATATATATTTTTGATTTACTGTGTATAATTCTTATTTTATGTCTGAGGACGATCCTCACTTTCAAAATTTGCCAGAAGAATCTGTTGGGTCTGTGAATCTGTCTGAACCATCTTCACCTCGATCAGTAGCAGACTCTTTTGGTAATAGTATGGCCAATAATGAGGGACAAGGGGAAGTTCCTGAGAGAGAGGGGGAAGTTCCTAACATTCGAACTCTGCGGGATTACTTGCATCCCACAAGAAACAACGTCCCCTCTTGTTTTGTGTTTCCTACAAATGCGCCCCTCTTTAATGTAAAGGCGAGGACAGTGCAACTACTACCTCAATTTCATGGACACGAATCTGAAAACCCATATCTGCATATAAAATATTTTGAGGAGGTATGTGGAATATTCCAAAACAATTCTGAACTGGCCAAGTTGAAAATTTTTCCTTTCTCTTTAAAGGACAAAGCTAAATAATGACTAAATTCTTTGAAAGCCCATTCAATATCGAACTGGCATGCACTACAGAATGAGTTTTTCAGAAATTTTTTTCCTCTACACCGTACAAATGCACTCAAAAGACAAATCATGAATTTTTTGGTTAAAGAGGGAGAAACATTTTACCAATGTTGGGAGAGATTCAAGGATCTTCTCTAATCCTGTCCACACCATGCTTTTGAGAATTGGACTTTGGTAGGATTTTTCTATGACTCCTTGCCCACTAGACTACGTCAGTTCGTTGAAATGATGGTTCAAGGAGAGTTCATGAGAAAGAATCCAGATGAGGCATTCAATTTTTTTGACACCATATCTGATAGTTCTTATATGTGGGACTCAGCCTCTCCTACCACTGTTGAAACCAAACCATCTACTTCCCAAGGGGGTAAGTATGTCTTGAAAGAAGATGATGACCTGAGAGGGAAAATGACTACCCTGACTCGAAAGCTTGAAGCTCTAGAGATGAAAAAGGTACATCAAGTTGATGTTGGCCCTCACAAAGAACAAGTGTGTGAGATTTGTGCGCTGACAGGACACCCTACTGGGGAATGTCCTACCATTCCGGCATTCAAAGAGGTCTTGTTGGAACAAACAAATGCAATTTCCAACTTCAACAAGCCTTATTCCAACCCATATTCTGAAACATATAATCCAGGGTGGCGGAATCACCTGAACTTCAGTTGGAGGAACACACAACCAACTCCCATGAATCCACAACAAAGTTCACAACCACCACCTCAAGGACCTTCTGCATATCAACCATACCAACCACCACACAAGAGAAGTCTTGAGAACACATTGAATCAGTTCATGCAAAGCCAAAATGAACTACAACACTTATTCCAATCAGGCTTTCAATGATTTCAAAACTCAGACCACTCAATCATTTGAGGATCTCAAAAGCCACATTCAAAAATTGACCCAATCAATGACCACACATGAGAAGGGCAAGTTTCCTGCCCAACTAAACAACCACAAGGTCAATTTCATGTGGGAAATCCTTCAATCATGGAAATCCCGCAAGAACAAGCTCAAGCTATCATTACACTGAGAAGTGGCAAGGTGATTGACAAATCCATTAGAGACATGTTAATTCCAAAGCCAAAACTTAAGTCAATCCCAGTCCCTGAACCAGTTGAGCCTGAACCTGTGATTGAAAAAGAGCCAGAATCATCAAAGGAAAAAGATCCTTCTTGTTCTATCCCTACTCCTTTTCCTCAAAGACTCAAACCAGTACAGAAGTTGAAAAACCATCCGGAAATTTACGAGCTCTTTAAGCAAGTGAAAATCAATATTCCACTTCTGGATGCAATCAAGCAGGTTCCTTATTATGCCAAGTTTCTAAAAGACTTGTGCACGATCAAAAGAAGCCAAAATGTTAAAAAAAGAGCCTTCTTGATAGAACAAGCCAGTGCCCTACTTCAACACAAACCCCCTCCAAAATACAAGGATCCAGGGTGTCCAACTGTGTCATTGGAAATTTCAGAATAGAACAAGCACTGCTGGATCTTGGAGCCAGTGTTAATTTGCTCCCTTTCTCTGTCTACCAACAATTGGGTCTGGGTGAACTCAAACCCACATGTATCACACTCTAGTTGGCAGATTAGTTTATCAAAGTTCCAAGGGGCATTGTTGAGGATGTCCTTGTCTAAGTGGAAAACTTCGTCTTTCTTGTTGACTTCATTGTTTTACAATGCATTCAGAGAACCAAATTCCCGTCATCCTTGGTTGACCCTTTATAGCAACTTCAAATGCATTAATCAATTGCAGGAATGAATTCATGAAATTAACTTTTGGGAATATGACTTTTGAGCTTAATATTTTCAATATTGCCAAGTACCCATGAGAGGACAAGGAAGTGAGAGAAATAAATTTCATTGAGTCTTTGGTCCACGAACATTTGAATGATACATTTTGTGAAAATCCTGTTGAATCTTGTCTATTGGAACCTATCACATATGAGTTAACAGATGATGATCAAAATCCAAATAGTTGCCCTGCTCATTTTGCTGGGATATGGGCACCCAAAATTGAAGAACTTTCATCAAGTGGTACAAAGCCACTTTCATCAAGTGTCAAGCTATCAAAGCCTAAACTATAACGTATCCCATCTGACCTAAAATATGCATTTTTAGGAGAGGACGAGTCATACCCAGTGGTAATTTCATCCAAGCTGGCAGATCTGCAAGAGTCTAAACTGATTGAAGTTCTTAGACACCATAAAAGCACCATTGGGTGGACCATCGCTGATTTGAAAGGTATAAGCCCGTTAATATGCAATCATGATATATACCTTGAGGAGGATTCAAAACACTCTCGTCAAATGCAGTGACGACTGAACCCTCACATGAAGGAGGTTGTAAGGACTGAGGTGCTCAAACTATTGGATGTAGGAATAATATTTCCCATCTCTGATAGTAAATGGGTTAGCCCAACCCAAGTTGTGCCCAAGAAGTCTGGGGTCACAGTGGTTAAAAATGATGCCAAGGAGCTGGTACCAACTCGAGTTGACACAGGATGACGGATGTGCATAGACTATCGAAAACTCAATTTGGTAACTAGAAAAGACCATTTTCCTCTTCCCTTTCTTGACCAAGTCTTAGAAAGAATTGCAGGACTTGCATTTTACTATTTCCTTGATGGATATTCTGGATATAACCAAATTGAGATAGCACTAGATGACTAAGAGAAAACAACATTCACATGCCCCTTTGACACCTTTGCATTCAAAAGGATGCCGTTTGGACTTTGTAACGCTCTTGCAACATTCCAAAGGTGCATGCTGAGTTTGTTTAGTGACATGGTTGAGAGATTTTTGGAAGTGTTCATGGATGATTTTTCTGTATATGGTGATTCGTTTGATTTGTGTCTGACAAATCTGGAGAAAGTGTTGATAAGATGTAAAGAAGCCAATCTAGTGCTCAATTGGGAGAAATGCCATTTCATGGTAACACAAGGCATTGTCTTGGGTCACATTGTGTCGTCTGAAGGCATGAAAGTTGACAAGACAAAAATAGATCTGATTAAAAATTTGCCTGCTCCCAAGATTGTTAAAGATGTCCGATCATTTCTAGGACATGCAGGGTTCTATAGGAGATTCATAAAAGACTTTAGTACCATATCTAAACCTAGGTGTCACCTCCTAAGTCTGGATGTAACTTTTGTGTGGAGTGAAGCATGCCAGAAAGCTTTTGATAAGCTTAAGGGTATGTTAATTTCTGCCCCAATAATGCAACCCCTGACTAGACTCTACCATTTGAATTGATGTGTGATGCAAGTGATTATGCTGTAAGAGTTGTGTTGGGACAATGAAACGATAAGAAACCCTATGTAATTTATTATGCAAACAAAACTTTGAATGATGCTCAAATGAATTATTCCACAATTGAAAAAGAATTGCTTGCTGTAGTTTTTGCTCTGGAGAAATTTCGTTCTTACCTTGTTGGTTCATCTGTTATTGTGTTCACTGACCATGCAGCATTAAAATTTTTGCTCACAAAGAAAGATGCCAAGTCAAGGCTCTTAAGATGGATACTCTTATTACAAGAGTTTGATCTGATCATTAAGGACAAGAAATGTGTTGAGAATGTGGTGGTAGATCATCTATCCGGGTTAACATATGAATTTCATAAGGATGGGTTGCCAATCAATGAAAATTTCTCTGATGAACAACTGTTCACAGTCATGGAAACACCATGGTACGCTGATATTTCTAACCTCCTTGCTATTGGTAGGTTTCCTCTTTCCTTTACGATGATGGATAAGAAGAAATTTCTGAGGGAGGTTCGTAATTTCTTTTGGGAAGATCCATACGTATTTAAGTACTGTAAGGATCAAATCATAAGGCGTTGTATCCCCAATCATGAGAGCAGACAGGTAATATCTTTTTCTCATTCTGAAGCATGTGATGGCCATTTTTTATCTAAAAAAACCACTGCAAAAATCTTGCAGTGTAGATTTTATTGGCCCACACTTTTTAAAGACGTCCATGCCTTTTGTCTAACATGTGATAGATACCAAAGGTTAGAAAGCATTTCTAAAAGAAACATGATGCCCTTGAACCCAATTCTGATAATTGAAATTTTTGACTATTGGGACATCGATTTTATGGGACCATTTCCCCCTTCCTTTGGCTATCTATATATTTTAGTGGCTGTTGATTATGTGTCCAAATGGGTTGAAGCAATTCTATGCCGAAATAATGATCACCGAACAGTGATCAAATTTTTAAAAGAAAATATTTTGTCCAGGTTTGGAATTCCTAAATCCATTATAAGTGATGGGGGTGCTCATTTTTGCAATCGTCCTTTTTGGAATTTGATGAAAAGAAAATGTGTGAGTGTGCAAAAGTGCTCCCCAAGCAAAGAGAGACTTTCAAGTGTCGTGTTTTACTTGGAATGGTATTCCAAGGTCATCTCCTCAGGGAACGAAGGTCGAATTGTGCTGAAGGTGATTTTGTGAAAAATAAGAAGTGTAAAATCTTGTGAGTTTGTGTTTTGGTAAGTGAGGATTTTTGATAAAATGCAATAAAAACAAGGTTGGCTAATCCGAAAGGGTCATTCCAATGGGAATGCCAAATCAACTCAAAACATTCTTCCAATGGTGTCTCGATGCTTGATTGATTCGTAGGAAGTGAGGGACTAATGTGGATGTGTAGGCTCAGGCATACCCCGTGACAAGTCGACGGTATATCAAGAGCTCGCAACCACGTCCACACTCAACCTAGTCAAACCAAGCACCTTTCACTACAAGGAAGAATGGAGGAGAGTTGATTTAGCATACCCAAGAGGAAATCTCCCTTGGATTAGCCAACTAAAAACTTAGCTACTCATAATGAAAGCAAACACATGCATAATGTAAATAAACAGGGTAAAGAAATGAAGATTAAAACTTGTATTAATGCGAAGAAAAGTTAAACTACAAAGATAAGTTCGTTTCATACCCAACTCAAAAGCTTGAAATGAAAAACTCAAATATAAACATGGTAGATTCAAGAATACATAACTAAACTTGAAATACACTTGAATAACTAAGATTAAAGTGAAAGAAATGAATATTAGAAGAGTATTACTGCTTACTACAAGTGAAATGGGTAAGAAAAATGCAAAAATCAAACTTCTCTCTCGGAAACTGTCTTCTTCCTTGGGAACTTCTCTCTTTAAAAGCTTCTCTAGCTGAAAAATGGTGTAGGAATCATGCAATTTCGTCCATCAGCCCCCCTATGATATGTGAGAGCAGACTTCCCATCCATAGGAAGTGATTTGACACTTGCACAGGCTAGGACAAGCTTAGCCTGTAACCCACCATGCCTCCCTCTTTCTCTCTCTTCCTCTTAAATGTTTTTTCTTCCAAAGTCCAATCCTAGGTGTAGGGAGGCATGCTTTATTTAGAATATGTCAGGGGATGTGTGGGAAAAGCATAGGTGCCCCCCCCCCCCCCCAAGCAAGTAGATTCTGAGTTGTAGGTTGTGGTATTTTTTCAGCAAAACCTACTGGTAGGTCAATGACAAAACCTACCGGTAGGTCGATGACAAAACCTACCGTTAGGTTTTGTTCCAGTAAGAAAAACCTTCCGGTAGGCTTGGCAGATGATCCAGTAGGTCCAACTCTAGTGTGCAAAACCTACCGGTAGTTTTATGAGCAAACCTACCAGTAGGTTTTTCCTTGATTTGCTCTTTTCACCTTCCAAGCCACCCGTTAAGCCTCCCCTTCATCTCCATTGAATTTGAGCACTATGAAGAGGGCTTAACTCAAGCCATTTCCAACTCTTTGCCTACAATCACACAGAAACTTCATTAATTGTTTGATTAATTGCATTTCCTCCCATTTTCACCACAAAAGTAAGTATAAAAGGATACAAAAGTATACATGATGTGCAATATTTTGTGATAATCACACCCCCCAACTTGAGTTTTGCTAGTCCCTAGCAAACTTTATTTTCAAACCACAAAGTAGAAAACTACAACGATCCATTCATACAAGTAAATTGCCAAACAGTCCAAATGCAAAAATCACAATGTAATTAAAGAAATGAACTTGGGCAAGATAAAACAAAACAACTGTGGTTCTTTTCATTAATTTCTTTCAAAAGTTTAGTACAAGGATTTAGAATTTAAAAAAAAAATGGCCCAAAAATCCTAGAGACTCTTCTATTAGGCCGATAATTCTAATCCTAACTGTGTAACAACTAAAACCAAAAGAACAAACAAACAACACCCCTACTCGTCATCCTCATCGCTAGCCTCATCCTCCTCACTCTCATACTCGCTCTCTTCCTCCTCTTCATTAGAGTCATCGTCATCGGAACCCTCCACCTTGACAACCGTAGAAGTCATCGGGGCACAGGTAAAGGGTCCACCAGATGAAGACGGAGGTCCACCGGGAATCGGCTCACCCGGGAAGGTGTGCTGAAAGATCCTGGTCATCATCAGTGATAGCCCATGCATCGTCCCCTCCAAAGCGTCTAAGCGCTGTGAAACTGTACGGACCGGGGCAGAGGTGGAAGGCCCAGAAGTAGACAGCCCAGCAGATGATGGCTCAGGTCTCGAGGCTCTACACACAAGGTATGGATTTCTACATTTAACTACCAAAATAAATACCCAAAATGTAAAGCAAAAATTCAAGTGATAAATGTATTTCTAATTCTATCCAATATTTAAAAGTTGAGCGCTATTCCCCCATCCTACAAGCCTAGGGTTGCATAACACATTGTTCAAATACCCGAACGAAGTACACATGAGCATCACCATGACTTTAAATGCTATTCTAGAGTATGCACCTACACATTCATTTTCAAACTCGTGTGTGTAAAAAATGGACATGTAACTTAAGCATTTACCCAACGGAATTCACATTCACTCAACTATCCAAATTCAGCTTCGATGCAAAACTCACCAAGGGTTTCTCTCAATGATGAATCAAACTATCATTATCATGGCATGCTCTTCATGTGTATAAATGAGATAGAATCTTGTGCACAAAATTAAGTATGCTCACATATAATCCAAAAATGAGGTACATGCATAAAAATTAAACAACCTTGGCATAATCTCATCAAAGGAATGTTAGAGCACTAGATAACAAAATCAACTTCTCTTTTCTTTAAAGGTATGCTTTCCCTATGCTTTCTCTAGATCATTTAGGACTTTCAAGGGTTGTAATGAGGCCTTGTGGTGATATTGAGGCAAGTGAAACGAAAGATAGAGGAAAACAAAGAGGGTTGTTCTGAGTGAATGACCTTTATTTCAAAAAAAATTCCCTTTTTATGGGATTTTCAGTCTAACACCATCACTTCACTCTTTGTTTCTTTTTCTTTCTTTTCATTAACATTTTCCTTTTTCTTTTCTTCGTTCACCCCTTTTGTTCTCCTTTTTCTTGGATTTTTCATTCTTGGCCATTCAACATTTGAATTTGGCATTGTTCATCCCTTTTTGCTAGGTTTCCGTACCACTACTCCTTCTTCTTATGATCTCTCATGGTCAATCTCGGAACAACCAAGGTGTGATAAATTTTTATCATTTTGCACTGGCTTGGTCAATTGTGTGGCATGGAAACAATTTTCAACAAGGCTCAATCACGGTACTAGGGATAATATTTTCGCAAGAAAAAGGGCTAAGGCTCAAAATAAATCAAAGATGGCCTAAGATCATTTCTAGATAAGCATGGGAGAGCATGTTGCAGATCAAAACAAAGTCAATCAACTACCCAAATGCACTCTAACCAAAACAAGCAAAATGAGATTATTGAACAAATTTAGAATTTTAAAAATTGTTCCTTGAGTAAACGTAAGTTTCCTCCAACAAGAATTGGCACTAAAGCTCTCATGGTTACTTAATCATCTCCACTATTCATGTCAAGCTCTAAAATATGAATTCAATTCGTAAATTGTCTAAATTACACATTCATGGTGCACTAATGGGTGAGTTCAAAAACAAAAATGTATGTGATACTCTTAGCAATATGATAAACTTCTATGATGCTCTCATGTATTCAAAGTTCACAGCAAAGATCAACAACTCAATAAACCCAATACACTCTAAATAGGGGAATATAGGTCAACCTTCAGATATTTTTCACTAAAAATTTCAAAATTTTCACATATTTCTCAACTATTGTAAACAAAAATGTGTAGAGCATGTGAATGGTGAATATCACCACAAAATGGTATTATCAACAAAAAATTCCACAAAAATTTGGTGTATCCTACAAATGGTGAACCTCACCTCCCAACTTGATTCATGCATTGTCCTCAATGCAACAAAAAAATATGATATGCAACGATGGACTTAAAAAGATAAGTAGGGTTAGAGAATACCACGCTTGGAGCTTTGACTAAAAACACCGCAATCTGCACATTTAAAGAAAGAAAACTACACAAAGATGAAAGTAAGTAAAAAAAATAACTTGGAAAGTAAATCATAAAAGAAAACGACTATAAACTAAAATCTACATGAACAATTATTCCTCCAAAAGGTCTGGGTAAACCGGATCCAACAACTCTTCCTCCACCTTTTGACCCTCAAAACCCTCAAAGAATGGCTTAAGTCTTTGGCCATTAACCTTGAATGTTTTACAATCATCGGAGTTTTTGATTTTCACGGCTCCATTGGGGTAGGCCACCTTGACAAGATAGGGGTCATCCCAACGAAATCAGAGTTTTCTCTTGGAAGATGGATAATCGAGAATTATACAAGAGCTCTTTCTGTCCGGGCTCTAATGTTTTCCTTAAAATGGATTTATCATGAAAAATCTTAGCCCTTTCTTTGGAAATTATTGAGCTCTCGTATGCATCTCTAGGGATCTCCTCCAACTCATTCAACTCCAACTTCCTATTCTCTCTGGCTATTCTCAAGTTCAAGTTCAAGGTCTTGATGGCTCAATAGGCTTTGTGCTCCATTTCTACCGGCAAATGACAAGCCTTGCCATAGACTAGCCTATAGGGTGACATACCTAGAATTGTTTTGTACGCAGTGCGGTAAGCCCATATGGCATTGGTCAACCTAAGTGACCAATCCTTCCTATTAGGGTTCACCATTTTCTCTAGGATGTTCTTGATCTCCCTATTGGACAACTAGGCTTGGCCATTGGTCTGTGGGTGATAAGCGGTGGAAACTTTGTGTGTGACGCCATACTTATGCATTAAGGATACAAATGGCCTATTGTAGAAATGAGAACCACCGTCATTTATCATTGCACGAGGCATCCCAAACCCTGAAAATATATTTTCTTTCAGGAATTTGACCACGACCCGGTGGTCATTGTTCTTGGTTAGGATAGCCTCAACCTACTTGGACACGTAGTCCACTATCAATAAAATATAGAGGTAGCCAAAATACATAGGGAATAGACGCATGTAGTCAATGCCCCAACAATCGAAAACCTCAATTACTAACACGGGGGACAAGGGCGTCATATTCCTATAGGTCACACTACCCAATCTTTGGCACCTATCACATTCTTTGCAAAAGGAAACACAATCTTTAATTAATGAAGGCCAATAAAAATCGGATTACAAAACCTTAGCCGAAGTCTTTTTGGAAGAGAAGTGTCCACCGCACGCTTCAGAATGGTAGAATGCAAGGAAGTTTCGTTGTTCATTTTCAGGAACACACCTCATGGTCAGGGTAGTATTTGAACAAGTACGGGTTGTCAAAGTAAAAGTACTTCACATCCGCCATAAATCTCCGTCTATCCTCCGGGCTCTAGTGCAGTGGGATTGTCCTGTAGCAAGATAATTGAAAATGTCAGCATACCAAGGAAAAATATAATGAATGGAAAATAAATGCTCGCCAAGAAAAGAGTTAGGGATAGGAATATGCTCTTCGGCATCTTGAACTACAAGTCGGGACAATTGGTCCGCCACCACGTTCTCAACTCCCTTTTTGTCTTTGATTGTCAAGTTGAATTCTTGTAGGAGGAGGATCCACCTAATGAGTCTTGATTTTGCATCCTGCTTAGATAAAAGATACTTCAAAGCAGAGTGATCAATGTAGATTACAATAGGTGAATTAATGATTTAAGACTAAAATTTATCCAATGCAAATACTACGGCTAGCAACTCTTTTTCGGTGGTAGTGTAATTCATTTGTGCCTCATTTAGAGTCTTACTAGCGTAGTATATTACATATGGTCTTTTATCTTCCCGTTGAACAAGCACAGCGCCGACCGCGTAATCACTCGCGTCGCACATGAGCTCAAATGGTAAGTCCCACTTGGGTGGTCGTATGATTGGATGTGAAGTGAGCATGCTTTTGAGTTTTTTAAATGATGCCTCACAATCATCCGACCACACAAATGGGACATCTTTAGAAAGTAAATTGGTCAAGGTTCGTGCCAATGCACTAAAATCTTTTATAAAACGACAATAAAAACTGGCATGGCCAACAAAAGACCCGATGTCCTTGATGAATTTCGGCATGGGGAGGTTGGAAATTGCTTCAACCTTGGATTTGTCGACTTCTATCCTCTTTGTCGAAATGATATGCCCAAGCACTATCCCTTGTGTCACCATGAAGTGGCACTTCTCCCAGTTGAGAACCAAATTCTTCTCCTCACATCTCTCAAGTACTCTCTCCAAGTTCTCCAAACACCCTTCAAATGAGTCCCCAAATACAGAAAATTCATCCATGAAGACTTCCATAATTTTCTCCGCCATGTCGTTGAAAATTCCCATCATGCATCTTTGAAACATCCCCGGGGCATTACACAACCCGAATGTCATTCGGCGATAGGCGAAGGTGCCGAAGGGACACGTGAATGTAGTCTTCTCTTGGTCTTCCAAAGCGATCTCAATTTGATTGTAGCCGGAGTAGCCATCCAAGAAACACTAAAACAAGTGTCTGGCTACTCTCTCCAATACTTGGTCGAGGAATGGCAAAGGGAAGTGATCCTTTCTTGTGCAAGAGTTGAGTTTCCGATAGTCAATACAAACTCCCCATCTGGTGACTACTCTTGTCGGAATCAACTCGTTCTCCTCATTTGCAACCACGGTGACCCCCGATTTCTTTGGCACCACTTGAGTGGGACTAACACATTTACTGTCTGCTATTGGAAAGATGATGCCCATATCAAGTAGTTTGAGTACCTCATCCATCACCACATCCTTCATGATAGGATTTAGCCTTCTCTGTGGTTGTCGGGACGGCTTGGAGTCTTCTTCTAGGTAGATGTAGTGTGTGCAAATGAGGGGGCTTATCCCCTTGATATCGGCAATCGTCCAACCAATTACTCCCTTGTGCCTCCTCAACACTTTCAATATATCATCTTTTTGCTTCAGCTCCAATGAAGAACTTATGACTACCAGGAAGGTTTTTTACTCCCCGAGAAAAGCATACTTGAGAGTAGAAGGTAGTGGCTTCAACTCCAAGTTGGGTGTTTGTACATCGGATGGAAAAATTCTCTTCTCTTGTTGTGGAAGCATCTCAAATGTTGGGGCCATTTTTCTATCCCTTGTAAACTTTCTAGGTCCTCTTGATCAACAATCTCCTCCTCTCCCAACTTCAAAGTGCTCAATAGCACCAAGTGATCCTCCAATAAAGTGTCAATCCAGTTGATCTCATGTACTTCTTATTCATCCCCCGGTTGCTTGCACAAGTTGAACACGTTGAGGTCCATTGTCATATTCCCGAATGCAAGCTTCATAAGTCCATTCCTGCAATTAATCATAAAATTAAAAATAGCAAGGAATGGCCTACCTAGTATGACAGGAATTTGTGAGCTAGGGTTAGCAACCGGATGAGTATCAAGTACAATAAAATCAACATGGAAATAGAAATTATCAACTTGAACTAAGACATCCTCAACTACTCCCCTCGGTGTTCTAACGCTTCGATTTGCCAATTGAAGAGTGATTGGAGTTGTCTTCAACTCTTCAAGTTGGAGTTGTTGGTACACAGAATAGGGTAGGAGATTGACACTTGCCCCCAAGTCAAGAAGTGCTTGCTCCACCCGGCAATTTCCTATTTTGATAGCAATGGTTGGGCAGCCGGGGTCTTTGAACTTTGGTGGGGTGTTGGTCCTCAAGATTGAGCTCACTTGTTCAGTGAGGAATGCCTTCTTGTGCACGTTCAACTTCCTCTTCACTGTGCACAAGTCCTTCAAAATCTTTGCACATGATGGGATTTATTTTATGGCATCGAGGAGAGGGATGTTGATCTTCACCTACTTAAACATTTCAATGATGTCAGAATAATTAGCCACCTTCACCGGTAGCTTTAAACGTTGGGAAAAAGGGGCCAAAATAGGACATTGATGCACATTCAAATCAATAATTTTTTTCTTTTTCACTTGTCTAACCCCCCTCGAAGTCAGTCTCTTTTTCTTTTGCTAATGTAGCCTTTGGTGGGACTTTTTGGAAAAATGGTCTTGTCAATTTGTTTGTCACTCCTAAGGGTGGTGACCGCCTTGAGTTGCTCAAAACTCTCTTTGGTGGGTTCGAATGAATCTATCACGTGTTGACCCCTAGGGTTCTCTTGGGGTTGAGCAGAAAATTTTCCATTCTCTTGTTGTGACGACCCTATGGCATTGGTCAATTTTGTGATTTGACTCCGAATATCATTAAAAGCGGTGGCGATTTGATTGTTGATGGTGGTTTGGCTTTGGATGACTTGGTGCATGACATCCTCCAAATTTATTTTATGAGACAGTTGGTAGGTGGGTGGGTTGGATGGTCCTTGTTGACCAAAACTTTGTGGAGGTGGGTTTTTTGAAAACCCTTATGGATTGGACCAGGGGTATTGGGAGCTAGATGAAGGGCCTTGACCATGGTATTGGTTTTACTTAAGTGGCATGGGAGGTGAATAAGAACTAGATCCGTGAGGAATGGGATTCTCATTCTTCCAACTAAAGTTCGGGTGATTACTCCAACCCGGATTATATGTATTAGAGTGTGGGGAGAATGATTGTCTACTTTGATTAAATGCATTGACTTGCTCATGGTAAACCTCTTTAAGTGCTGGAATGTTGGGGCACTTCGATATAGAATGCTCAACACTCTCACAAATAGAGCAAAACTCCTCGGTCTTGGTTATGTTGGACACCTTATGTCTCTTATTGACCTCTAGACTCTCCATTTTCTGAGACAATTTGGTGATTTTTGCAAGCAAGTCCTCCCGATCCCATAAATCATACATCCTTCCCCCACTTGGTTGATTACTACCCGGAGAGGACCTCGGTACATCGGCGGGATCCATAATATCCCATGATTGGGTATTTTGTGCCAATGTATTGAAGTACTCTAGGGCCTCATCGGGATCCTTGTTTAAAAACTCCCCATTGCACATCATGTCTATGAACTGTCGATGGCCCGGTGTAATCCCTTCGTAGAAGAAACTCACCAATTGCCATGGTTCAAATCCATGATGTGGAATGGATTGTAGTAATTCCTTGTATCGATCCCAACATTGATAAAACTGCTCATTATGTTTTTTCAAAAAAATTTGAATTTGATTCTTAAGAGCAGTGGTCTTGGGCACTGGAAAGAATTTGTTCAAAAACTCAGAAAGCATTTGTGTCCAAGAGCTTATTAATCGAGACTTCAAGGAATTCAACCACGTTTTGGTCTTATCTTTTAGGGAGAAAGGGAAAAATTTCATGTGAGCTATGTCTTCCATGGCATGATTTGTAAGGAATGTTGCAACTATTTCCTCAAACTCGTTAATGTGCAAATAAGGATTTTCTCTTTCAATTCCATAGAATTGAGGAAGTAGTTGTAACATTCCCAGTTTAACAAGGAAGGCATGAGCTTGGACCGAGAGAAGTATGCAAGAAGGGGTGGTGCTACGAGTGGGTTGGAGATAATCCCGCATTGACCTCGCTGGTGAATCAATCGGAATATTGTTTCCCTCGTTCCTAGGAGGGGAAAAATGCATTCAGAGGTTTGGCATTCTAGGGTTTTGCATTCCCCCACCCCTTGGAACATTAGCATCATTGAATTGATCCGAAATGTGTACACCCAAGTGCAGGCGGTCAAGCTGTAGTAATAATCCGGTTTGAGTCCGGAGTCGAATCCACAGGGAACTTATGTTGGTGTTTTTGAGATAAGCAGTGGTGGAGACCTATCGTTTGTGACCTTTGAGATTTGTTGAGAGAGGTGAGATTTCCTGAACAGAATATAAGATTCTTTCCAAGAGAATTTTCTTAACAAAATAGGAGATAAATGCTAATGAAAAAGGGTCACAGTTTAGTTCAAGGATCTGGACATGTAGTTAATTATCCGGTTTATTATACTTGTGCTTGATAACTCAATTAACTCCCGTGTCAACGACAAGTTAACCGGAAGATAAAGATGGACTGTGAGAATTAAGAACATAATTCCGATGTCTTTCTAGAAGTTTACAAGAATTGTCTGTGCCGAGACTTAACCCGTCTACAAACAAGCAAGTGTTTCTACAAGACATCCAATCATGACATTAATATTCCATTCTTTAAATGAAGCACAATAAGGGGGAGGATTGAAGGGTAGTCTTGAAGATCTAGCCGGGGTGCTTGCCTTGAACCGATGAGTCTTTCTATGCAAGAGTCATCCATGTCATAGAAAGAACCCCCGATTATACAAAGTACCTTAGCTTTGCTAGATGCAATCAATCATCCAATAAACAAAGAGAAATAAACGTTAAGCATTAGAACAGAGCACAAATATAATTCCCGGATAACTTATACATGCCCTTCTCCTCTTACTAAAGAGTGAATGAGAAACTACTCACTCTTCATGACTTTGGTAAAGCTAGAAAAGTGAGTGATGCTCATCCCTCTGTGACACCCCAATTTCCGGGGGTCCTTTATTAACCGTTGGCCATCCGTCAACCCGCGGAAATACTCGTGATAGTCGTATAACCCGACACCACGTCGTTCACATGCTTTTAACCGGATTTACCATCCACAAGATCAATTATACCTCAAATTATGTCCATTTATGTCATAGGAACCAAAGAAAACCAAGCCCAAAAGCATGGCTAAGCATTTTGAAAATTTCAAATTTTTGGAAAACCTTCCGGAAGGTTTTGACTAAACCTTCCGGAAGGTTTGCTCACTGGAAAAGTTCTTCCGGAAGGTTTTTCTTAACCTTCCGGAAGGTTTTGCCTTCTGGAAATAGATTGAAAAAAATGAAACGTGTCGGCCTTCCGGAAGGTGTACTCAAACCTTCCGGAAGGTTTTGCTCACTGGAAAGGTTCTTCCGGAAGGTTTTTCTTCACCTTCCGGAAGGTTTTGCCTTCTGGAAAATAGATTGAAAATGAGACGTGTCGACCTTCCGGAAGGTGTACTCCGCCTTCCGGAAGGTTTTACCTTCTGGACCACAATTCTGCCTTAACCTTCCGGAAGGTGTTAGTGACCTTCCGAAAGGTTTTGCCCAGAATTTCTTCCTTCCTTAGTTTTTCAATTCGAATCCGTTTCAATTTGCTTCAAAATCATCCAAAACTTATACAATGAAGTTTCTAACATAAAACATTGTTTGTACAAGTTCTATTACAACCCAATACATATATTTACATGTCAATATCAAATTTCCTTAAAATTTTTACAAACATTCAAAACAAAGCCACATCCGGCTTTCTTCGTCCTTGAAGCCCGTATGAGGGTCTTCCACCCATGCATATCCCACACCTGAAAATGTTGTCCCACGAAGGGTGAGCCACGCTCAATAGGATATCCTCCTACAGAGGCTACTCCCCAACCTAAATGCATATGAAATGCGCCCATGCAACGATCAACAAGCATCAACCAATCCAACAAGAATATACACCTCAATGTTAGAAAGCTACCATGCTATACTATGTCATGCCATGATATGAGATGGAACTCACTCATGCACCTTGTCCCGAGTCTTCCCCGACTCACACCACACAATGCAAAAGCCAATGTGTATGAACCCGTCTATTGACGGAAAAACCCTCCCAATGATCGTTTGAGATAAAAGTTATGTCTTTATAAAAAAATCAAATCATTGTTTGAGGCTACCCATTGGATGGGTGTTTTTATATAACAAAATCTTGTGTCTTCTTGGGCAACGGATTTTGGAGTCGCACCACTGGCTCCGTGGGCCATGCCACTTTTCTGGAATTTCACCGCCGGTCAAATGACTAAACCAAGTGGTTCCGGGTTTTTCACCCGAGGGAGTGTCTAGCCCTACTTGCTTTACCCGACACAAGTTTTCCTTATGCAATGCAACCGTGCAACTCAGTCGGATCTTCGATCCCGACTTTCCCGAGTTCACATACCAACCACCAAGATTTGGTGTTTGATCCACAACACATGCACACACCCACACTCATGCCTATGACCCATGAATGCGATGTCAACTCACCCACACACACTCATGTCTTATAACCATGAATGTGATGTACCCATGAGAATGCAATGTAATGTACCCTTGCATCTTCTCCACATGTTCAATATGTATGAATGCCATATGAACAACACAACAATAAATCCACATATCCATGGTACTTCATATCATAAGCATATGAACACCATAATTTAACACATTGTCAATATATAGCAAGCATGCATATATCAACATTTCATCCAATAACCATTTTCAAACATGTTATCACATAAGCATGCAATTAACATAGCAAACTCATCAATACAACATTTTCACCAAGGCATTTAATCAACACCTTCGAACCACCCAAAGCATGTAATCATATAATATACTCAAATTCATCATAAAACTCAAGAAATCATATTAATTGATTTCTACACAATTATACCAAGATAGAATTCATTCTACCCATAACATAACCTCATATGTCATAATTTCTCAGGAAATTATCAACAACCATTCCTAATTGTCCATTTCATTTAGGAATTTACTTTACCCAATTTCCCATATCAATTTTCTACACTTCAAGTTTCTTTATGAAATTTACCCATCAAGTAAATTTATTTACCCATTTCATACCAACCTTGCTTAGCATATTTGGTACTCATTTCCCACACATGAAATGCATTAGTGGTACATTAAACTAGAGAATGTGATTTAAATCTTGTTACCCATTCTCAATACCCATTTCACCCAAATAACCACAATAGGCAAGTGATACATATATATATACACCTACCCATTCCATATAACCTTCCTAGGTTGGAAATAAACCTAAGTAGGAAGAAAACCCTACCTCTTGTAGCGTGTAGAATCGCCGTGGGAAGCTCCTAGAACTCAAAGCAAGCTTGAATCCTTCACTTCCAAATTTTCGGCCCTCCAACGTTCGGTGAAAACCGTCGTTTTTGGTACCCACGCGTAGAGCAACTCTTGTTCTTGGCCCGAATCGATTTGAGCGCTAGAACGGAGTAGATCGTAGAGAGAAGGTGGAATTTTCTCTCATTTTCCCTCTCTTCTCTTCTCTCGGCTGAAACCGGCTGAATGGTGAAGGAGAAGTCTGATTTTTCAGACTTTAGGCCCCTATTTATATTTTTGGGATACTTGGCCCACAATTGGCCACATGTCCTATTTAATTTCGGGTCCGTTTTAATCCCGAAACGACTAAATTTCGCTCCGGTTCAAGTTCGAATTATTTTTACTTCAACTTGCCTCTAATATTTCCCCAAACTTTAAAATTTTATAAAAATTTCGTGCACGGGGTCACCCGAGGCCCGTTTGTCTCGTAAAACGTGAAAAATCCGACTATCTCGGAATTCAACGAAATTTGACGTGGTAACTAGATTTCGCGAGACGAATCCAACGGTGGAATCCGTTTCGTCATCCGAGATTTAGAAAAATTCAGTTTTTCAACTAGTACCGAAGTGGCAATTCACTTATTGCCCTTGTTCGTCAAAGTTTAAATTTTCCGGGGTTTCACACCTCCAAGTAGAAGACTTAAAAGATAAAATAACAATGAACAAGGAGCCAATCTTTAACAAAGATTGAGTGAATCACGTTCCACCCTTCACGGCTTTGGTAAAGCTCTAGAAAAGTGGAAGAGTTTCAATCTAAGAAAGAAAGAAGCTCAAGCAATGGAAGTGAAGTATATAAAAAATAAAAGTAGAAGAAAGCTAGTCACATTTGGAGGGTGGCTTCCTCAACCAAGAAATGGAGGGTTGCTTCCTCAACCAAAAGATGAACTAACTCCCTTCTATGCATGTAAATGAAAGCATAAACATAAAACTACTCTTATAACAAACAAGGAGATGTTGGACTAAAGCCAAACTAATCTCTAAAATAAAGACTTCATACAAGGAAAACATAAGATTAAATCTACAATGTGAGTGGGAGTCTAAGCCTCCATCAACCCTTCTACTTCGCTCTCTTAGCTCTCCAACAAGGGGATTATTTATAGGCAAGAGGAGGAGACAAGAAAAGGTAAAGGAATAGTGTATGCTGCCCAAGTCTAAGTGAAAAGCCAACCACTCTGCTGCCAGTCTGTGGAGAACGTTCGAACGTGAGTTGGCGTTCGAACGTTGTTTCTATTTTTGCTTTATGGTCGTTCGAACGTTGACTGCCGTTCGAACGTTTCTTTTGTTTTTGCACTAAGGGCGTTCGAACGCCAGATGTGTCTGTCCCTTTCACTCGAGTGATCTGTTGGTCTTCTATGAAGTTCAGTTCCAACTCTATGCAGTAGTCTGGTCTTCGATCAACTCAAGTGCACGTTCGAACGTGAGTTAGTGTTCGAACGTGACACTCAAGTGCCTCAGAGCTTCTGTCTTCTTTCCTAACTGCAACACGCCTTCTCTTAGCAGTTGAGTCTGCTACAGTGCAATGTGGACGTTCGAACGGGAGTTGGCGTTTGAACGTTCTGGCTGTGCTCCAAGCTTCTCCAATTTTGGGCTCTAATGTGCTGGTGTTGCATCCAAGTGTGGTACTTGTTGTTCTTGAGTCCTTGTTCAGTTTAGGGCCTGAAATGACATCACTTAAACTCCATCAAAGTACAATTAGTCTTAAAATGGCATAGTAACATGCTAATTTTAAGTGCTAATCACACTCCCCAACCTAAATATTGCTAGTTTCTAGTAATACAAAAAACAAATCTACTCCTAATACCATTTTCGTAGGTCATCCGGTTGCATTTAGCTTATGCAACAAGCCGTTGAACCACTAGCTTTACCCTAGTGGACGAGTGTTGTCTCGTGAGGGTTTCCAGTGAAGCTACCCACAAACTTCAGTCGAACAGGTGTGTATGTGAGATTGCTTATTAAAGTAATTTAGCATCATGGTCGTTGAGGCACTCAACTCTCAATTTTGACTTATATTCCGCATGTCCCTCTTTCATAGATATTTATTCTACACAAAAATTAGCATCTGTTACATTGGCATTTGGAATTCCCAATGTAGTAGGAATGATCATTCACGCCACTGGAATTGTTACATAACAAACACTCCCTTTTTCCACCTTCCATGGATAGCTTCGATTCCAAAAACCTCTCGTAGAATGCTCTTAGCAAAAGTTCGCTCCGATTATAGTGACTTGTTGCTCACAGATCATGTGATCAAGGGATGGCCAATCGACAAATCACATGCACAATTAGGAAAGGAGTGAAATTTTAAGGAAGCAACTACTTATGTTTGGCATAATCTCATGAAAGAATATTGACGCAATTTAAAGAAATGCTATTTACCATATCCCAATTTTGATTAACAACACACGCATGTAACAGGCTTGAGATCAATTAGGGCTTTTCATAGGTTGTAGCGTGGCCAGAGGTCAGTGGCTAACGAAACGACGTCAGAGATTTTCAAAAGCTATCTTTTGTTTATGTAGTGTAGCACACCTTTTTCTAACTCTTTTGATATTTTGCCTAGAGATCACATTTCTTTCTTTCATTTTTCTCATTTTTCACTTTCTTGGCAATTTCTTGCCTTTTTGCTTCTTTTCTGTTTCAATTGTTCTCATTGATTCTTTTTGTCATCGAAAAGTAGCCTCCACAGTCTTCCCCATTTCCTTGCATTTCTGTGTCATATTGATTTATAAGAGGGTGCAAGAAAATTAGATAGCAATGGTGTGTCTAGTATGTTTTCTTGTGGCTTGGTAATCATTTGGGTTTATCGAAGAAGAAATCATACATTGAGGGCTCAAATATGGCTGACTAGGGAAATAATTTCGTAAAAGAAATGGCTAAGGCTCAATATCAATTCAAAGATGGCCTAAAATCATTTCTCCAGTATGTGCACATGTATGTGTAGTATGTGAAGGTTTCCTGTGGGATATGTCAATAGATAGCTTTTAATTGCGTCAATCAAAGCAAGATTAATGAGATTATTCAAAAATTGAGAGTGAAAGATTTTACTTGAGTAAACATCGATTGTCTCTCGAAAGCATCGTAAGGCTCGAGGCTCACCATGGTATTCTTTGTTATCTCCACTAGTTATGTCGGGTTTTCCAGGGGATGTCGGTTATATACCGATTCCATTTTCGAGTCAGATCATCCTGTACTTTGAAAATAACAGATATCGATGCACATTTGATAATTTAAGCATAGAAATAATACCAATTGTCCAAGAGATGTGGTTTTAAGTTTCGGTTGATAAGTTGAGGTGTCAAACCGATCATGTGCGTAGTTACTCTAACAAGCATTCTTAACATCCACATTCGTTCCATCATATTTTAATTTTAAGCTAAATCTACATATGCATTAGAACAAATAAAAGTGATAAATGGAACCATTCATTTCTCAAAATATCATCGTTTAACATCAACATCAATGATTCAATTCATCCACAATCACACACAAAAACTTACAACTATCAAAGAAGAAACTTATAAAAAGAAGCAATAAACACACAAAAAACATAAACGAGAACATAAATCCCTCTCTCTCACTCTCCTCCATGCCCACCATCTCCACCAGGTCCACCCCTCAGAAGCCTAAGAATCTCATCCTGCTTAGCTTCAATGCTAAGCATGATGTCTCGTAAGGAGCGTCGGGTGCTGGTGCTAGGTCCTGCCTCCTGTGGCTGATCTCTCTCTTCCTCCATCTCTCTCTCCTCCATCTCATCAAGCCCATCTTGCACCTCATCCACTCCGTGGGAAGGGGGCTCCTCTTGTCTTGCCGCTGGGCCGCCACTATGACTTTGGCTTCTCCGGAAGGAAGCCTTGTTCAGTGGCCCCATCGGCTTTTGAATTTCCATCTCTGGCTTCACCCTCACCCCGTGATCCTTGCATATTTCAGTCACAAGGGTGCTGAAGGGAAGTGAATTCCGCTTCACGTCACACCTTTTCTTCATCTCAGTCAACACTAGGGACGGGAGGTCAATGCTTTGCCCTTTTCCAATTGCATACAAAAGTCGGGCCATGTCGGGCAGAATTTCATTTTTCCTTCCTATTGGAGCAAAGTTTGACACCGCAATCAAGTTTAACATTTTGTATTTGTCGGTGAGTTCCCCTTGTCTAAAGAATCTCTTTCCCGTCCAAGAGAAAGTAGGCATTCCCGTTAGTTCCCTCCCCACGACGTTCATTGCCACGTTCTTTCTTGGGGGATAGGCGGGACTTGGTACCTGAGGCACCTCTTGCCTTACCTCTCTTATGTAATCCTCGTCCACCTATATGTGGATCCCCCTCACATAACTCCTCAATGCTCCATTGACTATTTCGGCGTTGGAGTAAAACTCACTCACCACGTCAATCACGGCCTCTCCACCGTTTCACAAATACAAAACCCATCCCCTTCTTTCCATCTCCGCCATTATCCCCAATTCAACAAAATCAGTCAAAACTACATCTCTCTCACACACCACAGCATGTTTTTGGTAACAAAATGTCGTACCTGTCAGCTTTCAAAGCTGTGGGGAACCGAGTTTTTTCGTATCTTCGCGTGAGTGGTGGCATTCCTTCTCGCACTTCCACCACCTCCTCGACAAAATTGGGCTCTTGGGTGTTTGGGTTGCGCCTGGCAGGAAGCTTGACTCTTGGCATTTTCGATTTTTTGAGGGCTTCGAAATCTTGGATTTCTTTGGGAAAATGGAGGTTTTTGATATGGGAATGGTCTTGGGAGGGTTGATTTTAGGTAAAAATGGATAATGGTAGGTGTTTTGGGGTCTGGGTAGTGAAGAGTCACCAAGAGTTTTTCGGTTTTTCAAGAGTTTTGGAGGGTTTTGAAATGAAGAAGACGAACTAGGATTTTATAGCCTGAGTCGTGATGTTCGAACGTTGGTAACGTTCGAACGTGTGTAGAAGGATTTTAAACAGATCGTTCGAACATGGTTTGGCGTTCGAACGTGGTGAGCTCTCAGTACTTTTGAGTTCTGTCAGAGGCCAAAGTACTGTAGGTTCTCTTCGTTTGAACGTTCTATTGGCGTTCGAACGTTAATCTCATTCGAACGGTCTATTGGCGTTCGAACAGACTGAGCTCCCAGTACTTTTAAGTTTCATCAGAAGCTTCATCAGAGGCTGAGTACTGTAAGCAGCTTACGTTCGAACGTCACCTGGCGTTCCAACATTGAATCAAAAATCAAAAATTAAAAATTTTCTCCACTACACTATACACAATCAAAGAGGGCCAAACACACAATTTCAAATAAAAAACCTATGGCGTCTCAGGATAAGCCCCTACCCACGCTTCAGGTTGGTATTTTGAGACATTCCTTACTCGGCCCATATTTTCATTCCAGTCAAAAGAGTTTATACAAAAAGATTTTTATTTTTTTTACAAAAAATTCAGACCATTGGCTTTCATTCCCCCAACAAAAGTACACATTCCTACAGAAAATTATCTAATCCGAGTCTCCCTCTGTGTCTGTGTAGAACGGACAACCAGTGACTCTCCCAACTTCCTCTCTCACAAACCGGTTAAGCAAAGTACCGGAATAGCATGGCGTATCAGGGTAATCCTTACTCAGCCTATATTTTTACCGATATTTATAGCCCTTGATGCTTGGTGCACGTCGCGCCACACGCCCCCCCTTGTCCGGTTCTGTTTTTGCCCCAAAACGATTAATTTCATCCCGGTTTAAGTTTAAATTATTTTTATTTGAAATTCCCTTCAATTATAAGGAAATTTTATAAATTTTTATTTTTAGGGACGTTTGTGAGGTCACCCGACACCTTGTTGTCTCGTAAAACGTGAAAAATCTGACTATCTCGGCATTCGACGAAAATTTTATGGACAACTCGGTTTCGCGATGCGAATCCAATGGTGAAGTCTGTTACGTCATCCGAGATCTAGAGAAATACGTATTTTAAGTCCGCATTATAGTGGCAAATTACCGTTTTGCCTTTTTTCAGAAAAAGTTCAAATTTACCCGGGTTTTACACTAACCAAAGCAAGCATAATGAGATTATTTAACGGATTTTCAATTTGAAAAATGTTCCTTTAAGTAAATGTAAGTTCCCTTCAACAAGGATTGTTAATAAAGCTCACATGGGTACGTAATTTATCTCCATTATGTATGTCAAGCTCTATAATGTGGATCCAATTAGTAAATTGCCGAAATAACACATTCAATGTGTACTATGGTTGTGTTCAAATGAAAACACATATGTGATACTCAGGCATAGGATAAACTTTTATGGTGTACTCATGTGTTCAAAGCTCAAAATGAAGATCAAGCAATCACAAATCCCATAACAATTAGGACAAGGGAATATAGTTCAATATTTGATATTTTCCACAAAAAAATTTCAAAATTTTCAAAAAAAAATTTCAAAATTTTCACATTTTCAACTATTCTATACAAAAAGTGGTGGAACATGTAAATGGTGCACCTCACCCCCCAACTTGAACCATGCATTGTCCTCAATGCACAAAGAATCATGCAATGAGAAAAACGAAAGTAACATGGAAAATTAGATACCCCCTTTTTTTCTTTTTTCTTTTCTCTTTTTTTTTGTAATATAAAAATTAAAGGGAAAATGAAATACAAAAAAGCTTGTTTACACCCCCCCCCCAACTTATACTCGAACATGATACTAAATAAGATTTGTTACGATGATGCTCAAAATGAATTGAGTCCAAATTAGGAAGAGGTAAACAGCTTCAAGCTAAAATCTACACTACAACATCATGAAAATAAAAATATAACAATAAAAAAAATCTTACTACTATGTACATGAAAATAAAACAAAAAGGACTCATGTCAATCCGGCTTCAATTCAGATATGAGCTTGTGCCTATTGATTTTTTTGATTTTAAAATTTTTTTGGTGTATAAATGTCTTTCCTAAGCAATCTATCCAATAATACAAAAGATAATGATTCAAAATTCTAAACAAAACAGAGGTGCACACAAGTTTATGCAATTCCAATAATGGAGTATACAATTTCTCTTTATAAATTTCTGCATTTAACTCCATTTCAATGTCCTCCCCAAGTTGAAAATTGTGAACCTCAACACCACTCACTTCACGCAAGTACAAAGATCCCGACTATCCCACCATTGTTATTATTATTAGGGACTACTGGTTTGAACAAGTACTTCTAGACTTGGGTGTGAGTGTGAATATCTTACCTTTCTCGGTCTACAAGCAGTTAGGCTTGGGAGAATTGAAGCCCACTTCAATTACTCTCCAGTTTGTAGACCAAAGTGCCAAAATACTGAGAAGGGTAGTGGAAGATGTGTTGGTTTAGGTGGATAGGTTCTACTTTCCTGTCGATTCCATAGTACTGGACACTACACCTGTTGCTAATCATGTTGCACAGATTCCCAAAATCTTTGGATGCCCATTCTTTGCCACATCAAATGCACTAATAAATTGTAGGAGTGGTATTATGAAATGTTCTTTTGGGAATATGACTGTTGAATTTAATATTTTTCATGTAGCAAAGCAACCGGGTGGAGAGAGAAAATTTTGTGAGGTAGATGTGGTTAATGAGTGTGTAGAGGAAAAGTTTGAGAATGCAATTTGTTTTGACCCTTTGCATATCTGTCTGATTAATTATGTGCTTGATGAAAAAAAACTCTGAAGCTATCTTTTATACTGATTTGCTTAATAATTTGCAGGAGTTATGTGGACTTGAGAGAAAATTAAACCAAAAATATTCTATGGTGAAGTGAAATCCCAAATGAAGTCGGGTGTTGGGCCATTGGAGCTTGGTTGATCCCATTCAATTAAAGAACCCTTATGTATAGTAGATTAGTTGGATAACTTCTTTCTTTCTTTTTAGATAGTTTTTATTTATTTTCTCTTATATGCTAATTTTTTTTGTTTATTTTGCAGTTAGTTTTATTTAGGAGCTTCGCCAAGTGTTCTCTTTCCCTTGTCTTTTCATTTTTCTCATTGTAGTATCATTGTTGCATTGAGGACAATGTAGAATTTAAGTTGGGGGTGACGGTTACACCACTATTTTGTTTTTAGTAATTTTAGTGAAAATTTTGAAAAAAATATATCTATTTGGATGATATTTGTGGTTTTTTAAGAACTGTGAAAGTTTAGATTTGTTATTTGATACTCAAATTATTTGTATGTTTTTACTCTATAGACTTTTATTATATGCTTGAATATCATGGTTATGTGTGTATTTGGAACTCAAATTTTGTTCACTATGGCCACGTAATTTCTGTTGAGTTTATGGGATGAAATTTGTGTTTTGAAAAAGCTTGACATCTATAGTAGAGATGCATGTATATATCCTATGAGTCTAGTGCTTACCATTCTTGGAGGGTTATAATACATTTATTCATATGATATTCATTTCAAAACTGTTGTTTTTTAAGAATCTCATTATTTTATTTTTGGTTAGGAACATATGAGTGATTAGTTAGCTATATCTCAATAAAAGCAACACCTTTCCATGCTTTTCAAAAGATGATTTTAGGTCATCTTTGAACTTTATTTGAGCCTTAAGCCTATTATTTCATTTCATTGTCTCTCGGATTTGTGGTTGAGCCATGATGAATTTTCATTTCTTTACCCCAAATATTAGCCAAGCCGAGTATAAGAAGATATATACCTTACCATGGTTATCCCTAGATTTGTATCCACTTAATATATGTTTAGGATTGTGGTAAAACGTTCAATCATGAATGAATGAAAAAGACAAAGACAAAGGAAAAAAATAGGAAAAGAAGAAATTGAAAAAAAAAATTGTGAAAGAAAAAGGTTGTGTGACGAAAGAATGAAGGGTATGAGTTTTTATGTTGTATCAAAAGAAGAGCGCAAGTATGGAATACAGAATTTTTCTATGGGATAACTTCTTTTGAATCCCTATTACCCTTCGTTTCTTTAACCTTCACCCAAGGCCCCATTACAACATATAAAGCCCTATTTGATTTTAGGACATATGGTTGTGTGTATGCTTTAATGCCTAAGAGTTATACCAACTGGATTGCTTTTATGTCTTTTAACATTCCTTCATGAGATTATGCCAAGGTCGGTTTGTTTGACTTATGCTCTTTATTTTTGAGACATATGAGTATAATTGCTTTGACTACAAAAATTCAATCCTCACATATTCATATGAGTGAAACAGTCATGATTGTCAGAGAATTCTTTTCTGAGTGTAAAAACCTTGGTGAGATTAGCATTGAAACTAGCCTTAGATAGCTAATAGTAATATGAATTTTGTTTGATAAATCCCTTGAGTTTCATGATCATATCACACACACACGAGTTCTAGATAGTAACATGATTGTGAATATTCTTCCATAGCCTTTAAGTCTGTAGTAGAGTCGTGTGTGGATTAATTTGAGTAGATGTAGTGCATCTCTAGTTTCATGGTGATTAGGAAATAATAACTTAATTATGGATAGATGAATTGAAGTTTGTAGGTATCTTCTCTAGAAACCTTCACGGGATAACACTTATCCACTAGGGGCAACCTAAGGGTTGAACGGCTAAGTGCACAGGCTAAATGCATTCGTGTTGCCTATGAAAGTGGTTTTGTATTTTTAATTTTTTATTTAATTTTTTTAGATAGTTTATTATGATTTAAATTCCTATGTATTATATTTGTTCTGTTGTATCATAAATTGCATTGCATACACTTAGAAATTTTTGGCACTATGAAAGGTGATTAAAGACTCCATTGGGTACATTTTGAGTCTTAGGATTTAGGGTTTTAGTTAGTTTTGATTTAATTTGAAAAAAAAAATTAGAAAAACTTTTGAAATTCTGCACAGAGCTACTGATAGGTCGAATCTTTCTTCCTACCGGTAGAACTCTATACTATCCGGAAAAAATAAATAAGAGGGGTTTTACCAGTTAAATCATTTCATTCCCTTAAAATACAAAGACCCACTTCTCTCAAACCCTCCCTTAGGTTCCGAAAACCCTAGGTAATCTTGCCTTATTCCTCAAATCCCTCCCAATCTCCTTTGAATCATGATCTCTCCTTGGATTTTCGGTAATGGCTCCTAAGAGGATTTCGCCTTCAAGCACCCCTGAGAGGTTTATTGGGCCACCTTGCTTTTCAGTTGCCTCCTCTTTGCCTCTGTGACTTCAATGGTGGTGACAGGGATGGCAAGAACCATGGTTACTCAAGCCCGAGCTAAAACCTCATGTTTGGCTAATAAGAAAGTTTTGGCTAAGGCTAAAGGGAAAAGGCCAATAATGGTTTTCGATTCTGAGGGAGAGAATGAGCCTTCTGTGCTCAAGAAAAAAAATTATGGGTATAAGGAGAAGATTAAGAAGAGAGGGGTGATGTGTGAACGGAAGGTTGATGCGGAGAGCTTGGGGAAGAATTCGGCAATTTGGGCCATTGTTGACTGTGGGCTTGAGTTCTTCTTTAAGCTAGTGGAGGGGTATCTCTTGTCTCTTTGTTATCATTTTGACACTATTTTTTCCATTATGGATGCGGATTTGATGATTTTGAGAATGACGGTTCGTGGGAAAGTGATAGAGGTCACTCCGACAAAGATAGCTACATTTTTAGACTATGAGAGGCCTGACCCCTCTAAGATTGACTACCCCAATGTGATTTTTGCAGACAAAGACCCTTTAGAGTACGTCAAGGAGATGTACGAGAGGCCCGAGGAGTTTAAGGACACTTTTATCCACGGCCATCTGAAGCCCGATTATCGATTTTTAAACAAAATCCTTCATTACACTGTCTACCCTAAGGGCTCAGAGAAGAAGCTAGGGATGCCAAAGATTGTGCTCTTGCATGTGTTCATGGTAGGGTCTAGGATCAACATTACCCTAATGATTTGGGGCGTGTTGAGAGACTACTGCATAAATAAGTGACCGAAGGGGAACATGCCCTTTGGTAGCATGATTACCAAGCTCTGCCAGGGAGCTGGGGTGAAGAAGTTGGCATCCGGCATCCTTTGACCTCATTAGTTAGGCCTTATTAGCAGTGTAGGGGAGAGGAAGAGCTCTACGATGTCTAAAGAAAATGGCTCTAATGACAAAAGCAAGGCCACTCATTCTACTATTGTTGTTGCTACTAAGACTACCCCTACCTCTTAAGCTACCGTACACTAGAGAGTTAGTTGACTTGATCTTTATCGTACACACCCAAGTATAAGTGGTCAAGTTGTAATATTTCTTGGTGAAGTCCGAGGTCTATTCCACAGGGTGTTATCTGTTGGAAACTTGAATAGAAAAAGAGTGAATGAAACCTAAAGAAAGATTGTGAAACAGAGGATTGTGGTGTGAGCTTAGTGATTTGAAAATAGATTGCTTAAAAACACAAGTTTACAACAAATGGAAAAAGGCACTCTTTAGTTCAAGGACCGGGGCATGCATGTCATTGTTTGAATTTATGATAGGGCTACAATACTACAATTAACCCCCACACTTATGGTAAGTTAATCGGAAGGTATTTGATATAAAATCATAACATAGCAACCGTTAGATTTAACGAAAGGTATATGCACCATAGCACAACCAATTACCCTAGCAAACTGATTGATTGGTAATTACGTCGTTCCTAACCTCGTAACATCACCCTCACCCTCAATGTGTGTATGTGGCTTATAGTGATGGGGGAGTGTCACTCTCCCTCCGGATGATGCAAGAAGATAGGAAACAACAACAAAATGGATGTGAATGGAAATGTGATGAACAAAATAGATGGAATGAGATGCGGTGTGCACAAAAATGCTCCACAATCGAAAGGAGTCTTTTGTGGTCGTGTGTTTTACTTGGAAAATATTCCAAGGTCGTCTCCTCAGGGAAGGAAAGGGAGTTTTGTGAAAGTGATTTTGCAAAAGTGAAAAGAAAGTGTAAAATCTTGTATTTGAGTTTTGTGTTTGGTTTGTAAATGAAAATGCAAATAAATCAAGTGTTGGCTAATCCAAAGGGTTCATTCCAATGGGAATACCAAATCAATTCAAAGCCTTCCTCCGATTGAGCATGAATGAACGATTGATTCGGGGGAAGCTAGGGACGAGATTGGTGAGTATCTAAGCATAAACCGTGACTAGGCCTACGGAATATCAAAGGCTCACCAACTCATCCACTCTCAACCCCGTCAAACCGAACCATTTGACTCTAAAGGGAGGAATGAAGAAGAGTTGAAAATGGTATTCCCAAGAGGAATTTTCCCTTGGATTAACCAACTTAAATCCTAGCTACTCATATTAAAAATGCATAAAGGAAAGACAAGCATAATGTAAATGAAAGACATTGTATAGAAATGAAGCTTTAAAGCATGAAACTAAACTTGAAGCAAGAAATCTAAAGCTATGAACAAAAACATTCAATACCCATTTTAAGCTAAAAATGAAGAACTTGAAAGCATAAATGGTGAAATGAAGAACATGTAATTAACTTGCAATATACTTGAAATAAAGGAGATTACAATGTAAGAAATGAAGATTACAAGAGGAATGTAGCTTACAGCAATGACATGGATGAAGAAAATGCAAAAACGAAATTACTATTCATCATCTTCAACCTTGGAGCTTTCTACATCTACTCCTAAGCTTAGGTAGCCAACCCCCTCTCAAAACTCTCTCATGTAATACATATTCCATCAGCAATGGAGAACCCTCTACATCAAAACGTGCCAAGGGACAGGGGTAGCCCTGGAGATGTGATCTCCATCAAAAGGTTGCAGGTGATGGCTTGGACAGGGCATGGCAGGGCACTCCTCAAGACCCAGCAGCTCAACTTCTCACTCCTCTCATTAATGCTCTCTTGCAATCAATAGTCCAAAAGAGGTGTGAACACAATGAATAGTGTTGTGGGCTTGCAGGAGGCAGGTGGGAGAAGACATGGTGGGGTCCACAAAAATCGGCTGAGACAAGTTCGCAGAATTTGGGCAAAATTCCTTCGGGCGTACCGGTACGAAGCACTCCAGTAGGGTCAGCGTACCGGTACGCGTACCGGTACGCTAGCCTTATTTTCCAGAATTTCTTCCTGTCCTCCCCTGTTGAGCTTGCCTTTGGTTTTCCTTCACCCTTATTCATCTTGATGTATTTGAGAAGCCTCAAGATGGTTATGTTGCGCACTTTTACCCTGCAATCATCAAATGCTAAATTGAGAAATTATGAAGTAAAACTCCATCTTTTAATTATAAAAACCATTCAATTAACATTGATTTGCACATATGAATCATACAATATTATGTGCTCATCACACCCCCCAACTTAAGCTTTGCTAGTCCCTAGCAAACAAAATGTAAAAAGCAAGAAAACAAAAAATAAAACTATACTAATTCCGATATTGCATTTAGCACATGCAACAAGCCTTTAAACCCCTAGGTGATCCCTAGTGGACGAGTTTTGTCTCGTGAAGGTTTCCAGTGAAGGTACCTACAAACTTCTTTTCATAGTATCCAATATTTAAAATATATTCCCTTATCTTAATTAGCAATGGGATACTAAAAACAACTTGGTTCAAACACCCGAACAAATCACACATGAGACATATCATAGCCGTAAATGCTATTCTAGAGTATCCACATACACATTTCCTTTGAAAACTCGTGCGTGTGTGAAATGAACATGTAATTTAAACATTTACACAATGGAGTTCACATTTACTTTGGCCATCCACATTAAGCTTCGATGCAAAAACTCACCAAGGGTGTTCTCTCAAAATGAATAACACTATGATTATCCGGGCATGCTCTCCATGTGTATATGTGAGATGGAATCTTGTGCACAAAACAAAGTATGCTCACATATATTCCAAAAATGAAGTATGCATAAAAATGAAACAACCTTGGCATAATCTCATGAAATGAATGCTAGGGCATTAGATAGCAAAATCAACTTCTCTTGTTCTTTTAAACGTATGCATCCCCATGCTTCTCTAGATCATTTAGGACTTTCAAGGGTTGTAATGAGGCCTTGGGGTGATAATGAGGTAAGTGAAATGAAGGATATAGGATAACAAAGAGGGTTGTTCCGAGTGAATGACCTTTATTTCAAAAAGATCTCCCTTTTTATGGGATTTCTAGGCCAACACCATCACCACACTCTTTTTTTTCTTTTCTTTCTTTTCCTTAACATTTTCCTTTTTTCTATGATCGTTCTTTCTTCTTTCACCCCTTTCTCTTCCTTTTCTTGAGTTTTCATTCTTTTTCATTCAACATTTAAACTCCACAACATCCATCCCTTTTGTTTGAATTTCCACACCATACTTCCTTCGCTTTAACGATCACTCAAATTTAGCTCTAGGAACAACCAAGGTAAGGTAAGTATTTATCATTTTGCATTGGCTTGGTCAAATGTATGGCATAGAAACGAATTCAAGTAAGGCTCAATCATGGCACTAGGGATAAATTTTTCCAAGAAAAAGGCTAAGGCTCAAAGCATTCAAAAATGGCCTAAGATCATCTCTAGATAGGCATAGGGGAGCATTGTACATATCAAGACAAAGTCAATTAACTACCCAAATGCACCTAACCAAAGCAAGCAAAATGAGATTATTGAACAAATGTGGAGTTTGAAAAATTGTTCCTTGAGTAATTGTAAGTTCCCTCAAACAAGGATTGGCACTAAAGCTCACATGGGTTCTTACTCATCTCCACTATTCATGTCAAGCACTAAAATGTGAACTCAATCCGTAAATTGCCAAAATTACAAGTTCATGGTGCACTTATGGTTGAGTTCAAAAATAAACAAGTATGTGATACTCTTGACAATAGGATAAACTTCTATAATGTGCTCATGTATTCAAAGTTCATAATGAAGATCAAGCAATCACAAATTCCACAACAATTAGGATAGGGGAATATATTTCAATATTAGAACCAAAATTTTCAAAATTTTCACATTTTCCATTATTCTATACAAAAAGTGGTGGAACATGTGAATGGTGCACCTCACCCCCCAACTTAAACCATGCATTGTCCTCAATGCACAAGGAATCATGCAATGAGAACAATGAAAGTAAAATGGGAAATGAGATACCCCCCCTCTCTCTCTCTCTCTTTCTTTTATATATATATATATATATATATATATATATATATATACACATTAAAAGGAAAACAACAAAGTTTGGTTACACCCCCCCAACTTAAACTCGGACATGATATTCAATAAGATTCGCTATGATGATGCTCAAAATGATATGAGTCCAAATTAGGAAGAGGTAAACAACTTCTACACTACAACATTATGAAAATAAAAATATAACAATATTCAACACTATACTACAATGACAAGAAAAGGAAAATATGACAATTAAAAGAAATCTAACTACTATATACATGGAAATAAAACAACAAGGGCTCATGTTAATCCGGCTTCAATTCGGATATGAGCTTGCGCCCATGGATTTTTTTGGTTTTAAAATTTTTTTGTTGTATAAATGCCCTTCTTAAACCATCTATCCAAACATATAAAGGATGTTGATTCAAAATTCTCAACCAAAAAGATGTGTAGGCAAGTTTATGCAATCCCAACAATGGAGTATACAATTTTTCTTTAAGAATTTCTACACTTGACTCCATCTCAATGCCCTCCCCAAATTGAAAAATGTGAATCTCAACACCACTCATAGATGGCAAAATGACCTTGGGCTCATTAGCCTCATGTGAGATAATAACTTTATTAAATGTTTCACAATCTAGAGTGGTGGGAGATTCAACATCAATATGCATTTCATTGGGGGGATCAACCTCAATACATTGACTATGCTCAAGGTGTTGTTCTTCATCCATAGCAATTATAGCATGAGTCAATGTATTAAGTTGATCTCCAATTTCAGAAATTTGTTGGGCTACTTGGGCATTCAATTCCATTTGGTATTGCATAAAATCGCACAAAACATTTTCCAATTCTTCTTCGGTTGAGTTCCCATATGTTGGATAGTGGGAGAATTCATTTGGTGGTGTGAGATTGGATGAAAAATCATGAGGTTCATTCTCCCAACCATAACTCGGATAACTCGGTGAAACATAATGGTTGGGGTAAAAATTTTCGCATGCAAAGTCTTGAACCGGATCATTTATTGGGCATTCACTAGTGAGGTGTCCATTCTCACCACAAATTTCGCAAACGTATTCAAAATAAGGGGCATTTATTGGGCACTCACTAGTGATGTGTCCATACTCACCACAAATCTTGCATACGTTTTCAAAATAAGAGGCCATTCTTGGGCACTCACTAGTAATATGCCCATACTCATCACAAATCTTACACACATTTTGAAAACTTTGGGCATTGTATACATTTTCATGAAAATTATAAGACATAAAACAAAACACAAATTAAAACAAAATATTTACAAAAGAAACGACATACCTTGGCCCGTGATGAAAATCATGAGACTTACCATGCCGCCCAAAATCACCCTTTGAACTCAACGTTTTACCTTCCCCGGCAACGGCGCCAAAATGATTGATTGGTAATTACGTCGTTCCTAACCTCGTAACATCACCCTCACCCTCAATGTGTGTATGTGGCTTATAGTGATGGGGGAGTGTCACTCTCCCTCCGGATGATGCAAGAAGATAGGAAACAACAACAAAATGGATGTGAATGGAAATGTGATGAACAAAATAGATGGAATGAGATGCAGTGTGCACAAAAATGCTCCCCAATCGAAAGGAGTCTTTTGTGGTCGTGTGTTTTACTTGGAAAATATTCCAAGGTCGTCTCCTCAGGGAAGGAAAGGGAGTTTTGTAAAAGTGATTTTGCAAAAGTGAAAAGAAAGTGTAAAATCTTGTATTTGAGTTTTGTGTTTGGTTTGTAAATGAAAATGCAAATAAAGCAAGTGTTGGCTAATCCAAAGGGTTCATTCCAATGGGAATACTAAATCAACTCAAAGCCTTCCTCCGATTGAGCATGAATGAACGATTGATTCGGGGGAAGCTAGGGACGAGATTGGTGAGTATCTAAGCATAAACCGTGACTAGGCCTACGGAATATCAAAGGCTCACCAACTCATCCACTCTCAACCCCGTCAAACCGAGCCATTTGACTCTAAAGGGAGGAATGAAGAAGAGTTGAAAATGGTATTCCCAAGAGGAATTTTCCCTTGGATTAACCAACTTAAATCCTAGCTACTCATATTAAAAATGCATAAAGGAAAGACAAGCATAATGTAAATGAAAGACTTTGTATAGAAATGAAGCTTTAAAGCATGAAACTAAACTTGAAGCAAGAAATCTAAAGCTATGAACAAAAACATTCAATACCCATTTTAAGCTAAAAATGAAGAACTTGAAAGCATAAATGGTGAAATGAAGAACATGTAATTAACTTGCAATATACTTGAAATAAAGGAGATTACAATGCAAGAAATGAAGATTACAAGAGGAATGTAGCTTACAGCAATGACATGGATGAAGAAAATGCAAAAACGAAATTACTATTCATCATCTTCAACCTTGGAGCTTTCTACATCTACTCCTAAGCTTAGGTAGCCAACCCCCTCTCAAAACTCTCTCATGTAATAAATATTCCATCAGCAATGGAGAACCCTCTACATCAAAACGTGCCAAGGGACAGGGGTAGCCCTGGAGATGTGATCTCCATCAAAAGGTTGCAGGTGATGGCTTGGACAGGGCATGGCAGGGCACTCCTCAAGACCCAGCAGCTCAACTTCTCACTCCTCTCATTAATGCTCTCTTGCAATCAATAGTCCAAAAGAGGTGTGAACACAATGAATAGTGTTGTGGGCTTGCAGGAGGCAGGTGGGAGAAGACATGGTGGGGTCCACAAAAATCGGCTGAGACAAGTTCGCAGAATTTGGGCAAAATTCCTTCGGGCGTACCGGTACGAAGCACTCCAGTAGGGTCAGCGTACCGGTACGCGTACCGGTACGCTAGCCTTATTTTCCTGAATTTCTTCATGTCCTCCCCTGTTGAGCTTGCCTTTGGTTTTCCTTCACCCTTATTCATCTTGATGTATTTGAGAAGCCTCAAGATGGTTATGTTGCGCACTTTTACCCTGCAATCATCAAATGCTAAATTGAGAAATTATGAAGTAAAACTCCATCTTTTAATTACAAAAACCATTCAATTAACATTGATTTGCACATATGAATCATACAATATTATGTGCTCAGCACAAACCTGAAGGTATACAACCATTCAAAGGTTCACTTTGATAGTTGATCGAAAGGTTTATGATTTAATAAAAAATATAGCTCCGGATTATGCATTGAATCAAAAACATTAGATATACCGAGACTTAACTCATCTGTAACCAATCTCCCGACTTTTACATAAAGCCCAGCTTAGTAATTCATTCAATCATACATGAAGTGCATAAAATAAAAAGGATAGAATGGAAATAACAGTAAACCCTAGGTACTTGCATGAACCATGAGCATAACCTAAGTTACACATTAGGAATATAAAGTACAAAACATTAAAGGAAAGTACCATCCATCAATTAAGATTGATGGATGGTGCTATCATAACTCAAGCAATGTTACACAAGTCCTTCCCCCTCACTATTGAGAAAATGAAAAACTACCCAATCTTCATAATCATAGACAACTTAGAAAATTAGATGATCTTCATTCCTCCAAGTAAGATTGGAATTACAATACAAAACAATAAAATATAAACAAAGCTTCTAACTCTTCTCTGAGGTTAGATTGAAACACCACCATCCTTCCTTTGCCAAGGCAAACTAGGAAAAGTGAGAGAGGTTCAACCCTCCAAGTAGGAGGAGGTCTTCAAGAAATGTAGAAAAGAGAATTGGCTAGGAAAGCCTTTTACTGAAAACTGAAGAATTATTTGAAAAACTGGCGGGAGGGAGGTATTTATAGAGGAAGATTAGGTGGCAGTCTCCTTCATAGACCAATAGGGTGCAAGTGTTGCCAAAGCAGGCCAATGAGAGAGAAGCTTGTAAAGTTGGTTTAAGCACCATCTGGACGCCAGCTTCCACCATCCAGTCCACTGGAATTCAGATGTTCTTCTCCTTGGGTCTTATGCTGATGCAGGGTCCCACCATTAGGATGGTGCAAGGGTGTCCGGACGCTGCAGTGTTGCTTTAATTTTTTCTTTTTGTACCTTAGCCCCTTAGCTTTCCAATTTTGCTTTTTAGATGCTACAAGTTCAAAATAACATGTTGTCACCCATTAGTACAAATATCATATAACTTTTAGCCCTTAACTATTTAATTAATACAAGTAATGCTTAAATATTTATAAACAATGCAATATTTTAGGGTTAATCATTAGTAAGTTGGAGGAAAGGTCAGGTGGCATTGAGAGTGAGGTGAGAGTTTGCTAGGAGTTCTCAGGAGAGGGAGGAGTCGAAGGTGGATATGTATGTGAGTATTTTGAAGAGGCTCTTTGAGGTTGCTTTTCCAGGGGAGACTCCAGCACCTGTTTCTACTCCTACTCCTACTACTGGGCCAGGGTCTGATCTTATTGCTACCACACCTATTTCCCTATTTTTTTTATATTTTCTTTTGATTTCTCTAGTCTAGTTAGTGTATAAGCTTTAGAAGAACTTTATGATGTTTTCTTTTGGGTAGTAATAGCCTAGTAGAAGAACCATTGGTAGTAGGCTATTACATTTTGTTCTTTTTGTACCCAAAAGCACATCACAGATATATAAATGAAGTCCTTTTTATTCCAGATGTGTGCCATAATTTCTTTTGAGCATTTCAGTTTAGGATGCTTGGTATGTTATGGATTATGTTTTGGGATTTATAGTGTAATGTTAGGATTTTCTTATTTGTTTCTCTTCAGTTTGCCAAAGGACTAGCAAAGTCTAAGTTGGGGGTGTGATGAGAGCATAATATTGCATATTTTAGGTCTCATATCATTAATCTTAGCTATATTAGTTACTTAATTCCTTTGTTTTAATTTAGTTTTGCATTTAATGAAGAATATTCGTGTTTGTAGGTGAACTAATGTAAAAATAAGATTTTGCACACAATTAAATGTTATGGAGGAGTTGGAGGACAAGTTAGGAGATTCAGGGGTTAAGCCAAGAGCATTACAAGCAAAATTGAAGAAAATGCCACTCCTACCGATAGGTCTTCTACCAGTTCAACTGGAGGTAGAAATCGATTCTACCAGTAGCAGTTCACTCCTACCGATAGAAGTGAAACAGAGACTTGTTCTACTAGTAGCTTGATACTCTTATACCAGTAGGTTTGAAATAGAATTTTGTTCTACCAGTAGCTGAGAAGAGCTACCAATTCGTGCAAAATAGTGAGCAGTTCTACTGGTATGTTAGTGCAATTCTGTGCAAAGACTCCTAAGGAAAGTTAATATGCTTGGTTATTTTAAAGGCCGTGATTGGTGAATAAAAGAGAGGATTTTCAGTGGATACTCTCCTATAAATACCTAAGTCTAGCCAGAGAAAAGGAGATCGATCATTAGACAACCAAATTCCATTGTTCAAAAGCTCTTTAGGTGACTTCTTCTCCTAGGGTTTAGAATTAGTTTTTCTCCACTCAAGAGTTTTTCTCCATTGTTTACAATTATAAGCTTTGTTCAATTTCAAGTTCTTTAATTCTTGCAACGCGATTACTTTCAATTCTTCCTTTGTGAACAATTTACATTTTTGCAATTCAATTCATGGTATTTACTTTTAATCACAATTTAAATTCAAGTTTTATTTGCTTTCAATTTCAATCATGTCTTCTTTAATTGCTTTCATTTTCAATTTCATTATGAGTGAGTAGTCATACTCCAGTTTGATCGGATGAAGAATTCTCATCCATGAATGGGGATTTTTGACCAAATTAGGATTTTTCCAACGATTGAGTTATTTGGGTTATTTGAATGATTAAAGTTGAAAACACTTTCGATATATATATCTGCTTGCTTGCCTGTAGACAGTTAAGTCTGGCACGGGTAATTCTTGGAATTATTGCAATCGAATATAATTCTTTCAAAATCAAATCAATTGACTTGAATACACATTTGTTATTTACATTTGGCTATTAATTGAATATTTTCTGTTTGAGTACAATCTCAAGTGAGTTACAGCAAGTATGTCAAAATGTTTGTTCATGGTAAGATGAACTTTACCCATTAATCGGTCTTTTCTTTAATTGCTATTTCTTAGTAAATAATTCTATAACAAAACTCTCGAAAATTCAAGGTTTTTATTTTATGTTGCCTATCACCCATTGAATCAATCGTTTTTCATGAGGAGATGACATCGATAATCAACCGAGTTACAAACACGATAACTTTCCTATGCTTGAGATTCTTTGATAACTTAACCCGCTTTCATATGCAAGCAAGTTCCACCCCACACTCATTGTAAAAACCGGGTAGATTTGAACTTTTTCTGAAAAAGAGCAAAACGGTAATTTGCCACTATAATGCGTATTTAAAATACTCATGTTTCTAGAGCTCGGATGACACAACGGACTTCGCCGTTAGATTCGTATTGCGAAATCTAGTTACCCTGTCAAATTTCATCGAATTCCGAGATAGTCGGATATTGCACGTAATTCGAGGCGATTGAGTGACGGCTTACCTCACAAAGGTCCCCACAAATAAATTTTATAAAATTTCCTTATAATTGAGTTAAAGTTCGAATAAAATTAATTTGAACTTAAACCGGGATGAAATAAATCGTTTCAGGGCGAAAACGGACCCGGACAAGTGGGGGACACGTGGCGCGACGTGGGCCGAGTATTAAAAGTATAAATAGGGCTAAATGTAACACCCCGCATTTTCTTTTATATATGCATATAGATATATAGATATAGCAAATAATGGTTGTAAAGATGTGGATAGGGGTATTGAAGTGTGTTTGAACTTTGTAAATTTGAAAAGTAAAGATTTAAAATGTTAATGAAAATCATAGTTGAAATTTAGTTTTAGTGAGTGAAAATATAAAATGTTAGGTCCTATAACTTGTATTAGATAGGTTTGGTGTATAAATATGTGTTGGAGAGGTTTGTGATGGATTTAGTTAGTTTTGGAATGGATTGGAAATGGAAAACAAAAGAAATAGGCAAAACTGGGTAAATGGTACCGGTACCCCGATTCCAGAAGGTTTCTTGTACCGGTACTGGGTACCGGTACTGAATGGTACCGGTACTACCGAAACCAGACTGTTCATTTTAAAGTCGCGAATTTCGGCCTCTCTCTCTCTCTCCCTATAAATACTTAAGGCCGACTATTTGAGCCCCATTTCAGCCTTCTAAACCCTAGAAAACATTAGAGAGAAAGAGAAGGAGAGAAGAACATCAAAGATAAGGAGAGATACACCATTTTAGAAGATTAAAACCCTAGATTTCTAAGATTTCACTTCTCTACTCATTCTCTTTTCTTCCATTCTTCACCCACTCTCACCCAAATCTTTTGAAAACCCTAGGGAGAGGAGATTAAAAGGAAAAGAAGGGAAAGCTAGAAGGTCTTGAAGCTTGGGTATTTGGCTAAAACTCTTGAGCATTGAGGTAGGGGATTTCTTCTCTTTCTCTTACATTGATGTTAGGGTTAATAAATATGTATGTTTTGATTCTTAATGATATGTATTTGTTATTGCTCCATTGTGTCTTGGTTCTTTTGAAATTGTTAACATGTTTTACACAAAGTTAGGGTTGAATACCCATGAAATCTCTTTTTGGTTTGAAAAACCCTAGTTTTCAAGAGTGATGGGTTTTCCTCTTGAACTCTTCCTTTATTCTTGATTTCGAAACCATAGTGTTTTGTGTTGAGTAATAAAATGATATTGTTGTGATCTCTTGCATTTTCTTTGTTGGTTATTGAAAATGTCACATGCTTAAATTGGGGATTTTTAAGATATTCTTGTAAATTGTGAAATTTGGTTTGGTATTGTATCTCTTATTAGTGTGGGATGACCATGGGTGGCCTTTGACGAGATATCGTAGAGTGGGTAGACGTGTTGATTGCTCCGTGGGGGTTGGCATTTCTCCTACCACTCGTAGTGGGGTTAGTGCTTTGGTAAGACTAAACCGCTATTGCTCACGGGTGCCGTGTAAGAGGGTTAGTATACTAATACCTGGGTTGGATACGTCACTGCCATTGGTGTGGCATACGCCCTTCCTAAAGGATGGATATCTTTGATAAGATTTGTGTGGGTGTGTGTGGGTTAGATATTACTCAATGTGTCGATTCATGGGGTTTGCCTTACATCATGTTTGAGATACATATACATATTGATGGATTGTTGTAATATTGTGGAAAATGGTTTCCTACAAGGACTTGTGGGAGTATGGGATTCCACAAGGTCTTGTGGGAAAATGGTTTATATTTTGGAAAATGGATATGTATTGGATCTTGGTTTCTTTTACTGTTTATGTAAATTACTGTTGCTACTTAAACTTGAGATCCATTTTAAAATGTCCATGTTTTACTTCAAAGATTATGTATGCTATTTGTAAAATGAGACCGGCCATTTTATATGTTTTTATAAACCTTGTTTGAGTTTAGGAAGATTTTGCTACAGAGCTTCGTGCTCATCCCCTACAATTAATATTTTTCAGATTTGGCTTTAGAGGAAGAGATCGGTGTGAATGAGCCGGGCCTTGGGGAAGCTTCCTTGGAGGGGTACCTAGATCCCGAATGGGACATCTAGAGATATAGCTTATTTTGTTCTAGACTAGGAGATTTATTTCTGAACAATGTAAAGTCTAGATTCTTTTGAAACTCCGCTGCGATATATTCATGTAATTCTTTTGGGAAATGTAATTGCCATATCTGGTCTATTCTTTTGGGATAATGTTAAGGATAGTATAGATGGTAAATAGAAATTTTATTGTTATTGGATGGTTACATGGACCCTGTGTGGTCAAGTTAATAGAATTGCACAGGTTGTGATTTTTGGGTGGAGCTTCCTGTACCAAGGAGACTCTGCCCAAATTTTGTTAAAATTAAGAATGTTTCTTATTCGATGGATATATATTTAGTTGCTCTCATGATGTGAATGTTTTAGAATGTAATGCCGTCCAGGGTGGTATTTGGGGTGTTACACTAAATATCTGATTTTTGGGTAGAAATATCTCTACAATTCAGCCTTTAAACGTGTGAGAGAAAGAGGGAGAAGAAAAGAGAAAATCCCACTTTTCTTTCTTCGATTCACGGAGTTTCGTCGGTCGGAATCCGTCGATCCAAGAGTTAAAGTCGATCTCCTCGACTAGGGCTACGCAACCATACCAAGAACGGAGGATTTCACCGAAGATCCAAAGGGGAGGTTTTGGGAAAATCAAGTTTTGGAGGTTTTGGTTGGTATTCTTGAGGTTCTACTCTTCGATTCACGCATCAAGAGGTAGGGTTCCCTCCTACTCGGATTCATTTCTAACCTAGAATGTCCATAAGGGATGGTTAGGTGTAGGTGGTTATATATCACTTGCCTATTGTTATGGAAATGAGAAAATGAGTATAGAAATGGCTTAGGCTAACTTCTAGCTTGATTTTGAAGTATGAAAGTTACTTGTGTAATTTCTTATAACTTGGTGAAATTTTGGGCATGATATGTGTTTAACATGATTGTTGCCTTGAAGGTGTTTGATAAAATGCCTTGAGTGATTTGAAATTTTTGTTTTGATGCAATTGAAGTAACATGTTTAGGCATTGTTGTTGACATGTGGACATATGCTTTAAGATATGTTAGCATGGTGATAGTTCATGGAAATTATATGCATATGATATAAATTGCTATGATATATGTTGACATGTGGAAATTGCTCACTTGGCATGCATTGCAATTTGGGCATAGCATTAGCATCACATTCATGGGCATGAGTCATGAGTGTGGGTGTGTGAGTGCATGGTTGATCAAACACCATACTTGGTGGTTGATGAGTGGACTCGGTACGGTTGGATCAAGGTTCAACAGAGTCGCACAGTTGCATGCATGGAAAAACTTATGTCGGGTAAAGCAAGAAGGGCTAGAAGATCCCTCGGGTGCAAGACTCGGTTATTGGTTTATTCACTTCCGTCGGTGCAAGTCCAAAAAAGTGAATTAGGCGTACGGAGTCGACGGTGCAATTCCAAAATCCATTGCCCAACAAAGAAACAAGATTTTGTTAAAGATTTTGTTTTATAAACATATTCTTGGATGTGTAACGTCCAACAATGCTTGATTTTATAAACGCATGACTTTTATTTCAAACAAGCATTGGAATTATTTCATCAATGATGAATGATTTACACACATGCATTGCATTGTGTTGTGGGAGCTAGTGAGGGCTCGGGTTAAAGTGCATGAGTGAGTGCCATCTCATATCATGGCATGGCATGGTAGAATTTCAACATTAAAATGGATAAATGTTTGAAATGGATAAATGTTGTTGATTGTTGCATGTGTACATTCCATATGCATCTAGGTGGGGAGTAGCCTCCGTAGGAGATACTCTATTGAGCGTAGCTCACCCTATATGGGAAAACATTTCAGGTGCGGGTTACACGCCGGTGGACGGCTCTCATCCGGGTCATCAAGGGTGAAGAAAGCCGGAATGTGGCTTTACTTGAAGTTTTTGTAAAAATATTTATGAAAACTTAGTTTTTTGCATGTAAATTTATGTAAATGGATGTAATAGAACTTGTATGTACCAAGTTTTATATAGGAAATGATGTTACTCATGTATTGGATGGATGTGGAAGTGTTTGGAATGGATTGGAAATCAAAAACAGTGAAATAGGCAAAACTGGGCAGACAGTACCAGTACATTTTTTCCAGCAGGCAGATAGTACCGGTACACAGTACCGGTAAACTTTTTCCAGTAGACAAATAGTACCGGTACACAGTACCGGTACTCTTTCCAAAAATTTCAAATTTTAAAACTACTTTACCATGTTTTCGGCCTATGTTTTCTTTCCCTCTAATGATGTATATGAGCCATAATGGAGTATAAATCATGGTGTGTGGACCTTGGTTGGATCCAATGAATAATTGAACCCGGTTTACATTTGTGGGTTATGATCCCGGCTAAGGGGATGTTATTGACGTGGTATCGGGTTAAGCGACATTCACGGGTGTTTCCGCGGGTTGATGGGCGATCAACGGACTTATAAATGGACCCCCGGATTTTTGGGGTGTCACAGCTTGGTATCAGAGCCTAGGTATACGATTTACCTAGGGCTTGATGGGCATGGGTTTAAGCCATTGCATTCATTGTGCATTTCATGTTATGTGCTTTAATATGGTACATGTTATGTGCTAAGTTTTATATGAATTATGTGCATGGTAGAATGTATATGAAAAGGGAAACAGTAGGGTTAGAAGACATAACCTTGGGAGTTCGGAGAAAGGGATGAACAGTATAGTTCAATGTCTAGATGTCTACTGGTAGGTGGCATACGCATTACCAGTGAGACAATGAGAGAATTCTCAACGTTTCAATTTTGATCCCTATCTTGGGACACTATGTGAGGCTCTATTGCTATCTTACCTATGTGTAGATGGCTAATCGAGGAAGAGGACGCCGAGGCGGTGGGTGGAACAACCAACCACCAGCAGCCTTTGACCAACAAGCCTTCGTGGAGGCTATTGGTGCTGCGGCTGCTACTATTGCACAGACTAGTGCAAATGTGGGCCAAGGAGGCTCAAGTAACCTCCAGAAGTTCAAGGCACACAAGCCTCCGACCTTCATGGGAGGGGCGGATCCGATGGTGGCTGACCATTGATTCCGACAAGTTAACAAGGTCTTAGGGGCTATAGAGATCACTTCCGATGCCACTAAGGTAACGCTAGCTACATTTCAGCTAGAGGGAGAATCCCAATTATGGTGGGATTGGGTAAAGGCCTCGAAGAACTTGGAGGCAATGACATGGGGAGAGTTCCGAGAGCTCTTCATGGGCAAATATTTCCCGGTGTCTGTCCGGCAAGCGAAGGCTTGAGAGTTCCTAGACTTAAGGCAAAGGCCTATAACAGTATTGGAATACGTGACTAAGTTCACGAAATTAGCCCGTTTCGTCGACGATTACGTGGCCACAGACATGGCCAAGGTGAGGAAGTTTGAGGATGGCCTGAAATTGTCCATCCGTGGTAAAATTGTGGGCCTCCGCCTGCAAGACTTGGACTCGATGGTCGAGACCTCGATGGCCATTAAGAGGGAGATGGATGACGCACGGAACATTCGGGAAGCGGGTGTTAAAGACAAGAAGAAGGAGGGCCAATCTTTTTCTTCAAATTCGGGGAAGAAGCAAAGGACTTCGACGCCACAGGGCCACGACTATCAAGGCCAAGGCCAAGGTCAATCCTCCCAAGGCGGGAGAAATCAGAGGCCTTCCTTCCAGGCAGGCCAAATGACTTGTTTTCATTGCCACCAACCGGGGAATATGAAGCGGGATTGTCCTCAGCGGCAGGGATCTCAGGGCTATGGAGCATCCCAGTCCCAGTCTTCGGTGGGGCATGCACAGACGCATTTTGTTCCTCCCTATCCCACCATGGGTCAGGGGAGCCAGTATCAGTTCCAGGGTGCTGCACAAGGCCCTACTACTTCACGTGCGGGGATTCCGCAATCAGGCCAGATGGGCCAGAGTATGGGTTGATGTCGAGGACAGGGCTCACAAGCTGGGACTTCAGGGACCTAGGGGCGTGTTTACGCCATTACACCTCAGACTGAGCCAGCAGATCAGTCGGTTATTCAGGGTACATTTCTACTCTCTTGCTTATGGGCAAGAGTATTATTTGACTCTGATGCATCTCATTCTTTTATTGCTGCATCATGTGTGAAAGACTTGGGCTTAGAGGTCGAAACCTTGGAAGAGCCATTGTATGTGAGTTCTCCCCTAGGAGTTAGGGTGAGTATTGATCAGATATGTCGGGGTTGTGAGTTAGAAATCTCAAGGATTCTACTTACCGTGGACCTTAGGGTCATGGACATGTTGGAGTTTGATGTCATACTTGGGATGGACTGGTTGGCGGCACACCGAGTCATCATAGATTGTGATCGTAAGAGGGTTACTGCCTACACACCGAAGGGTGTTTGTTTCAAGTTCCAGGGGGAAAAACATGACGTTTTACCCAAAGTAGTGTATGACTCCCGTTGGCATGGGCAGTTGATGGGTTGGCTTGCGAGCCTTACCCTGGAGGACGAGGTGAGACAAGAGTTTGGTCGACCTCGGGTGGTGTGTGAGTATGAGGACGTTTTTTCGGACGAACTACCGAGATTACCTCCACATAGGGATGTAGACTTCACTATTGAGTTGCACCCAGGTACATCTACTATTTCTATGACTCCGCATAGAATGGCGTCAGCTGAGTTGCAAGAACTCAAGGTCCAATTACAGGAATTATTGGACAAGGGCTTTATTAGACCGAGCACCTCACCTTGGGGCGCTCCAATGTTGTTTGCCACGAAGAAGGACAAGACCCTTCGACTATGCATAGACTACCGGCAGTTAAATAGGGTTACTATCAAGAATAGGTACCCTTTGCCGAGGATTGATGATTTGTTTGATCAGCTGAGAGGGGCGCGGGTCTACTCTAAGATAGATCTCCGCACGGGTTACCACCAGCTGAGGGTTAGGGAGGAAGATATCCCTAAGACAGCGTTTAGGACGCGGTATAGGCATTTCGAGTTTATCGTCATGCCTTTTGGATTGACGAATGCCCCGGCGGTATTCATGAATCTCATACATAGGGTGTTCTAACCCTACCTAGATCAGTTTGTCGTGGTCTTCGTTGACGAAATTTTGATCTACTCCAAGTTTGAGGAGGAGCATGAGGGTCACTTGAGGGTTGTTCTCCAGACCTTGAGAGACCACCAGTTGTACGCCAAGTTCAGCAAGTGTGAATTTTGGCTTACGGAGGTAAAGTTTTTGGGACATGTGGTGTCAGTTTCGGGTGTATCCGTAGACCCGAAGAAGGTTGAGGCAGTTATGAATTGGGAGAGGCCGAAGTCAGTCTTCAAGATATGCAGTTTCTTGGGATTAGCAGGGTACTACCGGAGGTTCATTGAGGACTTCTCCCGACTAGCCTCACCTATGACGAGATTGACCCGGAAGGAGGTCAAGTTTGAATGGAATGATTCGTGTGAGAAGGCATTCCAAGAGTTGAAGAGAAGGCTTACTTCAGCTCCTATCTTGATTGTTCCGGAGAGGGGGACTAAGGTACACAGTGTATTGTGATGCCTCCAAGGACGGACTTGATTGTGTCTTGATGCAGTCCAGGAGAGTGGTAGCTTATGGTTCTCGGCAGTTAAAGAACCACGAGCAGAATTACCCCACACATGATATAGGGTTGGCGGTCATTGTCTTTGCCTTGAAGGCTTGGCGCCACTATCTATACGGTGAGCAGTTCGAGGTGTTTTCGGACCACAAAAGTCTGAAGTACATCTTTACACAACGGGACCTCAACATGAGGCAATGCAGATGGATGGAATATCTGGAAGACTATGACTTCACTTTGCATTACCATCCCGGTAAGGCAAATGTGGTGGCTGATGCACTTAGTCGGAAGTCACGGGGAGTCCTGGCTAGTGTGGCTTCCCGGGAATGGCAGATGCTTAAGACTGTGGGACGGTTCGGGCTACGCTACATAGGTCAGGCTCAGGGCACTTTGGGGAGTTTGGTGGCTACGTCTTCCCTATTGAGCAGAGTGATCGAATCTTAGGGACAGGACACGGAAATGTTGTCCATCAGGGACCGAGTACGGTTGGGTACAGGTGACGAGGGATGGGCCATCCACACGGATGGTAGTCTTCGGTATAAGGGAAGGGTTGTGGTTCCCCATGCTGCGGATCTGAGAGAGGAGATCCTTAGGGAGTTTCATTGCTCCCGTTTTGTTGTACATCCAGGTGGCACGAAGATGTACCATGATCTTCGTCACCAGTATTATTGGAGCGGAATGAAGAAACACGTTGGAGATTTTGTTAGCCGATGTCTCACGTGTCAGCAGGTGAAGGCTGAACATCAGAGACCAGCAGGGTTACTCCAGCCCTTGGAGGTAGCTGAGTGGAAGTGGGAGCATGTCACAATGGATTTTGCGACCCACTTGCCACGAACATCGCGAGGGCATGACGTGGTATGGGTGATAGTAGACTGGCTTACGAAGTCGGCACACTTTTTGGCGGTGCGGATGACCTTCACACTGGAGGAATTCTGCAGGTTGTATATACGGGAGATTGTCCGGTTGCATGGGGTGCCCGTATCTATAGTATCGGATCGAGATCCTAGGTTTACGGCTCATTTTTGGGAGAGTTTCCAACGAGCTATGGGGACACAGTTGATGATGAGCACTGTTTTTCATCCCCAGACGGACGGTCAGTCGGAGAGGACCATCCAGACTTTAGAGGACATGTTACGGGCATGCGTCCTAGATCTCAAGGGTAGCTGGGAAGAACACTTACCCGTAGTGGAGTTCGCCTACAACAACAGTTATCAAGCGAGCATACAGATGGCACCCTATGAGGCACTATATGGGAGGCCTTGTTGTTCTCCAGTTTGTTGGACGGAGGTAGGAGAAAGACCCTCTACGGATCCGGAATTGGTTAAAGACACCTCAGAGAAGGTGGACTTGATTCGGAAGCGTCTTCTCACGGCTCAGAGCCGACAGAAGAGCTACGCCGACAAATGGCGACGACCTCTAGAGTTTGAGGTGGGAGATCATGTCTTCTTGAAGGTGATGCCTAAGAGAGGAGTGGTCAGGTTCGACAAGCAGGGAAAGCTGTCGCCGAGGTATATCGGGCCCTTCGAGGTACTCGAGAGGGTAGGTACAGTTGCTTACCGATTGGCATTACCGCCAAATCTATCGGGTGTTCATGCGGTATTCCATGTCTCTATGCTCCGGAAATACACCCCAGATCCGACTCATTTGGTGGATTGGGGCGAGCTTGTTATTGATGCGGATGAGACCTTCGAGGAGGGACCGGTATGTATCATGGATAGCCGTGACCAGGTTTTGCGAGGCAAGACTGTGAGGCTAATGAAGGTGTTGTGGCAGCACCGAGGAGTGGAGGAGGCGACATGGGAACGCGAGGACACTATCCGTACCAGTTATCCTTTCCTCTTTGAGAATGGAGGTATATTCTTATAGTCATTTAGTATGATATACTTGTGGCATATGCATGTGGTTGAATGTGCATGTGTGTGTAAATTTCGGGGACGAAATTCTTCTAAGGGGGAAAGAATGTAAAAATCGGGTAGATTTGAACTTTTTCTAAAAAAGGGCAAAACGATAATTTGCCACTGTAATGTGTATTTAAAATACTCAAGTTTCTAGAGTTCGGATGACACAACGGACTTCACCGTTAGATTCGTATCGCGAAATCTAGTTACCCTGTCAAATTTCATCGAATTCCGAGATAGTCGGATATTGCACGTAATTCGAGGCAATTGGGTGGTGGCTGACCTCACAAAGGTCCCCACAAATAAATTTTATAAAATTTCCTTATAATTGAGTTAAAGTTCGAATAAAATTAATTTGAACTTAAACCAGGATCAAATAAATCGTTTCGGGGCGAAAACGGACCCGGACAAATAGGGGACACGTGGCGCGACGTGGGCCGAGTATTAAAAGTATAAATAGGGCTAAATATCTGATTTTTGGGCAGAAATATCTCTGCAATTCAGCTCTTAAATGTGTGAGAGAAAGAGGGAGAAGAAAAGAGAAAACCCCACTTTTCTTTCTTCAATTCACGGAGTTCCGTCGGTCGAAATCCGTCGAGCCAAGAGTTAAAGTCGATCTCCTCGACTAGGGCTACGCAACCATACCAAGAATGGAGGATTTCACTGAAGATCCAAAGGGGAGATTTTGGGGAAATCAAGTTTTGGAGGTTTTGGTTGCTGTTCTTGAGGTTCTATTCTTCGATTCACGCACCAAGAGGTAGGGTTCCCTCCTACTCGGGTTCATTTCTAACCTAGAATGTCCATAAGGGATGGTTAGGTGTAGGTGGTTATATATCACTTGCCTATTGTTATGAAAATGAGTATAGAAATGACTTAGGCTAACTTCTAGCTTGATTTTGAAGTATGAAAGTTACTTGTGTAATTTCTTGTAACTTGGTGAAATTTTGGGCATGATATGTGTTTAACATGATTGTTGCCTTTAAGGTGTTTGATAAAATGCCTTCAGTGATTTGAAATTGTTGTTTTGATGCAATTGAAGTAACATGTTTAGGCATTGTTGTTGACATGTAGACATATGCTTTAAGATATGTTAGCATGGTTATAGTTCATGGAAATTTTATGCATATGATATAAATTGCCATGGTATATGTTGACATGTGGAAATTGCTCACTCGGCATGCATTGCAATTTGGGCATAGCATTGGCATCACATTCATGGGCATGAGTCATGAGTGTGGGTGTGTGAGTGCATAGTTGATCAAACACCATACTTGGTGGTTGATCAGTGGGCTCGGTACCGTTGGATCAAGGTTCAACAGAGTCGCACGGTTGCATGCATGGAAAAACTTGTGTCGGGTAAATCAAGAAGGGCTAGAAGATCCCTCGGATGCAAGACCCGGTTATTGGTTTATTCACTTCCGTCGGTGCAAGTCCAAAAAAGTGAATTAGGCGTACGGAGCCGGCGGTGCAATTCCAAAATCCGTTGCCCAACAAAGACACAAGATTTTGTTAAAGATTTTGTTTTATAAACATACTCTTGGATGTGTAACGTCCAACAATGCTTGATTTTATAAACGTATGATTTTTATTTCAAACAAACATTGGATGTATTTCATCAATGATGAATGATTTACACACATGCATTGCATTGTGTTGTGGGAGCCGGTGAGGGCTCGGGTTAAAGTGCATGAGTGAGTGTCATTTCATATCATGGCATGGCATGGTAGAATTTCAACCTTGAATCACATATTCATGTTTGAAATGGATAAATGTTGTTGATTGTTGCATGTGTACATTCCATATGCATTTAGGTGGGGAGTAGCCTCCGTAGGAGATACTCTATTGAGCGTAGCTCACCCTATACGGGAAAATATTTCAGGTGTGGGTTACACGCCAGTTAACGGCTCTCATCCGGGTCATCAAGGGTGAAGAAAGCCGGAATGTGGCTTTACTTGGAGTTTTTGTAAAAATATTTATGAAAACTTAGTTTTTGGCATGTAAATTTATGTAAATGGATGTAATAGAACTTGTATGTACCAAGTTTTATATAGGAAATGATGTTACTCAAGTATTGGATGGATGTGGAAGTGTTTGGTATGGATTGGAAATCAAAAACAGTGAAATAGGCAAAACTGGGCAGACAGTACCAGTACATTTTTTCCAGCAAGCAGACAGTACCGGTACACAGTACCGATACACTTTTTCCAGTAGGCAAATAGTACCGGTACTCTTTCCAAAAATTTCAAATTTTAAAACTGTTTTGCCATGTTTTCGGCCTATGTTTTCTTTCCCTCCAATGATGTATATGGACCATAATGGAGTATAAATCATGGTGGGTGGACCTTGGTTGGATCCAATGAATAATTGAACCCGGTTTACATTTATGGGTTATGATCCCGGTTAAGGGGATGTTATTGACGTGGTGTCGGGTTAAGCGACATTCACGGGTGTTTCCGCGGGTTGATGGGCGATCAACGGACTTATAAACGGACCCCCGGATTTTTGGGGTGTCGCACTCATACTCAATCTTTGTCCACATGCTACGGGTTTTGGTCCGATCACTATGTCGGTACCCTCTATAGTCCTTACCGTGGAAAGGGTCCGACCTTCCAACACCGACAACCAAAAACGTGATCATCGAGTGATTTTAGGAAAGCTATCATTCATGGCTTCCAATATGCATAATTCGACCCATCGAAGAGTTGTGGTCATGTGACTGATCCTCCTTCTCCTTAAGAGTACAATAATGATCAACTAGTAGTTATAATGAATCTCAAAGCAACCAAAAAACTAGGTTAAGAAAGCAAACACACAAGAATGCCTAGAAGTGCCTTTGTGCAATCCTAAAGAGAGGCCTCATTCTGAATCTAATTGGGAAAACACCGATGTGTAGTGGATTATCCCTCACAAATATACACATGGGATTGGAAACACAACCTAAAATGATGGCTCAATGGATTAATTAAAATTAAGTCTAAATAACCACCAATTTTAATCTAACTCACCACACTTAGCAAAGCAAATATCAACAACAATTTCAACCAAGGCAATTTTACTCACAGAGCCCTTTTTAATGAATTGAATGATTAACAACCAAACCATCAAACACATAGCGCATATGTTCTAAATTGCAACTGTATAAACAAATTAAAGCAAGTAAAGAACACGAGCAATTTGTTAATGTAGAAACCTTCCTCAGGAAAAATCGCGGGGAACCACTCAGGGTTCATAAAACATAATCCACTAACCCAAAATTAGTTTACAAGTACTTGAGACTTATATCTCAACCAATAACTATGCAGATGTGATGTGATGGCTTCCGAGGAAGAGTGCAACTGCGATAGCCGAGATAACTAGTCATCGTAGGACCATGACCTCGAAAAGGCCATGTACGCGATGCCCCTAGTGCGCTACTACCTGGGATCCTCCCTTCTCTCTCTGAACCCATTCGTTGAGACCTTTGTCAAGGTGCTCGATAAAAGAAACACATATAGTTTCAGTCCTTTAGTCACTAATCCACATGTTCCATTATCCTATATGCTGATCCAGACTAATAACTCCAATTATATTAGGAGTCCCTCTGAATCCCAATCAAGCACATCTTAGTGGGCAATGATCCATACACTCGGAGCCTTACTCGAGCAAACCAAACCTTCGAGACCCTGTCTCAGGCCAAGGTTAACAATCATGCTTGTCTACCTCCATTGCTCAGTTTTCCCTAGAGGAGGTTCATACTGCCTTGTACCTAGGTGTGGAATCCTCTTAATCCACTGGGCTAGTTGAACAACGGTGTCTAGTAGGTTGAGGATATCAATTTTGTGGCTACGCAATCCCAACCTTGTGTCCTATTTTTCGCAATGGGGGAGGCGAGTCACGCCAAGGTTGCCCCATACCTCCGTGGTGCCACTCTTGTCCATCCTTGTTCAAGGGTCCATTTTTCCACTTTCAATGTGATGAGGATGTGTCCTGCCCTACTTAGGCACTAGGCACTATTGTGGCACTAGGGTGCTGTTGCGGGTCTGTATGCCTGCCGCATCATCGAGTGTGATCGCGGTCCTGATGTTTGCCACAACGCTGGAATGCTACCATAGGCACTATTGTCCGTACGAATCTTGCTAGACCCTATTGGGCTCCATTGCCACGTAAGCTGTCAATTCTTGTCATTTGTCCCCTCATAGTGTGGACACGTGTCCTGAATATTATAAGACCCCATACTAGAATTAAATAAGAAGAATATCATTTTAATATTTCTCCCATGATGAATAAAAGGATTGTAGAAACCTCGAATCGTTGTTAAAAGATTGATCATGAACTTTAAGTTTCAGACGAATTGATTTTCAGTTCAAACTTATTTTTGAAGGTGTTTAAGCTTGATAAGGGTAATTAAGTAAGTTTCTAAATGTTTTTGGGTCAAAATAAGGCCACCATTGAATCCGGAAGGTTGAGAAAATTTGGGAGAGGTAATATGCTGTGTATTAGAGTTAGGAAGTATTCCGGAGTTAAAGCGCATTTTAGAAAGAATTCGGGTAGGAAGGAATTTGACACTACCTTAGTATTTTAACCATAAATTTTTACACTAAACACTGATTCAGCTGATGTTTGTATAGTAGAAAGTAGACTTCAAGAGCTATAAAAATGTATTTCACAAAAATTTCCTGAATTGACTTTTAAATAGGTTAAAACTACTTCGAAAGTTGGGACAGAAAGATGGCACTGTGCGGACGCCCCATGTAAAACCCGAGTAAATTTGAACTTTTTGTGAATAAGGGCAAAATGGTCATTTGCCATTCTAATGCGTATTTGAGATACTCATGCTCTAGACCTCGGATGAGGAAACGGAGTTCGCCGTTGGATTCGTATCGCGAAATCGAGTCACCTTGTCAAATTTCGTCGAATTCTGAGATAGTCGAATTTTTGCACGTCGTTCGAGGTGACTGCGTGACGAATGACATTTTAAAGGTCCCCATAAATATATTTTATAAAATTTCCTTAAAATTAAGTTAAAGTTCAAATAAAATTAATTTGAACTTAAACTGGGATGTAATGAATCGTTTCAGGACGAAATATGCGGTGCGATGTGGACCGCTCATTTGCGACTATAAATATCGACCTAAATCAGATATTTAGGCACAAATATCTCATATTCATCACCCTTGGCCGGCCATAGAGAGAAATGAGAGAAATGAGAGAAAAGAGAAGAAAAAAATAAGTTCTTCAAGCTTCAATTCAAGATTCTCAGAGTTCCGTCGCTCGGATCGACTCGGACCAAGAGTTAAAGTCGCTCACCGCGACAAGGGCTACGCAACCACACCAAGAACGAGTGATTTCACCGAAGATCCAAAAGAGGAGATTTGGGAAATCAAGAGTTTTGGAAGTTTTGGAGGTGTTCTTGAAGCTCTAACCTTCACTCTACGCTACAAGAGGATGGGTTCTTCCTACTTTGGTTTTACTCCTCTCCTTTAGGGCTGTTCTAGGGCCGGTTTAGGGGCTGAATTTGGGTTGCTTAAGGGGCTATTAAGGGGCTGAATTTTAGACTGTTAAGGGGCTGAATTACGGACTATTTTTCGGCCATTGTACGGACTGTTTTTAGGCCATGTTATGGACTGTTTTTAGGCCATTTTGCGGACTATTTTTAGGCCATTTTGCGGGCTATATACGGGCTGTTATATGGTGGTTTATGTGGGCTGTTTTGGTGGTTTATATGGACTGTTTTGGTGGCTTATATGGGGGCCGTTTTGTGGCTTATGTAAGGGCCGTTACGTAGGCTATTACATGGGCTGTTATGTGTTATATTATGCCTTAATGCTTAAGGGTGTTATTGACATTAGATTATGTAATAACATGTTGGATATGAATGTTAATACATGCTAGTTGATGTTTTGACATTGTGAGGAATTATGGAAAGCATATGCATTAGATATCAAGTACCATGACATATGTTGAGATATGTGGTTGAAATGGGTCCATATGGCATTCATAGCATGTTGGACATAATTGTTGTGTGCAATGGTTCATTACATTGCATATGCATGAAGACATCGCATATATTGGGTGTGAGTGCATTGTGATATTAAACACCATTCTTGGTGATTGATATGTAGAATCGGTACGATCGGATCGAAGATCCCATTGGGCCGCATGTTGCATGAAAAACTTGTGTTGGGTATAGCAAGAAGGGGTAGATCCCCCCCTCGGGTGCAAGACCCGGCGACTTGGTTATACACTCCCCTGTAGTGAAATTCCGGAAAAGTGTAGTATGGTGTACGGAACCGGCGGTATAAAATCCAAAATCCATTGCCCAACAAGACACAAGATTTTGATGTACATAAACACTCATTCAATGGGTGACATCCAACAATGACTTGATTTTGTAAACACATTATTTCAATTCAAACGGTCATTTGATGTATTTTCCATCAGTTGATGGGGTTACTACACATTGGCATGGCATTGTGTAGGGGGAGTCGGTGATGACTCGGGTTAAAGGTGCATGAGTGAGTCCCATCTCATTTCATAGCATGCCATGGTAGATTTCAATATAGAGTTGCATATTCTTACTTGGAATGTTGATGTAAATACGAAATGTGTGAACATTGCATGTGCACTTAGGTGGGGAGTAGCCTCTGTAGGAAATTACTCTACTGGGCGTTGCTCACCCTATACGGGAAAACATTTCAGGTGGGGGAAATACATCGGCGGATGGCTCCAATTTGGACCCTCATGTTTGAAGAAAGCCGAATGTGGCTTTAGTTTGTGTTAATGTAAAACACTTGTGAAAATTTTGTTTTGGGCATGTAATCTTTTGCAAATAATTGTAATAGAACTTATATGGACTATTGTTAAAATAATCTTGCATGTTTTGATATAAGTATGGATAGTTGGACCCGGTATGGCCAATGTTTACTTATAAATGGACCCGGTGCAATCATTGCTTTATATTGGGGCTCGGATTGGTCATTTGAATATATATTGCACAGGTTGGGTTTTTGGGTAGAGCTCCCCGTACAAAGAAGACTCTGCCCGAATTTCGTTAAGTTGTGGACCCCGGTAAATGGGGTATAACAGTGTGATATCGAGTTACTCGGTATCTACAGGTATTCTGCGGGTTGATGGGTAATCAACGGACCCCCGAATTTTGGGGTGTCACACCCCAGGCACCATCCGGACGACACTCCCTACCATGAAGCCTTCTTTTTCATCAAAAATAGAGACTTGGCACCTTCGAGACGCCCCAAGCACCATCCAGATGCCACCCTAAAAAGGCCTCGATCAGTTTTAGAGTTTTTCTCCGTTTGTCACCCTATAAATACCATAAGGGCGTCTCTTTAGCCATGTTTCATTATTTTTCAACCCTAGGCAACCCTAGAGAACGACAGAGAAGGAGAAAACACAAGCTTCGAGGGGATTCACGCGTTGAGATTGATTCAAACACGTTAAGGCTATCTTCAAACATCGGATTAAGGTAAGAAATTCTTCTCAAGTTCTTTAATTGAGACTTAGGGTATAATTATGCATGTTTTAAATCTTCTAGATTATTATATGCTAAATAATCTTTCGTTCTTGATTTTTTTTATTAACCTACTGTTCGTTCTTGATTTCTTTTCGAGTAACATTTGGTTTTCAACTAGATACATATCTTACATTCAAGAAACATTGTTTTTGAATTTTCAAAACCCTAGTTTTTCCTAAACACGTGTTTTAAGTGAAAGACCTATTGATTCTTGAATTCTAAAATTTCTATTATTGAGTAAATTAGGTTTTCAATCAACTACTTGTTCTTGTTCCAAGAAATTGTGATTTTTGGCAAAACCCTAGAATTTGGATATTGAAATTGTAAAGGTTTTCTTGATATGATCTTTTGTATATTTTAATTTCTTTATTACTGTAGTATATTGAGAATTGTACAATTATGATACTTGAGTTTTTATAGAAATTCTGATTGACTAAGATTGTGGTTGTTGAGAAAATTATGGTTTCATCTCTTGTATGATTTGGGTGTGACGGACTTGAATTACCTTCGAGAGCTGCTTTAGAATATTAGAAGTTAGTCTATCCCAGTGGGGGTGAGATGGTTGCTTAACACTTGCAGTTGATTATTGTTTATGAGAGCAACCACTATTATTCACGTAGGTTCGAGGTTAAGGGATGGTATACCTTTCCTGGGAAGGATTTATCAACGCCGTAGAGACAGTATACGTCCTTCCTAAAGTGGTTTGTGATTTGGCCCTGCAGGGAATGATTGAGATTGTGTGGTTAAATTTTGAATGTGCACTATCAACTTCATGATCCGGGACAGTAGAGATTCCACATTTCTACTACCCTTACTGAACTTTTTAATTATGCATTTCATTTCAGTTTTATGTTTTGAATGTTAGTTTTTGGATTTGGTTTTTAAGTTAATATAGTTATTTTGATGTTTTGGTTAAATTTTGTTAAGTTAGGATGCGTATTTCATATGATTCACGTTAACAATTAGGTTATTATTTTTATGCTTTGCAGGGATACCCTTAACCCAATTGCGCGGGATTTTCATATGTTAATTGTGCACTATCTTAATATTTTCATAGAAACTCATTCTTTTTTAGCACAAAAAAATTCCTTATTTAGAAAACTTTTTGAAATATTACACTCATTTATTAAGCTTACATATATAGTGGAGATGTAAAACCCATTGCAGATTTTGAGTCAATCCTCCTTGGAGAGATATTTCACATTTACTCAAGTAAGAATTTTCGATTCAACGTGAAATTTCTTTGAATAATCTCATTAATTTTGTTTTGATTAGCACTCGTTGAATAACATGGTTAAAATTTTCCTTAAATTTTTAATTCGGAATTATGCAGGTATATGATTTCTGGAAAATGATCTTAGGCCATTTGTGATTTAATTTTGAGCCTTAGTCATTTCTTTTACAAAATTATATCCCTAGTTATCCGTGATTGAGCCTAAGAAGTATAATTTCGTTTCCATGAAACCCATAAGTTGACCAAGCCACAGAAAAATATATTTGACCTACCCTTGCTATATAATTTTCTTGCACCCTCTCCTAAGAAAGTGTTATACTGAAAAAGGAGCAAAGAAAGAAGGAAAAAAAAGAAGATGGTGATTACATTTCAAAGAGAGAAAAAATTATGTGGAAGAAAGCAAAAAGAAAAAGCTAAGAAGCAAAGAAAGAAAATAGCCAAGAAAGTGAAAAATGAGAATGAAAATGGAAGAATGGAAAATACTATGTGAAATTTTGGAAATAAGGAAGAGGTGTGTCGCACTAGGAAAGGATAGTCTTTGAATACTCTTGACGTCGTTTCTTAAACCCATAACCCATGGCCACGTTATAACCCTAATAAAGTCTTTTTTTATTCCAGAAGTCATGCATGTGTATTATTTACAACTATTCATGAAAAGGGAGAGTGTTGATAATGTGTTTGATGTAGTGTTAATATTCTTTCATGAGAATATGTCAAATTCCAGTTTTATTCAAATAACCGTTCTTTTGATATACTACGTGTGAAATTATTTGCTTTGATAATAATATTCTTATCACATGTAGTTTTTGAGTGATAGTCACTATAACACGAGTGTGTTCTTTGTTGAGTGATTTTCAGGAAAGGATTGACATCGAGGCTAATTCTTGTACAGCGAAGTGAAGGGTGGCGATATTTCCTAAGTGATTTTTGGAATAAAGGAATCCTTGCACACACACGAGTTTTTTTGAAAATATATGGAATAGTGTTACAACTAATGTGTGTTACTGATTAGCACAAAATATTGTATATTTAATGTGCTTTTGCATCCCTGTTTTGTGCGGACTTTTGTGGTTAAAACGAGTTGATATGCATTGTTTGCGCTATTTATGGAATGTCGGTATGATTGCAGATAAAAGGTGATAAATGGTGCTTCTTAAAGCCTTCTATTTTGGTGTTCAAGACGATTGGAGTTGAGAACGAGGCTTGAGGAGAGCTCAGGAGGTGGAGGAACCAAGATTGTGACAAAACCAGGAAAAACCTACCGGTATGACCTACCGATAGGTTTTGGCTACTGTCCTGCACCTACCGCCAGACATACCCGCATTTTTTGCCTACTAGAGTGAAACCTACCGGTAGGTTGATGGAAACCTACCGGTAGGTTTTACTGAAACAACCCAGATTCTTCATGTCAAGCTCTGCCACTTTGAGGGTCCCACCAGACATTCTCCTACCTGCCCCTGCAGTGTTTCAACTATTCCTCAGGGAATGATTATTTTGTATTTTGTTTTGTTTGTAATGGAACTATATCGCACCTCTTGCTCGTCTATAGCAATGGGGCGTGAGTGGTCCTTTTATACCCTTCGGTGAAGGGTGAACACATGTACGATATTGTCTAAGTTATGGAAATGTCGATGTTCTAATTTATGCTTTAATGTTATATACCTCCCTTATTGATGGATGGTTACATTTATAATATGTTCATGGTTATGAACACCGAGCGGTACTTAATGCTATATACCATACTATCTCTACTAATTATGTACTTCATGCATGATATAGTGATGTACGTGATTGGACTTTATGTAACAGTCGATAGATTGGTTATAGACGGGTTAAGTCTCGGCATAGCCAATGCTTTTGATTCAATGCATAAACCAGAATCTCATCATCAGTGAATCATTAACCTACCGGTTGAATAACTGTAGTATTCCTCCTGAATGGATTGCCTTCTGGTTTACTAGGGTTGTTTAACTGATGCATGGTACAGAGATGTCGATTGAATAATTTAAGTGCACCTCATGAATGACTTGTCTTCTGGTTTACTCAGATTATTTGATTGTTGCATGGAAATATACCTGCCAGCTAACCTAATCAATTTCTGGATACGGTTCAATATACATCAGACCTACTGGTTGACTTTCCAATAAAATGGGAGTTAATTGTTGTAAGGTGGCATTTTCAATAATCGAAACAATATAATGCATGTGGAATCCCCGAACTGATGGGTATTTTTTAATTATTGTCTTTCCACAGTTTTAATCAAATGTTTATTTTAATTGTTCTAAGCTCACACCACAAGCCATTTCATTACATTTTTGTATCTGTAACAACTTCACCGTTTCTGTTTTGAATTCTAATATTTAGCTCCCTGTGGGTTCGACCTCGGACTTAAACCGAGAATTATATTGCAATTTGACCACTTATACTTGGGTATACGACACTATTCAGGTCATATCAATTTGTTGCTTAGTTGGGTTAGGGATTAATTATTTGTTCGAATTCATGGATTACCTGACTTAGAGGAGTTGACGAAAATTTTGGGATGGATATGCTAGTTCTATATCATGTTGTTTTGGACTATTCTAGGAGACAGATGGTAATTTAATTTTTGGTTAGTAAATGATGTTAGACATGAATCTTTATGCAAGTGATATTATCTATATTGGAGATGGGTATGAGATAAGATTTGTGACAAAAGACACTGTAACACCCCGCATTTTCGTTTATATATGTATATAGATATATAGTAGATAATTGAGGTAAAAATGTGTATATGTGTAGTAATAGTAGGAATAAATACTAGGGAGACCAATGGATTGAGAAGTTTGAATTTCGAAAGTGTGTAAACTTGAGAAGAGGGATTATGGAAGTTTCTAAATATTTTTAGGTCAAAATAAGGTGTCCATTGAATCCGGAAGGTCGAATAACCTTGAGAGAGGTAATATGAGGTGTATTGGAAGTTAGGAAGTATTCCGGAGTGAAAACACACTTAGAGAAAATTTGGGTAAAAAGGAGTTGGGACACCTTCTAGTATTTTGGTCATAACTTTTTATCCTTAAGTCAAATTGATCTGAAATTTTTACAGTAGATAGTAGACATCTAGGGCTACAAAAGTATGTCTCATGAAAATTTTCCAATTCGACCTCTAAATGGGTCAAAACTGCATTGGAAGTTGAAAAAAAAATCTGGCAGTCAAACCGTACCGGTACGCGTACCGGTACGGCGAACTCCAGTAGCTACACCGTACCGGTACGCGTACCGGTACGCCCGATAAAGCCATCCCGATCCGACTGCGGGTCTTTCTCCATTTCTTCCACTATAAATACATTTTGTCACCTCCTTAGCCTTCATTACACCACTCCAAACCCTAGAAAACATAAGAGAGGAAGAGAGAAACACAAGATCAAGAGAAAACAAGAGATTGAAGGGTTGATTCAAGATCAAAGCCCTAATTTTTCCAAGAACATTAAGGTAGGGGTTTTCTCTCACTCACTTACATTGAGGCTAGGGTATTTATATATGTATGTTTTGGCTATCAATGGTATGTATATGATATGGAATCATCCTCTCTTAGACTTTTTTTGCAAAGATTACATGTTTTGAACAAAGTTAGGGTTTAATACCCATGAAATCTCTTTTCTAGTTTTAAAACCCTAATTTTTGGGAGAGTGATGTATTTCCTTCTTAATTGTTTTCTTTATTATGAATTTCGAAACCGTAGTGTTTTGTGTTGGGTAGAAAATGATGTTATTGTGATCTCATGTATTTTCTTTGTTGGTTGTGAAATGGTTACATGATATATTTTGGGGATTTTGGATAGATGCTTGTAAAATGATATAAATATTGGAATGGTATGCTTGGTTGGGTTGTTTGTGATGCCTTGAGGGTGAGAGGTTCCTTATAAGGATGCTCATGCCAAGAGAGGAGAGTATGTGATTTCCCTCAAGAGGTTCCTTATAAGGATGCTTGAGTTTGTGATGCCTTGAGGGTGAGAGGTTCCTTATACGGATGCTCATGCCAAGAGAGGAGAGTATGTGATTTCCCTCAAGAGGTTCCTTATAAGGATGCTTGAGTTTGTGATGCCTTGAGGGTGAGAGGTTCCTTATAAGGATGCTCATGCCAAGAGAGGAGAGTATGTGATTTTCCTTAAGAGGTTCCTTATAAGGATGCTTAAGAAACTAAGCCTTGAGGGTGAGAGGTTCCTTATAAGGATGCTCATGCCAAAAGAGGACAATATGTGATTTTCCTCAAGAGGTTCCTTATAAGGATGCTTGAGTAACCAAGCCTTGAGGGTGAGAGGTTCCTTATAAGGATGCTCATGCCAAAAGAGAACAATATTATATAATGTGTGGGAAATGGTTTATATTTTGAAAATGGATGTTTATTAAAATGGGTTATTATTGTTCATTTCTAGTACTATTGCTATTTAAACTTGAGATCCTTGTTGAAATGTCACTGCCTTATTTCAAATTATGTATCTATGTTATGTTAAAAATGAGACCGGCCATTTTAAATACGTTTCTAAACCTTGTTTGGGTTTGAGAGAATTTTTCTACAGAGCTTCGTGCTCACCTCCTACCGCTAACATTTTTCAGAATACCCTCTCGAGGAAGAGCTGGGAGTAGAGGAGCCCGCACACTGGGAGATTCCGATAGACGGGAGCGTGGATCCCGAGGTGGACGCCTAGAGCGACACTTCCTTTTGTTCTAGACTAGGATATTCATTTTGAACCTTGTAAAGTTTAGTTTTATTTTGTTATTTCTGCTGCGCTACATTAGTTGATTTTTGGAATGTAAAGGCCAAAATGGGTCTATTCTTTTGGGGATAATGCTGTAAATGTTATGGATGACTTGATGAAGTCTTATTTATTGATGGATTATATTAGTGCTCTCATGATATGAATGTTTGAGAATGTAATGCCGTACAGGGTGTGTTTTGGGGCGTTACAAAGTTGGTATCAGAGCCCAGGCTTTAGGTCTTACATGGGAGCTGTAGGTTATGGATTACCACTAGAGATGTAGGTTTAGGGTAAAGGAAATTGTAAGTTAGATTTTGTAGATGCCTTGTGCTTAAATCAAGACATCATACATATCACTTTAGGTTATATCTTGCACATCAAGGAAACTAAATTGTGGATTGATGTATAGGATGGACGATACACGGGGACGAGGACGTGGTCGTGGTCGTGGAGGCCAAGAAAATCCACCACCACCACCTCCCGATGCCATGCAAGGCATCTATCAATGCTTGAGGGAGCTCACCGCTCTGGTACAACACCAGAATGGGAACAACCATAACGGTGGGGCTCATCCACTAGCCCAAGTACCGGGCAACGGAGAGGAGAATAGGAGAATGGTAGTTCTCCGAGAGTTTCTGAGGCAACACCCGCCTACTTTCCAAGGGAGCTCTAACCCCTTGGATGCGGATAAATGGATCCGCCGAGTGAAGAAGATATGTGATGGCATGGGGATAGCCGAGGATCTTCGGGTCGGCTTGGCAACTTATCTATTCGAAGGGGAGACCGACCATTGGTGGGACTCAGTGAAAAGAATGAGGACCACGGATGCACTCACTTGGGAGGAATTTGACCAAATTTTCCAAGACAAGTACTTCCCCGAATCAGTCATAGATAGAATGAAGGCCGATTTCCTTGCTCTACGACAGAGCAGCATGACGGTGGCAGAGTACGAGAGGAGGTTTGACGAGCTATCCCGTTATGCTACGGAGTTTATATCTACTGAGGCCGACAGGGCCAAACGCTTCGAGCAGGGACTGAGGCCGGTCATCCGGGAGAAGTTGGTGGCTCTCAGGATCCGGGAGTATGGGGACCTGGTTGACTAAGCTGCATTGGTGGAGAGAGATATAGAGGACAGCCAGCGCCGACAGAGCTTCGCGAGAGGAGGTCCGATCAGGACGGACCCTAGCACTAGCGGAGTGCAGCGAACAGCACTATACCGTCGCCCAGACCAAACAGATGGACAGCGACTTTGGACGGCCCGAGGAGAGGGAGACACTCAGACTAGAGCCGGTAGTACCCCACGATCCTGCTTTGCATGCGGAGGAGTGGGACATATTCGGAAGCATTGCCCAGTTTTTCCACCTCGGGGGCCTATCCAGACCGCCAGACAGGTACCAGCAGCCCAACCACCACCACCGAGGCCTGCACCACAGCGACCGATACCAGCTCAAGCCCCCGGCGGCGCCAATCAAGGAAGGTATTGTTCTTCTCTACCATTCTTGGGCCCGAATTTTATTGGATTCCTACGCGACTTATTCCTTTCTACGTACCGTGTACGCTGTGGAATTGGGATTGTGTTTCGAGGAAATAGAACTTACGTTATTTGTTAACTTGCCTACGGGAAAACAAGGGGATACCAGTAGGGTTTATTTATATGTAATCTTTGACTCTAATTTATATCTACTTGCTAGGGAATCATCATGTCTTGCCATGTTGGATAATACTACCTTGTTCCAAAATATAGTATGGTTGGGTAAACCCTAAATCTTTTCTTATGCCATTGAAATCCTAGTTTCCAAGGGAAATGTGTTTTTCTCTTGATTTCTCCGTTGTTCTTGATTTCCACTCTTGATAATTGTTGGTTATTGATTTCAATACCTGATTGTTCCTTATTTTTAATTCTAAACTTGATATTCGTTGTTATGGATTTCAAGAAGTGATTGTTCCTTTGTTCTTGATTTCCCAAGCTTAATGATCCATTTGTTCTTGGTATCTAAATTTGATATTGGTTTGTTATTGATTCTACCCTTGTGATTCAATTATTCTCAATATTCAGTACTTGATATTCTTTCGTTCTCGGTTCCAAAACTTGATATTCGTTTGTTATTGATTTCAATACTTGATTACTCTTTGTTTTTGAGTTCGAAACTTGAGACTTATTAGTTCTTGATTACAAAGTTTGATATGTCTTTGTTATTGACTCCAAGACTCGATTGTTACTTTGTTCTTGATTTCAAGCTTTGATTGTTTCTTATTTTGATTCCAAAGCTTGATATGGGTTTGTTATGGAATTCGAGACTTGATTGTTCCTTTATTTTGGATTCCAAAGACTTGAGATTCGTTTGTTATTAATTTCAAATCTTGCTTGTTCTTTTGTTCTTGATTTCCAAGCTTGATAGCCATTTATTCTTGATTCCAGAGCTTGATTATTTATTTGCTCATGAATTCAAAACTCTAGTGATTGGTAGTGACCACTAAAATGGTATTTTCGATGATATTATGTTAATTTTTCTTAAATTATTTCATTGGAAAAATGTATATGGATTTGGAAGCTAAGATGGGAGGACAAGTCTGGCTAGGTTTCAACTGTAACCTTTGGTGGATTGTAATTTATATCAGAGTGCGCAGCGAACTAACGGAGTAAGGACTACAATGGGGAGACTATGGAGAATATTCAACTTATCCGGGAGAGGTTACACACGACACAAAGTAGACAGAAAAGCTATGCGGATCGAAGACGGAGACCATTGGAATTCCAAGAGGGGGACTATGTGTTCCTCAAAGTGTCGCCCAAGAAAGGAGTATTTCGATTCGGTAAGAAGGAGAAGTTAGCTCCAAGATATACTGGACCGTTTGAAGTGATTAAAGAAGTAGGCGATGCGGCGTATCAACTTCGACTACCAGCTCAGCTATCCGAAGTACACGACGTATTTCATGTGTCGATGTTGAGAAAGTGTCAGACGGATACTACGCACGTCACAGATTTGGTGGACATTGAAGTTCAAGATGGAGCAACCTCTGAGGAACAACCGGTGAAGATTCTTGATACCAAGGAGAAGGTGCTCCGCAACAAAGTCATCCGACTAGTGAAGGTTTTGTGGCAACACCATGGAGTGGAAGAAGCTACATGGGAACCGGAGTAAGAAATACCTGAGAAGTATCCATGTTTGCTCGCTACTTAAGGTAAGTTTCGAGGACGAAACTTTCTTTAAGAGGGGTGGATTGTAACACCCCGCATTTTCGATTATATATGTATATAGATATATAGTAGATAATTGAGGTAAAAATGTGTATATGTGTAGTAATAGTAGGAATAAATACTAGGGAGACCAATGGATTGAGAAGTTTGAATTTCGAAAGTGTGTAAACTTGAGAAGAGGGATTATGGAAGTTTCTAAATATTTTTAGGTCAAAATAAGGTATCCATTGAATCCGGAAGGTCGAATAACCTTGAGAGAGGTAATATGAGGTGTATTGGAAGTTAGGAAGTATTCCGGAGTGAAAACACACTTAGAGAAAATTTGGGTAAAAAGGAGTTGGGACACCTTCTAGTATTTTGGTCATAACTTTTTATCCTTAAGTCAAATTGATCTGAAATTTTTACAGTAGATAGTAGACATCTAGGGCTACAAAAGTATGTCTCATGAAAATTTTCCAATTCGACCTCTAAATGGGTCAAAACTGCATTGGAAGTTGAAAAAAAAATCTGGCAGTCAAACCGTACCGGTACGGCGAACTCCAGTAGCTACACCGTACCGGTACGCGTACCGGTACGCCCGATAAAGCCATCCCAATCCGACTGCGGGTCTTTCTCCATTTCTTCCACTATAAATACATTTTGTCACCTCCTTAGCCTTCATTACACCACTCCAAACCCTAGAAAACATAAGAGAGGAAGAGAGAAAGAGAGAAACACAAGATCAAGAGAAAACAAGAGATTGAAGGGTTGATTCAAGATCAAAGCCCTAATTTTTCCAAGAACATTAAGGTAGGGGTTTTCTCTCACTCACTTACATTGAGGCTAGGGTATTTATATATGTATGTTTTGGCTATCAATGGTATGTATATGCTATGGAATCATCCTCTCTTAGACTTTTTTTGCAAAGATTACATGTTTTGAACAAAGTTAGGGTTTAATACCCATGAAATCTCTTTTCTAGTTTTAAAACCCTAGTTTTTGGGATAGTGATGTATTTCCTTCTTAATTGTTTTCTTTATTATGAATTTCGAAACCGTAGTGTTTTGTGTTGGGTAGAAAATGATGTTATTGTGATCTCATGTATTTTCTTTGTTGGTTGTGAAATGGTTACATGATATATTTTGGGGATTTTGGATAGATGCTTGTAAAATGATATAAATATTGGAATGGTATGCTTGGTTGGGTTGTTTGTGATGCCTTGAGGGTGAGAGGTTCCTTATAAGGATGATCATGCCAAGAGAGGAGAGTATGTGATTTCCCTCAAGAGGTTCCTTATAAGGATGCTTGAGTTTGTGATGCCTTGAGGGTGAGAGGTTCCTTATACGGATGCTCATGCCAAGAGAGGAGAGTATGTGATTTCCCTCAAGAGGTTCCTTATAAGGATGCTTGAGTTTGTGATGCATTGAGGGTGAGAGGTTCCTTATAAGGATGCTCATGCCAAGAGAGGAGAGTATGTGATTTTCCTTAAGAGGTTCCTTATAAGGATGCTTAAGAAACTAAGCCTTGAGGGTGAGAGGTTCCTTATAAGGATGCTCATGCCAAAAGAGGACAGTATGTGATTTTCCTCAAGAGGTTCCTTATAAGGATGCTTGAGTAACCAAGCCTTGAGGGTGAGAGGTTCTTTATAAGGATGCTCATGCCAAAAGAGAACAATATTATATAATGTGTGGGAAATGGTTTATATTTTGAAAATGGATGTTTATTAAAATGGGTTATTATTGTTCATTTCTAGTACTATTGCTATTTAAACTTGAGATCCTTGTTGAAATGTCACTGCCTTATTTCAAATTATGTATCTATGTTATGTTAAAAATGAGACCGGCCATTTTAAATACGTTTCTAAACCTTGATTGGGTTTGAGAGAATTTTTCTACAGAGCTTCGTGCTCACCCCCTACCGCTAACATTTTTCAGATTACCCTCTCGAGGAAGAGCTGGGAGTCGAGGAGCCCGCACACTGGGAGATTCCGATAGACGGGAGCGTGGATCCCGAGGTGGACGCCTAGAGCGACACTTCCTTTTGTTCTAGACTAGGATATTCATTTTGAACCTTGTAAATTCTAGTTTTATTTTGTTATTTCCGCTGCGCTACATTAGTTGATTTTTGGGATGTAAAGGCCAAAATGAGTCTATTCTTTTGGGGATAATGCTGTAAATGTTATGGATGACTTGATGAAGTCTTATTTATTGATGGATTATATTAGTGCTCTCATGATATGAATGTTTGAGAATGTAATGCCGTACAGGGTGTGTTTTGGGGCGTTACAGACACCCAAACTCGAATTGGATAATTGTTGCAGAACCATCAGTCAATCAGACTATCTTTCACTAATTAGACCATAAGTCTTTGTTGGAAAGCCCAAATTGTGCACTATTTTTTTTTTGGTTAGAAGCTTAAATCGTATATCTTTCCAACCATATAGGTCACACATGCTAGAAATACTTGAGCTAAATCAGTTTATTTTCTAAAGTTAATAAAAAATCTGCACTGTGTTATTCCTTGGATAGCAAATTGTTGTGCTTTTCTTCTTAGATTTTGAAGGACTTGTCTTTAATCTTAGATTCTGAAGGACTTATCCTTAAGCGAGCTACCACACTATTTAAGCTTTGATTTAGAGACACCCCCATGTTGATTGAAGTGTTTTTTATGGATAACAATATAAAATGTGACTATGATTTGGTGTCTTGCCGACTCTAATTATTCTATTCTACTATTAGTGCTGCTTATATTTTTGGAAGTCAAGAAGATGTGATCACTCAATTTAGATGTGTGGAGGTAAGGTCAACTTAGATGTTTTTAAGATGGATTAAGTTTTGAATAATAAGGTTATGGAAAGTTATGTGTGATACTTAAAAGTCATAGAAATTATGAATGTAGTTTTGGTTTTACGATATGAACCATGGGAGTGTTATGTAACGCCCCAAAATCCATCTTGGAAGACATTACTATCTATAACCATTCATATCATGAGAGCAACTAATAAAATCCATAAATTAAGAAAATTTCATTCATCATATATAATATCTACATCATCATCCAAAAGAATATGTCAAACCATGGCCATTACATCCAAAAATATTTAGTTTTATCTTGCAGCGGAATAAACAAAATAGTGTCCATACATTGTCTCAAAATGCATCTCTTAGTCTAGGACATAAGGAGAACAACTCTAGGCATCCCCCTCGGGATCCACGCTTCCATCCAATTGAGCATCCCAAGCTATCTGCTCATCAACTCCGAGCTCCTCATCTAAACCATAATCTGAAAATATATTGTTTGTAGAGGGTGAGCACTAAGCTTTGTAGCAACATCCTCCCAAGTTCAAACAAGGTTTGAAAACATATATCAAACAGGTCGGTCTCATTTTATAAACTATCATATATAACTTTGAAATAAAACATGATAGTTCATCTGATCTCAAGTTTACGTGGTAGCAATAAATTAAAGGAAGAAGTAAAACCAATTTCCAAACCATAAACCATCACCCACAATTTAATCATTTCCCACAATAAACCATCACCCACAATTTAATCATTTCCCACAATAAACCATTTCACCCACATTTGTATCTGTATCATTATCCTCAATTGTATCATTAACCACATTATGTATATCTGTATCTCAGGTAGGAAGTAAGACTTTGCATTAATACGCACATTGAGAATATCCGGGCTCACACACACACACCCAATCTTCGCAAGGATATACAACTTTAGGAAGGGCGTATAATGACACATCGGTAGTGACGAATCCAATCCAGGAATAGTATACTAACCCTCAGCCCCAATTCCACGTGAGCGAATAGTGGTTTGGTCCTCGCAAGGCACCAACCTCACTACGAGTGGTAGGGAACCTTCAAACCTGCACGGAGTAAGAAATGCATCTACACCACTCTATGATATCCGGTCAATAGTCACCCATGTTCATCCAAAAAACCACACAAGAGATACAATACCAATCATTTTCTCAAATCACAAGTAAATCCAAAAACCCCCAATTTCATAGGTATTTTTCAAATGGAGAATTCAAGAAGAATAAGCAAGAGATCATCAAAAGATAGAATTTTATTGTTTCAAACAAAGCACTAGCGTTTTGAAATCAAAAACAAAGGAATATCAATAAGAAGAATCCATATTTCTCAAAAAACTAGGTTTTGACATCAAGAACATGAATTTCTATTGCTATCAAACCATAACTTCACTCAAAACTTGGTAAGATTTGCAAGAACATCAAGAAACAAGGATTCCAATACATATATATAAGGTTTAGATTCAAAACAAGTATATATATAAGCCCTAGCATCAATGAACAAGAGTGGAAAAATCTCCTACCTTCTTCCTTAGTGTTCTTGTGAAGAACTAGAGTTTTTTATCCACTTCAAGGTAAACATCCTCCTTGATCTTGTGTTTTTCTCCTTATTTTTTCCTCTCTAAGACTCTCTAGGGTTAGAAATGTTGTATTGGAGCTAAGGGAGGCGACCTTATGTATTTATAGCATGAGAAAAGAGTCCAACCGACGTAAATCTGATGCTCTGTTTCGTAACTCACGTTTGAACGTCATTTTGGCGTTCGAACATCTGTTGCTCCCAGTACTTTTGTTTTTCCATCAGAAAAGAGTATTGGAATGAACTGTCGTTCGAACGGACTTTCACGTTCGAACGGTTGTCGTTCGAACGTACTTTCACGTTCGAACGTCATTCCATTTTCAGCTGAATTTCCAATGAAGTTTTGGCCCATTTAGAGGTCGATTTGAAATTTTTTTGTGAAATATACTTTTATAGCGCTGGAAGTCTAGTGTCTACTGTCAAAATTTCAGATCAAAAGGACATCAGAGTAAAGAGTTATGGTCCAAACACCAGGCAGTGTCCAAAATCCTTTCTACCCAAATCTTATCTAAAATGTGTTTGAACTCCGGAGCACTTTCTAACTTATACTACATACTCTATTACCTCACCTAAAATTTTTATTTCTACTCTTACAATCTACATAGTTCATGCTTACATCCTCACATATATTAGCATTTCAAAATAATAATTATGTTACTATATAACGATAAGAATGTGGGGGTTTACATGTTATGTTTTCCTATAGGTTGAGTACAATGGTATAAGATAGTATAATTATCAAATATGATCAATTAAAGGAATATGGTGAAGTAACATTGAATGAGAGCCTATTTTGGAATAACGATAGGAATTGTGGTTATGGTTCTTAAATGGACCGAAGTTTGTTTCATAACCACGTACTTGAGGTAATGAATATTGGTTTGAAAATATTATGGAAATTTGATTAAATTTACTTTGGAAGTACTAATGGTTTAGAAGGGTCATACATAGAATACTCATTGAGGACGTTATACTTAAGTAATCGTATTTCGCTGTGGGCTAAGTTCACTGCACTTAAACTCTCTAAATTATTAACAATCGAGAATCTCTTGGTTGAGTGTTGAGTTAATAATTGACTTATATTGCAAATCTTGATTGGAATTTGAGGTCAATTTATGGAAACGAACTTATAGACACATAAAAAGGGAAATCTAGGAACACTAATTAAGTTGTAGTAGTTACCTTTGACCTTCGATATTGTAGGATTAAAAATTATAGAGGTTTAAAAACTCGAGGTCACATATACTAAACAATTATTGAAATAAGGATGATTTCAATGTTTGGTATTAATATAGGTTCAATTAGTTATATTTGAGGATTATTGGTATGAGTATTGAAGATTTGAAATTTACGGTTAATGGTGATAATTGGAAAGATGCAATTTGAGGAATCAATGATGATACCTATGTAGATTGGCTTTGACATGGATGTAGAAACTTTATGTAATTTTTGGGATAAATAACTATGGTTATCCTACTAATTAACAGATCGTTATTCCTGAGGATTATGAATAATGGTTAAGACTATGATGACTAATGTGGTTAAATTGAGGAACATTTGTTTAATCATCAGGAGTCTTTTTTTTTTTGCTATGATTATATTACAAGAAATCTAATAGTATTGAATTGAGGGAGATTATTGTGATCCTTCGAAGTCTATCTTTATCTTAAGAATCAAAAATATATTTATTCTAGATTGAATCATGGGAATTCAAAATTATATGTAACGAATAGAAAGGATAGGGTGTGAAAGCTGCTAGGGATTGATTACATGGGTTATTGATTCTAACTCAAGGTTAGAGATTGAGAAGAAATATTTGCGAGATAGAGTGAGAAGGAATATTTGGGAGATAGAGAAAATGATTAGTGTTAATCGAGTTGGTGAATAATGTGAAGATATTAAGATTGATAATATAGTAGGAATTTGAATGCGTGTGAGTTATGAATGGAATTTTAAGCCTTATTGAGTTGAGCACAAGATTGAAGACTGAAAATAATATTTTAGAGCTATAACTTGACCTAAAGCCCAAGTAGTATATTTGGTTATTTACTAAAATTTCCTTTGGAGGAGAAAGATGGATCGTTAGTGAACACATTTTGGAAGTTATAATCAAAGAATATATGTGGTGAAATACGACATATCTTCACAAAACCCTACAAACCTATGAGAATTCTTATCTTGAGGCTAGTTTCTACTTAATGATTATTGGATTATAATTTATATCAGAGCGAGCAGCGAACCATTGGATTATATTTAATATTAGTGGAATTAACTATTAGTTATGGTTATAGTGGTGAATGTAAAAAATATATTCTTGAAGAGTGAGATTCAATCTCTTGAAAAACTTGGTGTATGGTTTGGTGGTTATAATTGTTGAGAATCTTGCGGTGTCCACCGAGCCACAAAAATTCTTAAGTGTCCATAGGATGTGAAGTTATCATTAGATTTTAAATATTGTGAGTTTCCCTAGTCTAGTGAGAGACAAAATCATTAAGAATGATGCATCTATTTAAGAAATCTTTGTAGATCTTACCGTAATGTCATTACTAAGTTTTGGATTATACCATAATTTGATTATAGGAATGATGAGTAATCACATTAGCAGAATTGAATTTGGTTATTATTAAATGCCTATGGATAAACTACATGTAAGAAGCAAATATGAGATTTTTTTTAAATGATTAGTAAATTCAAAAGAAAAGTGATATTTGATGAACAAACAATAAGTTGAAGATCTAGTAGTTGTGCATGAAATGGAATTTGTTTAGACAATCACATGGAATTATTGAGTATAAAGAATAATCGAAAGTAGTGAATGAAGGTAAACTTGGAGACTTCACTAACTGCAATGATGTTATAAGTTGAAGGGATGAATTTAAAATTTAGGATTATATATTCTATTTTGATCTTGGAATTGATGCTTAAAGGATGACTAGAAGTGGGGATATCATTGTCAAATAAGAATTAGATAGACTAACTCGACAATTAAGTTTTGAGGACGAAACTTTCTTTTAGGGGGTGGATTGTAAGAACATATACTGGAATTAAATAAGAATAATATCATATTAATATTTCTCCTTGGATGAATAAAAGGATTGTAGAAACCTCGAATCGTTGTTAAAGATTGATCATGAAGTTTGAATTTCGGACGAATTAACTTTCAGGTCAAACTTAGTTTCAAAGGTGTTTAAGCTTGAGAAGGGTGATTATGTAAGTTCTAAATGTTTTTAGGTCAAAATAAGACCACCATTGAATCCAGAAGGTCGAGAAACTTTGGGAGAGGTAATATGGGGTGTATTAGAAGTTAGGAAGTATTTCGGAGTTAAAGCGCATTTTAGAAAGAATTCGGATAGGAAGGAATTTGACACTACTTTAGTATTTTAGCCGTAACTTTTTACTCCGAACACTGATTGAGTTGATTTTTGGATAGTAGAAACTAGACTTCAAGGGCTACAAAAATGTATTTCATGAAAATTTCTTGAATTGACTTCTAAATAGGTGAAAACTACTCCAGAAGTTGGGATAGAAAGTTAGCACCGTCCAGACGCCCCAGACACCATCTAGACGGTACTCCCAACCATGAAACCTTTTTTTTCATCAAAAAAAAAATACTTGTCATCGTCTGGACGCCTCAGGCACCATTCGGACGCCACCCTAAAAATGGCCCCGATCAGTTTTAGAGTTTTTCTCTGTTTTTTTATTCTATAAATACTATAAGGATGTCCCTTTAGCCATGTTTCATCAGTTTTCAACCTTAGGCAACCCTACAGAGTGAGAGAGAAGGAGAAAACACAAGATTTGAAAGGATTTTCGCATTGAGATTGATTCAAACACGCTAGGGCTATCTTCAAACATCGGATTGAGGTAGAAGATTTTTCTCAAGTTCTTTCATTGAGACTTAGGGTATAATTATGTATGTTTTAAATCTTCTAGATTATTATATACTAAATATATTTTGGTTCTTGGTTTTTTTTTTATTAACCTACTGTTCGTTCTTGATTTCTTTTCGAGTAACATGTAGTTTTCAACTAGATAAATGTCTTGCATCCAAGAAATATTTTTCCTAAACACATGTTTTAAGTGAAAGACCTATTGATTCTTGAATTGTAAAATTTATATTATTGATTAAATTAGGTTTTCAATCAACTACTTGTTCTTGTTCCAAAAAATTGTGATTTTTGGCAAAACCATAGAATTTGAATGTCGAAATTGTAAAGTTTTTCTTGATATGATCTCTTGCATATTTTAATTCCTATATTACTGTAGTATATTGAGAATTGTGCAATTGTGATACTTGATTTTTTTATAGAAATTGAGATTGACTAAGATTGTGGCTGTTGAGAAAATTGTGGTTTCATCTCTTGTATGATTTGGGTGTGACAGACTTGAATTGCTTTCGAGAGCTGCCGCAGAGTATTAGAGGTTAGTCTATCCTAGTGGGGGTGAGATGGTTGCTTAACACTTGCAGTGGATTGTTGTTTGTGAGAGCAATCACTATTGTTCACGTAGGTTTGAGGTTAAGGGATGGTACACCTTTCATGGGAAGGATTCTTCAAGGTTGTGGGAGATGGTAGACACTCTTCCTAATGTGGTTTGTGATTTGGCCTTGCGAGGAATGATTGAGATTGTGTGGTTGTGGTGTGTGAACGAGGTAGAATCGTTGTGTAAATTCCTGAGAAGCAACCAACATACATGAGAATATGAGATGATGCTACTGAGTTATTTATTGATTGCTTTAATTTCTTGCATTTTTATTCCTGTCATTGATTTACTGAATTTCGTACATTTGAGATCATTATAACTATCATGGTTTTACTTTCAAAAATTTGTATATGTTATTTTCCAAAAGAGACTTTCCTTCTTTATGTTGTTTTAAATCCTTGTTGGGATTTGTGAGGGATTTCCTAAGGGCTTTTGTTCATCCCTTATAACACATTTACAGATTTTGACAGAGAGAAGGATGTCAAATTAGATAAGCAGGTTGACCTTGAGACTGGAGAGGGTCAATATGAGGATCCTGATGTGGAGGCTTAGAAATGTTTCATTTTAGTTTAGATTATTTTATTTGAGAGATTCATATGAAACAATGTTTCAGCTAATTTTAATTATTCCGTTGGTAGATACTATTTGTTTTAAATTGTAAGTTGGAGAAGTTACAATATTTTATTAACTTCAGTATTTATTCTTTGTCAGATGGATGAATGATTTATTATTTAATAGTTATTGTTAGTTGCTCTCATGATTAGATGGTTTGCAGATAGTAATATCTTTCAAAGTGTAATTTTGTGCGTTACAAATACATCAGGTACTACAAATACTAAAACAAATTTTTTTTTCATACAAGTAGCAGTGAGTTCAAAACCCTAGACTCTATTATGTTCGATTAGCTAAACATTACACATTATTAGAGTTTTGAGAGGGAGAGAGAGAGAAAGAGAGAGAGTTACAGAGAATGAGAAACAGTGAGTTGAAAATTGAGACTCACCATTGGATCCAACTATATTTTGCGAGGAGTGTAGAGATGAAGATGGAGATAGAGACGAGGTCATGGAGTAGAGAGATGGTTGAAAGATGATAGCGAGAAAAAGAAAATCTTTCTCGTTTGGTAACGTTTATGTTTTTCGTTTTTCATTTTTATTTTGATATTTGGAGAAAACAAGAAAAAAAAAACTCATTTGATAACCATTTTTTTTTTCTGCCATCGTTTTGTAAACGAGGGGAGATTTTCAAAAACGAAAAAAAGACGTTTTCGAAAAAACAAAAAACGTTTAACGCGCGTTTGTTATTAATGAGGTCAATGAATCGAACCTTGTTAGCACCAAAAAGACACATTTATTGGGCACCCATAGAAATAGCAATAAGTTAAGATCTCCCAAACCCTAACCCCTTAAACCTCTCGCATCTCCTCTTGGTCGCCTCTACTCTTCATCATAGACCCTCTGTCTCTCTCTCTCACTCTCAGCCCAACGAAGACATTGATAGTTGCTCCAATCTTCATCAGTGAAGGTATATCTCCATCAAGGTAAGCCTGAACTATCTTCATCTTCTTCGTCTGTGATTGTTTATGGTTATTATAGATCTGATCTAGAATATGGTTATAGATCTGATCTAGAATATGGTTATAGGTCTTATCAAATCAGGGTCTAGTTGCTGATTTTTTTTTGCTCTCTAGTTGCTGATTTCTTCTTCTTTTTTTTTTTCTCTATATAGCTGCGTAATTTTTTTTTTTTTTTGCTATATAGTTGTATTGTTGATTTTTTTTTTGCTCTATACCTGCTGAATTTTTTTTGCTATCTAGTTGCTGGAATATATTTTTTTTTGCTATATAGCTGCTGATTTTTTTTTTTAGCTTTTATGTTGTTTTGTTGATTTTTCTATTTACTCTATGGAAGATAGGGATTGTACTGACAATTTGAGATCGACTTCACAAAACCCAATTGAAGTAGATATCAATCCAAACCAGCTTCGCCAAATGGCTCGTGTGAGGGATGGCATTGGTGATGAATTGTGGGCAAGACTGCATGGGCATTGATAGACATTATTATTGTTGGTGTTTATGAACTATGACTTTTGTTGTTGGTGGTGCTAACTTTAGTGTGGTGTTATTAGTATATTTGATATATTTGTAGTATATTTGAAAACTATGGGATATATTTGTAGTATATTTGAAAATTATGGGATGATCAATTATTGATTGTTGTTCTAATTTTTTAATAGCATGGAATTATGTTAATGTATACAAGCTAGTCACAAAAAAAAAAAAAAAAATTAGAAATGTCACAACCAAACGAGCTTTCTATTTTTTTTTTGTTTTTAAATTTTTTTACAACTATAAAAGCAACCAAACACGTTTTTTGTTTTTATTTTTTGCTAACGAAAATTTAAAATTGATTATGTTTTTCATTTTTTAGAAAATAAAAAATTGTAAAACGTTACCAAATGAGCCCTTTGAATTTAGATCTGAGTTTGAAATAGAGAAAATATGAAAATCAGTTATGCAAATCTATTTTAACGTGAAAAATGCCGAAATTTATAGAAATTGCTCTCGAAATGAATTTAGTTTTTGGTCATCTCTCCAAATAAATTAGGAAACACCTTATAACATTAAAACTAGCTAGGTAAGAGTGTTTTAGTAATAAAGAAAAAAAGAAAAACTCAGAATGAATTAACTATCAAATAAAAATACTAATTTAGAATTTAATAACAAATATGTTTTTTTTTTTGTTGATAAGAATAGGAGAAAATGACCGAAACCCAATATGCTCTAAAGCCCTAAACATTAAAACCCCACAGCCCCTTGCTCAAACTCACTCTCGTAAACCCTTTCGTTTCCCTACTCTCTCTGCTTTCATTAGGTACACTGATCTGCTTGTTCTTGTGCTCTATCTTATTTTTCCCCGGAAGGTTCTTTTCCTATCTTTCGATACAGATAGACATATATTATATATATTGGTATCTACTTATATGGATAAATTTGTATATAATGATTTGGCTGCCTATTCTCAAATCAGGGAAAATGAATTTCAACAACGTAAGGGTTCCCAAGGTGCCAGGTGGTGGTGCAGCTTCTGCTTTAATTAAGTTGGGAGCCCTTGCCGGGCTTGGCATATATGGAGCTGCTAACAGTCTCTACAATGTTGAAGGAGGACATCGAGCTATTGTCTTCAACCGTCTTGTTGGTATCAAAGATAAGGTTCTTACCTTATTCGCAACTTACACTATACAATATTTCTTCTAGTTTATTCCTTTATTTATGTATTTTACCCCTTTTGTATTATTTGAAGTTGAAGAAATGAGCTGACTTGTATGATATTTTTTCAGTAATCTCCTTCAATTGTGTGCTTTTGAAATTTCGTGGACTGGGCAAATATTAGAATCAAGGGGCATCTTATTTTTTTACCCATTATTAACCGCTGATTTAAAGGCCTGCAACTCATTCTTTTAGGTTAATTTTGGATTGATAGATTTGATTTGTCCGGATTGAGAGGTAGATTTATAGACATGTAAAAGGACGGGTAATTGGAGTAAGTGAGGGATAGAGAGTTGGGAAGAGATGTGCGCAGAGATCTTCCCTCACGATTATACAGATACTAGACACAATCTAGAAGGGGTGAATAGGTTATTTCAAATTATGGCATGAATAATCACAATAACCAAATTCAAGATTGATTTGTCAATTGAGTGCTTGAACCCCTTTTAATAACCCAAAAATCCTGTCATGTGATTAGATGTAAAGATATGTCAATTGATTGATTTACACTCTAATTCACTATGACCATGATCCCACCAAAGCCTTTGATTACAAAAACCTTATGAATGGATTGAAAGATGAACAATCACTCATTCAAATGCATAGTGTGCGGGGGGTGCAAATTGCAAGTGTATAAGCAAAAATTAAAGTAATAAAGAACAAAAACAATTTGTTGACATGGAAACCAAATCGGGGAAAATTGCGGGAACCAATGGGGTTCACCAAGCCTAATCTACTAACTCAAAGTTGATTTATAAGTACTTGAGACTTATTCCTCAATCAGTACCATGGTTAGACGCTCATTTCCTTCAATAAATCACTTATTCGAATTTTCCTACTAGAGTCATGGGCAGCTTTACTTGAACCCCTTCGTCGCAATGGATCATTTATGCTCTTTGAACGACATTCTCCGCTAAGATCCTCGGGATGCACACTCCTTCAATGGGTTTTGTAACTCCACGCAAGAACTTCTTCTTCAAGGTGTGAATTTGAATTGAAGATTCAAGATGGATGACCTCTGGTCTTAGGGATCTAGGGTATATAGATGATCTCTTAAGTTTTAAAAGGCAAGAAATATGCTCACAAAAGAGACCAAGCAAACTTAAATTCTCGAACGACCGATTGAGTAGTGGGAGAACGATGAGAGGGCAGTTGTCACTCGAATGAAAAAAGGATCCAAACCAGATCTGACAAGCAGAGACTAATTGAGCGTCTATAGACTACTTGAGCGGCTAGAGAGCGGTTTCCACTGGCCAACTCGACAACGTTCTCTGATTTTATCCCCAAGTGTTCAGAGACTGTTCTAGCCGAATGCAAGTGAACACAAGGCAGTTCCTATTAGTTTTAAAGTCGAAAATTAAGTAAAAACTTGTTCTCTTGTACACTGAAGGGGGTTACTCAAGTAGGGTCTGATAAATGACTATATATTTTCAAAATACATTTAAGATTTAAAAAACTTTTTCAATGAAAAACCGTAAGAGTCATTTACGGATTTTTCCAATTCAATTTTAACGACATTAATCATCCTAAGTATGAAATTAAACCAAGGGATCTAATTCTTTAGGACATTACCTTTGACCTAAGCTTGAAGGTGTATCGAAAAACACTTTGATAAGGCTTTGTAGTTTGAACTCCTCCATTCTCGACGCTTATGGATCTTGATCTTTGAAGCTTCATGACTATAGAATTAAGTTGAGATTTACACAATACTTCAAAAAATTAGTCAATTACAAACATATTCCTAACATAAGGGATAGATTAGAGGTAGAAGATTGTAGTGTGATAAAATTAATCGCATTTTGTATCTGCCATCAGGTCGTCTGTTCAATCAGTCGTTTTCCACAATTGTGATTTCTGTAAATAGAGCTACTTCTCTGTGCTTACCGTCCTTGTGCAACAAGAAACCATAATGGACTGATTTTGAATGGCTTGCTTCTTGGGCAATACTAGGAAGATTATAGTTGATGCTTGCGAGAGCTTGAGAAAGTAATGTATATTCTTGTGGCAACATTAGGAAGATTGGTTGATTTGCTTGGGATGCCCCTTTTGGTATGATTATATGGAAATACCACAGTTCTTTGAGCAACATTGAGTTTTTGACATCATAGCAGAGTGTATTCTTGTGACATCTTTGAGGTTCAAATCAAACAAAAGTTCTTGAAGTTTTGGGTGATATTCAAGGCTAGTAGACAACTCATTCATTTCTCTGAAAGGAATTGTTGACAAGTTTTCTCTCTTGTACTGGATTGTGCATGTGCTCTTTGGATTAAGAGCGCAATATAAGGGAGGCTTGGATAGGTAAGAGAGGGAACTTTTTTTTTAGAAGATTTAGGAGTGAATATTGTTTTGTTTGGTTGATCTCATTCGTAATGGAAGGGGTGATTTCATGAATATTTTAAAGTTTCTGAAAATGGAGAAAGGATAAGTTTAATCATCCCTAAAGGCATAGAGAGTAAATGTTGGATTTCTTTTACTACAATTATAAGAGATTTAGTTAGAGGAGGAAAAGGAAGGGGTAGAAATTGGGATGATTAAAACAGGGGCAAGATTGGTGGTAGGAGCTTCGAGTCTTCCTATAATGAGATTTTAAAAGAAGAGTAATTTGTTGTTGGGGGATAGGATTGTGAAGTGGTTTTCATTAGAGGGAGAAATTTTGATTCTTGGATTGGGATTAGACGTTTCCTATCTAGATTGTTGAAGCTTGACACCAATCTATTCCCTTTTATTCAAGTTTATAAAACTTTTGTGAAAGTCCAGGAAAAGTCGAAGAGATTTGTAGTGGGAGAAGTATTTTTCGAAGGATCTATTTTTCGTTAAGTTTGGGAAATGGGTGCCTAGGGCTAATTGTGCTAGAAATAGAGTTTCTTTTCTTTTGGGGTCCGTTTGCTAGTGTGATAATGGTAGAAAATGCAAGAAATTTTCTCAGTTTTTGGTTAGTAACTCAGTGTGTTTGGTTAGCAACTTAGCATGAAATGGAAAGTATAATTTTCTTTCATGTTTAGATTTTTCCACAACTAACCATGTTCTTTTTCTTGCAAAAGACATAAGGAAAAGTAAGAAAGTTGCAATGTATAATCCGACTTACCATGTTGCCCATATTTTGCCTAAAATATTAAATTAGTTATTAATTTTGAAAAGGCTTGGTATGGTTTAGGCCAGGCATAGAATCTGGCTTGCAGATTTGGGGTGGGGCCTGTTCTTATCCTAGAACTAGCCCATGAGCCACTTTTTTAAATTTTTTAGTTTTTAGTTATAGTGCATGTTTTTTTTCTTATTTAGTCATGTTTAATATAGTTAAGAATAATTTGGACAATTAAGAAGATTTTCTTGTAACATTTTCTTTTTTTTTTTCTTCTTGCCATGCAAATTTTTTAAAAGTGTCATACGAGTTTTTCATGCTATCCAAATACATGCATGAAATTATATTTTATTTCACTTCACTTTCTCTCATTTTCCATCATTCTTTTCTTTCTAACCAAAACAAATCTCTCGGGTGGATTGGAGTAGAAGATTTGCCATGTCATATATGGAAATGTGAATGTGAAGTGTTACCAAGTATAGGGACTATTGTGGTGGTTGTGTTGCAGTTGATACCCGTACACTACATTTGGAGAATTTTTTTATGGCAAAAATTAAGGTTCATACTTCATCGCACTGTCTCTTTAAGTGGAGTTCCAAGGGAAGTGTATCCGATCAAAGTTAGGTTGTTTTTCCGCTGAGAGGGTTTTGGGGGCAACGTTCAGATGATGAATTTCATTTCAGAGTGCACCAGTCAAAGAGGTTGAAGACGATAGAACATGGGAGAAGGCCTCATGTGTGAGGAGTAATGGGTTCTATAGAATTTTCGAGAGGCGATTTGGGCAATAAGAAATGTTGGTTGAAAGTTTTGCGGCTTCTAGGATGGATTTAAAGGGAAATGGTTTAGTAATTAATGACACCACTTCCCGAGATAATTCATCTGTTTAGGAGAAACTTTAAAATCAAAAGTAGAATAATGGTTTTTAAAAGTTTAAATGCACTTGGTTGTTTGGGTGATAATAAACATAAGGTAGGTTGGGGTCTAATGTTGGAAAGGCTTGGTATAAGGTTCCAAAAGTGATCTTGTCCTGCTATAATACTTAAGATCGGTGCCTAGGGTTCTAGAAGAGTTTTGGATGATAGTGGGCCTTTCTATGTGGGCGTTTAATCAAAAAAAAAATAAAGGATTATTTTAAATTATTTTGAAGAAAGGTTTGGCCCAAAAACTTGATCTATTAGTGCATGATTCGGTGGAATCTGCTTGAGCCTTGAATGAAACAGGAAGGGTAACTATCGGTGACTGGTCTCTTTCCCCCTTCTTCTTATCTGCCTTTGCTATTAGATAATCTTGAAAAGCAAGATTCTGAATATGTAGATTTGAGGCTTAATAATTTACAAAAGGGTTGTCATTCAAGACTGAAGTTCAGGTTGGTAAAGAATTAGTTATTTTTGATAACAAATTAGCTACTAAGATCAGGGAAGGGGAGGATAATTTGGGTATTGCTGGTGTTTAGTTGTTTCTTTAGGATCGTTAAAGGTTTAAAATGAGGAGTGAAGAGGGGCTTTTGCGTATTGATAATAAGTCTTCTAAGGCTATTGGAGATTGATCTTTTGATGAAACAAGGTGGCTTAGATTGCATGATTTCTTGGCTACGATGGACTTGGCATTAATGCCAAATAGGAAAAGGGTAGGAAAGTTACAAAAGAGAGTGGGGTTAGAACGAAGAAGGGTTAGAGATAGTTAAAAAATTTGAAATAAGGGATAAATTCTGGGGATGTAGTTGTAGGAGAGATGAAGGGGATGATTTAGTTGTGTTAAGAATATTAGGGTAGTATGTGTAAATTGTTAATAGTAAGAGGGTGTATATGTAATTCTTATTATTGTGAGTTAACTATAAATACAAGTGATGTATGAGAGCTAGGTTAAGTTTTGACCTCTCTGTTCCTCTCCAATATATTATGTTAATCTTCTACACTTAACATGGTATCAGAGCACTGTTTAATCCTAAATATGTTGTGAATAAATTAATCCTATTTGTGGTTGTGTACTGTTGATCGTGGAAGCTACAGTGGTGGTGGTTGATCTGCGATCGTTGTGGTGTGTCCATCGTGGTGGTTTGTTGTTCGGTGTGGTGGTCGAGGCGCAGTCGAAGTGGTCGAGGTGCAGTCGAAGACCAGGGTTTACTGAAACCCTAGTCGCGAAGAAGAAAACCCTATTGGTGTGGTGTGGTGATCGAGAGTGGTGGTGGTGTGCTGTGGTGGTGTGCTGCTGCCTTGCGCCGTCGAAGACCAGAGGGTTCCCTTGGAACCCTAATCAACGAAGAAGAAGGATCCAACCCGTGGAGTCGGGTCTGGATCAGATCGGGTCAAGCCCGAATCTTAAATTGTTTTAAGTCCAGCTTAGACCGGTTTGATCCCAGTTCAGCGGTCCGGTTCAGGAGCTCTAGCCGGTCCGGTTCAGTGTTCCAATTCGGTTTTTCAGACCGGTTCAGCGGTCCAGCAGGTTCAGCGGCCCGGTTCAGTGATCCAGGAGCTCCAGCCGATCCGGTTCAGTGTTCTAGCCTGGTTTTCCAGCCCGGTTCAGCGGTCCAGCAGGTTCACTGGTCCGGTTCAGCTCCAGCCGGTCCGGTTCAGTGTTCCAGCCTGGTTTTCCAGCCCGGTTCAGCGGTCCAGCAGCATCCTTTCCTCCGGTTCAGCATTGCAGCAGCTTTTTGGTTGCTATTTGTTGCACTGTTATGGACCCCAAGCAAGATATTGGGTCCCTTACTCCATCTTTGCCACCTACCTCTACTCCTCCGACTATTATCAATGGTCCTATGACCTCTGTTAAACTCAATGAGACCAATTATATTTTATGGTCCCGATCCGCTCAAGTCTTTCTTCGAGGCAAAGGATTTAAGAATAATCTAGTGAACCCAAAACCCAAGGAAGATACTCCTGGGTATGATCAGTGGGAACAAGAGGACGCGCAAATCATTTCTTTACTATTGAATAGCATTGAGCCTAGTATTAGTTCTACTTTGCTCTATCTTGACACTGCCAAGGAGATATGGGATCACTTGGCCACTATGTATTCTGGTATAGGTAATTTTACCTATACTTATGAGGTGTGCAAGGAGTACTTCTGGCTGGAACAGAATACTCTAAGCGTTGAGGATTATTACTCATGATCGGGGAGTCTGTGAGGAGATGAAGACCTACCATCCGTTTACTAGTGATTCAGCAGTTTGACAGAAGGAACATGAGGACATGAATGTTGTTAGGTTTCTAGTAGGATTGAAACCCGAATATGAGGCTATTCGTTCTCAGATTTTGGGTGGCTCTAGCCTTCCCTCACTACTTGAGGTTTTCTCTCGTGTACAACGTGCTACGTTGTCTGCTTCAGGCATCCATCATGGTGCCCCCACTGATCGCTCAGCTCTTGTTGTTCCTAGTAGCCACAGTGATGGTCATCGAGGTGGTCGTGGTGGTCGTGGTAGTCGAGGAGGTTGTACGGGTGGTCGTGGGGGCCATAGTGGACCTCGTTCCTGTACTCACTGTGGCCGTGGAGGGCACACTGTTGATTTCTGTTGGGATTTACATGAAAAACCTTCTGGTGCTGCTAATCAGGCTTCCTATCAGGATGACACCTCGGTTGTTGCTTCTATACCTCGGTCAGCTCCACCAGACACCGGGTTGGTTACTATTACACTGGGTCGAGAGGAGTATGCCCAGTTTCTATCCCAGCAACAGACTGTTCCATCTCCCTCCACTGTTACTTTTGCCCAGTCAGGTATTGCTTCCACTTGTTTATTGTCCTCCACTCGCAGTCCCTGGATCATAGACTCTGGCGCTTCTGACCACATGTCTGGTGCGTCTGATGTTTTTTCTACTTATCAGTCTGCTACTTCCACACGTAGTGTTGCTCTTGCTAATGGTACTTGTTCTAAAGTTTCAGATTTGGGGACTACTCACTTGAGTACTGATATGTCCCTATCTTCCGTCTTATTTGTTTCTCAATTTCCTTTTAGTTTACTTTCCATTAGCAAAATTACTCGTTCTCTCAATTGTTCTGTAACCTTTTATCCTTCTTATTGTGTCTTTCAGGATCTCAAGACGAAGAGGTAGATTGGTACGGGGCATGAAGCTGGTGGCTTATATTACTTTGATTTTGACTTACCTACTCGAGCTCTACAGACCTCGTTGTCTCCCTTTCAGTGGCATTGTCGTCTTGGACATCCATCTCTCCAGAATCTGAAGTGTCAAGTTCCCGGTCTTAGTTGTGTGTCGTCTTTGTCTTGTGAAACTTGTCAACTTAGTAAGCATCACCGTGTGTCATTTCAGTCTAGAGTCCATAATCGTGTGTCTAGTCCATTTGAATTGGTACATTCTGATGTATGGGGTCTAATAAAAAATATTTCATCTAATAAATATCCTTATTTTGTGTTATTTGTGGATGACTATTCTCGTGTGACTTGGTTGTTTCTGATGAAAGTTCGGTCTGAATTATTCTCTATATTTGAGACCTTCCGTAAGGAAATAAAAACTCAGTATGGTTGTCGTATCCGTATTTTACGTTCTGATAATGCTCGAGAATATGAATCTGATAATTTTTCAGCTTATCTTAGTAAAACTAGCATTATTCATCAGACTTCCTGTGCTTACACATCTCCACAGAACGATGTTGCTGAATGCAAGAACCGTCATTTGTTGGAAGTCACCCGTGCCCTGTTATTCCAGATGAATATTCCCCGATATTTTTGGAGTGATGCTGTTCTTATTGCTTGTCACCTTATTAATCGTATGCCCTCCTCTGTGTTAAATGGGCAAAGTCCATATTCTGTCCTTTTTCCTGGTAAGTCCTTATTTTCCCTGACTCATAAGGTTTTTGGCTGTGTCTGTTATGTTCACAATTTGGATCCTGGGTTTGATAAACTTGATCCTCAAGCTACCAAATGTGTATTTCTTGGTTACTCCCGCACACAGAAGGGGTATCGTTGCTACAGATCTTCTCTGTGCCGATACTTTACTAGTGCGAATGTCACGTTTGAGGAATCTGTTTCCTATTTTCCAGTACCTTCTCAGCCTTTGGATATGGACTTTGGGTCATCTCCTATACCACCATCTCTTTCCTCATCTTCAGATATTCCGCGGCCCACTGTGTTACCATTTACTTTACCTCTCCGTGTCTACTCTCGCCGTCCTCGCCCATCGACTGAGGTGCCCGTACCGTCTTCCTTGCCGCCTTCTGATCCTGGTACATCAGGTAATTTAGACTCTTTACCCATTGCTCTTCGAAAAGGTACTCGTTCGTGTGTTACTAATCATCCCATTGCTCATTTTGTTTCATATGATGTCTTGTCTCCTGTCTTCTTTTGTTTTACTTCCCAATTATCTACTATATCTATTCCTAAGTATTTACAGGATGCATTATCTGATCCGGGTTGGAGGAAAGCTATGGAAGAGGAGATGGATGCCTTACATCATAATGGGACTTGGGATCTCGTTCCTTTACCTCCTGGTAAACGAACTGCTGGTTGTCGTTGGGTGTATATAGTTAAATTTCATCCGGATGGTTCTGTGGAGCGTCTCAAAGCCCAACTTGTTGCAAATGACTTTACTCAGACTTATGGTGTTGATTATGAGGAGACTCTCTCCTGTTGCCAAAATTTTCGCTGTTCGTATCTTGATTTCTTTGGCTGCTAATCTTGATTGACCCTTGTTTCAGTTAGACGTCAAGAATGCCTTCCTACATGGTGACTTGGTTGAAGAGGTGTATATGGAGCAGCCACTTGGGTTTACTACTCAGGGGGAGTATGGTAAGAGTGTATGTCGGTTAAAGAAATCATTGTATGGTTTGAAGCAGTCACCGAGGGCATGGTTTGGTAAGTTTCAGATGTAGTTTTAGAGTTTGGTCTTCGTCGATGTCAGACAGATCATTCTGTGTTTCATAGACAGACAGATGCTAGATATGTTCTATTGGTAGTCTATGTAGATGATATTGTGATTACTGGAAATGATTCTGAGGGGATTGCCAAGTTAAAAATATTCTTGCAGGATCGATTTCATACTAAGGATTTGGGAAAACTCAGGTATTTCTTGGGTATTGAGGTGGCTCGATCTAAACAGGGTATGTAAACCCTAACTTTCTTATCGTTATATAGTAACATAAGTATGTTTTGAAATGCTAATATATATGTAATGATGTATGCATGAACTAGGTAGATTGTAAGAGTAGAAATAAAAATGTTAGTTGAGGTGATAGGGTATGTTGTAGAAGTTTGGAAGTGTTCCGGAGTGAAATCACACGTTAGAGAGGATTTGGGTAAAAAGAATTTTGGACACTGCCTTAGTAATTTCACCATAACTTTTTATCCTGATGTCCATTTGATCTGAAATTTGGACAGTAGATAGTAGACTTCCAGGGCTACAAACTAGTATTTCATGAAAATTTTTCAAATCGACCTCTAAATAGGTCAAAAATTCACTGGAAGTTCCTGCAGAAACTGGGATGACGTTCGAACGTGAATTGACGTTCGAACGACAGTGAGTCCTAGTACTTTGCCTCTGATGGAAAAACAAAAATACTGGGAGCAAGTGACGTTCGAACGCCAAATGAAGTTCGAACGTGAAGCAACAATTTACACAAGTGACGTTCGAATGCCAATGACGTTCGAACGTGATCAACGAAACAGAGTATTAGAATTACGTCGGTTGAGATATTTTCTTTCCCTATAAATACATAAGGGCGCCTCCTTTAGCCTCCATACACCATTTACAACCCTAGAAAGCCTTGAGAAACAAGAAAGAAAGGGGGAAACACAAGATCAAGAGGATTTGCACCTTGAAGTGGATCAAAAATCTTAAGTTTTTCAAGAACACTGAGGAAGAAGAAGGTAGGAGTTTTCTTCCATTCTTGTTCATTGATGCTAGGGTGTATATATATACATGTTTTGATTCTTAATCATATATAATTGTTATGGAATCCTTGTTTCTTGATGTTCTTGCAAACCTTACCATGTTTTGATGGAAGTTATAACTTGATAGCCATAAAACCTTGTTCTTGACATCCAAACTCTAGTTTTTCAAGAAGTATGGATTTTTCTTCTTGAGATTCATTTATTCTTGATTTCAAAACCTTATGTTAATTTATTCTTGATTTCAAGACTTGATAATCCTTTGTTCTTGATATCAAAACTTGATATTCATTTATTCTTGATTTCAAGACTTGATAATCCTTTGTTCTTGATATCAAAACTTGATATTCATTTATTTTTGATATCAAAACTCTATATTCATTTGTTCTTGATTCAAAAACTCTAGTGTTTTGGTTGGAACAATAAAATTATATCTTTTAATGATCTCTTGCTTATTTTTCTTGAGATGTTATATTGAGAAATACCCATGGAATTGGGGGTTTTTGAAATACTTGTGATTTGAAAATTGGTTGGTATTGCATCTCTTGTATGGTTTGTTATGATGAACTTGAATTACCTTCGAGAACTGCCGTAGAGTGTTAGAGGTTAGTTTATCCCAGTGGGGGTGAGATGGTTGCCTAATACTTGTAGTGGATTGTTGTTTGTGAGAGCAACCACTATTGTTCACGTAAGTTCGAGGCTGAGGGATGATATATCTTTCCTGAGAAGGATTCGTCAATGCCGTGGGAGACGGTATATACCCTTCCTAAAGTGGTTTGTGATGGGTGAACGAGGTAGAAATATTGTGTAGATTCCTGAGAAACGACCAACATACCTGAGATACAGATACAATTGAGCAACCAACATACATGAGTGATACAACATACATGAGTGATACGACATACATGAGTATATGGAATGATGCTATTGAATGCTTAATTGATTTCTTCGACTTTGACATGTCTATTCCTTTCATTTACTTATTGCTATTGCGTTAAATTGAGATCGAATAAATTGTCACTGTTTTATTTCAAATTATATATGATATTTTGAAAAGTGAGACCGAACTGTTTTTATATGTTTTCCAAACCTTGTTCGAGTTTGGGATGAGAGGATGTTGCTACAGAGCTTAGTGCTCACCCCCTACAAACAATATTTATTCTCAGATTTCGGTTTAGATGAAGAACTCGGAGTTGATGACCAGATAGCTTGGGAAGCGCAATTGGATGTAAGCGTGGATCTCGAGGGGGATATCTAGAATTGCTATCTTTATGTCCTAGATTAGGAGAGGTATTGTAATACAATAGATGAATGTTATTTTGTTTATTCCGCTGCAAGATTAAGTCTGATTTTGAGATGTAAATGCCATAGTTTGACATATTCTTTTGGATGATGTTGTAGATATGATGTATAATGAATGGAATTCTCTATCTATGGATGTTATTAATTGCTCTCATGATGTAAATGATTTTAAATAGTAATGCCGTCCAAGGTGGATTTTGGGGCGTTACAGGGTATTTGTTTATCGCAGAGGAAATATGTAGTTGACATGCTAGAGGAAGCAGGTTTGCTGGGTGGCAGACCTATTGATGTTCTTATGGATCCGAATCAGAAACTTTTGATGGATGATGGTGCACTATTTGAGAATCCGGGTCGGTATCGCAGATTGGTTGGGAAGCTCAATTATCTCACTATTACTCGACCAGATATTTCCTATGCAGTCAGTATAGTAAGTCAGTTCATGGGGTGTATTCTACAATAGAGTACCACATTGGGAGGCAGTTACTCGTATTCTGCGATATCTCAAACGTGCTCCTGGATTTAGACTGTTATATCGAGCCAATTGACATCTTAGAATGGAAGGTTTCTCAGATGCTGATTGGGCTGACTCTCCTTCTGATCGGAGATCAACCACAGGTTATTGTACTTTCTTAGGAGGTAATGTTGTCTCATGGAAAAGTAAGAAACAATCCATGGTAGCAAGATCCAGTGCTAAGGCTGAGTATAGGGCAATGGCGCATACGACGAGTGAGTTGACTTGACTACTACCTCTAAGAAATTGGGTTTTCAGTTCAACTTCCTTTACAGTTGTTCTGTGACAACCAGACAGCTATCCATATCGCTGCCAATTCGGTGTTTCACGAGAGAACCAAACATATTGAGGTTGATTGTCACTTTATTCGGGACAAGATAGTAGCTGGGGAGATTGCAACTCCATTTGTGAAATCTGAAGATCAGTTTGCAGATATGTTTACCAAAGCATTGAGTCGTACATGTCTTCAGGGATTTGTTCCAAGCTTGGATTATATGATATATATAGTTCAGCTTGAGGGAGAGTGTTAAGAATATTATGGTAGTATGTGTAAATTCTTAATAGTAAGAGGGTGTATGTGTAATTCTTATTATTGTGAGTTAACTATAAATACAAGTAATGTATGAGAGCTAGGTTAAGTTTTGACCTCTCTCTGTTCCTCTCCAATATATTATGTTAATCTTCTACACTTAACAAGTTGTTTAGCGAAGATATTGAGTTCGAATGTGCATAGTCTGGTAGGAGAAAAAGAAGTTCTTTTTGGGAGGTAATGGTTAAAGCGGATTCATATTGTTGTTTTGCAAGAGACTAAGGAGTATATCGATAAAAGGGTTGTTATTAGTATTTGGGGTTTGGATTTATATATTGGGCTTGTTTGCTATCTTGTGACAAGTTTGGGGGTGTGATAGTTAATATGGGATATTAGGGTTTTGTTTGCTTTAGAGGTAATGGCGGGGTATCTTTCTATTTCAGTGCAATCTAGCATGAAAGATTTTTTTTTTTTTGGGGGGGAGGGGGGGGGAGTTAGGCTTATAGATTGAATTTGTTTGCTATCTTGTGACAAGTGTTGGGATGTGATAATTATAGGGGAGGTTAGGGTTGTGTCTGCCTTAAAGCTAGTTGTTGGGAATCTTCCTATTTTAGTGCATTTGAGTACGAAATATAAATTGGATTGTTAGTTGTCTAGATTTATGGGCCTAATACATTAAGTCTAGGATATATTTTGAGAAAGAACTGGCAGAGCTATACAATTTATGCATTACTAGGTGGTGTCTTTGAGCAGATTTCAATCTAATTAGGTATGTCTCAGAGAAGTGAACTAAGGATAGGAAGATTAAGTGTATGCATGATTCCAATGATTTGATAAGGAAACTTATTTAAGATATCCACTTCATGCAATGCATGGTTAAGTTGGCCTTATTTGAAGGAAAATCTTGTTTGTATTAGGCTGCATGGGTTTTATTTTCACTAGGTTGGGAGGAATATTTTCAAACGTGAGACATGAAGCGTTAGTTAGAGTGGTGTTAGATCATTGTCCTATTATTTTGGATTTGAGTGTGTTTAAATGTGGTTTAGTTCCTTTTGGGTTTTAAAAGGTTTGATTGGTTGGAGAATCATTTGTTTAAGAGTTATTTCAATGTGGCAAGAAAATTTGGTACAATGATGAGAATGTTTCAATTTTATGCAGCACTAGAATAATATATGCAAAGATTGATGGTTTGCAACGAAGAGTTGTTTGGGGAAAGGAAAGATGTGATCTTAAGAATAAATTTGAGGAGGTGATGTTCCAATAAGAGATCTCTTGGAAAAGGTTAAGGTGCGATGGTTGTAACTTGTAAGAACGAACCATAATTCTAAGTTCCTTTGTTGCGGGCAAATGGGAGAAGGTATAAGAATCTTATAAGCAAAATGGAAACTAGTAATGACATAGTTATTGAGGAGGCAAATTGGAAACTAATAATGATATAGTTATTGAAGAGGGAGGGCATATTGAAGAAGAAATCTTGAAGGGATGGATTCTCAATGCCCTTGTTTCAAGGTTGATGGGAAGTGTAACGACAAAATTTCGTGATGTAATATAACACAAAAGTAATGTCAAAATTATAATTGTTTATGATGTGACTTAATTAAATAAAGTGGTGTTGACTCTCTTCGGCGTGCTTCTCACGCGTGCACTGTCCTCTGATTCTCAGTGTATTTGGTGATGATGAGGGCCTGATTGGTGTGTTTCTCGATCTTTGATTTGGTGTTGACTTTGGTGGATTTGGTGAAGACAAGGGCTTGACTAGCGTGTTCCTCAATCTTCGATTTGGTGTTGACTTTGATAGATTTGTTGAAGACGAGAGTCGGATTGACGTGGTTCTCGTTCTTCGATCTTTGATTTGTTGAAGACGATGGTCAAATTGACTTGAATCTCGTTCTTCAATCTTTGACTTGACTTTGTAGAATCTTCTCACCGTTCTTTGTGTTGAATGGTTTGAAGATGATTTGGATATCGTAAAGAATGACCTTGGCGGTGTTTCTTTTCCTTAGAGATGGATTTGCAAGACCTCAGTTGCGGTTAGACTTCGGTAGATCTTCCCTGCTGAACTTCCCTTCTTCTCCTGAGGTGGACTTGGGCAGAGCTTTCTTGATCTTCCCTCTTCCTTGACTTCTCTTGCTCTTCCTTCTTGGTCTCCCCCTTTGGTTTCTCTTCCAGACCTCTATTTATAGTGGTATGAGTAGTTATCCATATAAGGGTGGTAGTTATCCATATAAGGATACTTTTACTTGATTACCCTTATATGAGCTTTAGGTAGTGGGCTACCCACAAATTTGTAAGCTTTAGTTAATTTATGGAATTTAAGTCCAACCCATTTTACCTTTTAAAAGTTTATTTAATTTGGGCCTATGGAATTTAAGTCAATTTTAATTTAATTTAACGAACCTGATTAATTGCATTTGGGCTTGTATTATTTAGGCTATGGAATTTAGGTCCAGTTTAATTTAATTTGACAAGCCTTGTTAATTAAATTTGGGCTTGTATTATTTAGGTTATGGAATTTAGGTCCAACCCAATCTAATTTATTTGAGCTCAATTATAGATATTAATTTGTTAATTTTTTTAATGTCTACAAATGCCCCCTCGAGACTTATTTTAATATTTAATATTTTATAAATATGTAAATGAGTCTCGATTTGTATTTTGATTTGAAAAGAAGTTTAATTTAATTTAAATTTATTTATTGTTTCATGATCAACATGGAATTATAGTCCATGTTGAACTCGAACATAGAATTCAATTTGATTTATGTTTATTGGTCCTTTATCGATATAAAGTTCTAATCCATGTTGGGGTCAAAATAATAGTTCTCTTGTTCTACTTAAACACGTAAACCTAAAATATAGACTTCCAATTCATGTATACTTAGAATAATTAAGTCCTTTTTAATTTAAATTTATGGATTTAAAATGTTTATATATATTGGAATTAGTTGAGCTTTAGTTTAGCAATTTGGTGCCCACTCAAAGATTTAGTTCAAGTCTGAAAGGTAAAACTTTTCTTTTATGTTTTTTTTTCTGTTATTAAGATATTTTTTCTATTCTTTCTTTTTAATAGTTTTGACAGCTTTGTTTATTCGTTTGAATCCAAGCAATTTTGCACACAATATATAGATATTTTCTTTTGTCTTGCTTGGTTGCCGCTATTCAACCCCACCTTTTTTCTTACATTGGTCATGCATGTTCCTTTTTTTTTTATTTATAATTTATTTATTAATTTTCTAATATTTACAACTTTGTTCTATTTAATCTATATGTTTTCTTTATCGTATTTTTGGTCATAACTTGTTTCTTGATTGCTTTTGATCAAGACACAGTTTATTGACTACTACTTGATTTGTGTAATTTGTTGAGAATTTGATAGAGACAATTGTCTCGAGAATCTTAACTCGAATGTTTTTTGCCCCAAAAAAAATTATTTTGAGTAACTTTTCCTATGTGGCTTTGACCTAAGCATTTTATCTTAGGTGTCAAAGTAGCCAATTTCTATTTATTTACACACATAGTCCCAAAATATAGACTTCTAATTTATCTATGATCTCTTTTTTTACTTAAACATATAGACCTAAAATTTTGACATGTGTATTAATCTAAATAGACTTCTAATTCCTAGTTGTTTAGAATAATAAGTCCTTTTTAGATTCAATTACAATTTGTGAGACCTATATATATTTGATCATGTGGATGCTTTAATTCTTAACCAAGCCTTGCAATTGACTACGCATGTCAAAGACTCAATCAATCAAGTGTGATTGGTATGCTTTTATTTGTATATTTGTTAATTTTTTAATTTATGTTTTTTTTTTAAAAAAAATTATTTTTATTTACTTTTTTTTTAATTTTATTTTTCAGTTATGTTTTTTTAATTTTATTTTTTTTAATCATATAAATGCTTTCAAAGTTGTCTTTAAGGATTGTTTAGTTCTTCTTCTCTGATTGCCGAAAGCTTCGTAATTTGTTTTTCTTTTTTTATCTTTACCATCACAGTTTTTCATTCCTTATTTTTAGTTATTGTTTGTATTATTCTTGATCACCATCATGTGCATCTCATTTTTCTTTTCATTGTTACGCTATTTTTATTCTTTTTTTCTTTATTGGTTAATATTTTATTATTTTTTTGTTATCATTTAGTTTGTTTATTTATTATTATTATTATTTTTAGCCTTTCCCTTTTTGATTGAAGACTTTAATCGGATAACTTTATCTCAAAACTTTAATCTGAACAAGTTTTTTTTTTTAAATATACAATATTCTCTTCAACTTTTGTTGTCATAAGTACACAAGATTGTTTTTTGTTGGTCTTGTGATAATCATGTCTTCTTTTGATTGTTTTTTATTTTTCATTTAATTTTGTTTTTGTGTTTATTGTTTTATTTGTTTATTTATTTTTGGGTCATCTTATAGTTTAACAGCCTTGCTTTGGCTATAAGCACCCTCTAGGTAGCTTTTTTGTTTTTTTTGTTTCATGCTTTGGCATTCTTTGGGCAGTACGTGTGTTTCTTTATCAACGTGATTGGCCATACTTTTTCTCCCTTTTTTATTTTTTAGCACAATTTGTCACCCCTTATTTAATTGTAAATAACTTTTATTGCATTCAATCAATCTTCTTTTTATCTTATTTTTGGTCACAACATGTTTCTTAATTTTTTTTTTATCAAGATAGGTTCTTGACCACAATTTGTTTTGTTTAATTTATTTCAGATTTTAATCAAGATAATTTTATCTTAAATTTTTTAATTAGGTTGCCTTTGTCCTAAAGTCTCATTTTAGTTAACCCTTCCTATGTAGTTTTGTCCTAAGAATTTTGTCTTAGGTGACTCAATTTCAGGTATTTTTTTTTTTAAACCTTGACATTAGATTGATTTTGTCTTGACAACTAAGAGATTTTTTTGAAAATTTTATTTCAGGTGGTTTTGCTTTTCAAGAATTTGGTCACAGGTTTTTTTGTTCTTTCCTTTTCTATTGTTATACAATTTTCAAGCTTTTAAATTTTCTCATGACATTATTATCAAGACTGCCCTTTTTTTTTTTAAAGAATCTTATCTCAAAAAACTGTTACATGATCTTGACATGGAGTTGACTTTGCGCTAAGAATTTTATTTTAGGTGATTTCCCTAAAAAATTGATCCCAGGTAATTTTGTATTAAAAATTTTTGTTTTATTTTTTTATTATTATTATTTTTTGTTATTTTTTTGTTTACTATTTTTAGTGTTTATTTGTTTATTTATTGTTCAACTTCTATATTTTCTTATATTTAAATTATTTCTTATAACTTTTTTTTTGACTTTTTAGATTTCCTTTCCAAAAGTTAGATCAATGAATACTTTGAAGATTTCAAAGATCAAGCGTACCTTGAGTACGGTGGATTGCAGATTCCAAAGACCAAGCGTACCTGGGGAAGGGTGGATTGTAGATTCCAAAGACCCTAGTTCCTTTAGCAGTTTTGAAAGCAGCCTCAAGAATTGAAGGTCATATTTTTGCAGTCAGGGAAAATCTCCTCATGACGGTGTGGAATGAAGAATTGAAGAACTCAACGGTCCTTGAGCTTATTATCGATCCATATAGCAGCTTGAAAGCAGCTCATGATCAATCTTTGCGGCAGTTTGAAAGTGGTTTATATTGCCAGTTTTTTTTTTTTTTGCAGCAAATGGATCCCGTGATGTAAAAAAAAAGTGGATCTCATGACGTGGTGAATTGAAGAATCAAAATACCCAGCAGTTTTCGACCTCATGATCAATCCTTGCGGCAGATAGCAAGTAGCCTACACCTCCAGATTCCTTTCTTGTGGTAAGTGGACTTCGTGACGTGACAGATTGAAGAATCAAAGAACCCAAAAATTTTCGAGCGCAGGATCAATCCTTGAGGCAGATTGAAAGTAGCCTATACCACCAGATTCCTTGCAGTAAGTAGACCTCGTGATGTGGCGGATTGAAGAATCAAAGGACTCAACAGTTTTTGAGCTCATTATCAATCCTTGCGGCAGTTTGAAAGTAGCCTATATCACCAGATTCTTTTCTTGCAGTAAGTGAACTTCGTGACGTGGCGGATTGAAGAATCAAAGGACCCAGCAGTTTTCGAGCCATGATCAATTCTTGCGGCAGTTTGAAAGTAGCCTATATCACCAGATGCCTTTCTTCTAGTAAGTGGACCTTGTGACATGGCGGATTGAAGAATCAAAGGACCCAGCAATTTTCGAGCCCATGATCAATCCCTGTGGCAGATTGAAAGTTGCCTACACTAGATTCCTTTTTTGCAGTAAGTAGACCTCATGCCGTGGCGCATTGAAGAATCAAAGGACCCAGCAGTTTTCAAGCCATGATCAATCCTTGCGGCAGTTTGAAAGTAGCCTACACCACCAGATTCCTTTCTTACAGTAAGTGGACCTTGTGACGTGGGGGATTGAAGAATCAAAGGACTCAACAATTTTCGAGCCCATGATCAATCCTTGAGGCAAATTGAAAGTAGCCTAAACCACCAGATTCCTTTCTTGCAGTAAGTAGACCTCGTGACGTGGTGCATTGAAGAATCAAATGACCCAATAGTTTTTAAGCCATGATCAATCCTTGCGGTAGTTTGAAAGTAGCCTATATCACCAGATTCTTTTTTTGCAGTAAGTGAACCTCATGACGTGGTAGATTGAAGAATCAAATGACCCAGCAGTTTTCGAGCCCATGATCAATCCTTGAGGCAGATTGAAAGTAGCCTACACCACTAGATTCCTTTCTTGCAGTAAGTAGACCCTCGTGATGTGGTGCATTGAAGAATCAAAGGACTCAACAGTTTTCAAGCCATGATCAATTCTTGCAGGAGTTTCAAAGTACCAGAAAACTTCTTATCTTTACAGCCAGTTGATATTCCTTCTTTGATGGGATGAACTGTAGAATTGAAGAAACGACAGTTCTTAAGCTTGTGACCAGTCCTTGCAACTGCTTGAAAGCAATTTATAGCATCTAGCAATAGTAGACAACAAGACTAATAGTCCAATAGTCCAAAAGACCAGCTTCAGTGAGGTGAGGTGAGGTTGAGTTGCTACTTTTGCTTGAATTGGTGGTTTCTGTGCCAATTTTGGGTGGCTTCTGTGTTAACTTTGAGCGACTTTTATGTCAAAGGTGACTTTTATTTCCAAGAGTTGGTGACTTTTATGCCAACTTTGGGTGGCTTCTGTGCTAACTTTGGGTGACTTCCGTGTCACGTTTAGGTGACTTCCATATCAATTTTAAGTGACTTATGTTCCAAGAGTTGGTGACTCCTGTGTTAAGAGTTGTTGACTTTTGTGTCAAATTTGGATGATTTTTGTGTTAAGAGTTGGTGACTTCTGTGTCAACAATTGGTGACTTTTGTGTCAAGAGTTGTTGACTTTTGTGTCAACTTTGGATGATTTTTGTGTCAAGAGTTGTTGACTTTGATGTCAACTTTAAGTGACTTATATAGCAGTCTTAAGTGACTTCTGTATCAGCCTTAAAGTGACTTCTGTGACAGCCTTAAAATGACTTCTATAGTAGTCTTATGTTTCAAGTTGACTGAAATTATGCATTAAAACAAAATTTTGATCCGTCTTGGTATCGGTGATTTGCAAAAATGCATTAAATGTGCTAGTGCAAGTAGTGCCTGTTTGGATGAAACAAAAATGTCCTCTATCTTTAATAGTGATACCTTAAATCATTGTATAATGCATTAAATGTGCTATCTTTTGATAATGCTTGTGCAAGTAGTGCTTGTTTGGTTGAAACAAAAATGTCCTCTATCTTTAATAGTGATACCTTAAATCATTGTATAATGTAATAATATCCTTAATTTTGACAATTGTTTGTTTTATTTTGTTGGTTTAATATATGACATTATATGAACAATATTTGAATTTGATATCAGATTTTACACTTCTTGATTCAGTTTGATTCTCGATTCAAAAAACAAAGGTGAGAAATATGATTGACATATTGTTGCATCTACTGGGGACGTAAAAGTTGATGTAGTTGTTGAGATCTCTCTCTTTCTTTACCAATGAATGGAATTCCTTTGTTCCTTACTATGTTCTCCTTAGTGATTTAATTCTTGAATGGCATGTGTTTTGTCTAGCTTAATTTGTGATTGGTGCATTGTGAAGGTTTTAAATTTTTGTTTGTTTGGCTTTTCATGTTATGTCTTGTCATTTCTTGTCTCCATGTGCTTACATGTTGGATGCATAGGTTTATCCTGAAGGAACTCACTTAATGATCCCATGGTTTGAAAGGCCAATCATATATGATGTTCGTGCACGGCCCCATCTGGTGGAGAGCACATCAGGCAGTCGTGACCTTCAGATGGTAAACTCTCTCTCTCGTGTCTGTGTGGGTTTTTGTAAACTGCAAAACTTTATTGCTGATCAATATTCAGGTGACAGATTTAAAGTTGTGGTTGTGGCATTCATGTTTAATCTGTACTATATTATCATTGCTTATTGTTTTTGATTAGCATACTTGAGGGGCTGATCCTTCGTTTTTAATTTTAATGAAGGATTCTTTAATGTTATCTTAATCAGATTAAAGTACTCATTTTAGGTTTCATAAATCTCAACAAAGATGAAATAACATACTGTTGCAGCAGCTCTAGGGCACATTGGAGATGCCTTTTCCATTCTTAATTGATAATACTGGTCCAGTTGTCTTCATTACTGAGTGTTAGCTAGGTTTGGATGTTGTACAAGTGTGTGCTTGTGATGTCCACTTTTATAGCCCATAGAAATGGAATGGACTTGTATGTGTAGTTTATACCTTTCTCAAATTTTCTATTAAAGTAAACAAATAAAGAAAGAAAAACAAATCAAAACAAAACCATTCAACTTGCAGCAAAGCTGCTGTTGAAGTTACCTTTTCCACTAGGTGCCCACTTTTTTTTTGATGGCACAGGAATAAGTCTCATACTTCGATAAGAAGAGATGATGGAGGCAGGAGTTCATTTTGGCCATGGTACTAGGAAATGTCTGCTCCATTTTTCTTAACTTGTGGTCCAAATTCTTGAGAAGATGCAATATAACCTGTGTAAGACATCTTTCTATTAGGGCGTTGAGTGGTGGTATTAAAGTGTTAGGGTCAGAAGGGATGCATGTTTTGGGACTTAGGGGTGCAGTTGGCCAGGGCCTGGGTTGGTCACAACCCGATGGCCAATTTTTCGGACTAGGCCACTTAAGGCTGTTTGGTTTAGGGTTTAAGGTTTACCCATCTCATGAAGATGTTGACCTAGGCCACTAATGGCCCTACACCATGGCATGTCTGTGGTCCATGACACGAGCTCCTAGGTAGACTATGGTCGGGTCAGGCCAGGTCACCTATGAAGAGACTGTTGCTACTAGTCTGAGATGTTAAAGAGAATGGGTGAGACAATACTAAGTGGATGGATAATAATACCACAGGTTTGAAATACCATTTAAAATAATCTCATGACCATCAATAAATAAAAAAAATGGGCATTGCATTTAAGATAAAAAGTGATGAACTCATGAGACATATCTATATCAATCATAAATCAATTCACATAAAACAATGGAGTTCAAAACCATGTATCCAAGGAATGTAGCCCATATCGTAAAATATCGTATCATGGTCATACACCTACAAAGCAAAAATGTATCGTGGTCATATGTGTGCAGAATGTGGGCCAAAGGCAAAAGCACCTGGTATACACCCCAAAGGCTATATTTATACAAAGCAAAAATGTATCGTGGTCCTCCCATATGATATGTGAGATTGAGGTGTACGGTCAAATTCTAAACTAATCACATGGGCGTACTACATGATAGACATGGGATGCATGATGGCTAGGCTTCTTTAATGGGAAATATTTTACTAACTAATATATGAAAATTATAATCCCTTTTTAATGGGGTATACATTTAGTGGTATAAAAATCATACTTGTTTTGGGTTTGTTATGCTTAAAGACAGGTAAGTTAACTTTTTCTTAACGCTAGGATCTTGAATCCAGAGAGGAGAAAAAGGGGGGGGGGGGGGGGGGGGGGGGTGGGGGTTAGGTTTTTTCCTATTTCAAGATCTTTAAAAGACAATTTCACTATTTGTGAAATTGTTTTGTTTGGATGAATGTGAGTGAGTAATAAGTGTGTAGTGAACGAAGATGCAAGCAATCAATGTATATAAGAGCAAGAAAGAGAGAGGAACAAACACAATTTATAGAGGTTTGACCCCAATCCACTTGGCCTACGTCCGCTCTTCTTCTTCCTCTCCTTGGAGTTTCCTTTCACTAGCTTGAATCTCCTTACAATCTTCTTTTTGATACAAGATAGAAAACTCTTCTTTAGCACACTTCAAGAAGAATATACAACTCTCTTTTTGCTTAGGAATATTTTCTATCAATACAATGAAAGCACAAAGTACTAGAGAATACAAAGAGAATATAAGCTTCATAAATCTCTTTTTCAAGATGAATACAAAAGTTAGATGTTCTCTCTTTTTGTTTTTGCTCAAAGTCAAATGCCTAAAAGTTGTTTTTTAGCTCCCATTCACCCCTATTTATACTTTGGAAGTCTTAAATCAGAGAATGACTGAGTTGGCATTTAAAATCGTCGCAGCCGAAGCCTACCCGGCATACAGGGTAGTCTTCTGGATGTAGCCGTTGGAGTAGTAATGGCTATATCTGGTAGGCTGGATGTCCCCATCCTCTTTTCCTGTTCAGCATCCCTCAAAACACTTTGATTTCCAGAAAATTTTGATGATCTGCTGCCTGTTCATCCGGCATACTGGTTGAACAGTGTCCGATCTACAAGATTGAGGCAATTGGTCTACTGGTTCTGCTTCTGGATGCTCCTTCTTCTTTAGCCCTAGCGATTTTCCAGAAACAGTTTGAGATCTTTCGGATTGTCCATCCGACATACTGGATGCCCTTCCGGATGGCCTTTTTGCCTTATTTTCGTTGCCTTGTGTTTGTGCCATTTTCTTTTCTTTCTTGTTCATCTTTGGCAATCACAAAAACTTGATCTTACACTTGTCCATACACGAATACACATTAATTCCCAGTTAAGATGTTTGTAATCATCAAAATCATGCTTAATGAAGTATCAAGTCAATATTAGTGGGGTCCTATTTGAAAGATATGGGGATTCTATGGGCCTTGATGGAATTTTTGCTACTCTTAGAGAATGATTCAAACAATTATTAACTTTTTTTGGACACTAGTATGATTTTTCAAAGCTTTAGAGGTTCATTTATTCTTTTTAGGGTAAAATGCAAAAACCCCCCTTGTACTAAGCGTTGATCACACTTCACCCCCTCTACCTTTACAGGTTTCACTTCATCCCTTCCAACTTGTGAACAAATTATAAATGTTAAGTGAGGTAATAATTTTTACAAAAAGACTAAACTATCCCCTGATTGCAAGCAAATTTTCTTTGTGATGTCATCGTTGTAGAACCCTTATCTTTAAAAAACATCACCTGCAACTAGCAAACGACCTAGTTAGGCTTATTTTTTTATGAGGATTTCATTGGTGGTGATTAAATTTAAGTTTCATATTGTGTGTGTGCTCGAATTTGTGTTTGAAGCTTAAAGTGATAATTGAATTTTCAAAAAGGTTACATAGCAAACAACTCTTTCTTCCTCAATTGAGGCTTTGGTTGTGTTATGGGGTTGTAGTACAATGTATTGGAGTGTGCTTAGAAGCCATGGTCGAGGTTTGTGTGTGTGTGGTGAAGAAACCCACTAGGGTTTGGAAACTTGAAAATCAAAACTTTGAAAAACTTGTTAAAACGTCAAAAGGGGGGTTAGTCTAGCTAATTTGGGGTCAATGAGTTCAAAATTGACCTTAGGTTTGAGAAAATAAGTCGTTTGATGGGTGTCAAAATTGAATTTGCAGGTCTGTAGAGAGAGGAAGATGAAGGGTAAATTGGTAATTTAATTTTTAAATTTAGGAAATAAAATTATTTTATAACACGCGCTTAATTGACGCGTGCAATTATCGTGCCGTTACAATAAACAGATTCTGTTAGTTTTACAGTTTGTTCACAACTTGGAGGGGGTTAAGTGAAACCCATAAAAGTAAAAGGTGGTGAAGTGAGATCGAGGCTTAGTACGGGCAGGTTTTTTGCATTTTACCCTTCTTTTAAAACTCTTTTTGGAGTGTAGTTGGAAGGTACCAAGCCTTTGTGGTGTAATTTAAAAACTTGAATGGTTATGTGATTTTTCATAACTATGTTGAGTTTATAATTAATAAGGTATAGTCTCATAGTATTTTTATAGAAGTATAGGGGCTAATTTATGATTTCTATGACTATGTTAGGGGTATAATTGGAACTTCTGAAATTTTTTTGGGGTGACCTCATAGTACTCAAATTATGGGGGCAGGCTGAAATGTAACATTTAAGACTCTTGGGTGCTAAAATGTAGTATTTAAGACTTTTGGGTTGCTGAAATGTGGTATGCAAAACTGCTGGGTGCTGAAATGTAATGTTTAAAACTGTTGGGATGCTGAAATTAATATCTAAAACTGTTGGGGTGCTGAAATGCAATATTTAAGACTGTTGAGGTGCTGCAATATAACATTTAAGACTATTGGGGTGCTGAAATATAATATTAAGACTGTTGGGTTGCTGGAATGTAATATTAAAAACTATGGGGCTGATACGTAATTCCAGAAATTTTGTCGGGAGAATAAATTAAAATAAGCTAAGTTGTAAGCAAGGATCGAAATATCGTTTCGAAGTACCGTTTTGGTCAGCTCAAAAACGGAAATGTTTCGAAAACGCAATGGAAACGCAGAAAAAATATGGAAACACGTGGAAACATGTCAAAATACAAATACAATCCATTTATTTATAAAGATAAGCTAAATAATTGATTAATTTAACATATTTATTTGGTTAACATCCATTTATATAAGAATAAATTTAAATTGGAGGAAAAAAAAGGTTTGACATGAGGCAGAAATCATTTAAATTAGAATATTATCCAATTAATAATACAATTTTATTATAATACTAATTTACTAATTAATAATACTAAGTTCAACATATTATTATAATACTAATTTGTGCAGCATATTATTATAATACTAATTTATTAATTTAAATTGTGTCTTCAAATTAATAAATAATATTATTTCATTAATATTAAAATCATTGTGTACACAATGATTAAAACACATAAATACTTAATTCTAGATATTTAACAAATAAGTTATAATTAATAAAATGACTTGCAGTTATTTAATATGTTAATTTAACAAATAATAATAACATAAAAGAATAATTATAAAAAAAGAAAAAAAATAATGAAGGGTATCAAATTAAATTAATGATAATTATTTATAGTTAAAAGTAAAAAATTATAATGTAGTGGGGTATTAAATGTAATTGTTCATGCTTATAATAAAAAAAAAATATAAAAGGCAGCACAGTCTATTTCGACGTGTTTCGACCGAAACGGTCCGACATAATGACGTTTCGACCGAAATTTTGGAATTTTGGGATTCAACCCATGTTTCGTGTCGGTGTGTTGAAATTTCGAAACGTTTCAGACGTTTCGACACGACATTTTGATCCTTGGTTGTAAGGCTAATATATGATTTGAAAAAAATTCCCCCTTGTGGCCGTCACATATCTAAAACGTAATGTGGGTTCGGTTTATCCGAATATTTGATTTTTGATTTATAGTACTTGGAAACTCAACTTAATCATGGAATATTCTGATTTATAGTACCCGGAAACTCAACCTAATCATGTACCATTTCCAGCTGTCACTCTCTCTCCACTACCATGGGTCAACTTCTTCTCGTATATATATATACTAACAATTACCCGTGCCTTAAGGCACACTACATAATAAAAAAAACTGCCAACATTACCCGTGCCTAAACGAACTGAACTGCATAACACAAACAATTGACAATTAGAAAAGATAAATTCAAATCTAGCGATTGATCGTGTCTGAAGGCACTGTGAAACAACGAAAAGCGACCTAAAAATTCTATAAATCAAATAGGCAAAACTCACATTAAAAAACTCGAATTAAAAATTGTAAAAAATGGAAGTAGTCAAGTAGACCCATTTCATTGATTTAACATTTCAATCAACAAAATCACATAAATAATAATAAAGTTTGAAGGCACTTTGTCATAAAAAATTCGCGCAAAATATTTTACAGATCAAATAGGCAAAATTTGTTTGTGAAGAAAAAATTCTAGCTAATGCCCGAGCCTAAAGACATTTATTATGGCAAAAAAAATTCAATTAGAAGGCATACTAATTAGCAAACCATTAAATCAAAGCAAACCCCTAAAACTTTAAATAGAAAGTAAAAGGAAAAATCAAAAATCAAGACCCATCTTAATAGATTAGAAAATCGGATTTCTTAATGTTTAGCAAGATTGAGGGTCACTGGGACTCCAATCTACCCAAGGTAAACTGAATGCTTGGAAGTCGACGCCCCGGTTAAAATGTTCAAATATGCCAGATTAGAGGAAAATATGTTTCTACTACAAATCTAGTGGAGATAATGCAGAAGGAAATCCCGAATCGTTGCCACATCATTAGCCAATAAAATTGCTATTAGTTGACCTCTTTGTTTGCATATACCAATCCTAATTTGGATTCAGAGTTTGGTTTGCAAAAGTCTTGCTCTATCTTCAATGCCCATTGTGCATCTCTCTCCTGTTTCCCTCGTAACTCCAGGGGTCTCAAATCTCGAAATTTAGCACCCATATTTATTTCACAAAATCTGTTGTATTGCATTCCTTTCAGAATTCTTTGCAAAATGGGAATCCTCTCTAATAAGAAAATCTCCCAAGCAAAACCTTCCGTGCCTTAAGGCACTTTTTATCACTAAAAAAAAAAGCAAAGTGGAAGACCCAATCAATATTGTCAGAATATCAATTTAGATTTAGCAAAACAAATATTATGCCCAAAATGTCCCAACAAACCACTTTGACAAAACCAGCTCACACCTCACTCACCATAAACAAAGCAGCAGAAACATTTATACCTTTCCTCATCATCCCCCTCCCCCTTTGTTCCCCCCAATAGAGATAGAGTGCAGAAGGTCAATTTTTTTGAGCAAATCAAAGTAATTATTGTTGTGAACATTTAGATGTTTAAAAATCAAGGATAGTTTAACATAAACCAATCCTACATCCACTCGTTCCAAGTCCCAAAAATTCAATTTGCAACAAAATTTCCTCAAAAAATTAATGGAAATGACATTAGTTGAACAAATCAATGCATTTAACACTTCAATGCACTTAAACTAATTATTTGAACCAATTTTGCGGAAAATTGTTCCATAATAAAACAAATCAACTCATTGAACAAATTAATTCAAGCATCTCAACATCAAATCAATGCACTTGAATTTCATTTGAAATCTGTGCATAATGATGTGAGCAAGAACAGTGAAGGTGAAAGGGGGTCTTTACCTTTTCAAACTGCTTAAAGGAACTATGAATGTAGAACCCAAGACCAATATTGACGGAGATAATAGTTGCAACATCCCATGTTAAAGATCTCCCTTCGCTTTTCTTCCCCTTTTCTTTTGAGGCATTAACAAATTTTGAGTGGCTTCATTTCAAGTGAGAGACAGAGAGATGGAGGAAGTCGAAGACTAGTCGAACATGTGATTGAGAAATTTTGTGATGTGGACGGGAAAACAGAGACAGGAGGAAGGAAGATGGGCGTGAATGACGAACCTCTCTTGAACGCTGGAATAGAATCCAATGATGGTGAGGAACGTTGCTAGTGTATATAGTAGGTGGTTGGTTATTGTAGAGAGATATATATATATAGAGAGAGAGGAGGCATTTGATTTAGGGTGGAGTGAATTAGGGCTTGATTGAGGGATGAGGATAGAGTGTGTGAGGGATGCAATGGATGAAAATCTAAAATTTTATAATTAATATCAGCCCTCGGATTAAATTTAGAGAAATTTAGAATAATCTGAGCCGCGAAAAATATCAACGTAAGTTTAAATCTTTGGGAGATTTGAAACACCTCATCCCTTGTTATATAGATTTAGCTTGTCCCTTCTTTTACATTTGTTTTTAAACTAGTAATACACTTGTCAGATTATCCCCATGCACTCTCACATTTGTATGTCATTTCTTTAAGACATGATACCTTTTATTCATCTTGCTTGCTCCGGGACACTTGTCCTATTATTGCATTCATAGTATTAGTAGATTAATTATATTATTTATTTATAATTGTATAGTTTATTATTATTATTATTATTTTATTGTTATAGTTTGACCTCAATTTGTAATCTTTACACATTCAACCCTAATAAAGTTGAAATAAGAATGTCATGAACTGAAAATATGGTGAAATCCTATGTCCCCACATGAAATTATAAGTGAAACCCTTACTACTAGAACATGGGTATTAAAATTAGGGTAGCGAAACTGACCTTCTTGAAATGATAAAAGGAGACTAGAGTCCACTCCCAGAAGCAATCCAATTCCACACACCTATAAATGGAGCTCTGTGGGAAAATAATGAGGTATGGCACTATCGGCCCAAAAGGATATAGAATATCCTTGAGTTAGTTATTGACTTAGGCATCGGATTCGGAGGGTCGACCCCTGGAGCTACCCATCCGGCCTCCCACTTCTTTTTTGGTAATTGAAATCCAGGGAGTTGAAGTGGTGGTCGGCTCAAATTTTGCATCAACGCATCTGTTGAAAGGAAAAAGAAATGTTGTAGTTAAAGGGCTGCACATGTCTAAATATCTGGCTTCGCATGTTATTTTTGCCTTTTTGAGATTTCATACTAAGTTGTGCAATTGTGTTCGTGGAGTTCTATGTTTTGAATGTACATATGCTATTGAAGTGCATATGATGGACGATGACCATTTTTCAGTTTGCTTGTTTATAATAGTTATAGTTATTTGTGGAATCAATTTTTTTTTAATTCATATTTTTCCTCTGATAATTGTTAAATTAATAATTTCGAGCCAAGACTTTTTAATCGCTCTTGATTTTGTTGGACAGGTAAAAATTGCTCTTCGAGTTCTTACCCGTCCTGTGCCGGACCAATTACCCACAATTTATCGAACTCTTGGTGAGAACTATAATGAAAGAGTCCTGCCTTCAATCATTCATGAAACTTTGAAAGCTGTGGTTGCACAGTACAACGCAAGCCAGCTCATTACTCAGAGAGAGGTAGGCTACTAGGCCTTTTTATTTGACCATTCACTTATCAAATAACATTTTTCAGAGTCATGGAGTAATATTGTGTACTGGGATTCATGTTTGAAAATTTGTGTTGTCTTTTTCCGTAAGTGCAAATTTGTGTTGTTAGTAATTCTATGCCACCTCATTTGTTGGAGGTTAAGCTCATTGGGCGCGAGAAGATGTTCTGTTGTTGGACTTAATTGCTATACACATTTACCATCATACGCAATTGTCATAAATTTCATAATATAATCAGATGAAGTTCCTATCATGAGTGGGTCATTTCATCCTAATATTTTGGCTTCTTGGTATTCTAGCTTTATGAGGCTGAGTAATCTGGATAAAATTAGAACTAGTAACATATTTTTTTGATAGCTTACATGTTCCCTGTAGAATGTTAGTAGGGAAATACGGAAAATATTGACAGAAAGGGCGGCTAACTTCAACATTGCACTGGATGATGTGTCTATTACTAGCCTGACTTTTGGGAGGGAGTTTACAGCTGCAATTGAAGCTAAGCAGGTAGCCGCACAAGAAGCTGAGAGGGCCAAGTTCGTTGTGGAAAAGGCGGAGCAAGACAAACGAAGTGCTATTATCAGGGCACAGGTGAGAGAAATGATCAATTCCTTAACTTTGGATCCCGATGGTTTTTTTAATTCAATTTTCTGCATCAAGTTTTTGAAGGGGAAAATTGTTTAGCTGCTACCTTGGGAATAATAACGTCTCTGATTGTCTGACAGGCTGGGTTGACCTATGTCCTAACTGTCACATTTGTATGGCCTGATGGTGTCATATTAGTGAAATCTGGCTGTGATGCATATATATTTTGTTGTTTAAAGAGGGAGAGAGAGGGGGGTGGGGGGTCATGGTAATTATTGAGTGTCAGTCTTCTTCAAATATTGAGCAATTAATTTCATTCGATTAAAACATCTCGCTGTCATTCTATGCTATCAGGGTGAGGCCAAGAGTGCCCAGCTGATCGGTCAAGCCATTGCCAACAATCCAGCATTTATCACACTAAGGAAAATTGAAGCGGCGAGAGAAATTGCACACACAATATCAAATGCTGCCAACAAGGTTTTCTTGAATTCAGATGATCTGTTGCTGAACCTTCAGGAGCTGAATTTGGATAGCACCAGCGGGAAGAAATAAACACAATGTTAAACTGTTAGTTACGTACCTGTTTAGTTTTGCAACCTTTGTTTGAGTAGTGGGAATGTTTCTTAAAAGTTTACAGACTGACATGTTAAATGGGAATGTCTATTACAGTAGGGAATTTTTTTAAGCTCGAGTATTAATGTGCTCTTGAAGTCTTGAAACTGCTGACTGAGATCCATAATCAGTTTGAAATATTTCTCGGCAACCCTCCAACGTCTTGCCAGAATAAATGCAGTGCGTTACTGCAGGGTGTTGGCTACCAAACCAGTTGTTCTGTTTACTAGTATTTGGGACGAATGCTTAAATTAAAATTTCTTATCTAGTTTTCCGTTTGTAATTATTTGAGATGAAGGCTCTGAGCAATTTTTGATTGTTTAACCTGGCCACTCCCTTCTTTTACCTCTGGGTTGTTTTTTTTTTTTTGTTTCTTTTGACATTTCTTCGTCTTACCTTAACAGTGAGTACATACTTTTTGAGGAAAAATTGAATCCTTGTTCCTGCTTAAATTAGTGGCTTTTGTAGTATCTCTCTGTTACCCTTGGAACTCACCACACATAGGCTATCAGAGGCTCAAAAGCAATTAGAGGATTGCACGTGGCAAAGGCGCAGAAGCAGAATTTTTAGATTTACATCAGTATTACATTTTTCAACCATTGCTTGATAAATGACGGATTGGTACACATTGGCACTTGCATGTGTAGAGGAGCCGGGAAGGGCTCGGTTGATGTGCATGAGTGAGTCTCACCTCATTTCATAGCATGGCATTACATGTTTCAACATGGAATATATTCTTGTTGTGGATTGTTGATTGATAGCATGTGAACATTTCATATGCATTTAGGTTGGGGAGTAGCCTCTTTAGGAGATACCCTATTGAGCGTGGCTCACCCTTTATGGGAAAAATATTTCAGGTGTGGGTTTTGCATCGGCGGATGGCTCACTTAGAGAGCATCAAGCATGAAGGGGGCCGGCTTGTGGCCTTAGTTTGAGTTTTGTAAAACCTTTAACAAAATTTCATTTTGATGTATATATATTATGGAATGAATTGTGATAGAGCTTGTATGAGTTGTGTATTATATGGAAAATCTCATTAAACATGTGTTGGATGAGTTTGGAGTGTATGGGGTAGCTTTAAGGATGGTTTGGAGGGGAAAGAAATCCATTTTTTTGCTCACAGTCTGAAAACCTACCGGAAGGTGTATGTCGGCCTTCCGGAAGGTTTTGCTAAAAACCCTGGGTGCCTTGTTCACAGCTAATACCTTCCGGAAGGTTTTGCCCACTGGAATGAACCTTCCGGAAGATTTTAGCTACTGGAGTAAAACCTACCGGAAGGACTTGTCTACTGGAATGGACCTTCCAGAAGGTTTTGCCTTGAGTTTCTTTTTGACTGCCAAAATCTTCCGGAAGGTTTTGTTTTCTGGAATGAACCTTCCGGAAGGTTTTGGCTACTGGAATGAACCTTCCGGAAGGTTTTTGCTACTGATGTCGACCTTCCGGAAGTTCTTGCATTTGATTCTTTTCATTTAACTGTTCTTTCAGCGACCTTCCGGTAGGTGTATGTCGACCTTCCGGAAGGTTTTCCAAAAATTTGAAATTTTCAAAATGCTTAGCCATGCTTTTGGGCTTTGTTTTCTTTGGTTCCTATGACATAAATGGACATAAATTGAGCTATAATTGACCTTGTGGATGGTAAATCCGGTTAAAACCATGTGAATGACGTGGTGTCGGGTTATACGACTATCACGAGTATTTCCGCGGGTTGACGTATGGTCAACGATTAATAAAGGACCCCCGGGTTTGGGGCGTCACAAATGAGATACCCCCCCCCCCCCCCCCCCCCCCCCCCTTTTTTTTTTTCTCTTTTTCTTTTTCTTTTTAGTATACACCTTAAAGGGAAAACACAAAATTTTGTTTACACGCCCAACTTAAACTCGCATATGATATTGAATGAGTTTGTCTATGATGATGCTCAAAATGAAATGAGTCCAAATTAGGGAGAGGTAAACAACTTCTACTCTACAACAACATGAAAATAAAAATATAGCAATAAAAGAAATCTACTACTATGTACATGAAAACAAAACAAAAAGGGCTCATGTCAATCCGGCTTCAAGTCGGATATGAGCTTGCGCCCATTGATTTTTTTGATTTTAAAATTTTTTTGTTGTATAAATGCTCTTTCTATCCAATCTATCCAACAATACAGAAGATAATAATTCAAAAATCACAACCAAATAGAGGTATAGACAAGTTTATGCAATACCAACAATGGAGCATACAATTTTTCTTTAAAAGTTTCTACACTTAACTCCATTGCAATGCCCTTCCCAAGTTGAAAAGTGTGAATCTCAACACCACTCATAGATGGCAAAATGACCTTGGGCTCATTAGCCTCATGTGAGATGATATCCTCATTAAATGTTTCACAATCTAGAGTGGTGGGAGATTCAACATCAATATGAATTCCATTGAGATGACCATCCTCAATACATTGACTATGCTCAAGATTTTGTTCTTCATGCATAGCAATTATAGCATTAATCAATGTATCAAGTCCATCTCTAATTTCAGAAAGTTGTTGGGCTACTTGGGCATTGACTTCCATTTGGCATTGCATAAACTCATACAAAATATTTTCCAATTCTTCTTCGGTTGAGTCCCCATATGTTGGATAGTGGCAAAATTCATTTGGTGGTGTGAGATCGGATGGAAAACTATAAGGTTCATTCTCCCAACCATAACTTGGCGTAACATAGTGGTCGGGGTAAAAGTTTTCGGAGGCCAAAATTGAATTTGAACCTCCGCATGCAAAGTCTTGAACCGGATAATTTATTTGGCACTCACTAGTGATGTGTCCATACTCACCACAAATCTCGCAAACATTTTCAAAATAAGGGGCATTTATTGGGCACTCACTAGTGATGTGTCCATATTCACCACAAATCTCACAAACATTTTCAAAATAAGGGGCATTTATTGGGCACTCACTAGTGATGTGTCCATACTCACCATAAATCTCACAAACGTTTTCAAAATAAGGGGCATTTATTAGGCACTCACTAGTGATGTGTCCATACTCATCACAAATCTCACACACATTTTCATAATATGGGGCATTTGATACATTTTCCTAAAAATAATAAGACATTACATAAAACACAAGCTATTTACAAACTATTTACAAAAGAAACGACATACCTTGGCCTGTGATGAAAATCACGAGACTTACCTATGTCGTCCAAAATCACCTTGAACTCGACGCTTAACCTTCCTCGGCAACGGTGCCAAAAATGCTTGATAAAAAACGTTGTTGTTCCTAATCTCTTAATATCATCCCTCAATGTGTATATGATGTAGGTGCGAATGGAGTGTCATTCTCCCTTGGGATGATGTCAAAAGAAAGGGCAACGGAATGGTGGATGAATGAAATGAAATGAAATGCTTGTGTGGTGAACAAAAGTGCTCCCCAAGCGCAAGGAGTCTTTTGAGTGTCGTGTTTTACTTGGAAAAGTATTCTAAGGTCGTCTCCTCAGGGAAGGAAAGTTCAAGTGTGTGAAGGTGATTTTGTGAAAAGAGAAAAGTGTAAAATCTTTTGTTTGAGTTTTGGTGTGTGAAGTTTGTGAATGAAAATACAATAAAAACAAGTGTTGGCTAATTGATTAGCACAAAACTTTGTATATTTTTATGTGCTAAATCATGTTATTTTAATTGCTATTGGGGATTAAATGATGGGAGTTAGGTTAATTGAGTTCTTAACGATGATATTTGGTGTTTGCAGTTAACAGGTGCTAAATGAGGCTTCTTAAGGCCTTCCCAAATCATTTGAGACAAATGAGGATGAAAATGTAGCTTGGGGATAGCTCAGGAGATGAGGAAATCAGAAAATCAAGAAGTCAGCCAAACCGTACCGGTACACGTACTGGTACGCTTTGCTTGATATGCCCAACTGCTCTGCAACTCATGTTTGCTGCTTTGAGGGTCCCACCAACAGACCTCCCATGCTCCCCTGACATGCCCACAACACTATTCATCCCTTTCACACCTTTGATTGCAAGTTTGGAGTCTAGGTGATCAATAAGGAGAGAGAAGAGAAGAGGAGCTGGGTGTGCAGACAAGCTCTGCAATCCCTCTGTCCAGCCATTCCTCCTGCATCCCTACAGATGGAGGTCACTTCTGAGTCTAGGGGCACCTCTCCAAACACGTTTTTGGAAGCCAAGCATTGGCATTCAGCCATTAGAGAGAAATAGATAGATATAGAGAGAGAGAGAGTCTGGGGAAGATGATGAATAGTGTTCTAGAGAGATAAACTTGAGATTTTTACATTTTCTTCATTACATTGTCCTGGAATCTGCTGTAAGAACTTTCCAAGCTTCATTTAATATCATTAATGTTGTTCTCCTTCAAGTTCATTGCTAGTTAATGCCCTTTGAAGCTTCTACCATTAATGCAACAAAGTTCTTCATTTTCTTAGCTGTAAAATGGGCTTTAAATGCACTCTCTTCTAGCTTATGTTTTCTTGCATTTATGTACTCTATAACTTCATCTCTTTGCAATGCTTTCTCATTACATTGTTGATTTCATTTCAAGCATGAGTAGCTAAATCTTTTAGTTGGCAAAACCAAGGGGAACCTCCACTTGGGTATGCCATTTCAACTCATTCTCCTCCCTTTTTCAGAGATCAATGGTTCGGTTTGACTGGGTTGAGGGTGGATAAATTGGTGAGTCTTTGATATTCCGTAGGCCTAGTCACGGTTTATGCTTAGATACTCACCCTTCTTATCCCCAGCTTCCCACGAAACAATCGTTCATTCATGCTCTATTTGAGGAGGGATTCGAGTTGAGATGGCATTCCTATTGGAGTAACCTCTTGGGCTTGCCAACATTTGTTTCTCATCTCATTTTTACCAAAGTACACATCACCAAACAACTTTCAACAAACAAAAGATTTTACACTTTCTTTTACTCAAAATCACCTTTCCCTTGGTTTACTTCCTTCCCCGTGGAAACGACCTTGGAATACCACCAAGTAAAACACGACTCGGGAAAGTCTCCTTGCGCTCGGGGAGCACTTTTGTACACACACACACAATTTTTGTGCATTCACAATTCATATTTTCATCATCTCATTTTCCTTCCTTGTTGCCCTTTCTTTTGACACTATCCCAAGGGAGAGTGATACTCCCCTTTATCCATACACTACACATTCTAAGGGATGGTTTTTAGAGGTTAGGAAACAACAACATTTTCCATCAAGCACTAATCTAAAGGGTTCATTCCAATGGGAATTCCAAATCAACTCGAAGCCTTCATCGAATAGAGCTTAGATGAACGATTGATTCGTGGGAAGCTAGGGACGAAATGGAGGTGAGGATCCAAGCATAACCCGTGACCAGGCCTACGGGATATCAAAGACTCACAACCGCATCCACTCTCAACCCAGTCAAACCGAACCATCGTACTCTGAGAGGAGGAACGAAAATGAGTTGAAATGGCACACCCAAGAGGAGATCTCCCTTGGATTAGCCAACTTAAAATCTAGCTACTCATGAAAGCAAGAAAGAAATACATAATGTAAAGAGACATGGTATTGAAATGGAGATTAAAACTTAACTTAAAGCAAGAAATCTTAAACTAAGAAGAAAAATATTCAATACCCATTTAAAACTTAAAATTGAAAATAACTTGCTGCAACAATGGTAAAATCTAGAACATGTAACTAAACTTGCAAAGTACTTGTAATAAATGACATTAAGGACATTAAATGAAGGTTACAAGAGTCTTACAATAAATTACAAGTGAAAGGATGGAAGAAAATGGAAAAATCTAAGTTTTCTATCTACTATTCATCATCTTCTTCCTTGGACTTTCTAAGCTTAGGTAGCCACTCCCTTAATCTTGTGTGAATGCTGAATATATGGAGTGTGAGAGCTCTGCATTTTCGTCCATGAGGGTCCCCCTAGGTGTGTGATAAGTCTCCCATCCATAGGAGGCTGAGTTGATGCATTGCACAGGCTAAGACAAGCCTAGCCTGCAACTCTCCTGGCTGTCCCCTTCTCTCCCATCCCCATTAATGCCATTGCCTTCAAAGTCTTCCACAAGGGTGTATGAATCATGTAAATGTGTAAGGGATGTCAGGGGACAAGTGGGGGAATCAATGGTGGGACCCCCAAGCAAGTGGAGCATGGTTTGCAGGTGTTTTGGGTTGTTCAGCAGACATTACCGGTACTGTGTACCGGTACCCCGAACTCTAGAGGCAGAACCGTACCGGTATTGCGTACCGGTACTGTTTCTACTGCGGACCAGTTTTCGTAGAATCATCATAACTTTTGATCCAACCGTTTGATTGAGCTGAAATGTTGACACAATACCGAAGACATCCAGATCTACAACTTTCATGTTTTGCAATGTTTTAGATTCGAAGCGGATGTTGAAAAAGGAGGAAAACTGAGGTACTACTACAAAAATGGTGTGGGTGCTGATGCCTATGTTACCAAACACCAATACCTCTTTGATTTCTTTCACTTTTAAGCCTCCAAATCCTCATGTAATATGTCCATCTCTTCACCACACATCCACACATAGTTGCAAGGTTCTAAAATCCATCATTTATGCTATAATTACCTGCAACATCGAAAATTCAACATTATTGACAACTTTGGCTAACTCTAAGTACTTAAATGCAAAAGTTGAGTTAAAATGCATGTAATGAGGCCTTCAAATATGCAATATTATGTGCTCATCATCGCGCCACACGCCCCCTTGTCCGGGTCCGTTTTCGCCCCGAAACGATTAATTTCATCCCGGTTTAAGTTCAAATTATTTTTATTTGAACTTTCCTTCAATTATAAGGAAATTTTATAAATTTTTATTTTTGGGGACGTTTGTGAGGTCACCCGACACCCTGTTGTCTCGTAAAACGTGAAAATCTGACTATCTCAGAATTCGACGAAAATTTTCTGGGCAACTCGGTTTCGCGATACGTATTCAATGGTGAAGTCCATTGCGTCATCCGAGCTCTAGGAAAATACGTATTTTAAGTCTGCATTATAGTGACAAATTACCGTTTTACCCTTTTTTAGAAAAAAGTTCAAATTTACCCGGGTTTTACACGGGCAATCCAGATTATGTATGGGGAAGGCCGCACAAATCATAAAGCAAGGGAATTTGACGGATAAGTACCGAATTTTGAATTTGATTACAGTGAATAGGCTGTTACCCCGAGCCTAGAAAAACCAGATATATACTGAGCAAGCCTACTTCTTATATGCCTTTGGGATGGGCCACACAATTGATCTTCCGAATGTTATTATGGATCAAATATTGATTATTGCGAAAGGAAAGAAACCCTCACTCCCATATGCTATGTTAGTTTCACAGTTATGCAGGGACAAGGGAGTGATCATAGATCCTTCGTGGCCGACAATGGAACATTTTGGGCCATTAAACAAGACATCTTTGAAGAAAAGTCATGGAGTTTAGCCTGAGGATCAACCTGAAGTACCTCCAGCACTGCAGGAGGAACCATTTTAAGGAGCTGAAGAATTTTTCCCACCAGAGAAGCTTATGTGAATCCCCGCTAAAATAACTAGATTCAACACGAAAAAGGAACCCAATATCGTTCTATGATCAGATTTGAATGATAGACCTCGACCTGTTGTTTACGACAAACAAGAACCTTGGTATATATGACCTCAACCCGTTGTTTGTTGCGAAACAAGAACCTTGGTATAAGGAAGACGCCACAAACGGTGGTGGAATTCCATTTGATAAGTCGTTGGTGAACGCCACGGGAAATCCCGATAAGTTCGTATAGTTCTTCAAAGAACCGTAGAGAAAACACTCTCCAAATTTGCTGAATAATTAATCTACCTTTTCATTGATTTAGACGCCTATTTATAGGCTGGCCATTACAAAGAAAAATTCCTAAAAATCCTAATTTGCTAAGGAAACAAATCCTAATCTACTAAGGAAACAAATCCTAATTTACTAAGGAAACAAATCCTAATCTGAGTTTATATTTTGACAATCCAAACCCAAATAAGAATAACTAAAGACTAAAACTCTTACTTGCCTAAAAAAGAAAAGAAAGACAATCAACCCTTTACTAGGCTGATCATACTCCTAAATAGACAAGGAAAGCCTTACTTTCCTAAAAAAAATTAATTGGCATGCAAGCCTTACAATCAGACCCAAAAAAGAGTAATTTAAAACATGCCCATTTATGCTTAGCCTTAGCAAGATTCTTCTAGAACTTGAATCATGTTGATGACTCTTCGTTGCCCAAGTGAATCATGCTCAATGGGCCTCCACAAATTTGCTTGAGTCCATGCCTCTTCAATCAGTCTGTTGAGTACATCTTTAAACTTCCTTGCTCGTGCTCTTGTAACCGGCCCAATTGGAACTTGAACTAGATCCCTTGAAGTTGTGCTATGATTTGCATCAGAAGCCTCAGCCACAAGACGATCAGCCGTATATACCAGTGGATGATAGGACAGACAGACAGATTCTACTAGGGTTGGAGACCAGTATCACCCAGCTAGATCAACGTATGGCTGGTTATGAGCAAAACCAGGCTGAAATATTGAAACTACTCAAAGAGCATTTTGGTGGAGGCCCATCTACTTCTTGATCAGAGACATTGGAGATTCTGTAGACCTTTGCTATCTCTTACTCATATTTTATTTCTGCACTTTGAATTTATTTTATGTTTTGAATGTTGGTTTTGAACTTGTTTTTGTTAATGAACATGTTTTTGTTAGTTAATGTAGAACTTATGTTTTTATAAGTTAGGAGGATTATTTCATAAAATTCACTATTAAATTAGGTTATTATTCTCATGCTTTGCAAGGATAGTCTTAATCTGATCACACAAGATTTTCATATTTTAGTTGTATAATATCTTAATATTTTTATTAAAACTTATTATTTTGAGCACAAATATATTTCTTTATTTTGAAAACCTTGTGAAATATTACATTATTTGCATATATAGTGGAGATGTAAAACCTATTGCAGAATTTGAGCCAATCTTTCTTGGAGAGATATTATGTGACACCCCAAAATTCGGGGGTCCCGTTGATAACCCATCAACCCGCGGAAACATCCGTGGATATCGCTTAGCCCGACACCACATCAAGAATATTATTAAGCCGGGATTATAACCCATAATGAAAATTCGGTTTAACATTCATTTGATTCAATTAAAGTTCCATACACTGTGGTTTGTACCCCATTAGGGTCCACTTTGATCATCTAAGGGAAGGAAATTCAAAGCCCAAAGATTTGGCAAAACAATTGAAAATTTCAGATTTTTGGAATGACTACCGGTAGCTGTTTATCGGCTACCGGTAGCCGAAACATTCTGGAGTTACGACTACCTGTTGTCTACCGGTAGCCGAAACCTTCTGGAGTTACGACTACCTGTTGGCTACCGGTAGCTGATACACACTGGACAGTCGACTACCGGTAGTTACCCATTGACTACCGGTAGTTGCTGCCCAGATTTGCTTTCTTGCTCCATTTTTCATTTCCAATTCATCCTAACTCAATTCCACCTCATCCAAGACATGTACAACTATATGTTTACATTTTGCACAAGATCCATACACGACCATTACAATCTATCCCATACAAATATAATTCAAAAAGGGAATGAAATAAGTTTGTTTATACAAAATTTACATGTAATAAACCATTGTAAAACAAAAGGTTTACAAAATCTTGAGATAAGGCCGCACTTAGGCCCCCTTCACCCTTGATGCTCTCCATGGGAGCCAATCGCCGGTGTAAACCCGACACCTGAAATTGTTTCCCGTATAGGGTGAGCACAACGCCCAGTAGAGATAAACCTATAGAGGTTACTCTTCCCCTAGATGCACATGCTCATGTAATCATCACATAAACATATAATTAATCATTTCTCATACTTATGCATTCTATGATGGAATGCAACAATGCTATGCCATGGAATGAAGTGACACTCACCCATGCATTTCAACCCGAGTCTTCACCGACTCACACAACACAATGCAACGCCAAAGTGTAATGCAACCCGTCTATTGACGGAAAAATCCTTCCAATGATCGTTATGAAATCCGATCATTATTGGAATCTACCCATTGAATGGGTGTTTTTATAACCAAATCCTTGTGTTTTCTTTGGGCAACGGATTTTCGGAATCACATCGCCGGTTCCGTACACCGTGTCACTTTTCTGGAATCTCACCGCCGGCCAAGTGACTCAACCAAGTGGTTTAGGGTTTTGCACCCAAGGAAGTCGCCATGCCCCTTCTTGCTATACCCAACACAAGTTTTCCTTATGCAACATGCGACTCAAAAAGGATCGTCGATCCAATTTCTCCCGAGCCCACATATCAAGCACCAAATAAGGTGTCGATTAAATCTATGCATCTCCCACACACCAACACTCATGCAATTGTCCCATGAATGTGATGCCATGATCATGCCCAATATGTAATGTATACTACATGAGCAATAATCAACACATATCTTCACATTCCATGGAATTTAAATCATAAGCATGTAAATTCCATAAACCATCATCAACAACATATCAATGAGCATATGTCAATACATCAATAACACATTCAAACATGTTATTCCAATGACCCCAAACAAATCATCTAAACAACCCACCAAGGCATATTATCAAACACCTCATAGGCACTAACATATTGTTTCATTTTAAGCAAAACAACAACTTCCAACACACAAAACATGCCTTCAATATCACCAAGTTATATAATGCATCACATATAACTTACACATATCAAATTTAGCTAGCAACAAGCCTAAGCTAATTTCATGCTCACCTTTCCATTCTCATAACCATAAACACATATATATATATACATATATACACATGCATATATATAGATACCCTTAAACTAGCTACACCTAAGGTAGAATAATCCAAGATAGGAATAACCCCTACCTCAATAGAGATGTAGGCAATCTCTATACACCAAAATCACTCAAAAACCAAGACTTTCCCCAAACTTCACCCTTGGATATTCGGTGAAACGCCTTGTTTTTGGTACGTAGTCGAAGCCCTCACCGCGTAGAGCAACTTTAATTCTTGGTTCTTGTTGATCCGAGCGACGGAGCTCCGGGAATCCAAGAGAGAAGACTTGAAGAATTGATTTTCTCTCTTTCTCTCTTCTCACACCTGAACCAGCCGGCCAAATGGGTATAGAATATCTGATTTTTCAGATATTTTGCCCCTTTTATACTTTTTAAGACTTGGCCCGAGTCGAGCCACATGTCCCCCACTTAATCGGGTCCGATTTTATCCCGAAACGATTTATTTGATCTCGGTTAACTTCAATTTAATTTTATTTGAACTTTAACTTAATTTTAAGGAAATTTAATATTTCTCGTTTTTGGGGACCTTTAAAAGGTCAATCGCCACGCAGTCGTCTCGAACTACGTGTAAAATCCGACTATCTCGGAATTCAACGAAATTTCTGGTGGTCACTAGAATTCGCGTTGCGAATCCGACGACGCACTCCGTTTCCTCATCCGAGGTCTAGAACATATGTATTTCAAATACGTGCAGTAATGGCAATTTACCATTTTGCCATTTTTCAGAAAAATTTCAAATTTTCCCGGGTTTCACATTCTCCCCCCCTTAAAAGAATTTCGTCCCTGAAATTCACATACACATATACATTTAATAGCATGCGTATGCAACAAGTAATGTACTCTCAATACCAAGCCGTAAGTATGAAAATGTACCTCTATCCTCAAACAGGAAAGGGTAATTGGCACGTATGGTGTCCTCACGCTCCCATGTTGCCTCCTCTACTCCCCGGTGCTGCCAAAGCACCTTCACTAGCCTCACGGTCTTGCCTCGCAAAACCTGTTCCCGGCTATCCATGATACGCACCGGTCCCTCCTCGAAGGTCCCATCTGTATCAACAACAAGCTCGCCCCAATCCACCACATGAGTCGGATCAGGTGTGTATTTCCGGAGCATAGAGACATGGAATACTGCGTGAACACCTGCTAAATCAGGCGGTAACGCCAATCGGTAAGCAACTGCACCAACCCTCTCGAGTACCTCGAAGGGCCCGATATATCTCGGAGACAGTTTTCCCCGCTTGCCGAACCTGACCACTCCTCTCGTAGGCATAACCTTCAAGAATACGTGATCTCCCACCTCAAACTCTAGAGGTCGCCGCCGTCTGTCGGCATAGCTCTTCTGCCTGCTCTGCGCCGTGAGAAGACGCTTCCGTATCAAATCCACCTTCTCTGAGGTGTCTCTAATCAACTCTGGACCCGTAGAGGGTCTCTCTCCAACCTCCGTCCAACAAACCGGAGATCTACAAGGCCTCCCATATAATGCCTCATAGGGTGCCATCTGTATGCTCGCCTGATAACTATTGTTATAGGCAAACTCTACCAAGGGTAAGTGATCTTCCCAGCTTCCCTTGAGGTCTAGGACGCATGCACGCAGCATGTCCTCTAGTGTCTGGATGGTCCTCTCAGACTGACCGTCCGTCTGGGGATGAAAAGCAGTGCTCATCATCAACTGAGTCCCCATGGTTCGCTGGAAACTCTCCCAAAAATGAGATGTGAATCTGGGATCCCGATCCGATACTATAGATACGGGCACCCCATGCAATCGGACAATCTCCTGTATATATAACCTACAGAATTCCTCCAATGTGAAGGTCATCCGCACAGCCAAGAAGTGTGCCGACTTCGTAAGCCGGTCCACTATTACCCACACCGCATCATGTCCCCGCGATGTCCGTGGCAAGTGAGTCACAAAATCCATCGTGACATGCTCCCACTTCCACTCAGCTACCTCCAAAGGCTGGAGTAATCCCGCTGGTCTCTGGTGTTCAGCCTTCACTTGCTGACATGTGAGACATCTACCAACAAATTCACCAACTTGTCTCTTCATCCCACTCCAATAATACTGGCGACGAAGATCATGATACATCTTCGTGCCCCCTGGATGAACCGCATAACGGGAACAATGAAATTCCCTAAGAATCTCCTCCCTTAGATCTGGAGATTGGGGAACCACAATCCTTCCCCTATACCGAAGACTACCATCCAAATGAATGGCCCAGCCCTCGTCACCTGTACCCGACTGCACCCGGTCCTTAATGGACACTATCTCTGGGTCTTGCCCCTGAGACTCAATCACTCTGCTCAGTAGGGAAGGCGTAGCCACCAAACTTCCCAAGGTACCCTGAGCCTGCCCCATGTAATGTAGCCCAAACTGTCCCACAGTTTCGAGCATTTCCCACTCCCGGGAAGCCATACTAGCCAAGACTCCCCTTGACTTCCGGCTAAGTGCGTCAGCCACCACATTTGCCTTACCAGGATGGTAATGCAACGTGAAGTCGTAATCTTCCAGAAACTCCATCCATCTGCGTTGCCTCATGTTGAGGTCCCGCTGTGTAAAGATGTACTTCAGACTCTTGTGGTCTGAAAACACCTCAAACTGCTCACCATACAGGTAGTGGCGCCAAGCCTTCAAGGCAAAGACAATAGCCGCCAACTCCATATCATGCGTAGGGTAATTCTGCTCGTGGTTCTTTAACTGTCGAGAACCATAAGCCACGACCCTCCCGGACTGCATCAACACACATCCGAGCCCGTCCTTAGAGGCATCACAATAGACTGTGTACCTCTGTCCCCTTTCTGGGACTATCAATATAGGAGCTGAAGTAAGCCTCCTCTTCAACTCCTGGAATGCCTTCTCGCAAGAATCATTCCACTCAAACTTAACCTCCTTCCGAGTCAACTTCGTCATAGGTGCAGCTAACCTAGAGAAGTCCTCGATAAACCGCCGATAATACCCAGCCAATCCCAAGAAACTGCGTATCTCGAAAATTGACTTCGGCCTCTCCCAATTCATCACCGCCTCGACCTTCTCCGGGTCTACGGATACACCCGAAGCCGACACTACATGTCCCAAAAACTTCACCTCAGTCAGCCAAAACTCACACTTGCTGAACTTGACATACAACTGATGGTCTCTCAAGATCTGAAGAACGATCCTCAAGTGACCCTCATGCTCCTCCTCAGACTTGGAATAGATCAAGATGTCGTCAACAAAGACTACGACAAATTGATCAAGGTAGGGTTGGAACACCCTATGCATGAGATCCATGAATGCCGCCGGGGCATTCGTCAATCCGAAAGGCATGACAGTAAACTCGTAATGCCCATACCGCGTTCTGAACGCCGTCTTAGGGATATCTGCCTCCCTAACCCTCAACTGATGGTAACCGGTACGTAGATCTATTTTGGAGTAGACCCGCGCCCCTCTCAGTTGATCAAACAAGTCATCAATCCTCAGCAAAGGGTACCTGTTCTTGATAGTAACCCTATTTAACTGCCGGTAATCTATGCAGAGTCGAAGGGTGTTGTCCTTCTTCTTTGCAAATAACACCGGAGCGCCCCATGGTGAGGTACTCGGTCTAATGAACCCCCTGTCCAACAATTCCTGCAATTCGACCTTGAGTTCTTGCAACTCAGCAGGCGCCATCCTATGTGGAGTCATAGAAATGGGCGAAGTGCCAGGATGTAACTCAATGGTAAAGTCTACATCCCTATGTGGAGGTAATCCTGGTAATTCATCCGGAAAAACATCCTCGTATTCACAAACCACTCGAGGTAGACCCAACTCCTGCCTCTCCTCGTTTTCTAGGGTAAGGCTTGCTAGCCAACCCATCAACTGCCCGTGCCATCGGGAGTCATACACCCCTTGGGGTAAAGCACCATGCTTGTCCCCCTGGAACTTGAAACAAACACCCTCAGGCGTATAAGCAGTGACCCTCTTCCGATCACAGTCAATAACAACACGGTGTGCCGTCAACCAATCCATTCCTAGGATGACATCGAACTCCGACATGTCCATGACCCTAAGGTCAACGGTGAGTAGAATCCCAGAGACCTCTAACTCACAGTCCCGACATATCTGACCAACCCTCACCCTAGCACCTAGGGGAGAACTCACATGCAATGGCTCTTCCAAGGTCTCAACCTCTAAGCCTAAGTCTTCCACACAAGATGCAGTAATAAATGAATGTGATGCACCAGAATCAAATAATACCCTAGCCCATAAACGAGAGAGTAGAAATGTACCCTGTATCACCGATTGGTCTGCTGGCTCGGTCTGAGGTATCATGGCGTAGACACGCCCCTGGGTTCCCGAAGTACCTGCTTGTGAACCCTGTCCTCGGCCTCGACCCAAACTCTGGCCCATCTGGCCTGATTGCGTGGCACTCGCACGTGATGTAGTAGGGGTCTGTGCAGCACCCTGGAACTGGTACTGGCTTCCCTGGCCCGTAGTGGGGTAGTGAGGAACATAAGGTGTCTGTGTGTGCCCCACTGAAGACTGGGACTGGGATGCCCCATAACTCTGGGATCCCTGCCTCTGAGGACAATCCCGCTTCATGTGCCCCGGTTGGTGGCAATGATAGCAAGTCCGTTGGCCTGCCTGGTAGGAAGGCCTCTGATTTCTCCCACCTTGGGAGGATTGACCCTGGCCTTGGCCTTGATAGCCACGGCTCTGCCCTTGCTGTCCCTGCGGAGTAGAAGTCCTCTGCCTCTTCCCCGTACTAGAAGAAGAGGATGGTCCCTCCTTCTTCTTGTCCTTAGTACCACCCTCGCGAATATTCCTCGCGTCATCCACCTCACGTTCAATTGCCATAGCCGTCGTGATCATTAAATCCAGATCTTGTAGGAGAAGACCTACAATTTTCCCCCGAATGGAAAGCTTCAAGCCTTCCTCAAACCTTCTTACCTTAGCCACAGCTGTGGCTACGTAATCATCGGCGAAACGTGCTAGTTCCTTGAATTTCGCCACGTATTCCATCACCGTCATGGTTCCTTGTTTCAATTCCAGAAACTCCCGGGCCTTTGCATGTCGCATGGCCGGTGGAAAATACTTGCCCATGAAGAGCTCCTTGAACTCTTCCCATGTCATAGTCTCAAGGTTTTTCGTGCCCGAGACCCAATCCCACCACACTTGGGATTCTCCTTCTAGCTGAAATGCAGCTAGTGTTATCTTACTGGCATCGGAAGTGATTCCCATTGCCTTCAAGATCTTCGTAACCTGCCGGAACCAATGGTCAGCCACCATAGGATCCGCCCCTCCCTTAAAAACTGGAGGTTTATGCGCTTTGAACTGTTGGAGGTTACTCATACCTCCCCGGTGCGCAACCGTAGCTGCCATCATGCCCATAGTCTCATTAAAGGCCTGTTGATCGAAGGCCGGTGGGGGTTGATTTGTTCTCCCACCGCCTCGGCGTCCCCTTCCTCGACTAGCCATCTACATTTGTCAGTTAGCAAACAAGTCTCACAAGGTATCCCAAAATCGGGATCAAGATTCGAAACTTTGAGAATTCTTCTCATTGTCTCACTAGCAATGCTTATGCCACCCACTAGTAGACATTTATACCATGAACCACTCCGTCCATTTCTTTTTCCGAACACAGGGTTTTGTTTTCTAACCTAATGTGTTCCTTTACATGTACATCCTACCATGTATACAATTCACATGTCATGTAGCACATAACATATAGCAAACAACCATTAACATGTAACTTTTAAACACACAAGATGAAATGTACAATGCATGCAATGGTCTAGACCCAATGCCCAACAAGCCCTAAGTAAATCGCATACCTAGGCTCTGATACCAAGCTGTGACACCCCAAAATCCGGGGGTCCCGTTGATAACCCATCAACCCGCGGAAACATCCGTGGATATCGCTTAGCCCGACACCACATCAAGAATATTATTAAGCCGGGATTATAACCCATAATGAAAATTCGGTTTAACATTCATTTGATTCAATTAAAGTTCCATACACTGTGGTTTGTACCCCATTAGGGTCCACTTTGATCATCTAAGGGAAGGAAATTCAAAGCCCAAAGATTTGGCAAAACAATTGAAAATTTCAGATTTTTGGAATGACTACCGGTAGCTGTTTATCGGCTACCGGTAGCCGAAACATTCTGGAGTTACGACTACCTGTTGTCTACCGGTAGCCGAAACCTTCTGGAGTTACGACTACCTGTTGGCTATCGGTAGCTGATACACACTGGACAGTCGACTACCGGTAGTTACCCATTGACTACCGGTAGTTGCTGCCCAGATTTGCTTTCTTGCTCCATTTTTCATTTCCAATTCATCCTAACTCAATTCCACCTCATCCAAGACATGTACAACTATATGTTTACATTTTGCACAAGATCCATACACGAACATTACAATCTATCCCATACAAATATAATTCAAAAAGGGAATGAAATAAGTTTGTTTATACAAAATTTACATGTCATAAACCATTGTAAAACAAAAGGTTTACAAAATCTTGAGATAAGGCCGCACTTAGGCCCCCTTCACCCTTGATGCTCTCCATGGGAGCCAATCGCCGGTGTAAACCCGACACCTGAAATTGTTTCCCGTATAGGGTGAGCACAACGCCCAGTAGAGATAAACCTATAGAGGTTACTCTTCCCCTAGATGCACATGCTCATGTAATCATCACATAAACATATAATTAATCATTTCTCATACTTATGCATTCTATGATGGAATGCAACAATGCTATGCCATGGAATGAAGTGACACTCACCCATGCATTTCAACCCGAGTCTTCACCGACTCACACAACACAATGCAACGCCAAAGTGTAATGCAACCCGTCTATTGACGGAAAAATCCTTCCAATGATCGTTATGAAATCCGATCATTATTGGAATCTACCCATTGAATGGGTGTTTTTATAACCAAATCCTTGTGTTTTCTTTGGGCAACGGATTTTCGGAATCACACCGCCGGTTCCGTACACCGTGTCACTTTTCTGGAATCTCACCGCCGGCCAAGTGACTCAACCAAGTGGTTTAGGGTTTTGCACCCAAGGAAGTCGCCATGCCCCTTCTTGCTATACCCAACACAAGTTTTCCTTATGCAACATGCGACTCAAAAAGGATCGTCGATCCAATTTCTCCCGAGCCCACATATCAAGCACCAAACAAGGTGTCGATTAAATCTATGCATCTCCCACACACCAACACTCATGCAATTGTCCCATGAATGTGATGCCATGATCATGCCCAATATGTAATGTATACTACATGAGCAATAATCAACGCATATCTTCACATTCCATGGAATTTAAATCATAAGCATGTAAATTCCATAAACCATCATCAACAACATATCAATGAGCATATGTCAATACATCAATAACACATTCAAACATGTTATTCCAATGACCCCAAACAAATCATCTAAACAACCCACCAAGGCATATTATCAAACACCTCATAGGCACTAACATATTGTTTCATTTTAAGCAAAACAACAACTTCCAACACACAAAACATGCCTTCAATATCACCAAGTTATATAATGCATCACATATAACTTACACATATCAAAATTTAGCTAGCAACAAGCCTAAGCTAATTTCATGCTCACCTTTCCATTCTCATAACCATAAACACATATATATATATACATTTATACACATGCATATATATAGATACCCTTAAACTAGCTACACCTAAGGTAGAATAATCCAAGATAGGAATAACCCCTACCTCAATAGAGATGTAGGCAATCTCTATACACCAAAATCACTCAAAAACCAAGACTTTCCCCAAACTTCACCCTTGGATATTCGGTGAAACGCCTTGTTTTTGGTACGTAGTCGAAGCCCTCACCGCGTAGAGCAACTTTAATTCTTGGTTCTTGTTGATCCGAGCGACGGAGCTCCGGGAATCCAAGAGAGAAGACTTGAAGAATTGATTTTCTCTCTTTCTCTCTTCTCACGCCTGAACCAGCCGGCCAAATGGGTATAGAATATCTGATTTTTCAGATATTTTGCCCCTTTTATACTTTTTAAGACTTGGCCCGAGTCGAGCCACATGTCCCCCACTTAATCGGGTCCGATTTTATCCCGAAACGATTTATTTGATCTCGGTTAACTTCAATTTAATTTTATTTGAACTTTAACTTAATTTTAAGGAAATTTAATATTTCTCGTTTTTGGGGACCTTTAAAAGGTCAATCGCCACGCAGTCGTCTCGAACTACGTGTAAAATCCGACTATCTCGGAATTCAACGAAATTTCTGGTGGTCACTAGAATTCGCGTTGCGAATCCGACGACGCACTCCGTTTCCTCATCCGAGGTCTAGAACATATGTATTTCAAATACGTGCAGTAATGGCAATTTACCATTTTGCCATTATTCAGAAAAATTTCAAATTTTCCCGGGTTTCACATTCTCCCCCCCTTAAAAGAATTTCGTCCCTGAAATTCACATACACATATACATTTAATAGCATGCGTATGCAACAAGTAATGTACTCTCAATACCAAGCCGTAAGTATGAAAATGTACCTCTATCCTCAAACAGGAAAGGGTAATTGGCACGTATGGTGTCCTCACGCTCCCATGTTGCCTCCTCTACTCCCCGGTGCTGCCAAAGCACCTTCACTAGCCTCACGGTCTTGCCTCGCAAAACCTGTTCCCGGCTATCCATGATACGCACCGGTCCCTCCTCGAAGGTCCCATCTGTATCAACAACAAGCTCGCCCCAATCCACCACATGAGTCGGATCAGGTGTGTATTTCCGGAGCATAGAGACATGGAATACTGCGTGAACACCTGCTAAATCAGGCGGTAACGCCAATCGGTAAGCAACTGCACCAACCCTCTCGAGTACCTCGAAGGGCCCGATATATCTCGGAGACAGTTTTCCCCGCTTGCCGAACCTGACCACTCCTCTCGTAGGCATAACCTTCAAGAATACGTGATCTCCCACCTCAAACTCTAGAGGTCGCCGCCGTCTGTCGGCATAGCTCTTCTGCCTGCTCTGCGCCGTGAGAAGACGCTTCCGTATCAAATCCACCTTCTCTGAGGTGTCTCTAATCAACTCTGGACCCGTAGAGGGTCTCTCTCCAACCTCCGTCCAACAAACCGGAGATCTACAAGGCCTCCCATATAATGCCTCATAGGGTGCCAACTGTATGCTCGCCTGATAACTATTGTTATAGGCAAACTCTACCAAGGGTAAGTGATCTTCCCAGCTTCCCTTGAGGTCTAGGACGCATGCACGCAGCATGTCCTCTAGTGTCTGGATGGTCCTCTCAGACTGACCGTCCGTCTGGGGATGAAAAGCAGTGCTCATCATCAACTGAGTCCCCATGGTTCGCTGGAAACTCTCCCAAAAATGAGATGTGAATCTGGGATCCCGATCCGATACTATAGATACGGGCACCCCATGCAATCGGACAATCTCCTGTATATATAACCTACAGAATTCCTCCAATGTGAAGGTCATCCGCACAGCCAAGAAGTGTGCCGACTTCGTAAGCCGGTCCACTATTACCCACACCGCATCATGTCCCCGCGATGTCCGTGGCAAGTGAGTCACAAAATCCATCGTGACATGCTCCCACTTCCACTCAGCTACCTCCAAAGGCTGGAGTAATCCCGCTGGTCTCTGGTGTTCAGCCTTCACTTGCTGACATGTGAGACATCTACCAACAAATTCACCAACTTGTCTCTTCATCCCACTCCAATAATACTGGCGACGAAGATCATGATACATCTTCGTGCCCCCTGGATGAACCGCATAACGGGAACAATGAAATTCCCTAAGAATCTCCTCCCTTAGATCTGGAGATTGGGGAACCACAATCCTTCCCCTATACCGAAGACTACCATCCAAATGAATGGCCCAGCCCTCGTCACCTGTACCCGACTGCACCCGGTCCTTAATGGACACTATCTCTGGGTCTTGCCCCTGAGACTCAATCACTCTGCTCAGTAGGGAAGGCGTAGCCACCAAACTTCCCAAGGTACCCTGAGCCTGCCCCATGTAATGTAGCCCAAACTGTCCCACAGTTTCGAGCATTTCCCACTCCCGGGAAGCCATACTAGCCAAGACTCCCCTTGACTTCCGGCTAAGTGCGTCAGCCACCACATTTGCCTTACCAGGATGGTAATGCAACGTGAAGTCGTAATCTTCCAGAAACTCCATCCATCTGCGTTGCCTCATGTTGAGGTCCCGCTGTGTAAAGATGTACTTCAGACTCTTGTGGTCTGAAAACACCTCAAACTGCTCACCATACAGGTAGTGGCGCCAAGCCTTCAAGGCAAAGACAATAGCCGCCAACTCCATATCATGCGTAGGGTAATTCTGCTCGTGGTTCTTTAACTGTCGAGAACCATAAGCCACGACCCTCCCGGACTGCATCAACACACATCCGAGCCCGTCCTTAGAGGCATCACAATAGACTGTGTACCTCTGTCCCCTTTCTGGGACTATCAATATAGGAGCTGAAGTAAGCCTCCTCTTCAACTCCTGGAATGCCTTCTCGCAAGAATCATTCCACTCAAACTTAACCTCCTTCCGAGTCAACTTCGTCATAGGTGCAGCTAACCTAGAGAAGTCCTCGATAAACCGCCGATAATACCCAGCCAATCCCAAGAAACTGCGTATCTCGAAAATTGACTTCGGCCTCTCCCAATTCATCACCGCCTCGACCTTCTCCGGGTCTACGGATACACCCGAAGCCGACACTACATGTCCCAAAAACTTCACCTCAGTCAGCCAAAACTCACACTTGCTGAACTTGACATACAACTGATGGTCTCTCAAGATCTGAAGAACGATCCTCAAGTGACCCTCATGCTCCTCCTCAGACTTGGAATAGATCAAGATGTCGTCAACAAAGACTACGACAAATTGATCAAGGTAGGGTTGGAACACCCTATGCATGAGATCCATGAATGCCGCCGGGGCATTCGTCAATCCGAAAGGCATGACAGTAAACTCGTAATGCCCATACCGCGTTCTGAACGCCGTCTTAGGGATATCTGCCTCCCTAACCCTCAACTGATGGTAACCGGTACGTAGATCTATTTTGGAGTAGACCCGCGCCCCTCTCAGTTGATCAAACAAGTCATCAATCCTCGGCAAAGGGTACCTGTTCTTGATAGTAACCCTATTTAACTGCCGGTAATCTATGCAGAGTCGAAGGGTGTTGTCCTTCTTCTTTGCAAATAACACCGGAGCGCCCCATGGTGAGGTACTCGGTCTAATGAACCCCCTGTCCAACAATTCCTGCAATTCGACCTTGAGTTCTTGCAACTCAGCAGGCGCCATCCTATGTGGAGTCATAGAAATGGGCGAAGTGCCAGGATGTAACTCAATGGTAAAGTCTACATCCCTATGTGGAGGTAATCCTGGTAATTCATCCGGAAAAACATCCTCGTATTCACAAACCACTCGAGGTAGACCCAACTCCTGCCTCTCCTCGTTCTCTAGGGTAAGGCTTGCTAGCCAACCCATCAACTGCCCGTGCCATCGGGAGTCATACACCCCTTGGGGTAAAGCACCATGCTTGTCCCCCTGGAACTTGAAACAAACACCCTCAGGCGTATAAGCAGTGACCCTCTTCCGATCACAGTCAATAACAACACGGTGTGCCGTCAACCAATCCATTCCTAGGATGACATCGAACTCCGACATGTCCATGACCCTAAGGTCAACGGTGAGTAGAATCCCAGAGATCTCTAACTCACAGTCCCGACATATCTGACCAACCCTCACCCTAGCACCTAGGGGAGAACTCACATGCAATGGCTCTTCCAAGGTCTCAACCTCTAAGCCCAAGTCTTCCACACAAGATGCAGCAATAAATGAATGTGATGCACCAGAATCAAATAATACCCTAGCCCATAAACGAGAGAGTAGAAATGTACCCTGTATCACCGATTGGTCTGCTGGCTCGGTCTGAGGTATCATGGCGTAGACACGCCCCTGGGTTCCCGAAGTACCTGCTTGTGAACCCTGTCCTCGGCCTCGACCCAAACTCTGGCCCATCTGGCCTGATTGCGTGGCACTCGCACGTGATGTAGTAGGGGTCTGTGCAGCACCCTGGAACTGGTACTGGCTTCCCTGGCCCGTAGTGGGGTAGGGAGGAACATAAGGTGTCTGTGTGTGCCCCACTGAAGACTGGGACTGGGATGCCCCATAACTCTGGGATCCCTGCCTCTGAGGACAATCCCGCTTCATGTGCCCCGGTTGGTGGCAATGATAGCAAGTCCGTTGGCCTGCCTGGTAGGAAGGCCTCTGATTTCTCCCACCTTGGGAGGATTGACCCTGGCCTTGGCCTTGATAGCCGCGGCTCTGCCCTTGCTGTCCCTGCGGAGTAGAAGTCCTCTGCCTCTTCCCCGTACTAGAAGAAGAGGATGGTCCCTCCTTCTTCTTGTCCTTAGTACCACCCTCGCGAATATTCCTCGCGTCATCCACCTCACGTTCAATTGCCATAGCCGTCGTGATCATTAAATCCAGATCTTGTAGGAGAAGACCTACAATTTTCCCCCGAATGGAAAGCTTCAAGCCTTCCTCAAACCTTCTTACCTTAGCCACAGCTGTGGCTACGTAATCATCGGCGAAACGTGCTAGTTCCGTGAACTTCGCCACGTATTCCATCACCGTCATGGTTCCTTGTTTCAATTCCAGAAACTCCCGGGCCTTTGCATGTCGCATGGCCGGTGGAAAATACTTGCCCATGAAGAGCTCCTTGAACTCTTCCCATGTCATAGTCTCAAGGTTTTTCGTGCCCGAGACCCAATCCCACCACACTTGGGATTCTCCTTCTAGCTGAAATGCAGCTAGTGTTATCTTACTGGCATCGGAAGTGATTCCCATTGCCTTCAAGATCTTCGTAACCTGCCGGAACCAATGGTCAGCCACCATAGGATCCGCCCCTCCCTTAAAAACTGGAGGTTTATGCGCTTTGAACTGTTGGAGGTTACTCATACCTCCCTGGTGTGCAACCGTAGCTGCGATCATGCCCATAGTCTCATTAAAGGCCTGTTGATCGAAGGCCGGTGGGGGTTGATTTGTTCTCCCACCGCCTCGGCGTCCCCTTCCTCGACTAGCCATCTACATTTGTCAGTTAGCAAACAAGTCTCACAAGGTATCCCAAAATCGGGATCAAGATTCGAAACTTTGAGAATTCTTCTCATTGTCTCACTAGCAATGCTTATGCCACCCACTAGTAGACATTTATACCATGAACCACTCCGTCCATTTCTTTTTCCGAACACAGGGTTTTGTTTTCTAACCTAATGTGTTCCTTTACATGTACATCCTACCATGTATACAATTCACATGTCATGTAGCACATAACATATAGCAAACAGCCATTAACATGTAACTTTTAAACACACAAGATGAAATGTACAATGCATGCAATGGTCTAGACCCAATGCCCAACAAGCCCTAAGTAAATCGCATACCTAGGCTCTGATACCAAGCTGTGACACCCCAAAATCCGGGGGTCCCGTTGATAACCCATCAACCCGCGGAAACATCCGTGGATATCGCTTAGCCCGACACCACATCAAGAATATTATTAAGCCGGGATTATAACCCATAATGAAAATTCGGTTTAACATTCATTTGATTCAATTAAAGTTCCATACACTGTGGTTTGTACCCCATTAGGGTCCACTTTGATCATCTAAGGGAAGGAAATTCAAAGCCCAAAGATTTGGCAAAACAATTGAAAATTTCAGATTTTTGGAATGACTACCGGTAGCTGTTTATCGGCTACCGGTAGCCGAAACATTCTGGAGTTACGACTACCTGTTGTCTACCGGTAGCCGAAACCTTCTGGAGTTACGACTACCTGTTGGCTATCGGTAGCTGATACACACTGGACAGTCGACTACCGGTAGTTACCCATTGACTACCGGTAGTTGCTGCCCAAATTTGCTTTTTTGCTCCATTTTTCATTTCCAATTCATCCTAACTCAATTCCACCTCATCCAAGACATGTACAACTATATGTTTACATTTTGCACAAGATCCATACACGAACATTACAATCTATCCCATACAAATATAATTCAAAAAGGGAATGAAATAAGTTTGTTTATACAAAATTTACATGTCATAAACCATTGTAAAACAAAAGGTTTACAAAATCTTGAGATAAGGCCGCACTTAGGCCCCCTTCACCCTTGATGCTCTCCATGGGAGCCAATCGCCGGTGTAAACCCGACACCTGAAATTGTTTCCCGTATAGGGTGAGCACAACGCCCAGTAGAGATAAACCTATAGAGGTTACTCTTCCCCTAGATGCACATGCTCATGTAATCATCACATAAACATATAATTAATCATTTCTCATACTTATGCATTCTATGATGGAATGCAACAATGCTATGCCATGGAATGAAGTGACACTCACCCATGCATTTCAACCCGAGTCTTCACCGACTCACACAACACAATGCAACGCCAAAGTGTAATGCAACCCGTCTATTGACGGAAAAATCCTTCCAATTATCGTTATGAAATCCGATCATTATTGGAATCTACCCATTGAATGGGTGTTTTTATAACCAAATCCTTGTGTTTTCTTTGGGCAACGGATTTTCGGAATCACACCGCCGGTTCCGTACACCGTGTCACTTTTCTGGAATCTCACCGCCGGCCAAGTGACTCAACCAAGTGGTTTAGGGTTTTGCACCCAAGGAAGTCGCCATGCCCCTTCTTGCTATACCCAACACAAGTTTTCCTTATGCAACATGCGACTCAAAAAGGATCGTCGATCCAATTTCTCCCGAGCCCACATATCAAGCACCAAACAAGGTGTCGATTAAATCTATGCATCTCCCACACACCAACACTCATGCAATTGTCCCATGAATGTGATGCCATGATCATGCCCAATATGTAATGTATACTACATGAGCAATAATCAACACATATCTTCACATTCCATGGAATTTAAATCATAAGCATATAAAATCCATAAACCATCATAAACAACATATCAATGAGCATATGTCAATACATCAATAACACATTCAAACATGTTATTCCAATGACCCCAAACAAATCATCTAAACAACCCACCAAGGCATATTATCAAACACCTCATAGGCACTAACATATTGTTTCATTTTAAGCAAAACAACAACTTCCAACACACAAAACATGCCTTCAATATCACCAAGTTATATAATGCATCACATATAACTTACACATATCAAAATTTAGCTAGCAACAAGCCTAAGCTAATTTCATGCTCACCTTTCCATTCTCATAACCATAAACACACATATATATATACATATATACACATGCATATATATAGATACCCTTAAACTAGCTACACCTAAGGTAGAATAATCCAAGATAGGAATAACCCCTACCTCAATAGAGATGTAGGCAATCTCTATACACCAAAATCACTCAAAAACCAAGACTTTCCCCAAACTTCACCCTTGGATATTCGGTGAAACGCCTTGTTTTTGGTACGTAGTCGAAGCCCTCACCGCGTAGAGCAACTTTAATTCTTGGTTCTTGTTGATCCGAGCGACGGAGCTCCGGGAATCCAAGAGAGAAGACTTGAAGAATTGATTTTCTCTCTTTCTCTCTTCTCACGCCTGAACCAGCCGGCCAAATGGGTATAGAATATCTGATTTTTCAGATATTTTGCCCCTTTTATACTTTTTAAGACTTGGCCCGAGTCGAGCCACATGTCCCCCACTTAATCGGGTCCGATTTTATCCCGAAACGATTTATTTGATCTCGGTTAACTTCAATTTAATTTTATTTGAACTTTAACTTAATTTTAAGGAAATTTAATATTTCTCGTTTTTGGGGACCTTTAAAAGGTCAATCGCCACGCAGTCGTCTCGAACTACGTGTAAAATCCGACTATCTCAGAATTCAACGAAATTTCTGGTGGTCACTAGAATTCGCGTTGCGAATCCGACGACGCACTCCGTTTCCTCATCCGAGGTCTAGAACATATGTATTTCAAATACGTGCAGTAATGGCAATTTACCATTTTGCCCTTTTTCAGAAAAATTTCAAATTTTCCCGGGTTTCACATATTCTACATCTACTCAAATAAGAATCTTCGATTCAACGGTAAATTTTCTTTAAATAATCTCATTAGCTTTGTTTTGATTATCACTCATTGAATTGTATTGTTAGCATTTTCTTTGAAAATTTTAATTAGAGATTATACAGGTGTATGATTTATGGGAAATGATCTTAGGCCATTTTTTGATTAATTTTGAGCCTTGATCATTTCTTTTACACAATTATCCTTAGTAAGCCGTGATTGAGCCTATAAGAGTATAAATTCTTTTCATGAAACCTGAGAAATACCCAAGCCACAGAAATATATATTAAACCTACCTTTGCTATCTAATTTTCTTGCACCCTCTTCTAAATCAATATGATACAGAAAAGCACAAGATGAAGAAAAGGTAAAAAATAATAAAGAAAAGAAAAGGATGATTACTGTTCAAAGAAAAAGAAATTTGTGAAAGAAATTTAAAGAGAAAAAGAAAGAAAGAAAAGAGCCAAGAAAGTAAAAAAAATGAAAAGGATAATGAAAGACTGTGCAAATCTTAGAAAGCTAGGAAGAGGTGTGTCACAATACTAAGAAAATATAGCTTTTGAATCCCATTGACATCGTTTCTTAAACCTAAACCAATGGCCACATTACAACCCTAAGAAAGTCCTTTTTGATTCCAGAAATCATGCATGTGTATTAATTCTATCGATCCAAAAAGGGAGAATGTTGATAATATGTTTAATGTGGTGTTAATATCTTTTCATGAGATTATGTCAAAATTCCAGTTCTATTCAAATAACCATTCTTTTGATATATTGCATGTGATATTACTTTGCTTTGAAAATAATATTCCAATCACATGTAATTTCTGGAGTGAATAGTCACTATAACATATGTGTATTCTTTGGTGAGTGTATTCTAGGAGAGGATTGACATCAAGTCTACCATGAAAGATAGTAATATTTCCTGAGTGATTTTAGAGATAAAGAAATCATTGCACACACACAAGTTTTTATAAAAATATATGGATAGTATTACAACTAACGTGTGTTCCTCTTATAGTGATCATAAAAAGGAAGTATTCTAGCAATGCAGAGGAATATTTGATTTAATTTTATTTGTGAAAAATATGAATTGTGAATTCCTAACAATTGAAGTTTGTAGGTAGCTTCACTGAAAACCTTCACGAGACAAAACTCGTCCACTAGGGATCACCTAGAGGTTTAACGGCTTGTTGCATATGCTAAATGCAATCGTGAGAATCTACGAAAGTGATTTTATTTTGTTAATTGTTTTTATTTACTAGGGACTAGTAAAGTTTAGGTTGGAGAGTGTGATTAAACCTAATTAGTATGTAAATTATAATAATTAAATAAGTCAATTATGTAAGTTAAAACAGTTAAAAATTGTAAATTAGGGTTAGTGCGTAAATCCGGGTTTATGTGTGTAATGTCAGAAATTTCAGGGTTTTTATGCAGAAATTGAGGGTAGCAATCTGCTAAAGCTTAAACTAGCAAGGAGGCAAGTGCAATATCAACAAAGAACATGCAAGAATATTGTGGAAGATCATCACCATAATCCAGAAATCCAGCACCGTCCGGACGGTGGTGATGGCGTCTGGACGGTTGCTTAAGGCGGTTCAGCTTTCTTCCTTCTTCCAGCATCTTCATTTTGCCCTATAAATAGGCTTGGCCAACTTCCTTAACCGAGAGCTTAGAGAGGGGGAGTCCTTAGAGAGCCTTGAAGAGAAATTCAAGCATATTTAAAGTGAGATTCAAGAATGCAAGGGGAGATCCTATCCAACCTATCTTCCAACCAGAATTATATTATTTCTAAATTTATGTTATACCTCTCTACTTGGAGAGTTGAACTTCCGCCACCTTTGTGTCTTAACTGATATTAAGTGTGGTTGTATTTCAACTATTCCTTGGGAAAGGAGTGTCAGTATTTTATTTAGTATTGTAATGAAACTTAACCGCACTTCTTGCTTGTTTATAGCAATGGGGTGTGAGTAGTTTACTTATACCCTTCAGTGAGGGGTGAACATATGTATATTATTGGTTAAGTTATGGAAATGTCGATGTTTAATTATGCTTATTGTTATATATACCTCCCTTAATTGATGGATGGTCATATTTATAATATGCTCATGGTCATGGACACCGAGCGATACTTAATATTCTATACCATACTATCTACTATTATATACTTCATGCATGATACACTGATGTACATAATTGGGTGTTACGTAAAAGTCGATTGATTGGTTATAGACGGGTTAAGTCTTGACATAGCCAATGCTTTCAATTCAATATGTGACCCGAAATTATGTCATCAGTGAATCATCAACCTGCCGGTTGAATATCTAAAGTGTTCCAACTGAATGGCTTGACCTTCTGGTTCACTAAGGATGTTTAACTGTTGCATGGTGCAAAGCTGTCAAACAAATAACCTAAGTGATCCTCCTGAATGGCTTGACCTTCTGGTACATAAGATAAAACTGCCCATTGAGTAATTCCAGTATTCCTCTTGAATGGATTGACCTTCTGGTTTACTTGAATTAGTCAATTATTGCATATACCTACCAGCTAACCTAAATAGTTGTCGTGTTATGGTTTCATATACATCAGACCTACTGGTTGACTTTCCAGTGACCTGTAAGTTAATTGTTGTAAGGTGGCATTTCCAGTACTTAATCAATATAAAGCATATGGGATCCTGGAACTGAAGGGTACCTTTCATATTATTGTCTTTTAACAGTTTACCTACGCATTTTATTTACGCAATTTATTTACTTAGTCTAGTTATCAATCTAAGCTCACCTCACAAGCTATCTCATGTTACACTACTTTAACAATAACTTCATTGTTCTTATTTTAAATTCCAATTATCAAAACTCTTCATGGGATCGATCTTGGACTTAAACCGAGAAAACTACAATTCGATCACTTATACTTGGGTGTATGATACAAAGCAGGTCACAAAACTGGTCGAATCAGTGGCCTACCCCAACGGAGCCGTGGAAATTACAAACCCCGAAGATGGCAAAACATTCAAGGTCAATGGCCAAAGACTTAAGCCATTGTTTGAGGGTTTTCAGGTTCAAATTGTGACGCCCCAAAAATCCAGGGGTCTGTTGATTTCCCATCAACCCGCAGAATGCCCGTGGATACCGAGTAACTCGATATCACAACTTTATGCCCCATTTACCGGGGTCCATAATTTAACAAAATTGGCAGAGTCTCCTTTGTACGAGGAGCTCTACCAAAAACACAACCTGTGCATCATAAAATAACAAGACCCATCTGAGGTCCAATATTCAACAATGACCACACCGGGTCCATTTATGAGTAAATATAGACCACACCGGGTCCATCTATCCACACTCATATAAACATGCAAGGTTATATTAAAATTAGTCCATAAAAGTCCAATTACAATTCTTTATATACATTACATGCCAAATTTTACAAACAAAAAGGATTAAAAGCCACAAGTAGGCTTTTCTTCAACCATGTGGCCCCGATTGTGAGCCGTCCGCCGGCGCATAACCCGCACCTGAAATGTTTCCCGTATAGGGTGAGCCAACGCCCAGTAGAGTATATCCTACAAACGCTACTCCCCACCTTAAATGCATATGCAATGTGTATATGCAACAATCAACACATTAATCCATTCAAGCATTCCTATCAAGAATATGCATCCAATGATAGGAATTCTATATCATGCCATGAAATGAGATGAGACTCACTTATGCAACTTCAACCCGATTCCTCGCCGATTCTCATAACACCATGCAATGCACTTGTGAAATGAACCGTCATTTGACGAAAAATCCATCCAATGATCGTTTGAAATAAAAGTTGTTTCATTATAAAACCAAATCATTGATGGGTGTTACTCATTGGATGAGTACTTTTATAAAACAAAATCTTGTATCTTGTTGGGCAACGGATTTTGGTATCTCAACCACCGGTTCCGTAAACACTAGCACTTTTCTGGAATTTCACCGCCGGGAAGTGCCTGAACCATGTGACCGGGTTTTGCACCCGAGGGAGAGTCTAGCCCTACTTGTTATACCCGACACAAGTTTTCTTCCATGCGACTCAAAGGGGATCTTCGATCCACATTTTTCCGAGCCCATAGACCAACTACCAAACAAGGTGTTTGATCAACCATGCATCTCACACACACACACACACCCATACACATGCCTAAGCCCATGGATGGGATGCCTCCGTGCAAATGCAATATAATGTGCCATTGCATATCAATGTCATGTCTCATATGTAATGAATGTCATATGTACAACTTAAACAATATATCAACATCTATGAAGCACGGATACTTCGTTGAGGTTGACGTATCCGTATCGGATACTTTACGGATACGATACTCGTCGGATACTCGTCGGATACGTATCGGATACACCTTCTACGTATCCGATAATAATTAAATATTAGGATACTTCACGGATACTTTTGTAGTCGACCAACATATATAATTTTTTAGTTGAACTTTTAACATCTCTTTTCGAATTTATATACCATACAATACATTAACAAAAAATTCATATTACTTCAAAGGTACATGAGTGTTTTTTAAGTATTATCTAAAATTACATGTCAAAAGAGTATAAAATAAAGTTATTACATTATAATTTTAGCAAAATTACTTCTAAATACTAGGTAAATATTAGCTTTGATTCCTTTAATTTGTCACTTCACTTTGTGAATATACCACAGCGATACGATATATATTTTCTTGAAACTAAAAAGAATTACTAATTTTTCTTATTATATGTTAAAGAACTACCAAAATATATAAGTATTAAGTTGGTTGAAAATAATAAAAATATTTTATTATAGCCGTATCTTGGTCGTACCCGTATCCTACTTTTTTAGACTTTGTCGTATCGCTGTATCCGTATCGTATCGTACCCGTATCCCGTATCCGTATCCGTGCTTCATAGATCAACATGTATCATGGACAATTATATCATAGGCATATAATCTCCAAACTTTCATCTCAATGTCAAAACATCAACTAGCATGTATCAACATTTATATTCAACAAAATTGACAAGCATGTTATTACATAATCGGCTAATAACACACTTAAATAACAAGGCGCATGATAACACATAACAACCCACAAAAAATCAGCCCAAAACAGTCCGTAAAGTGACCTAAAAACAATCCTTAAAGTGGCTTAAAAACAGTCCACAAAGTGGCCTAAAAACAGTCCGCAAAGTGGCCTAAAAACAGTCCGTAAGGTGGCCTATATGCAGTCCGCAAAATGGCTTAAAAACCGTCTACCTTTGGGCACCAAAAACAGTCCACTTTTTCGCCCAAAATCAATTCATTCTTCCATCCAAAAACGGTCACAATTTTAGCCCAAAAAATAGGCCTAAAACAGCCCCTTAAACAATCAAAAAATAGCCCCATGATTTCAACCCAAAAAAGGCCATATAACAGCCCCTAAAACAGTCTATAAACAGCCATATATCAATCCAAAATACAGCCATGTTTCAGTCAACAAAACAGCCCCTTAAGGTAGGAGTAAAACCCAAGTAGGAAGAACCCTACCTCTTGTAGTGTAGAATGAAGGCTAGAGCTTCAAGAACACCTCCAAAACATCCAAAACTCTTGATTTCCCCAAAGTCTCCTCTTGGATCTTCGGTGAAATCACTCGTTCTTGGTACGTAGACGTAGCCCTCGTCGCGGTGATCAACTTTAACTCTTGGTTTGAGTTGATCCGAGCGACGGAACATCTTGGATTGAAGCTTGGAGTTCAAAGCTTTTTCTCTTCTCTCTCTTTCCTCTCTATGGCCGGCCAAAGAAGACTTGAATAAGGTGAGAATATCTGATTTTTTCAGATATTTGCCCCTATTTATACCCCCTTAATGTGCGGTCCAAATTGTACCGCATATTTCTGACTTTCGGATCCGTTTTTTCGTCCAGAAACGATTCATTATATCTCGGATTAAGTTCAAATCAATTTTATTTGAACTTTAACTTAACTTTAAGAATATTTTATAAAATCTATATTTGGGGACTTTTGTGAGGTCATTCGCCACGCAGTTGCGTCGAACGACGTGCAAAAATTCGACTCTCTCGGAATTCGACGAAATTTGACAGGGTGACTAGATTTCGCGATACGAATTCAACGGCGAACTCCGTTTCCTCATCCGAGCTCTAGAACATGAATATTTTAAATACGCATTAGGGTGACAAATTACCATTTTGCCCTTTTTCAGAAAAAGTTCAAATTTGCCCGGATTTTACATTCTTCCCCCCTTAAAAAAAATTTCGTCCCCGAAATTCACACACATATACATGCAATCACATGCGCATGCAACAGTCATATAATACATAATGACAACAAGAATGTACCTCCATCCTCAAATAGGAAAGGATAATTGGTACGTATAGTGTCCTCATGCTCCCATGTTGCCTCCTCCACTCCTCGGTGTTGCTACAGCACCTTCACTAGCCTCACGGTCTTGCCTCGCAAAACCTGATCCCGGCTATCCATGATACGTATCGGTCCCTCCTCGAAGGTTCCATCTGCATCAACGACAAGCTCGCCCCAATCCACCACATGAGTCGGATCTGGAGTATACTTCCGGAGCATAGAGACATGAAATACCACATGAACACCCGATAGATTTGGCGGTAACACCAATCGGTAGGCAACTGTACCTACACTCTCGAGTATCTTGAAGGGCCCGATATACCTCGGCGACAGCTTTCCCCACTTGCCGAACCTGACCACTCATCTCTTAGGCATTACCTTCAAGAAGACATGATCTCCTACCTCAAACTCTAGAGGTCGTCGTCGCTTGTCAGCGTAGCTCTTCTGCCGACTCTAGGCCGTGAGAAGACGCTTTCGTATCAAGTCTACCTTCTCCGAGGTGTCCCTAACAAATTTCAGCCCCGTAGCGGTTCTTTCTCCCACCTCCATCCAACAAACCGGAGATCGACAAGGCATCCCATATAGTGCCTCATAGGGTGCCATCTGTATGCTCGCCTGATAACTGTTGTTGTAGGCGAACTGCACCAAGGGTATGTGTTCTTCCCAGCTACCCTTGAGATCTAGGACGCATACCCTTAGCATGTCCTCTAAGGTCTGGATGGTCCTCTCCGACTGACCGTCCGTCTGGGGATGAAAAGCAGTACTCATCATCAATTGTGTCCCCATGGCTCGTTGGAAACTCTCCTAAAAATGAGCCGTAAACCTGGGATCCCGATTCGATACTATAGATACGGGTACCCCATGCAACCAGACAATCTCCCGTATATATAACTTGTAGAATTCCTCCAGTGCGAAGGTCATCCGCACCGCCAAAAAGTGTGCCGGCTTACTACCACCCATACCGCGTCATGTCCCCGCGATGTCCGTGGCAAGTGGGTCACAAAATCCATCGTGATATGCTCCCACTTCCACTCAGCTACCTCCAAGGGCTGGAGCAAACCTGCTGGTCTCTGGTGTTCAGCCTTAACCTGCTGACACGTTAGACATCGACTGACAAAGTCGCCAACTTGCCTCTTCATTCCACTCCAGTAATACTGGCGACGAAGATCATGATACATCTTCGTGCCCCCTGGATGAACCGTAAAACGGGAGCAGTGAAATTCCCTAAGGATCTTCTCTCTCAGATCTGCCAACTGAGGAACCACAACCTTTCCTCGATACCGAAGACTACCATCCGAGTGAATGGCCCAGCCCTCGTCACCTATACCTACCTGTACACAGTCCCAGATGGACAATAGTTCTGTGTCCGGACTCTGGGACTCAATCACCCTGCTCAGTAGAGAAGGCGTAGCCACCAAAGTCCCCAAAGTACCTTGAGCCTGACCCATATAACACAGCCCGAACTGTCCCACAGTCTCGAGCAACTGCTACTCTCGGGAAGCCACACTAGCCAACTCCCCGTGACTTTCGGCTGAGTGCATCAGCCACCACATTTGCTTTACCGGGATGGTAATGCAAAGTGAAGTCATAATCTTCGAGGTACTTCATCCACCTGCGTTGTCTCATGTTGAGGTCCCGTTGTGTAAAGATGTACTTCAGACTTTTGTGGTCTGAAAACACCTCGAACTGCTCACCGTACAGATAGTGGCGCCAAGCCTTCAAGGTAAAGACAATGGCCGCCAACTCCATGTCATGTGTGGGGTAATTCTGCTCGTGGTTCTTTAACTGCCGAGAACCATAAGCCACTACCCTCCCGGACTGCATCAAAACACATCCAAGTTCGTCCTTAGAGGCATCACAATACACGGTGTACCTCTGTCCCCTTTTCGATACTATCAGAATAGGAGCTGAAGTAAGCCTCCTCTTCAACTCCTGGAATGCCTTCTCACACGAGTCATTCCACTCAAACTTGACCTCTTTTCGGGTCAACCTCGTCATAGGTGCAGCTAATCGAGAGAAGTCCTCAATGAACCTCCTGTAGTACCCTGCCAATCCCAAGAAACTGCGTATCTCGAAGACTGACTTCGGCCTCTCCCAATTCATAACTGCCTCGACCTTTTTCAGGTCCACGGATACACCCGAAGCCGACACTACATGCCCCAAGAATTTCACCTCAGTAAGCCAAAATTCACACTTACTAAATTTGGCATACAACTGATGGTCTCCCAAGGCCTGGAGAACAATCCTCAAGTGACCCTCATGCTCCTCCTCAGACTTGGAGTAGATCAAGATGTCGTCAACGAAAACCACAACGAACTGATCTAGGTAGGGTTGGAACATCCTTTGCATGAGATCCATGAATGCCGCTGGAGCATTCGTCAATCCGAATGGCATCACTGTGAACTCAAAATGCCCATACCACGTCCAAAACGCCGTCTTAGGGATATCCGCCTCCCTAACCCTCAACTGATGGTAACCGGTGCGGAGATCTATCTTGGAGTAGACCCGTGCCCCTCTCAGCTGATCAAACAAGTCATCAATCCTCGGCAAATGGTACCTATTCTTGATAGTAACCCTATTCAACTGCCGGTAATCTATGCATAGTCGAAGGGTTTTGTCCTTCTTATTTGCAAATAACACCGGAGCGCCCCAAGGTGAGGTACTTGGTCTAATGAATCCCCTGTCCAACAATTCCTGCAATTGGACTTTGAGTTCTTGCAACTCAGCAGGCGCCATCCTATGTGGAGTCATAGAAATGGGCGAAGTACCGGGGTGCAACTCAATAGTGAAGTCTACATCCCTATGTGGAGGTAATCCCGGTAGTTCATCCGGAAAAGCATCCTCATAATCACACACAACCCGAGGTAGACCCAACTCTTGTCTTGCCTCGTCCTCTAGGGTAAGGCTTGCTAGCCAACCCATCAATTGCCCGTGCCATCTAGAGTCGTACACGGCTTGAGGTAAAGCATCGTGCTTTGCCCCCTGGAATTTGAAACAAACACTATTAGGTGTATAAGCAGTGACCCGCTTCCGATCACAATCAATGACGACTCGGTGTGCCGCCAACCAATCCATTCCCAAGATTACATCGAACTCTGACATGTCCATAACCCGAAGGTCCACGGTGAGTAGAATCCCTGAGATCTCTAACTCACACCCCCGACATATCTGATCAACCCTCGCCCTAGCACCTAGGAGAGAACTTACATGCAATGGCTCTTCTAAGGTCTCAACCTCTAAGCCCAAGTCTTTCACACAAGATGCAGCAATAAATGAATGTGATGCACCAGAATCAAATAATACTTTAGCCCATAAGCGAGAGAGTGGAAATGTACCTTGTACCACTAACTGGTCTGCCGGCTCAGTCTGAGGTATCATGGCGTAGACACGCCCCTAGGTCCCCGAAGTTCCAGCTTGTGAGCCCTGCCCTCGGCCCCGACCCATACCTTGGCCCATCTGGCTTGCTTGCGGAGTTCCCGCTCGTGAAGTGATAGGAGCCTGTGCAACACCTTGGAACGGATATTGGCTTCCCTGGCCCATAGTGGGGTAGGAAGGAGTGTAGTGAGACTGTGAATATCCCACTGATGGCTGGGACTGAGACGCCCCCTGACCCTGGAATCCCTGCCTCTGAGGACAATCCCGCTTCATATGCCTCGGTTGGTGGCAATGATAGCAAGTCCGTTGGCCTACCTGAAAAGGAGGCCTCTGATTTCTCCCGCCTCGGGAGTACTGACCTTGACCTTGGCCTTGATAGCCGCGGCCCTGCCCTTGATGCCCCTGCGGAGCAGAAGTTCTCTGCCTCTTCCCCGCACTAGAAGAAGAGGATTGACCCTCCTTCTTCTTGCCTTTACCACCCGCTTCCCGGATGTTCCTTGCATCATCAATCCCTCTCTCAATGGCCATAGCTGTCGTGACCATCGTGTCCAAGTCTTGTAGAAGAAGACCCACAATTTTGCCCCGGGTGGACAACTTCAAGCCCTCCTCAAACTTACGTACTTTGGCCATGTCTGTGGCCACATAATCGTCGGCGAAACGGGCTAATTCAGTGAACTTAGCCAAGTATTCCATCACCGACATCGTTCCTTGCCTCAAGTCTAAGAACTCCCGGGCCTTTGCGTGTCGAGCAGTTGCTGGGAAGTACTTACCCATGAAGAGTTCCTTGAACTCTGCCCAAGTCATTGTCCCCAAGTTCTTTGAGGTCTTGATCCAATCCCACCACACTTGGGATTCTCCCTCTAGCTGAAAAGTAGCTAGGGTTATCTTCGTAGCATCGGAGGTGATCTCCATTGCCCTTATGACCTTGTCTATTTGCCGGAACCAATGATCAGCTACCATCGGGTCCGCCCCTCCCATGAAGATCGGAGGCTGATGTGCCTTGAACTTCTGGAGATGACTTGAGCCTCCTTGGCCCCCACTTGCACTAGCCTGTGCAATGATAGCTGCTGTAGCACTGGCCTGTGCAATAGTAGCTGCCGCAGTACCAATAGCCTCCATGAAGGCTTGTTGGTCAAAGGCCGGTGGTGGTTGGTTGTTGTTCCGTCCACCCCGACATCCCCTTCCTCTAGTTGCCATCTACACACACATGAGATAGTAATAAACCAACAACTCCCAAAGTTAGGGATCAAATACAAACGTTGAGAATTCTCTCATTGTCCCCCTAGTAGAATATGTGTCACATACTAGTAGACGTTTAACCCTTGAACTATCCCGTTCGAACTCCCAAGGTTATGTTTTCTAACCCTAGTGTTCCTCTTTTCTATATTCTATCATGCATATAAATCACATAACACATAGCACATACCATGTGGCAACTAAAACACATAACATGAAATGCACAATGAATGTCATGGTCTAGACCCACGCCCAATTAAGCCCTTGGTAAATCGTATACCTAGGCTCTGATACCAAGCTGTGACGCCCCAAAAATCCAGGGGTCCGTTGATTTCCCATCAACCCGCGGAATTCCCGTGGATACCGAGTAACTCGATATCACAACGTTATGCCCCATTTACCGGGGTCCATAATTTAACAAAATTGGGCAGAGTCTCCTTTGTACGGGGAGCTCTACCCAAAGCACAACCTGTGCATCATAAAATAACAAGACCCATCTGAGGTCCAATATTCAACAATGACCACACCGGGTCCATTTATGAGTAAATATAGACCACACTGGGTCCATCTATCCCCACTCATATAAACATGCAAGGCTATATTAAAATTAGTCCATAAAAGTCCAATTACAATTCTTTACATACATTACATGCCAAATTTTACAAACAAAAAGGATTAAAAGCCACAAGTCGGCTTTTCTTCAACCATGTGGCCCCGATTGTGAGCCGTCCGTCGGCGCATAACCCGCACCTGAAATGTTTCCCGTATAGGGTGAGCCAACGCCCAGTAGAGTATATCCTACAAACGCTACTCCCCACATTAAATGCATATGCAATGTGTATATGCAACAATCAACACATTAATCCATTCAAGCATTCCTATCAAGAATATGAATCCAATGATAGGAATTCTATATCATGCCATGAAATGAGATGAGACTCATTTATGCAACTTCAACCCGAGTCCTCACCGATTCTCACAACACCATGCAATGCACTTGTGAAATGAATCGTCATTTGACGAAAAATCCATCCAATGATCGTTTGAAATAAAAGTTGTTTCATTATAAAACCAAATCATTGATGGGTGTTACTCATTGGATGAGTACTTTTATAAAACAAAATCTTGTATCTTGTTGGGCAACGGATTTTGGTATCTCAACCACCGGTTCCGTAAACACTAACACTTTTCTGGAATTTCACCACCGGGAAGTGCCTGAACCATGTGACCGGGTTTTGCACCCGAGGGAGAGTCTAGCCCTACTTGTTATACCCGACACAAGTTTTCTTCCATGCGACTCAAAGGGGATCTTCGATCCACATTTTTTCGAGCCCACAAACCAACCACCAAACAAGGTGTTTGATCAACCATGCATCTTACACACACACACACCCATACACATGCCTAAGCCCATGGATGGGATGCCTCCATGCAAATGCAATGTAATGTGCCATTGCATATCAATGTCATGTCTCATATGTAATGAATGCCATATGTACAACTTAAACAATATATCAACATGTATCATGGACAATTATATCATAGGCATATAATCTTCAAACTTTCATCTCAATGTCAAAACATCAACTAGCATGTATCAACATTTATATTCAACACAATTGACAAGCATGTTATTACATAATCGATGCTAATAACACACTTAAATCACAAGGCGCATGATAACACATAACAGCCCACAAAAAATTAGCCCAAAACAGTCCGTAAAGTGACCTAAAAACAATCCTTAAAGTGGCTTAAAAACAGTCCGCAAAGTGCCCTAAAAATAGTCCACAAAGTGGCCTAAAAACAGTCCGCAAAGTGGCCTAAAAACAGTCCGTAAGGTGGCCTATATGCAGTCCACAAAATGGCTTAAAAACCGTCCACCTTTGGGCACCAAAAACAGTCCACTTTTTCGCCCAAAATCAATCCATTCTTCCATCCAAAAACGGTCACAATTTCAGCCCAAAAACAGGCCTAAAACAGCCACTTAAACAAGCATAAAACAACCCTCTTAAACAAGCATAAAACTGCCCCATGATTTCAACCCAAAAGAGGCCATATAACAGCCCCTAAAACAGTCTATAAACAACCATATATCAGTCCAAAATGCAGCCATGTTTCAGTCAACAAAACAGCCCCTTAAGGTAGGAGTAAAACCCAAGTAGGAAGAACCCTACCTCTTGTAGTGTAGAATGAAGGCTAGAGCTTCAAGAACACCTCCAAAACTTCCAAAACTCTTGATTTTCCCAAAGTCTCCTCTTGGATCTTCGGTTAAATCACTCGTTCTTGGTACGTGGACGTAGCCCTCGTCGCGGTGATCGACTTTAACTCTTGGTTCGAGTTGATCCGAGCGACGAAACGTCTTGGATCTTGGATTGAAGCTTGGAGTTCAAAGCTTTTTCTCTTCTCTCTTTCCTCTTTATGGCCGGCCAAAGAAGACTTGAATAAGGTGAGAATATCTGATTTTTCAGATATTTGCCCCTATTTATACCCCCTTAATATGCGGTCTAAATTGTTCCGCATATTTTCGACTTCCGGATCCATTTTTTCGTCTCGAAACGATTCATTATATCTCGGATTAAGTTCAAATCAATTTTATTTGAACTTTTACTTAACTTTAAGAATATTTTATAAAATCTATATTTGGGGACCTTTGTGAGGTCATTCGCCACGCAGTCGCCTCGAACGACATGCAAAAATCCAACTCTCTCGGAATTCGACAAAATTTGACAGGGTGACTAGATTTCGCGATACGAATTCAACGGCGAAATCCGTTTCCTCATCCGAGCTCTAGAACATGAATATTTTAAATACGCATTAGGGTGACAAATTACCATTTTGCCATTTTTCAGAACAAGTTCAAATTTGCCCGGATTTTACACAAATGGTGGAGGAGGAGTTAGTGGATCCAGTTTACCCGGAGGTTGTTGACGAATAACTGTTCAAATAGATTATAGTGTACAGTTTCTTTCTTTTATCATTTACTTTACCAGTTAATTTGTTTACTTACTTTCATCTTTGCATAGTATTTTCTTTTCAAATGTGCAGATTGTGGTGTTTTTGTCAAAGTTCATTACGAGGTGTTCTCTACCCTTATCTTTTTAAGTCCTTCATTGCATTCTATATTCTTTTTGTTGCATTGAGGACAATGCATGGTTCAAGTTGGGGGGTGAGGTGCACCATTTGCATGATACACCAAAAGTTTTGTTGTTGATAATACCATTTTGTGGTGAAATTCATCATTCACATATTGAACCAATTTTTTTGTAGAGTATTTGCAAAATATGTGAAAAATTTGAAATTTTTTTTGAAAAATATCTGAATGTCGAACCATATTCCCCTATTCACAGTGTTATGGGTTAAATGATTGCTTGATCTTTACTTTGAACTTTGAATATATGAGCACATCATTGAAGTTTATCCTATGCCTGAGTATCACTTATGTGTTTTCTTTTGAACTCAACCATAGTGCACCACGAACATGTAATTGTGGTAATTTACGAATTGGATTCACTTTTTAGTGCTTGACATGCATAATGGAGATGAAATAAGTCCTTGTGTGAGCTTTAGTGCCGATCCTTATTGGAGGGAACTTACATTTACTCAAAAGAACAATTTTTTCAAATTCAAAATATGTTCAATAATCTCATTATGCTTGCTTTAGTTAGAGTGCATGTGGATAGTTGATTGACTTTGTCTTGAAATGCCAACATGCCTCCCCATGCTTATCTAGAAATGATCTTAGGCCATCTTTGAATTGTGTTAAGCCTTAGCCTTTTTCTTGTGAAAAAATTATCCCTAGTGCCATGATTGAGCCTTATTTGAAAATTTGTTTTCATGCCATACAATTGACCAAGCTAGTGCAAAATGATAAAAATTTACCACACCTTGGTTGTTTCGAGAATTGATTGTGATTGATCACAAAGGGAAGAAAATGTGGTGAGGAAACCCAGAAAAAGGGATAAATGGTGCCGAATTCAAAATTTGAATGAAAAAGAGAAAGAAGACCCAAGAAAAAGGAAAAAAGTGGTTGAAAAAGAAAAGAAAAAAATGAAGAAGAAAAGAAAGAAACAAAAAGTGAAGTGAAGGTGTAAATCTGAAAAATTCTGCAAAAAAAGGAGATTTTGGTAATAAAGGTTAATGCCCTCGGAATAACCCTTTTTGTCTTCTTTGATCCTTCATTTCACTCAGCCCAAAGTATCACCCCCAAGGCCTCATTACAACCCTTGAAAGCCCTAAATGATCTAGAGGAAGCATGGTGTAAGCATACTTTAAATGAAAGAGAAAAGTTGATTTTGCTATCTAGTGCCCTAACATTCCATTCATGAGATTATGCCAAGTTTGTTTCAATTGTTAAGAATGTGCATCATTTTGGTATTATATATGAGTTTTTCGGTTTGTGCACAAGATTCCACCTCACATATACACATGGAGAGATGCCAGGATAATCATTGTGTTATTCATTTTTGAGAGAAACTCTTGGTGAGTTTTTGCATCAAAGCTGAATTTGGATAGCCAAGTGAATGTGAATACCTTTGTGTAAATGCTTAAATTGCATGTCCATTTCACACACACACACACACACACACGAGTTTGAAAATAAATGTGTAGGTGCATACTCTAGAATAGCATTTAAAGCCATGGTGTTGCTCATGTGTATTTAGTTCGAGTATTTGAATTATGTGTCAGGCTGCCCTATGCTTGTGGTATGGGGGAATATTGCTCAAACTTTTGATATTGGGAAGAATTAGGAGTTCCATTACCATTTAAATCTATGCTTTGCATTTGGGTATTCATTTTGGTAGTTAAATTTAGAAGTCCATGTCTTGTGTTTTGAAAGCATCGAAATTTTAAATCACATTGCAATTTCGTAAATGATTTTGGGTATGGTCACTCAATTATGGTTCATATGGGTAGATTAGGTTTTTGGTGGAGTAGAGGTTGTAAATAGGTTGGTAGAATGTGTAGAGGTTGAATAAAATTGGAGTGGAAATGAAAATAGGAGCACGGGGAATTTTTTGGAAAAAGCTAAAATCTACTGGTAGATGTTGGACAAAAACCTACCTGTAGGAATTTTTCAGTGCACAAAACCTACTGGTAGGTTTTAATCGTTCTACCGGTAGGTTTTGCCCAGAAAACCTGGAAACGTGGGTTTTAAGTCTGATTTTTCGGAAAACTCTTCACTTTCTCCTCTACTCACGATCTTTCAAGCTCACTCGTCTCCCTCAAAACTTTTCAAACCCTCAAAGAACCCCTACCCATCCATCAAATCCCTCAATTTCCATCCCTAATGTTGATTTTTGCTTGGATTTCACTGCAATTGGTTGGGATTTCTCCACAAAACCCTAGTTTTCTCAAAATTTCCCCCAAATCCACTTCACTTTTATTTTCATCAAAAGCTTGGATTTCATCCTCATGGGTTGTCTAGGTAAGCATTCTCATGTTACTTTTGATCTATTCGAGAAACTTTGGATGTGGGTGTTGTCCGAATTTGGTATTGACAATTTACGGGCAAGTATACACGATCAACAAGTAATAAATGATAAGTAGAGTATCGTTCCCATGGAGAATTATTGGTAACAACTTTCAAGTACTAACTTTATATCAATTCGATTTTATTTAAACAATAGAAATTAAACTATGAATTCACTAATTTAAGACTAAACCTAAATTTAATAATCAAAGATTGAATTTAATGGATAAAAAAAGTTAAGATTACAACTTCCCTTAATGCTTCGTATAAATCTTTCCACTATCTTTCCAGTTAATTGATCAAATTGAATTGTTAACTGAGACTTCAAAAGTATTTATCAAACCTCTTCCGATAGTAAGATAAACATATCTCTCCAAATTAAATTGCTATATTCCTATGCAAAATAAGTTGGAATAGATTCATTAAGTTCAAACTCTCATACAAGTTACACACAGCATATAGGTATATTCATATCCTATACACAAACCCAACAATTCAATCCGAAGAAGAATTAACCAGACGCATGTCATCATATTCAGATCTAAACCTAGAATTCATCTCCCAATTTCATCTAGGTTATCAAATTAATTGTTAGCCACACAATTATATATTAAGTACAAAATATGACAAACAACTCATATATGATCAATAAAACTAGAATCGAGAGTAGATCAATTTAACTAGACATTAGGTTCCGTTGCAATCTTAATAAGAATTTAGTTCATAATGTAATTGAAAAACATCCTTCTCAAATTAAACAACATCTCAGAAAATCAATAAGTAAAAGTAAGAGAAAAGAATGGAAACTTAGTTGCAATCTTCAACTCTTCTCTAGCCTTCAAGTCCGATTTTCTTCGCGTCAGTTCCTTTGATTCTTGCCTTCAATTTTCTATCAATCTTTGGTCTTTTTCATATGTTTTTCAGCCTCCAAAGTCAGTCTTTTTATATCCCCCTCAAACCCTAGCATATATGAGGCATTAGAGTCCAATTTCGGGTCAAAACAAGTCCTAATTCGCGTCTAACTTCCGTCACAAGCGTAGCTGCGCTGGGACAGCGCTTAATGGGCAGTAAGTGGGCGCTGGGGCACTGAAACAGCGCTGGAACAGCGCTGGCCTTTTTTCTCCTTCAGCTCCCTTTGTTGCTCAGCCTTCAAAAATCACACTTTTAGGCTCCAAATTGACCTTGTTTCCTTCCAAATGATCTTGTTTGCTTCCAAATGATGATTCCTATCAAATAACATCAAAACACACAAAACAAATAAAAAAGAACATAAAATAATTGAAAACTTGCAAATTCCTCAAGCCGAAAGTACTCAATTCGTAGGTATAAAACCCACTCATCAAATACCCCCAAACTTAATTGTTTGCTTGTCCTCAAGCAAAATATTAAGAACACAAACTATAAGAATTAACTCTAACAACCAACTACTCAAACAATGGATCAATATGAATCCGAATAATGGCCCCAAAAGTTACTACAAAAAAAAATTAATTCACGGGAAACTTCAGAACAATGCACAGTCTATCAATTCAACCTACTCCTTAATTTTACCTCCGCTCATGACCCTTTAAATACATGTGCATATTCGAACTGTTTAAACTAGCCATCACCCAGATAAATTTATGTAATCAAGCGCTCCATAAGAGATACTCAACATCAACTCTATGAACTTACGTTTCACATCAACCTCTGCTAATTAAGGCAAAACATATAACTAGAAGGTACAAAGATATTATTATTTTTTCCATCTCTCTCTCTCTATCCCTTTCTCTCTTTTTTTTTTTTCCTTCTTTTTCATTCATTTGGTGAGTGCATTTTATGCTCCATCTCACCTCCTATTAAGCGAGTGCGTTTTACGCTCCATCTCGCCTTTTCTTGAACGAGTGTATTTTACGCTCCATCCCTACTCACCACATGCCCCTTTCTTGTTTCTTGTCTTCCTATATTTTTTTTTTTCATCTACCTCATGAAGGATCAAATCAAAATAATTTTCAAAAACCTTTTTTTTTTTTTTTTTATACACTAACCCATCATAACCAATATTTCCCCCAAACTTATATGAATACCTCAATTCGCTTTGAATGATGCTTAAATAAATTTTCTAGAGTTTCACTGATATCTCCCACAAGCACTTAGCCAAATAAATTCTCTAAATGATAATTAACCAAACAGATTGATATGTGCTTATGAATGAAAAAAATCATAAACAGTGTAAAACCAACTAGTATGTCAAACTTCACACTCAACATGTTCATCAATTTTCCTTGAATTAACAATTAATCACATTCATCATTGGCCATGATCAAATTCAATCAACCCATTGCTCAAGTTGTATTAAAACATGCAATCTAAATGCAAACCTAATAATGCAAATGCAAACAAGAAAACACCCCCAAACTTAAACTAAACATTGTCCTCAATGTATAAAGTAAAAAAAATTAAGACAGAGGACTTCCCTGAGACGTCGCTAGTTCGCATCATCGTCAGCGTCCTCATCGTCCGCTGAGTTGAGAGTGTATTCGGGAAACATAGGTGGGTTGTTCTTGGCTCCTAGTAAGGCTTTGTGTGTGCTCCAACTTTATGTTCAATCCTTGGGACCTGCAAGCAATTGACATACCAATTAAAACGCACTAACTAACTAACTACATTATTTCTTACAAAAAACTAAATTAAAATAAAATGAAATAAAACTTAGAAACTAAAATTTGGGTTGCCTCCCAATTAGCGCTTGTTTTATAGTCTTCAGCCTGACTACTCCCTGTTTCATCCCGGGTCAGCAAGGGTAATTGAGGTCTTTTGAGGATCAATGTCGCCACCCCAATAGTGTTTCAGTCTCTGCCCGTTCACTTTGAAAGTTCTTTTCGAATTGGCTTCCTTGACTTCAATCGCTCCATGTAGGAACACCTCCTCTTTATATAGCTTGGCGTTCTCAAATGGATTTGAAATACAACTTCCTACAAATACCTCATTCACTGCATCTTCCACCAAATCAACCCGAAAACATTCTTCCGCTTCCTTTGGAAATTTCATAGCTGAAAATACATTAAATTTTACCTCTTGATCTTGGACTCGCATAGTTAGCTCACCTTTCTGTACATCAATAAGTGTTCTTCCCGTTGCTAAGAATGGTCACCCAAGAATAATAGGTATTTCCCTATCTTCCTCACAATCTAAGACTATGAAATCAGCTGGAAAAATGAACTTATCCACTTTAACTAGAACGTCCTCAACTATGCCTCTTGGATAAGTGAGTGATCTATCCGCAAGCTACAATGTAACATTAGTCGGCTTCGCTTCCTTCAAACCCAATTGCTGATAAATTGAGAGTGACATCAAGTTGATACTAGCTACCAAGTCACACAATGCTTTCCCGAAAAACTGGCTGCCTATTGTGCATGGAATTGTGAAGCTACCCAGATCTTTGAGCTTTGGTGGTAGCTTCTTTTGAAGAATAGCACTGCACTCCTCCGTAAGTGCCACTGTCTCAAAATCACATAATTTTCTCTTCCTTGACAGAATTTTTCTTCAAAAATTTCACATAGTTAGGCATGTTCTCCACTGCTTCTACGAAAGGGATATTTATTTGGAGCTTCTTAAACACTTCCATGAATTTAGAGAACTGTTTATCCCACTTCTGTTTCTGCAAACGTTGTGGAAACGGCACAGGAGGCACAATAGGTCTCGGATTGCCTCCATTAGAATTTACAACTGAATCACTTCCCTTCTTCTCATGTTCCACATTCTTGCTAGCTTTTATTTCACCCTCGCTATTATCTCTACGTGACTGTTTTGGAGTTCCACCAACAACCTCAAGTAACTCTATTCGGCTACGTAAAGTAATAGCATTGCAGTGCTCCTTACCTTCCCTCTTAGGATTAATCTCCGTATCACTACGTAGAGTGCCTTGAGGTCGGTTGTTAATGGCATTAGCGAGCTGACCCATTTGGTTTTCCAGGTTTCGGACTGATACTTCCATACTATTCATCCTTGTCTCACTTTGTGCTATATACCTGGAAAGTAGCTCCTCCAAATTTGATTTCTTTTCCTGCTGTGGTGGAGCTTGATTCTGAAAGCCTGGTGGGTATGATTGTGTTGGAGCAGAAGTTTGGGCTTGATTATTATTCCATGAAAAGCCCGGATGATTCCTCTAACCAGGGTTATAATTGTTGAAATTATTGCTATATTGCTGCCTGTTGTGGTTACCAATGTATTGTACCGACTCAGGATTAATTGCACATTGATTACTCGGATGGTTCCCTGTACACAATTCACAGGCAACTGCCACACTCTGAATAGGTTGTACCCCTAGAGCATCAATTTTCTTTGATAACGTAGCAACTTGTGCAGCCAATGCAGTAACTGCATCAACTTCATAAATCCCTGCTACCTTTGGTTGATTGATCCTTATAGAGGACCACTGATAATTATTGGCAGCCATCGTCTCCAATAACTCATAAGCTTCATCAAAAAATTTCCCCATTAAAGCCCCACCTGCGGCTGCATCGATACTGGTTCGGGTAGCACTAAACAACCCATTGTAAAATGTTTGAACTTGCAACCAATTAGGAATACCATGGTGAGGGCATTTTCGGAGTAAGTCTTTGAATCGCTCCCAAGCTTCATAGAGAGTCTCAGAATCATGCTGTGCAAATGAAGTGATGTCCTTCCTCATCCTTGCAGTTTTAGCTGGTGGAAAGAATTTAGCTAAGAATTTTTGAGCTAAATCTGACCACGTAGTAATACAATCCGGCGACAAAGAATGCAACCAATTCTTCGCCTTATCACGAAGTGAGAAAGGGAAAAGTCGGAGTCTAATTGCATCTTCAGAAACCCCATGGTATCTGAATGTGTCGCATATCTCCAGAAAACTCATCAAATGATCGTTTGGGTCATCGGTAGACAAACCCCCAAACTGCATTGAATTCTGAATCATTTGAATGGTACCCGGCTTGATCTCGAAATTGTTTGCTTGAATTGCGGGCCTTCGAATGCTCGATTGTATTTCTGTAACAAGAGGCATAACATAATCCCTTAGCGATTTCTGTTCTTCTTCAGCCGTAATTTCTTGATTATTTACTTCTAGACACTGTTTTCGTAAGTTTCGGCACCTTCTCTCGATTTCGTCTTCGTACGGTAGTAGCTCCTGACCTTTAGATTGTGTTAGCATACAAAATTCAAGAGTACCAACAAAAGAAAATAAAACAGAAAATTAAATAAGTTTAAACTAAGATCAAATTGATTGAAATTAATATTGAAATAGTTACTAGAATAATTCCCCGGCAACGGCGCCAAAAACTTGTTGTCCGAATTTGGTATTGACAATTTACGTGCAAGTATACACGATCAACAAGTAATAAAGTGATAAGTAGAGTATCGTTCCCACGGAGAATTATTGGTAACAACTTTCAAGTACTAACTTTATATCAATTCGATTTTATTTAAACAATAGAAATTAAACTATGAATTCACTAATTTAAGACTAAACCTAAATTTAATAATCAAAGATTGAATTTAACGGATAAAAGAAGTTAAGATTACAACTTCCCCTAATGCTTCGTATAAATCTTTCCCCTCTCTTTCCAGTTAATTGATCAAATTGAATTGTTAACTGAGACTTCAAAAGTATTTATCAAACCTCTTCCGATAGTAAGATAAGAATATCTCTTCCAATTAAATTGCTATATTCCTATGCAAAATAAGTTGGAATAGATTTATTAAGTTCAAATTCTCACACAAGTTACACACGGCATATAGGTATATTCATATCCTATACACAAACCCAGCAATTCAATCCGAAGAAGAATTAACCAGACGCATGTCATCATATTCAGATCTAAACCTAGAATTCATCTCCCAATTTCATATAGGTTATCAAATTAATTGTTGGCCACACAATTATATATTAAGTACAAAATATGACAAACAACTCATATATGATCAATAAAACTAGAATCGAGAATAGATCAATTTAACTAGACATTAGGTTCCGTTGCAATCTTAATAAGAATTTAGTTCATAATGTAATTGAAAAACATCCTTCTCAAATTAAACAACATCTCAGAAAATCAATAAGTAAAAGTAAGAGAAAACAATGGAAACTTTAGTTGCAATCTTCAACTCTTCTCTAGCCTTGAAGTCCGATTTTCTTCGCGTTGGTTCCTTCGATTCTTGCCTTCAATTTTCTATCAATCTTTGGTCTTTTTCATATGTTTTTCAGCCTCCAAAGTCAGTCTTTTTATATCCCCCTCAAACCCTAGCATATATGAGGCATTAGAGTCCAATTTCGGGTCAAAACAAGTCCTAATTCGCGTCTAACTTCCGTCACAAGCGTAGCTGCGCTGGGACAGTGCTTAATGGGCAGTAAGTGGGCGCTGGGGCGCTGAAACAACGCTGACCTTTTTTCTCCTTCAGCTCCCTTTGTTGCTCAGCCTTCAAAAATCGAACTTTTAGGCTCCAAATTGACCTTGTTTCCTTCCAAATGATCTTGTTTGCTTCCAAATGATGATTCCTATCAAATAACATCAAAACACACAAAACAAATAAAAAAGAACATAAAATAATTGAAAACTTGCAAATTCCTCAAGCCGAAAGTACTCAATTCGTTGGTATAAAACCCACTCATCAGTGGGTTTTACCCTTCGTGGCCTTTGGGGCATTTTTGATAATCATGGCCCGTATGAAACGAATAGGGCCGAGTTCTCCATAACTTGCGGGCACGAGTTCCTGTAAGAGGACAGACGTGGGCCCCAGTGGAGTGAGTGGGGAGAGGAGGAAAAAAGAAAAAGAATGATGCTCGTGTGAAGAGCATTGATGAGAAGAATGTGACGTGCGAGTGTCATGTGGACAAGCCCACACTCGGGTTGAATGACGAGGTTGTGAGAGTGATAGAGGGGCATGGGATTGGTATTTGGTTTGACCCGGTTGGGGGGTACAACCTTCCGATGTGTAGGGAGTTTTACAAGAAGTTGAAGGTAGAGGATGAGGACCTTTGTATACTCAAGACAAATGTGAGAGGGATGGTCTTTGAGGTTACCCCGGGCATGATAGCAGATTTGATGAAGTACCAGAGGCCTCTCCCCAAGACCCCAGTTTATCCACACAATGTCCATGGGAGAAAATCACTCCTGAAGTATGTGCAGTTGACATATGAGGACTCGACCCAATTCAAAGGGAAAATTCAAATCGGGGCCCTCAAGCACTCATACGGGGTCATGAACAAGGTTTTGCACAACAATTTGATTCCCTGGGGTGCGGAGAACACCCCAAGGGAGGAGAAGCTCGCCCTCCTCCACGCATTCATGAAGGAGAAACGGATGGATGTGGCCTTGATGATATGGGACTTCATGAAGGAGTTCGCCCAAGCTAGCAAGCCGAAGGCGAATCTCCCATTTGCCAATTTGGTCACGAGGATGTGCTATCACTCTAAGGCCAAGGCCTACATCTCCGATGTGTTGCTGCCCCCTGAGTTTGGAGCTATCGGGAAGTCCAGTAGTAGCAAGAGGATAGCGATGAGTGGGGGTGAGAGAGCCAGAGCACCGAGACTTGAGCCATCTACTGCCGGGCCATCCATCATTGCCCCGCCCCGCACAGTCTTCTGGAGGGGACTATGCATCGACTCTCCTTGATGATGACAAGGATTTTTTAGCACTTCCCCGGGAGAGCCGATCCCCGATGGACCTCTGCCTACTTCTGTCGGACCTTCTACCTTTGGCCTCATGGCTTCTACTGTTGTTGAGGTGGAGGGTTTCGACGATGATGACTCCGGTGATGAGGAGGGCAGTGAGTATGAGAGTGATGAGGAGGAGACTAGAGATGGGGATGAGGAGTAGGATGACCTTTTGTTTTATTTTCTTTTAGTAGTTGCACAGATAGGAGTTAGGATTGTCGGCCTAGTAGAAGAGTCTCTAGGATTTTAGGCCGTTTTGCTTTTGGCTTCAACTCATTGTACTTAACTTTTTGGAAAAATAAATGAAAGAACCACATTGTTTTGTTTCATCTTGCCTGATTAGTACTTAAAATTAGCATTTTACTACGCCTTTTTGAGACTAATTGTACTTTGATAGAGTTTAAGTGATGTCTTTTCAGGTCCTAAACTGAACAAGGACTCAAGAACAACAAGTATCACACTTGAATGTAACACCAGCACATTAGGGCGCAAAATTGGAGAAGCTTGGAGCACAGCCAAAACGTTCGAACGCCAACTCACGTTCGAACGTCCACTTGAACTGTAGCAGTCCTGACTACTGAGAGAAGGCGTGTTGCAGCCAAGAAAGAAGACTCTGAAGCTCTGAGGCACTTGAGTGTCACGTTCGAACGCCAACTCACGTTCGAACGTCCATTTGAGTTGATTGAGGACCAAACTACTGCATAGAGTGTGGAAATGAACTTCACAGAAGACCACAGACCACTCGAGTGAGAGGGTCAGAGCACATCTGGCGTTCGAACGCCTATAATGCAAAGACAGAAGAAACGTTCGAACGGCATAAAACATTTGGACGACCATAGAGCAAAAACAGAGACAACGTTTGAACGCCAACTCACGTTCGAACGTTCTCCACAGACTAGCAGCAGAGTAGTTAGTTTTTCACTTGGACTTAGGCGGCATACACTATTCCTTCACCCCCTCTTGTCTCCTCCTCTTGCCTATAAATACTCCCATTGTTGGAGAGCTAAGGGAGACCAAGTAGAGAGGTTGATGGAGGCTTAGACTCCCACCAATATTGTTGTAGAGTAATTTTACATTTTCTTATATGAAGTAGTTGTTTTAGAGATTAGTTTGGCTTAGTCCAACATCTCTTAGCTTGTTATAAAATCAGTCTTATGCTTATCCTTTCATTTTCATGCATAGAGGGAGATAGCTTACCTTTGGTTGTGGATCACCCTCCAAAAATGACTATCTTTCTTTTACTTTCAATTTGTGTATCATTCACTTCCATTGCTTGAGCTTCCTTCTTCTCTTAGAGGAGTGAAACTCTTCCACTTTTCTAGAGCTTCGCCAAAGCCGTGAAGGGTGGAACGTGATTCACTCATTCTTTGTCGAAGATTGGCTCCTTGTTTATTGTACTTTGTTTTGTAAACCCTTTACTTGGAGGAATGAGCATCACTCACTTTACTAGCTTTACCAAAGCCATGAAGAGTGAGTAGTTTCTCATTCACTCTTTAGTAAGAGGAAAAGGGCATGTATAAATTATCCGGATGTTAAATTTGTGCAATTTCGATTATGCATAATGTTATATATTCCCTATGCTTATTGAATGATTGATTGTATCTAGCAAAGCTAAAGTACTTTGTATAACCCGGAGTTCTTTCTATAACATAGATAACTCTTGTATAGAAAGACTCATTGGTTCAAGGCAAGTACCCCAACTAGATCTTCATGACTACCCTTCAATCTTCACCATTATTGTGCTTCAATTAAAGAATGGAAATGAAACATTAATGTCATGATTGGATGTCTTGTAGAAACACTTGCTTGTTTGTAGAAGGGTTAAGTCTCGGTACAGACAATTCTTGTAAACTTCTAGAAAGACATCGGAATCATGTTCTTAATTCTCTTAATCCACCTTTATCTTCCGATTAACCTGTTGTTGACACGGGGGTTAATTGAGTTATCAAGCACAAGTGTAACAAACCGGATGATTAACTACATGTCCAGATCCTTAAACTAAAGAGTGACTCTTTTACATTAGAGCTTATCTCATATTTTGTTTGGAAAAATCTCTTGGAAAGAATCTTATATTCTGTCCAGGAAATTTCACACCTCACACAACTTCAAATCTCAAAGGTTACAATCAATAGGTCTCCACCACTGCTTACCCCAAACCACCAAGAAGAGTTCCCTGTGGATTTGACTCCGGACTCAAACCGGATTATTACTACATCTTGACCGCCTGCACTTGGGTGTACACATTTCAGATCAAGTCAAGTTTTTGGCGCCGTTGCCGGGGAACCATGAAAGGTGTTTAAAGGTAAAAGGTAAAAAGACCTTCATCTTTGTATATATTCTTTGGTTTACTGTGAATAACTTTGTTTTATTTTCTTTATGACTGAGGGCACTCCTCACTATCAAAATTTGTCGACAGAATCTTGTGAGTCTGTGAATCAGCCTGAATCAAATTCACCTAGATCAGTAGCAGACTCTTGTGAGAGTAATATGACAAATAATGAGAGAAACGGAGAAGTCCCTATGAGAGAGGAGGAAGTGCCTAACATTCGAACTTTGTGGGATTACTTAAATCCCACAAGAAACAGTGTCCCATTTTGTTTTATATTTCCTGAAAATGCTCCGCTCTTTACTATAAAGTCGGGGACAGTGCAGTTATTACCCGTGTTTCATGGATTGGATGCAGAAAATCCATATCTGCATATAAAAGATTTTGAGGAAGTGTGTGGAACATTTCAAGACAATTCTGAACTAGCCAAGATGAAAATTTTTTCTTTCTCTTTAGGGATAGAGCTAAACAATGGCTAAATTCTTTAAAAGCTTTTTCAATACCTAACTAGCAGGCATTGCAAAATGAATTTTTTAGAAAATTTTTTCCTCTACACCGCACAAATGCACTAAAAAGGCAAATCATGAATTTTGCGGTTAAAGAAGCATAAACTTTTTACCAAAGTTGGGAGAGATTCAAAGATCTGCTCCAATCCTGCCCATATCACGCTTTTGAGAATTAGACTTTGGTAGGAATTTTCTATGACTCCTTACCCTCTAGACTACGTCAGTTTGTCGAAATGATGGCTCAAGGAGAATTTATGGGAAAAAGTCCGAATGAGGCATTCAATTTTTTTGACACCATATCTGACAATTCTCAGATGTGGGACTCAGCCTCTCCTACCACTGTAGAAGCCAAACCATCTACTTCCCAAGGAGGTAAGTATGTCTTGAGAGAGGATGATGACTTGAGAGCAAAAATGTCTACGTTGTCTCGAAAGCTTGAAGCTTTAGAAATGAAGAAAGTCCATCAAGTTGATGTTAGCTCTTCCACAGAACAAGTGTGTGGAATCTGTGCGCTAACAGGTCACCCTACTGGGGAGTGTCCTACCATCCCAACGTTCAAAGAAGTCTTGTTGGAACAAACACATGCAGTTTCCAACTTCAACAAGCCTTACTCCAACCCATACTCTGAAACATACAATCCAGGGTGGCGGAACCACCCGAACTTCAGTTGGAAGAACACACAACCAATGCCCATGAACCAACAACAAGGTTCATACCCACCACCGCAAGGACCTCCCGCATATCAACCATACCAACCACCACAAAAGATGAGACTTGAGGACACACTGAATCAGTTCATGCAAAGCCAAATGAACTATAACAATAATTCCATACAGGCTTTCACTGATTTCAAAACCCAGACCACTCAATCTTTCGAGAATCTTAAAAGTCACATCCAAAAGTTGACCCAATCCATGACCACACACGAAAAGGGCAAGTTCCCTGCCCAACTAAAGCAACCACAAGGCCAATTCCATGTGGGGAATCCTTCAACCACAGGAAGCCCACAAGACCAAGCCCAAGTTGTCACTACACTAAGAAGTGGCCAGGTGATTGACAAGACCATCAGAGACATACTCATTCCAAAGCCAAGACCTGAGTCAATCCCAGTCAACCCATCATTTGAGTCTGAACCAATTGAGACTGAACTTGAGGAAGAACCTAAGCCTATGATTGAACAAGAGCCAGAACCTTCTGAGGAAAGAGAACCTTCGTGTTCCATTCCTGCTCCTTTTCCTCATAGACTCAAAACCAAACATAAGTTGAAAAATCAGCCTGAAATTTACGAACTTTTTAAGCAAGTAAATATCAACATCCCACTTCTGGACGCAATCAAACAAGTTCCTTCTTATGCCAAGTTTCTAAAAGACTTGTGCACAGTCAAGAGAAGCCAGAATGTCCAAAAAAGAGCCTTCCTAACAGAACAAGCCAGTGCCCTTCTTCAACACAAAACCCTTCCAAAATACAAAGACCCAGGGTGTTCGACTGTGTCATGTATCATTGGAAACTTCATAATTGAACAAGCACTGTTAGACCTTGGAGCCAGTGTTAATTTGCTACCCTACTCTGTCTACCAGCAGTTGGGTCTGGGTGAACTTAAACCCACTTGTGTCACACTCTAGTTGGCCGACAGATCTGTCAAAACCCCTAAAGGCATTGTTGAAGATGTGCTTGTCCAAGTGGACAACTTTGTCTTCCCTGTTGACTTCATTGTTGTGGATACTCAGCCAGCAATACATTTGGAGAACCAAATTCCCGTCATTCTTGGTCGACCTTTCTTAGCAACTTCCCATGCACTAATCAATTGCAGGAATGGAGTCATGAAATTAAATTTTGGGAATATGACTCTCGAAATAAACATTTTCAATATTGCTAAACATCCAGAAGAAGAAAAGGAAGAAAGGGAAATAAACTCCATCGAATATTTGATACAGGAACATCTGAATGACACATTATGTGAGAACCCTACTGAATCTTCTCTGCTAGAGTTCATCTCATCTGAAACAACAGATGATGGCCCAAATCCACAAAGTTGTCCTACTCATGCTGTTGAGACATGGGCTCCCAAATTCGAAGAGATTTCACCAAGTGGTACAAAGCCACTCTCATCAAGTATCAGGCCACCAATGCCTAAATTGAAACCTCTCCCATCTGACCTCAAATACGCATTCTTAGGAGAGGACAAGTCATACCCAGTGGTAATTTCATCTAAGCTCACAGACTTACAAGAGTCTAAACTGATTGAAGTTCTTCAAGGCCATAAAAGCACCATTGGGTGGACCATCGCTGACTTCAAAGGTATAAGCTCGTTAATCTACAATCATGCTATATACCTTGAAGAAGGTTCAAAACCCTCTGGTCAAATGCAGCGATGACTAAACCCTCACATGAAGGAAGTTGTGAGAACTGATGTACTCAAGCTCTTAGATGCAGGGATAATCTTTCCCATCTCTGATAGCAAGTGGGTTAGTCCAACCCAAGTTGTGCCCAAAAAGTCTGGGGTCATAGTGGCAAAAAATGATACAAATGAACTAGTACCAACTCGAGTCGTCACAGGATGGCGAATGTGTATTGACTATCGAAAACTCAATTTGGTCACTAGAAAAGATCACTTTCCTCTTCCATTTCTTGACCAAGTCCTAGAGACAATTGCGGGTCACGCATTCTATTATTTCCTAGATGGGTATTTTGGATACAATCAAATTGAGATAGCACTAGATGATCAGGAGAAAACAACCTTCACATGACCCTTTGGCACTTTTGCATTCAAAAGGATGTCATTTGGACTTTGTAACGCTCCTGCAACATTCCAAAGATGTATGCTAAGCTTGTTCAGTGATATGGTTGAAATTTTTTTGGAAGTATTCATGGATGACTTTTCTGTATATGGTGATTCCTTTGATTTGTGTCTGACCAATCTGGAGAAAGTGCTAATCAGATGTAAGGAAGTCAATCTAGTGCTCAATTGGGAAAATTCCATTTCATGGTAACATAAGGTATTGTCCTTGGTCACATTGTGTCGTCTGAGGGCATGAAAGTTGACAAGGCAAAAATAGATCTGATTGGAAATTTGCCTGCCCCTAAGACTGTAAAGGATGTCCGATCATTCCTAGGGCATGCAGGTTTTTACAGGAGATTAGTAAAAGATTTCAGTACCATAGCAAAACCCATGTGTCATCTTCTAAGTCAGGACGTAATCTTTGATTGGAATGAAGCATGCCCGAAAGCCTTTGACAAGCTGAAAGGCATGTTAATTTCTGCTCCAATAATGCAACCCCTTGACTGGAATCTACCCTTTGAACTAATGTGTGATGCAAGTGATTATGCTGTAGGTGCTGTATTGGGACAAAGGAAAGATAAGAAACCCCATGTGATTTACTATGCAAGCAAAACTTTGAATGATGCTAAAATGAATTATTCAACAACTGAAAAAGAATTGCTTGCTATAGTTTTTGCTTTGGAAAAATTCCGTTCTTATCTTGTTGGTTCTTCTATTACTGTATTCACTGACCATGCAGCCCTAAAATTCTTGCTCACAAAGAAGGACGCCAAGCCAAGACTCTTGAGATGGATACTCTTGCTCCAAGAGTTTGATCTTGTCATCAAGGACAAGAAAGGTGTCGAGAATATGGTGGCAGATCATCTGTCCAGATTAACATATGAAATTCGTGAAGATGGACTGCCAATCAATGAGAAATTCCCCGATGAACAACTGTTCATAATTGATAAGACACCGTGGTACGCAGATATTGCTAACTTCCTTGCTACTGGTACACTCCCTCCATCCTTTACCATGATGGACAAAAAGAAATTTCTGAGGGAGGTTCGTAATTTCTTTTGGGAGGATCCCTACGTATTCAAGTACTGTAAGGATCAAATCATAAGGCGAAGCATCCCCGCTCATGAAAGCAGCCAGGTAATAACATTTTGTCATTCTGAAGCATGCGGTGGCCATTTTTCATCAAGAAAAACCGCTGCAAAAATATTGCAGTGTGGATTTTACTGGCCCACACTTTTCAAAGATGTCCATGCCTTTTGTTTAACTTGCGATAGATGCCAACGATTAGGAAGCATTTCTAAAAGAAACATGATGCCCTTAAACCCCATTCTGATAATTGAAATTTTTGACTGTTGGGGCATCGATTTTATGGGGCCGTTTCCCCCTTCCTTTGGCTATCTATACATTTTAGTGGCTGTAGACTATTTATCCAAATGAGTTGAAGCAATTCCATGCCGAAACAATGATCACCAAACAATGATCAAGTTTTTGAAAGAAAATATTTTGTCCCGGTTTGGAATTCTGAAATCAATCATAAGTGATGGGGGTGCTCATTTTTGCAATCGTCCCTTCTGGAATTTGATGAAAAAATACTTGATCTTTCACAAAATTGCAACCCCTTATCACCCACAGACCAGTGGACAAGCTGAACTAGCTAATCGGGAGATCAAATTAATTTTAGAAAAAATGGTGAATCCAGACCGCAAAGATTGGTCGTTAAGACTAAATGATGCACCCTGGGAATACCGCACTGCTTTTAAAACAATTTTAGGCATGTCTCCTTATCGATTAGTCTATGGAAAGCCGTGTCACCTACCTGTGGAATTGGAACATAGGGCATACTGGGCTATTAAAGCAATGAATTTTAACCTGGACAAGGCTGGACTAGCAAGGAAACTTCAGATAAATGAATTGGAGGAATTGAGAAATGAAGCATATGAGAATGCTAAGATTGTTAAAACCAGGATGAAAATTTTTCATTACAAAAACATTGTGCGAAAATCTTTTGAGCATTCTCAAAAAGTCCTGTTATTTAATTCAAGATTCCGCCTCTTTCCTAGTAAGTTGAAGTCAAGATGGACTGGGCCTTACATTGTCAAAAAGGTGTTTGGACATGGAGCAGTTGAAGTGGAGAATCCATCGAACGGTAATTTCTTTACTGTTAATGGTCAGTGGTTGAAACCATTTTTGGAGGATTTTGTTAAAAATGTGGAAACCATTCTTTTAATGGAACCAGAATACTCCTCCGAGATTCGTGTTTGCCAACACTCAAGTGGATCGGGTCAGAAAAAATCTATCATAACCCGACCCACTGGGGCGCCTTTATAAGGCTCCCACTCTTTTATTCTTTTTCCCAGTCGCCGCTGTTGGCCCCCCCATTTCTTCTTCTTTTTCTTTTTTTCTTCTTCTTTCTTTTCTTCTTCGTTTTCTCTGTTATTTGATAAACAACCCATGACCACACACTCTACAAACACAATCTTTTGCTTCATATTTTGCATTTTAATCTTATATTTGCTCACGGGTGTTCTTCTCTTGTTCGCACTCACACACAAGGATTTTCAGCCTATCCGAAACCCAGATCTGCACACAGATGAGTAATTCGTGTATTTTTATTTGTAGGTTTCAGCAGATGAACAGATCTCTAACATCAACCTCATCTCCAAGATCCGTGAAATGGTAAATTTGAAACATTGGGGACAATGTTCTGTTTAGGTTGGAGGGTGAGAACTACAGTTCATATTTACCCGTAAATTTTTAAAATTTTTGATGTTGTTGTTGTTGTTGTACCTTGCCTGGTATAAATTGATGATTATGTCTGTGAGTCAGCTTCAATCTTCTTTGTGACTGACAGACGTTAAAGAACCAGATAATGAGTCTTAAAGCTTAGAAAGCATGGATGTTAAACTTTTTTGGTTTAGTCTAGGAGTTCTACGTACTTTTCCATCTGATGTGCATACTGTAATCATGAGAAAAGCAAGACTGGGAAGGCCGAAATCCAAGAAAAACAAGCAAAACCCCTCTGTGGCAGAAGCACCTTTGCTAAACGCCATCGCCAAAAGACTTGGTGCTTGTAAACAATGTGGCAGAGTCTTTCACGAGAAAAGATATAACCAGTGTTCTGAACCAATTTTTGGTCGCGCACTCGATCGATTAGACGGGATAGTGAATGGGCTGAGTAAGGATTACCCTGATACGCCATGCTATTCCGGTACTTTGCTTAACCGGTTTGTGAGAGATGAAATTGGGAGAGTCACTGGTTGTCCGAACTACACAGACACAGAAGGAGACTCGGATTAGATTATTTTTTGTAAGAAACTGTACTTTTGTTGGGATGAAAGCCAAAAGGTCCGAATTTTTTGTAAAAAGTGTAAAAATCTTTTTGTACAAACTCTTTTGACTGAAATGAAAATATGGGCCGAGTAAGGAATGTCCCAGAATACCAACCTAAAGCGTGGGTAGAGACTTTTTCTGAGACGCCAAAGGTTCTTGGTTTAAACTTGTATGTTTAGTCCTCTCTGATTTTGTATAGTGTAGTGCAGAAACTTTTTATTTTTGACTTAACGTTTGAACGCCAGGTGACGTTCGAACGTCAGCTACTTACAGTACTCAACCTCTGATGAAGCTTCTGATGAAACTTAAAAGTACTGGGAGCTCATCCCGTTCGAACACCAATAGAACATTCGAACGAGATTAACGTTCGGACGCCAATAAACCGTTCGAACGAAGAGAACTTACAGTACTTTGGCCTCTAACAGAACTCAAAAGTACTGGGAGCTCACCACGTTTGAACGACAACCACGTTCGAACAATATGTTTAAAATCCTTCTATCCACGTTCGAACGTTACCCACGTTCGAACGTCACGACTCAGGCTATAAAAGCCTGGTTTGTCTTCCCCATTTCAAAATTCCAAAACCCTTCAAAATCTCTCAAACCCTAGACTGTCTTTTCACTACCCAGACCACAAAGCACCCCTCATTCCCCATTTCTACCTAAAATCAACCCTCCCAAAACCATTCCCACATCAAAAACTTCCATTTCCACCAAGAAATCAAAACTTTCAACACCCTCACAAACTCAAAACCGAAAAACACCATGCCAAGGGTCAAGCTACCTGCCAAGCACATTCCATCAACCCAAGAGCCCAATTTCATTGAGGAAGTGGTTGAAGTAAGAGAAGGGAGGCCTCCCTTTATGCTGAGATACGACAAGACTAGATTTCCTACGGCTCTAAAAGCTGATAGGTACGACAATTTTTACCAAAAACATGCTGTGGTTTGCGAGTGGGATGTGGTTTTGACTGATTTTACTGAATTGGGCATAATGGCGGAGATGGAGAGGAGGGGTTGGGTCTTGTATTTGCAAAACGGCGGAGAGGCCGTAGTAGACTTGGTGCGGGAGTTTTACTCCAACGCCGAGATCGTCAATGGGGCGTTGAAAAGCTATGTGAGGGGCATCCACGTAGATGTGGATGAAGATTACATTTGGGGGATAAGGCAAGAAGTGCCTCGGGTACCAAGTCCAGCCTATCCCCCGAGAAAGAACGTGGCAATGAATGTGGTGGGGAAGGAACTGACTGGAGTGCCTAATTTTTCTTGGACTGGGAAGAAATTATTTAAACAAGGAGAATTGACTGATAAATATAAAATGTTGAACTTGATTACGGTTGCCAACTTTGCTCCGATAGGAAGAAAAAATGAAATCCTCCCCGACATGGCCCGACTATTGTATGTAATAGGAAAAGGGCAAAGCATCGACCTCCCCTCCCTAGTTTTGACAGAGATGAAGAAAGGGTGTGACGTGAAGCGGAATTCACTTCCCTTCGACACCCTAGTGACTGAAATATGCAAAGACCATGGGGTTAGGGTGAAGCCAGAAATGGAGATCCAAAAGTCAATGGGGCCACTGAACAAGGCATCCTTCCGGAGGAGCCAAGGTCATAGTGGCGGAGCAGCGGCCAGACAAGAGATGCCCCCTACTCATGGAGTGGATGAGGTGCAAGAAGAGCTTGATGCGGAGGAGGAGAGAGAGAGCAGCCACAGGAGGCAGGCCTCAGCACTAGCAGTCGGAGATCACTAAGAGACATTATGATTGGCATCAAGGCCAACCAAGACAAGATTCTCCGACAGTAGGAGGAGATCCTTGGCCTTCTGAGGGGTGGACATGGTGGGGAGTGAGAGAGAGGGATTCATGTTCTTGATTATGGTTTTTGTGTGTTTATTACTTCTTTTTATGAGTTTCTTCTTTGGTAGTGTTAAGGATATTGTAAGTTTTTGTGTGATCGATTATTTTTTTTTTGTGGATGAATTGGATCGTTGATCTTTGATATGAACAAATCATATTCTATGAAATGAATGGTTCAATTTATCACTTTTATCTGTTTTAAATGCATAGGTAGATTTAGCTTAATATTGATATATGATGGAATGAATGTGGATGTTAAGAATGTTTGTTAAAGTAACTACGCACATGATCGGTTTGACACCTCAACCTATCAACCGAGACTTAAAACCACATTTCTTGGAAAATTGGTATTCTTTCTATGCTTAAATTGTCAAATGTGCATCGGTATTTGTTATTTTCAAGGTATAAGATGATCGGACTCGGAAATAAATCGGTATATAACCGACATTCCCTGGAAAACCCGACATAACCAGTGGAGATAACAAAGGATACCATGGTAAGTTTAGAGCCTTACGATGTTTTCGAGAGACAATCAATGTTTACTCAAGTAAGGTCTTTCACTCTCAATTTTTGAATAATCTCATTAACCTTGCTTTGATTGACGCACTTAAAAGTGATCTATTGACATATCCCATAGGGAACCTTCGCATACGACACATACATGTGCACATGCTTGAGAAATGATCTTAGGCCATCTTTGATTTGATATTGAGCCTTAGTAATTTCTTTTAAAAAATTATATCCCTAGTTAGCCATGCTTGAGCCCTCAATGTATGATTCTTCTTCGATAAACCCATATGATTACCAAGCCACAAGAGAACATACTTGACATACCTTTGCTATCTAATTTTTTTGCACCCTCTTATAAATCAATATGACACAGAAATGCAAGGAAAAGGGAAAAGGCTATGGAGGCTACTATTCAATGACAAGAAGAATCGATGGGAACAATTGAAAAAGAAAAGAAGCAAAAAGGCAAGAAATTGCCAAGAAAGTGAAAAATGAGAAAAATGAAAGAAATCAATATCATCTCTGGGCAAAATATAAAAAAACTAGAAAGATGTGTGCTACACTACATAAACAAAGGATAGCTTTTGAATAATATTGATGTCATTTCGTTAGCCACTGACCTCTGGCCACATTACAACCTATGAAAAACCCTAATTGATCTCAAGTCTGTTGCATGCACGTGTCGTCAATCAAAAAATTGGGGTATGATAAATAGTATTTCTTTAAATTGCATCAATATTCTTTCATGAGATTATGCCAAACATGATTAGTTGCTTCCTTAAATTTCACTCCCTTCCTAATTGTGCATGTGATTTTTCGATTGGCCACCCTCTAATCACATGACCCGTGAGAAACAAGTCACTATAATCGGAGCAAACTTTTGCTGAGAGCATTCTACGAGAGGTTTGTGAAATCGAAGCTATCCATGGAAGGTGGTAAAATGGAGTGTTTGTTATATAAAAATTCTTGCTGCTAGAATGATCATTCCTACTATACAGAGAATTCCAAATACCAATGTAACAGATGCTAATTTTTGCATAGCATAAATACCAATGAAAGAGAATTATGCGAGAGATACGTCGAAATTGAGGGTTGGGTGTCCCAACGACCATGATGCTAATTTACGTTAATCAGCAATCTCACATACACATCTGTTCGACTGAAGTTTGTGGGTAGCTTCACTGAAAACCCTCACGAGACAACACTCGTTCGCTAGGGTAAACCTAGGGGTTCAACAGCTTGTTGCATATGCTAAATGCAATCGGATAACCTACGAAAATGGCATTAGGAGTAGATTTTCAATTATTGTATTACTAGAGACTAGCAATATTTAGGTTGGGGGGGGGGGTGTGATTAGTACTTAAAATTAGCATTTTACTATGCCTTTTTTAGACTAATTGTACTTTGATAGAGTTTAAGTGATGTCTTTTCAGGTCCTAAACTGAACAAGGACTCAAGAACAACAAGTATCACATTTGAATGTAACACTAGCACATTAGGGCACAAAATTGGAGAAGCTTGGAGCACAGCCAGAACGTTCGAACGCCAACTCACGTTCGAACATCCACTTGAACTGTAGCCGTCCTGACTGCTGAGAGAAGGCGTGTTGTAGCCAAGAAAGAAGACTCTGAAGCTCTGAGGCACTTGAGTGTCATGTTCGAATGCCAACTCACGTTCGAACGTCCACTTGAGTTGATTGAGGACCAGACTACTGCATAGAGTGTGGATGAACTTCACAGAAGACCACAGACCACTCGAGTGAGAGGGTCAGAGCACATCTGGCGTTCAAACGCCCATAATGTAAAGACAGAAGAAACGTTTGAACGGCATAAAACGTTCGGATGACCATAGAGCAAAAACAGAGACAACGTTCGAACGCCAACTCACGTTCGAACGTTCTCCATAGACTGGCAGCAGAGTAGTTGGTTTTTCACTTGGACTTGGGCGGCATACACTATTCCTTCACCCCCTCTTGTCTCCTCCTTTTGCCTATAAATACTCCCATTGTTGGAGAGCTAAGGGGAGACCAAGTAGAGAGGTTGATGGAGGCTTAGACTCCCACCAATATTGTTGTAGAGTAATTTTTCATTTTCTTATATGAAGTAGTTGTTTTAGAGATTAGTTTGGCTTAGTCCAACATCTCTTAGCTTGTTATAAAATCAGTCTTATGCTTATGCTTTCATTTTCATGCATAGAGGGAGATAGCTTACCTTTGGTTGTGGATCACCCTCCAAAAGTGACTATCTTTCTTTTACTTTCAATTTGTGTATCATTCACTTCCATTGCTTGAGCTTCATTCTTCCCTTAGAGGAGTGAAACTCTTCCACTTTTCTAGAGCTTCACCAAAGCTGTGAAGGGTGGAACGTGATTCACTCATTCTTTGTCGAAGATCGGCTCCTTGTTTATTGTACTTTGTTTTGTAAACCCTCTACTTGGAGGAATGAGCATCACTCACCTTTCTAGCTTTACCAAAGCCATGAAGAGTGAGTAGTTTCTCATTTAAGAGGAAAATGGCATGTATAAATTATCCGGATGTTAAATTTGTGCAATTTAGATTATGCGTAATGCTATATATTCCCTATGCTTATTGAATGATTGATTGCATCTAGCAAAGCTAAGGTACTTTGTATAACCAGGAGTTCTTTCTATAACATAGATAACTCTTGTATAGAAAGACTCATTGGTTCAAGGCAAGTACCCCGGCTAGATCTTCATGACTACCCTTCAATCTTCACCATTATTGTGCTTCAATTAAAGAATGGAAATGGAACATTAATGTCATGATTGGATGTTTTGTAGAAACACTTGCTTGTTTGTAGACGGGTTAAGTCTCGGCACAGACAATTCTTGTAAACTTCTAGAAAGACATCGAAATCATGTTCTTAATTCTCTTAATCCACCTTTATCTTCCGATTAACCTGCTGTTGACACTGGGGTTAATGAGTTATCAAGCACAAGTGTAACAAACCGGATGATTAACTACATGTCCAGATCCTTAAACTAAAGAGTGACTCTTTTACATTAGAGCTTATCTCATATTTTGTTTGGAAAAATCTCTTGGAAAGAATCTTGTATTCTGTCCAGGAAATATCACACCTCACACAACTTCAAATCTCAAAGGTTACAATCAATAGGTCTCCACCACTGCTTACCCCAAACCACCAAGAAGAGTTCCCTGTGGATTTGACTCCGGACTCAAACCGGATTATTACTACAGCTTGACCGCCTGCACTTGGGTGTACACATTTCGGATCAAGTCATGCAGCAGTAGCTGGTGGAGGTGCTGACGAAGACGGCCCGGTTGCAGACGGGTCTGTCCCCCCAACCCTAGGTCTCTCACCCCCAGTCTTAGCTGCTCTTTTGTTGTTGTTGACTTCCCAATCGCTCCTGTCTCTGGGGGGAGAAGTGTATCGTGTGCGTACATATTCACTTTAGCATGAGAGCATAGTTTGGTGACGAGGCTGCCAACGGGAAGATTTGCCTTTGGCTTTGCAGCCTGGGCAAACTCCCTCATCTCCTCCCATATCAGGTACGCCACATCCATTGGCACCCCAGTCATGAAGGCGTGGAGGAAGGCTAGCTTCTCAATGTTCGGGTTCTTTTCTGAACCCCGGGGAATCAAGTTGTAGTGGAACACTTTATTCATAACCCTGTACACATACTTGAGGCCCCCGACCAACGTCGTTCCTTTGAACGTGGTCGGGTCCTCATAGGTGAGGGCCACGTAGTCCAAGAGAGTCCTACCCTAGTCCACTTTGTGTGGGTAGACCGGGGTGGTCGGGGGAGGCCTCTCATACTCCATCACAGTAGCGATCATGGCGGGGGTCACCTCAAAGGTCTTCCCCCGCACATTAGTCCTCACCTATTCCCATCATCACCAAACACTGATAGTTTCTGGTAAAATTCACGGCAAATACCCAAGTTGTACCCCCTCACCTCCTCAAACCACACCTTCAACCCCTGTGCCTCAATTATTCGTCCAACCTCATCCCTAGGTCCAAGAGAAGCTTTGTCAACATACCGCTCGCATGTTACGCCCTTCTCCTCAATTCTCAATCTCTGGGCATCATGTTTAGCCTTGGTTCTTCTCTCCTGCCTCTCTTGAGAACTTGGGCCCTCCCCGACTCTCTTTCGGGAGCTAGAGCCCGTGGGTGGTTGAGACTCGGGGCCCATCCTCTTTGTGCGGGCATGAGCATCAACAGTGGCCCCACAGAGAGAAAAGTCAAAATCATCACCAAAAAACTCTCCATCGGCTCAAAATCCTCCATGGACATCCCATTCATTCTAGCCATCGCAATGGAGTCAAGAGATTTGAAAAGGAACAAGAATCGACTTGAAAAAACTTGGGCAAAATGGGAACCTAGGGCTTGTGTAGAGAACTTGGAAATTTCGGCTAAAATCCTCTAAATATCAATCCTAATCAAGAGAAAGTAAGAGATTTGGAATTTGGGGGAAGTGATTTGAAGATTAGAAGAGAGTAGGAGGAGAGAAAAGGGCTTGGGATGATTTGATTTGGGGGAAATGTGAAGAGTTTCTCGAAAAAATCTAACTTAAAACCCTCATTTTTAGGTTTCTGGGCAAAACCTTCCGGAAGGTCGATCAAAACCTTCCGGAAGGCTTTGCATACTGCCTGAGAAAAAAATTCCAGTAGGTAAAACCTTCCGGAAGGTCGATCAAAACCTTCCGAAAGGTTTTGCCTTTGCTGCAAAACCATTCCTTAGTTCAAAAATTCATATCCACTCCCACATTTCAACTCCAACACATCCTAACACCCTATTTATGACATCTATCCTACCAAAAACTTGAACCACATATATGAACCACAATTGGTTGATCATACCCAAAATCATTTCTGAAATTGCAACATGATTTAAGATTTTGATGTTTTCAAAGTACAAGACATGGATTTCTACCTTAAGCTACCAAAATGAATACCCAAAAATGTAAAACATGAATTCAAACAACAAGGGCATTCCTAAATCTTAGTAAATATCTAAAGTTGAAAAATATTCCCCCATTCCTTAAGCATAGGGCTACTTAATACATCATTCAATAACCTGAACCAAACACACATGAGCAACACCATGACTTTAAATGCTATTCAAGAGTATGCACCTACACAGTCATTTTCAAACTCGTGTGTGTGTGCAATGGACATGCAATTTAAACATTTACACAATGAAATTCACATTCACTTGGCTATCCAAATTAAGCTTCGATGCAACCTCACCAAGGGTGTCTCTTAACAATGAATCACACTCTTGTTATCCTGGCATGCTCTCCATGTGTATATGTGAGATAGAATATTGTGCACAAAATGAATTATGCTCACATATAATCCAAAAATGAAGTTCATACATGAAAAATGAAACAACCTTGTCATAATCTCATGAAAGGAATGCTAGGGCATTGTATGGTAAATCAACAACTCTTTTTCTTCAAATGTATGCATCTCTCATGCTTCTCTAGATCATTTAGGGCTTCAAGGGTTATAATGGGGCCTTGGGGGTGATATTGAGGTACAAGAAACGAAGGATATAAGATAAATATAAGATAACAAAGAGAGTTGTTCCGAATGAATGACTTTTATTTCAAAAACACCTACCTTTTTATGGGATTTTCAGTCTAACACCATCACAGAACTCTTTGTTCTTTTTCAAATTCTTTTCATTGACATTTCCTTTTCTTTTGTCACTCTTTCCTCCTTCTCACCCCTTTTTCTCCTTTTCTTGGATTTATCATTCTTTTCCATTCAACTCTCTTGAGTTTCAACATCATTCATCCCTTTTGCTGGGTTTCCATATCATACTTCATTTTCTTTTATGATTACTCATATTCAACTCTAGGAACAACCAAGGACAGGTAGAATTTCATCATTGTGCACTGGCTTGGTCAAATATGTGGCATAGAAACGAATTTCAATTAAGGCTCAATCACGACACTAGGGATAATATTTTCACCAGAAAAAAGGGCAAAGTCTCAAAATATTCAAAAAATGGCCTAAGATCACCTCTAGATAAGCATAGGGGAGCATTATGCACTTCAACAGAAGTCAATCAACTACACAAATGCACGTAACCAAAGCAAAAATAATGAGATTATTGAACACATTTGGAATTTGAAAATTTGTTCTTTGAGTAAAAGTAAGTTCCCTCCAAACAAAGGATTGGCGCTAAAGCTCTCATGGGTTCTCACTCATCTCCACTATTCATGTCAAGCACTAAAATGTGAACTCAATCCGTAAATTGACGAAATTACACATTCAAAGCGTGCATATTGGTGAGTTCAAAAGCAAATACCTAAGTGATACTCAAGCATAGGATGAACTTCTATAATGTGCTCATTTATTTAAAGTTCAAAGAAAAGATTAACATATCAACACACCCACAACACTCATAACAAGGGACTACAGATCAACATTCACATATTTTGCACAAAAAATTTCAAATTTTCCATATAATTTGCACTAATGTAAACAAAAATCTGTATCATATGTGAAAGGTGAATTTTCACCCCAAAAATTAGTATTATCCACAAGAAATTTCCACAAACATTGGTGTATCATACAAATGGTGCACCTCACCCCCCAACTTGCTTCATGCATTGTCCTCAATGCAACAAAAAAGATATGATATGCAATGAAGGACTGTAAAAAGATGAGTAGGGTTAGAGAACACCTCACACTTGAGCTTTTGACAAAAACACCAACATCTGAAACTATAAAAAATAACACTATACGAAAAGATAAAGTAAGTACATAAACAGTTAAGGTAAATAAAAGCGACTGTACACTAAGAATCCTAAGAACAGTTATTCCTCCACCAATTCCAGATATACCGGATCCGTCAAATCCTCTTCCACTCCTTGTCCTTCAAAACCCTCAAAGAATGGCTTGAGTCTTTGGCCATTGACCTTGAATGTCCAGCCATCCTCAGGGTTTGTGACTTCCATGGCTCCATTGGGGTAGGCCACCTTGACAAGGTAGGGGCCATCCCAACGGGATAGGAGTTTCACTTGAAAAATTGAGAGGCGAGAGTTGTATAAGAGCACTTTTTGGCCGGGCTCAAATGACTTCCTCACTATGGATTTTTCATGAAAGATCTTAGCCCGCTCTTTTAAAATTTTGGAGCTCTCATACGCCTCTCTTTGAATCTCTTCCAATTCATTCAATTCTAGCCTCCTATGCTCTCCGGCCATTCTCAAATTGAAGTTCAAAGTCTTTATGGCCCAATAGGCCTTGTGTTCCATCTCGACTGGCAAATGGCAAGCTTTTCCATAGACAAGCTGGTAGGGAGACATGCCTAAGACGGTCTTGTAGGCAATGCGGTAGGCCCATAAGGTATCAATCAGTCTCAATGACCAATCTTTCCTATTTGGGTTCACCGTCTTCTCTAAGATATTTTTGATCTCCCTATTGGCTAACTTAACTTGGCCATTGTTCTGTGGGTGATATGCGGTGGATACCTTATGTGTGATGCCATATTTATACATCAAAGACGCAAATGGCCTATTGTAGAAATGCGATCCCCCGTCGCTTATCATAGCACGAGGTATCCCAAACCTCGAAAAGATATTCTCTTTCAAGAATTTGACCACGAACCGATGGTCATTGGTCTTGGTTGGGATAGCCTCCACCCATTTGGACACGTAGTCCACTGCCAGTAGAATGTATAAATAGCCAAACGACATAGGAAAGGACCCATGAAGTCGATGCCCCAACAATCAAATATCTCTATCACAAGTACTGGGGAGAGGGGCATCATGTTCCTTCGGGTCACACTTCCCAAACGTTGGCATCTATCGCATTCTTTACAAAATGAAATACAATCCTTTATCAGAGAGGGCCAATAAAAACCTGACTGTAGAATTTTTGCCGAAGTCTTCTTCGCAGAGAAATGGCCACCGCATGCCTCTAAATGGCAGAATGCAAGGACTTCCCGCTGTTCATTCTCTGGTACGCATCTCCGCACGACTTGGTCAGGGCAGTACTTGAACAGGTACGGGTTGTCGAAGTAGAAGTACTTCACATCCGCCATAAATCTTCTTCGATCCTCTAGGCTCCAATGCGGTGGTATTTGTCCTATTGCAAGATAGTTACATATGTCAGCATACCATGTACAAATAGAATGAATTGAAAGTAAATGTTCATCAGGGAAGAAATCAGGGATAGGAATGTGCTCATCGTCCTCTTGCACCACCAGTCAGGATAAATGATCCGCCACTACGTTCTCAACTCCTTTCTTGTCCTTGATTGTCAAGTTGAATTCTTGTAGGAAGAGTATCCACCTAATGAGTCTCGGTTTTGCATCCTACTTAGACAACAAATACTTCAAAGCAAAGTGATCAGTATAGACTAGTATCGGCGAACCAATGATGTAAGAACGAAATTTATCCAATGTAAATACTATTGCTAATAATTCATTTTCAATGGTGGTGTAGTTCATTTGAGATTCATTAAGGGTTTTACTAGCATAGTATATTACATACGGTATCTTATCCTCCCTTTGACCAAGCACTGCGCCGACCGCGTAATCACTCGCGTTGCACATAAGCTCAAAAGGTAAATCCCACTTGGGTGGTCGCATAATTGGAGGTGTAGTAAGCATGCTTTTGAGTTTTGAAAAAGATGCCTCACAATTATCCGACCATTTGAATTGGACATCCTTGGATAATAAATTGGTCAAAGGTCGGGCCAATGCACTAAAATCTTTAATGAAACGTCGATAAAAGCCGACATGGCCCAGAAATGACCTGATATCTTTAATGACCTTCGGTGTAGGGAGGTTGGAGATGGACTCAACCTTTGATTTGTCCACTTTGATCCCCTTCGCCGAGGCGATATGCCCAAGCACAATTCCTTGTGTCACCATGAAGTGACACTTCTCCCAATTCAAGACTAAGCTCTTCTCCTCGCATCTCTCGAGAACTCTCTCCAAATTTTCCAATCATTCACTGAAAAAATCCCCAAAGACCGAGAAGTCATCCATGAACACCTCTACAATCTTCTTCACCATATCAGTAAAGATTCCCATCATGCAACGTTGAAAGGTTCCAGGGGCATTACATAACCCGAAAGGCATGGGATAGTAAGCAAAGGTACCGTAGGGACAAGTGAAGATGGTCTTCTCTTGATCTTCCAATGAAATCTCGATTTGATTGTAGCCGGAGTATCCATCTAAGAAGCAATAGAATAGATGCCCCGCTACTCTTTCCAACACTTGGTCAAGAAATGGCGTATTTTCTTGTGCATAAGTTGAGCTTTCTGTAATCAATGCATACTCTCCACCCGGTGATCACCCTCATTGGAATAAGCTCACTATCCTCATTTTCTACCACGGTGACTCCCGACTTCTTGGGTACTACTTGCGTGGGGCTAGCCCACGACAAGTAGTTTTAGCACGTCGTCCCTCACCACATCCTTTCATAATTGGATTCAACCTTCTTTGTGGTTGTCAGGATGGTTTGGAGTCATCCTCAAGGTAGATGCAGTGTGTGCAAATGATGGGGCTTATTCCCTTGATGTCAGCAATTGTCCAACCAATTGCCCCTTTATGCCTCCTCAACACTTCCAAGAGCTCTTCTTCTTGCTTTTCCTCTAACGTTGAGCTAATCACCACCAGAAATTTCATGTCATCCCCAAGATAGGCATACTTGAGATGGAATGGCAATGGCTTCAACTCCAAGATGGGTTTTTGCTCATTTGACGGGAAAATCTTCTTGTCATGACATGGAAGCTTCTCAAATGTAGGAGTCCATTTCTCTACCCCTTTCAAGCTCTCCAATTCCTCTCGCTCATCACCCTTTTCTATATCAACATTCTCTTCCCCTCCAAACTTGAAATTGCTCATCAATTCCAAGTGTTCCTCCACCAAGGTATCGATCCGGTTGATCTCATGTGCCTCTTCATCATCTCCCGGTTATTTTGACAAGTTGAAAACATTAAGGTCCATAGTCATGTTCCCAAATGCTAGCTTCATAAGACCATTCCTGCAATTAATCATAGCATTAGATGTGGCAAGAAAAGATCTACCAAGTATAACGGGGATTTGGGAGCTAAGATTTGCAACCAGGTGAGTGTCAAGCACAATAAAATCAATGGGGAAGTAAAATTTATCAACTTGGACTAAAACATCCTCTACTACTCCCCATGGTGTTCTGACACTATGATCCGCCAACTGAAGGGTGATTGGAGTTGGTTTTAACTATTCAAGTTGGAGTTGTTGGTACACTGAGTATGGTATGAGGTTGACACTTGCCCCCAAGTCAAGGAGAGCTTGCTCCAACCAAAAATTCCTGATTTTTATGGCAATGGTAGGGCATCCGGGATCCTTGAACTTTGGTGGGGTGTTAGTCCTCAAGATTGAGCTCACTTGCTCGGTGAGGAAAGCCTTCTTGTGCACGTTTAGTCTCCGCTTCATGGTGCACAAATCGTTTAAGATGTTAGCACATGATGGGATTTGCTTAATGGCATCAAGGAGTGGAATGTTGATCTTTACCTGTTTAAATATTTCAAGTATACCAGCATAATTAGCCACCTTGACAGGTGGCTTCAAACGATTAGGAAAAGGAGCAGGAATGGGGGATACATGTACACTTTCATCAACCATTTTTTTCTTCTCACTCACCTCACTTTCTTTCTTCTCACTCACCTCACCCCCCTCGGTTTCATCCTTAGTCTCTTTCTCTAATGGCAATGTGGCATTGGGAGAGACTTTTGGCACAATGGTTTTATAAATTTGTTTGCCACTTCAAAGGGTGGTGACCGCCTTGAGTTGCTCACAACTCTCTTTGGTGGGCTCAGACGACTCAATCACATGTTGGCCCTTGGGGTTCTCTTGGGGTTGAGCAGGGGATTTCCCCTTCTCTTGTTGTGATAGCCCTATGTGATTCGTAATTTTTGTGAGTTGAGCCGAAATGTTGTTGTTAAAAGTGGTTTGGCTTTGGATGAAATTGTAAAGCACATCCTCCAAGTTCCTCTTATGGGGAGGTTGGTAGGTGGAAGGATTTGATGGTCCTTGTTGGGAAAAACTTTGTGGAGGTGGACTTGGTGAAAAATTATGTGGTGGTGGGTTTGATGAATACCCTTGCGGATTGGATCGGGGGTATTGGGAGCTAGACGCTTGTCCTTGACCTTGATAGTGATTTTGCTTAGGAGGCACAGGAGGTGAATATGCATTTTGAACCATTAGGGGTGAGATTCTCATTTCTCCAACTAAAATTCGGGTGATTACTCCAACCCGGATTATACGTGTTTGAATGCGGAGAGAATGATTGCCTCGTTTGGTTAAAAGCATTGACTTGCTCGTGATACACTTCCTTAAGTGCCGGAATGTTAGGGCACTCCGATATGGAATGCTCTACACTCTCACAAATTGAGCAGCCCTCCTCAATCTTTGAAATGTTAGACACCTCATGTCTCCTATTGACCTCAAGACTCTCAACTTTCCTAGACAACTTGGCAATTTTGGAAAGCAAGTCTTCCCGGTCTCTCAAATCATACATCCATCCCCCTTGTGGTTGATTACTACCCGGAGACGTCCTAGGTACATCTTTGGGATCCGTAATGTCCCAAGATTGTGCATTTTGGGCCAATGTACTAAAGTAGTCTAGGGCCTCATCAGGGTCTTTGTTCAAGAACTCGCCATTACACATTATGTCAATGAATTGTCTATGGCCCGGTGTGATTCCTTCATAGAAGAAACTTACCAATTGTCACGATTCAAAACCATGGTGTGGTACGGATTGGAGTAATTCCTTGTAGCGATCCCAACAGTTATACAATTGCTCATTGGGCTTCTCCGAAAAGTTTTGAATTTGCTTTTTTAAAGTAGTGGTTCTATGCACCGGAAAAAATTTATTCAAAAACTCAGAAAGTATTTGAGCCTAAGAGGTGATGGATCGAGGCCGCAAGGAATTCAACAATGTTTTGGCTTTGTCCTTAAGGGAAAAGGGAAACAATTTTAAGCGAGCTATGTCTTCCATAGCATAGTTAGCATTGAAAGTTGCAACTATATCCTCAAATTCTTTGATGTGCAAATAAGGGTTCTCCTTTTCCATTCCGTGGAATGTAGGAAGTAGTCAACATCCCCGACTGAACTAGGAAGAGTTGGGCTTGGACCGGTAAGGGGATGCATGAGGGTGTGGTGCTACGGGTTTGTTGACCTCGTCGGAGGTTCAATTGGGATATTGTTACCTTCATTGCTAGGAGGGGGAATTGCACTCGTGGATTAGGAATTCTAGGTTCTGGCACTCCCCCACCCCTTTGCATGTTTGGATTGGCACCTAGATTCTCAAAATTATCACCCGCATCCTCGGGTGGGTCTTGGTCAATGTTCATGTTGGGGCCTAAGGGTTGTCTAACCAATCGGTTTTGTTCGTCCCGTCCTCACATACAACAAACTATCTACAAATAAAAATGCAAACAAAAAAAAATATATACAAGGAGCAACATACCTCAGCCCATGATGAACATCACGGGACTTACCTCCGTTGTCCGAAAATCACCTTCTCAATTCAACGCTTGCCTTCCCCGGCAAATACACCAAAAATGCTTGAAAGTTTTCATTGTGTTCCCAATTCTCCGTTAATGAACCCTCAATGTGTATGGATTATATGTATGGGTGAGTATCACTCTCACTCGAGTTCAATGCAACAAATGGGACAACGGGATGGTGGAATGTGAATGTGAATGGAAATATGTGTGTGTGTGTGTGAACAAAAGTGCTCCCCAAGCATAGGGAGACTTTCAAGGGTCGTGTTTTACTTGGAAAAGTATTCCAAGGTCGTCTCCTCAGGGAAGGAGCTGAATCGTGTTGAAGGAGATTTTTGGTGGAAAAGGGTAAAGTGTAAAAATCTTTTGATGTTTGAAGTTGGTTTGTGATTGTGTTTTCTAGTAAAAAATGAAATGGACAACTGTTGGCTAATCCGAAGGGTTCATTCCAATGGGAATGCCAACTCAACTCAAGACCTTCTTCCAATGGTGTCTAGATGTTCGATTAATTCATGGGAAGCGCGGGACTAGGATGGAGGTGAGGATCCAAACATACCCTGTGACAAGTCTATGGGATATCAAAGACTCACAACCATGTCCACACTCAACCCAGTTAAACCGAATCAACATATACTACGAGGAAGAAAGAAAATGAGTTGAAATGGAATACCTAAGAGGAGGTCTCCCTTGGATTAGCCAACTATAAGCTTAGCTATTCATGTTTAAAGCAATGACATAAATGAATTGAAGAGACATTGAATGGAAATGAAGCTTGGAACTTAAACTAATGCAAGAGAACACAAACTTACAGGAGAATGCATTTAATACCCATTTAAAGCTTAAAATGTAGAAAACTCAAATACATTAATGGTAGAAGTTAAGATACTCTACTAAACTTGAAATGGACAGGAAATAAATGACATTCAAGACAATAAAGTAAGCTTACAAGAGTCTTACAAGAGAAATGGATTGAAGAAATGTAAAAATCTAAGCTTTCTCTCTCTAACTATGTCTTCCTTCTAGAGCTTCTCTCTCTACAATGTAATATGAACTAAATAATGTGTAATGTGTGCTGCCCTCTATCCATGGAGAGCTTCCTAGGCGTGTGTGGCAGGGCTTACACCAAAAGGGGGCTGATTGGATGGAATGTTGTAGGCTATGACAAGCATAGCCTTCCTCTCTCATGCCTTGCTCTTTTCTCTCCTCCTCATTAATGCTCAAGCCTTACAAGTCCAAGCCAAGGTGAGGGGAGACCTGTAGATGTGTAAGGGATGTCAATGAACATGTTGGAGAAGTGTAAGTGGGACCCCCAAATGGCAGAGCTTGAGTTGCAGGCTGTCAGGGAAATCTGGGCAAAACCTTCCGGAAGGTTTTCAACCAAACTGCATTTTTCTTGGTTTCTTCACCCTCCAAACCTTCCATTGATCCATCCCCTCATCTTCATTGATTTCAAACACTTCATTGGGGGTATATCTCCAACCATTTACGCCTTTTCACCTATATTTTCACAAAACTCCATTACAGCTAAGATTAAACATATTTCTCCCCAGTTTCACATCAAAAGAAAGTATAAGAGGGCATAATAACATGGAATATATGCAATGTTTTGTTCTAATCACTGTGTTAGGATACTTATCTCATATAATTCACGATAAGAATTATGTTATCATTCTAACGCTTTGCAGGTATAACCCTAACCAGATTACGCTCAACATTCTGAACACGTAGAAATTTCTTATTCTTAAAACCTTTTTTAAAATACTACAATCCTTTATAGAGCTTACATATATAGTGGAGATGTAACCCTATATGTTGATTTTGAGCCAATGTTCCTTGGAGCGATTTGTCACATTTACTCAAATAAGAATTTTTGGTTCAGTGGTAATATTTCTTTGAATAATCTCATTATCCTTGTTTTGATTAGCACTCGTTGAATAACATGGTTAACATTCCTTTAACTCTTAAATGGAAATTATGTAGGTGCATGAATTCTGGGAAATGATCTTAAGCCATTTGTGATTTTATTGAGCCTTAGCCAATTTTTTTTGCAAAACTATATCCCTAGTAAGCCGTGATTGAGCCTAAATGGAGAATTCTTTTCTTAAACCCATCAGTTAATCGAGCTATAGAAAAATATATTGATTGACCCTTTATATCTAATTTTCTTGCACCCTCTACTAAGGAAAGCATTATACAAAAAAGGGAGAAAAGAAAATGGTGACTACGATTCAAGAAAGAAAATAAAAAGGACAAAGAAAAGAGTTGGTGAAAGAAAGCAAAGAGGAAAAGAAAAAGACAAAGCAAAAAAGCAAAGAAAGAAAATAGGAAAAATTGGATTGAAAGGAGAAATGGGAAATACAATATGTAAAAGTTTTGGAAAAATTGGAGAGATGTGTGCTGCACTAATCAAAAAGGATAGCTCTTTGAATATCTTTGATGTCGTTTCTTTATACCCAATACCCTTTGGCCATGTTATAACCTTGATTAAGTCCTTTTTGATTCCTGAAGTCATGCATATGTATTATTTCCACCTATCCATTAAAAAGGAGGGTGTTAATAATTTTGTTTGATACAGTGTTAATATTTTTTCACGAGATTATGTCAATTTCCAGTTTTATTCAAATAACCTTCTTTTGGAATGTTACATGTGCTATTATCTTGCTTTGATAATAGCATTCCTATCACATTTGATTTTTGAGTGACAATCACTAAAACTTGAGTGTATTCTTTGATGAGTGATTTATGTCCCGTAGCTCTGAGATCCCTACCTTTGAGGATAATTATGCTTCAAGTGGCCTGGCAGGTGACATATAAAGTAAGTCCTCTAGCCCGCCTGATAGGTGGCCCTGAAATTTATCCCACCTTGGAAGGATTGACCTTGGCCTTGGGTTTGATAGCCACGATCCTACCTTTGACACCCTTGTGGGGTAGATGTCTTTTGCTTCTTTCTCGAACTAGAAGAAGAGGATTGACCATCTTTCTTCTTATCCTTAGCACCCGCCTCCCGGTTGCTCCTTGCGTCTTCCACTTCCCTCTCAATGGCCATGACCATCTTGACTATTGAGTCTAAGTCTTGTAGGTGGTGGCCTACAATCTTTCCCCATATGGAAAACTTCAAGCCATCCTCAAATCTTCTAGCGTTGGCCAAGTTTGTGGCCATGTAATCATCGGCGAAACGGGTTAGCTCGATGAACTTAGCCACATATTCCATCACCTTCATAGTACCTTGTTTCAAATCCAAGAATTTTCGGGCTTCCACTTGCCGAACAGCCGACGGAAAGTACTTGCCGATGAAGAGCTCACGGAACTCTCCCTAAGTCATTGCCTCTATGTTCTTTGAAACCCATGCCTAATCCCACTAGAGATAAGCCTCTCCCTTAAGCTGGAACACAACTAGCCTTATCTTAGTGGCGTCGGATGTGATCTCCATAGTGTCCAAGATCTTGTCTACTTGTTGGAACCAATGGTTGGCTAGCATCAGATCCGTCCCTCCCATAAAGGTTGGTGGTTTGTGTGCATCAAACCTATGGAGGTTGTTCGAGCCTCCGTGGCTTATATTGGCACTGGCTTGCAAAAGGGTGGCAACCATCGTGCCCATAGCCTCCATGAAGGCTTGTTGATCAAACGCCGGTAGTGGTTGGTTGTTGTTCCGCCTACCCCCTCTACCGTTCCGGTGTCCTTTTCCTATATTTTCCATCTACACACACGTAAGATAGCAATGGAGGTCTAACTTAGTATCCCAAAGTAGGGATCAAAGTCAAAACATTGAGAATTTTTCCCTTGTCTCACTAGTAGGAGGTGTGTCACCCACTAGTAAACATACGAATTGTAAACTTTCCCATTCTTTTTTTTCCGATCCCCAAGATTATGTTTTCTAACTCTAGTGTCTCATTTCCATACACATTGAATCATACATATAATCACATATCACACAACATGTAGCATTTAATGCACATAACATGTAATGTATAATCGATGCAATGGCCTACACCCAAGCCCTATAAGCCTTAGATAAATCGAGAACCTAGGCTATGATACCAAGTTGTGATGCCCCAAAATTCAGGTTTCCTTTTCTCAAAACGTTGATAACCCATGAACCCGCTGAAGAATACCTGTGAGTACCGGATAACCAAATACCACATCACTATACCCCATTCACCAGGATCATAACCAAAACAAACTTTGGGCAGAGCCTCCTTTGCACGGGAACCCTACCCAATCCATAACATGTGCATACAATAATCATGGGACCACTCCAAGGTCCAAACTTCAATGATTGGGCTTATTATTATCCAATTACATCATCCAAGGAAGAGCGTTTTAGATGTGAAGGCCCTTCAGTGTTACATTTTAAAATTTTAAATTCTAGGAAGAGGTATCGGTACCTCAGATACGTGGCACCATTACTTGGGTCTTCTGTTTGTTAGGTACCGGTACCTATATACACTGGTGCCGGTACCTGAGTCCACTATTTTCTAGTTACCGGTGCCTATGTGTCTTGGTACCGGTACCTGAGCACATTGTCCATCGAGGTACCGGTACCTGGTGCCTAGGTAACGGTACTTTAGCCCACTGGATTCTAGGTACTAGTGCCTATAGATTTAGCTACTGGTACCTGGGTCATACAACAACATGGTACCGGTACTTAATCACTTAGGTACCAATACCTGAGCCTAGATTTTTCCCAAATATTTTCAATCTTCAACCTTTAACCTTCAACCATCCTATCACTTCCCATACTCATCCATTCATTCATTTACACAAATTATACTGCATAAGAGTTCATTACATAACCATTTATTATAAACCCCCACATCCTTATCTTTATTTAGTAACGTAATTATTTTGAATTGCTCATATATTTAATGATGTAAGCATGAATTATATAGATTTTAAGAGTAGAAATAAAAATTTTAGGTGAGACAATATGGTGTGTAGTAGAAGTTAGGAAGTATTCCGGAGTTAAAACACATTTTAGATAGAATTCAGATAGGAAGGAATTTGACACTGCCTTAGTATTTAGATAGAATTTCGTGTGATCTGAAATTTTGACAGTAGACACTAAAATTCCAGGGCTACAAAAGAGTGTTTCACAAAAAATTTCCAAATCGACCTTTAAATAGGCCAAAACTTCATTGGAAGTTCAGCTAAAAATGGGAGTCCGTTCGAATGTGAATGGATCCGTTCGAACGACAATTAGTCCCAGTACTTTTGTGTCTGACAGAACTCTGATGGAATACTCATTCCAAGTAAAACACGACATTGCAAGTCTCTCTTAGCTTGGGGAGCACTTTTGCACACACGTTTTGTAGTGGATTATTGTTATTGAGAGCAACCACTATTATTCACGTACATTCACGTAGGTTCGAGGCTGAGGGATGGTATACCTTTCCTGGGAAGGATTCGTCAATGTTGCAGGGAATGATTGAGATTGTGTGTTTGTGATGAATGAACGAGGTAGAATCGTTGTGTAAATTCCTGAGAAGCAACCAACACACATGAGAATATGGGATGATGCTACTAATTTGTTTATTGATGCTTTAATTTCTTGCATGTTTATTCCTATCATTGATTTAATATATTATGTACACTTGAGATCACTACAAATGTCATGGTTTTATTAAAAAAAAAATTTATATATGCTATTTTGCAAAAGAGATTTGTCTTCTTTTTATTGTTTTAAAAAACTTGTTGGGATTTGAGAGGGATTTTCAACGGGCTTTTGCTCACCCCCTACAACACACTTACATATTTTGACATAGAAGAGGATGTCGAGTTAGATGAGCAAGTTGATCTCGAGACTGGAGAGGGTCAGTATGAGGATCCTGAAGTGGAGGCTTAGAGATGCTTTGTTTTAGTTCTGATTATTGTGTTTGGAGAGATTTTTATGAAACAATGTTTAAGTTAGTTTTTATTATTTCACTGCTGGATATTTTTTGATTTTGAATTGTAAGTTGGAGAAGTTTTAATGTTTTGTTGGTTTTAGTATTTATTCTTTTTCAGGTAGATGAATGGTTTATTATCTAATGTTTATTTTTAGTTGCTTTCATGGTTGGATGGTTTGTAGATAGTAATGCCTTCCAGGGTGGATTTTGGGGCGTTACATTTATATAACTTTACAAGTCCAATACAAATTACATAATGGATTACAAAATGCAATTTAAAAGCCACATCCCGACTTCTTCATCAACAAGGGCCCAAGTGAGGGCCATCCACCAACGCTTGTCCAGCACCTAAAATATGTCCCCACAAAGGGTGAGTCACGCTTAATAGGGTATCTCCTAACGAGGCTACTCCTCAACCCAGATGCATATGAAATGTTCACATGCAATTAATCAATCAATCATCAATTCAAGAATATACAATTCATAAATGAACACCATGATGCCATTCCATGCCATGAGATGAAACTCACACATGCAATGCAACCCGAGCCCTCCACCGACTCCCATAACACATCTCATGCCATGCATATGCATTCGGCCATTCCAATCCCTTTCCATTGATGTTGCACATCCAATGACCATTCATAAAATTCATGGGTCTTTCTTGGAGTGGGTATTTATGGACTTCCACCAACGGGTACCCAACTGACACAGCATCTATAGACTTCCACCAACGGCTCCGCATATGCTGATACACTTTATGAACTCAATACCAATGGGAGTGCATATCCGAAGTTACCGGGTCTTCCACCCGAATGAGAATCCAGCCCTTCTTGCTAACCCCGACCCATGTTTTCAATGCAACCCGTATGACTCAGTCGAACCTAGCTCTAACTTTCCTGAGTCCACGTATCAACCCACCAGGGATGGGTTTTGGTCAAAACATGCACACACACCCACACTCATGATGAATGCGATGCTACCCGTGCATATGCAATTGTAATGAACAATGGCATTCCATATCACTATGCAATCAAGTTTTCAATTGCAATTACAATAGCATGTTCATCATATCATGAGCATAATATGAATATATTCCATCTCTAAAACATTATCTATTTCTCAATGTACATTATATCATAATGCATATAATTATATTCCATAACATCAATCCCAAGCATGTTATATCATTCTCATTCAAATAACACACTTAATCATTCATAGACATTTTATCAAATACCTATAAGACACAAATATTATGTAAACACATAGCATGACCAAAATTTACACATTGTTCATGAAATTCCATAGCAAGGAATTTCATCAAACTCATTCATACAAGAATTGGTTTAAACACATTCTTCATACCCATTTCCATTTTCTAACACCCTAGGCATGTGTTATACATGAGATTTCATCTCTAAAACCCTACCCATTTCATATCTCAATCCTAGTTTGGAAATAAATCTAGTTAGGAGAGAAACCTTACCTCTTGAAGCATAAAGATACGTAGAAGAACCTCCACAAGACCCAAATCAAGCTTCAAAGCTTTGATCCCAACAATCCCGTCTTTGAGATTTTTCTGAAACCCGTGATCTTTGGTATGTATGCGTAGCTCTCGTCGCGTAGAACAACCTTTGCTCTTGGCCCGAAAGAATCCGACGGTCGGATCTTTGTAGATTGGAGGGAGAAGGCTTAGAGAATTTGGTTTTCTCTTCTCTCTCTCTCTCTCTCTCTTTCTGGAATGGATGAAGCAAAAATGGGGAGAAAATTCTGATTTTTCTCCACTTTTATACCCCTTAATTGCTTGGCCTAAAATGCACCACACATCCCTCTTTTGTTTGGTCTAGTTTTATCCCGAATTAGTTAAATCTTGTTCTGTGTTAAGCTCAGTATATTTTATTTGAACTAAGTTAAAATTATGCCCCAGGTTCTGCAAATAAAATTTGATCGCGTTTATTTTAGTCGCGCCACACTGTATCGCCTCGTAAGACGCAAAAAATTTCACTGTCCCAGAATTTGACAAAAATTGTCTAGGTAACTAGATTTCGCGAGACGAATCCAACGGTGTGGTCTATTTTGTCATCCGATTTCTAGAAAATTTTATGTTTTCAACTCGTTCCACAATGGCTAATTACCGTTTTTTTTTTCAGAAAAATTTAAATTTTTTCGGCTTTTACAATAACTTCTTGAAAAATGGGTATCGTAGGAAATTCATTAGTAGAATGCCCTGTCAAATCAAATATCCCACATGTAAGCTCTGTAGGTGGAACAACAACTTCATTGACTTTTTTCATCTCTAAAACCTCAAGCTTTTGAGACAAAGAAGCCATCATAGTGCATAAATTGTCATCTTCTCTCAAAGTATAATTTTTGCTAATGGGAAGTGGTAGACTGGTTCTTGGTTGGGGTAAGCGAAGCCGACTCTCACATTTCGGAACTCCCAAAAAGTTTGTCAAAAAACTCGAATGCCTCATTGGGATTATTGTCCATGAATTCTCCCTAGGACATCATTTCAACAAAATGATGTATAGTGAGTCATAGAAAAAACCAACAAGGGTCCAATTCATAAACCCGTGATGAGGACAAACTTGTAGAAAGTCTTTGAACCCTTCCAAGCAATGATAGAAGGTTTCTCCCTCCTTCACCACGAAGTTCATTATATGATGTTTCAAAGCATTTGTGCGGTGAATGGGGAAAAATTTCTTGAAAAACTCTTTTTGAAGTGCAGACAATCCAGAATAGAGTGGGGTTTAAGGATGTTAAGCCATTGCTTGGATTTATCCTTCAAGGAGAAAGGAAAAAGCTTCAACTTGGCTAACTCAGTGTTATCCTAAAGGGTTCCACAAATTTCCTCAAATTCCTTCTCGTGAAGGTAAGGATATTCATAATCAAGCCAGTGAAATTGAGGTAAGAGTTGTATGTTATCGGGCTTAATCATGAACCTATTGGTATTAGCAAGAAAAGCAAAGCATGATGGGACACTCCTCCTCGTGGAATACAGATAGTCCCTCAGAGTTCTGACCTATTGGTTGAACTCTTGGCCTTGATTATTATTTTGATTCATGGGAAAACAATTATTTTGAGGGTTCACAGGGTTATCCATACTACCCGTTTTGCTTAGATCAAATGTGGGGGCTAAAACAGAATTATCAGAATGCTCTAACGCCAATGAACCAACAGAACCAGCATACTCTTGAAGTGAAGATTTGTTTTCAGAGTCTGATGTTTCTCCACCAGACATGCAAAGGATGATCTTACTACCGAATGCAAATAACTACTAACAAATTTTAATAAAATTAAACACAAAAATTAATCCAACTAACAGAGAATAAACAAAAATAAACAAAAATTAAATTAATAGAATTCAAAAAGAGATGGAACGAATGTACCCGAATACTAGAATTCTCCAAGTAGTTCGCAATGAAAGCGTGTTCTTCTTTCCAGCTTCCTGAATTCGTCAAAGAAGTCCCCGAAAATGGTGCCAAAAAACTTGCTTGATCTCAATCGGAACACCCAAATGCAGGCGGTCAAAAGGTAGTAATACTCAGTAAGACCGAGGTTGGTCCATAGGGAGCTTGAATTTAGAATTAGGAATGTAAAAAAGAAAGAACTTGAATAAAGAATATTGGTTGTTAGGAATTGGTATCTAATTCAAAAAGGAATTTAATAAATAAAAAGAATACTTCCTCGCATTGGGATTAGGGAATAATCCTATGTATGAATATTATATTTATACAATAACTCATTATCTCAGTTGATGTCTAGCGTTAGTGTAATCAACCGGAGGATTTTACTTTGAAAAATAAAAGTCGATTGAATTGAAAGTAATCAATAAAGAACTAGGTTTGTAGACTCGCAAGGAATTATAAAATTATTCATGACTAGGAATCAACCTAGTGAATAATTTCATAAGTATATAGAGTACAATCCTTTGCTAAAATTCATTCATTCAATCTTTATATTGAAAAAGATATCATCTTGGAAGAACAATCAAATAATAATTGCATTAAACAAAATATTCATTACATAATCATAAAACCATACCCTAGCTAAAAAGTATAGGGAGATTACTAAAAAACCATGAGTAAGATCTCAAAGAAGAAAGAAAGAAATTAACCCTAAGGGTTGAAGATCTGGTCTCGTCTCTCTTTGCTCTCTACATCCGTATCCAACTATCTCCTAAAAATAAAGACTAAAAGTATACTAAAGATATCCCTAGGTCAAACTCTGAACGACGCCTCTATAACAATGCGTGTCTGTAACAACCCAAAATCCACACTGGAAGGCATTATTATCTACAAACCATCCAACCATGAGAGCAACTTAAAATAGCCATTAAGTAATAAATCATTCATCCATTTGACAAGGAATAATTTCTAAAGCCATTAAAAAATTGAAACTTCTCCAGCTTAAAATTCAAAACCAAAAATATCTAGCAGCGGAATAATAAATCTAGCTAAAACATTGTTTCATAAAAAATCTCTCAAACTCTAAACTAAAAATAGATCAACTTTATTCCTCTAAGGTAGGATCCACATCTTGATCCTCCAATGGCTCGAAATCTGTTTGCTCATCCACATTGACATCCTCTTCTATGCCAAAATCTGTAAGTGGTATTGTAGGGGGTGAGAAAAAGCCCGTAGGAAATCCCTCTCAAATCCCAACAAGGTTTTAAAACAAATAAAAAAAATGGCAAGTCCATTTTGGAAAATAACATATATAGATTTTGAGAATAAAATCATGATAGTTGTAATGATCTCAAGTGTACGAAATACAGTAAATGAATGACAGGAATAAACTTACAAGAAATTAAAGCAATCAATAAATAACTCATTAACATCATTCCATATTCTCATGTATGTTGGTTCATCCCTATTGTCACGTATGTTGGTTGCTTCTCAAGAATCTATACAACGATTCTACCTCGTTCACCCATCACAACCACACAATCTCAATCATTCCCCGCAGGGCAAATCACAGACACTTTAGGAAGGGCGTATACCGTCTCCCACGGCATTGACGAATCATTCCTAGGAAAGGTATACCATTTCTTAGCCTCGAACTTACGTGAACAATAGTGGTTGCTCTCACAAACAACAATCTACTACAAGTGTTAGGCAACCATCTCACCCCCACTGGGATAGACTATCATCTAACACTCTACGGCAGCTTACGAAGGCAATTCAAGTCTGTCACAACAAACCATACAAGAGATGAAACAACAACTTTCTCAACAACCACAATCTTAACCAATCACATTTTTTATTAACTATTCAAGTATCACAATTGCATAATTCTCAATATACTACAATAATAAAGGAATTAAAATATGCAATAGATCATATCAAGAAAACCTTCACAATTTCGATATTCAAAATTCTAGGGTTTTGTCAAAAATCATAATTTCTTGGAAAAAGAACAAGTATTAGATGAAAACATGATTTAAACAAGAATAGGAATTTAGAAATCAAGAATCCATATATTTTTTCATAACCAAACATGTATTTAGCAAAACTAGGATTTTGGAAATTCAAGAACAATGTTTCTTGAACCCAAACATGTATTTTGTTCAAAACTATGTTGCAATAACAAAGAAACCAAGAACTCATAAGTATTTATCATATAACTATCAAGAATATTGAAAACATACATATGTAATACCCTAAGCCTCAATGAAAGAACTTGAGAAGAATCCCCTACCTTGTTTCCTTAGTGTTGTGTGAAAAATTTGAGGTTTTGATCCGATTCAATGCGAAAATCTCATTCAATCTTGTATCGCTCCCCTTCTTTCTTATTCTCCAAAGGCTCTCTAGTGGTTAGAATTGATGAAATATTGATGAAACTAAGCCTAAGGGGTGTTCCATAGGTATTTATAGTGGAAAAATTGGAGAGAACACCCAAAACAAGTCTGGGATGTGAAGCCCTCGGTTTGGTGCATCCGGATTGCGTGCTTTTTACTGTCCGGACGCGTGTTTCTTCGCCCAAATTTCTGACAATCGAGTCCAGACGCGTGTCTATTCCCGTCCGGACGCGGGTGACAGTATACCCTCAACTTCCAAGTCGATTTTGACCTATTTAGAAGTCGATTCAGAAAATTTTTGTGAAATACACTTTTGTAGTCCTTGAAGTCTAGTTGCTACTGTAAAAAAATCAGATCCAGCGGAGTTAAAAGTAAAACTTTATGGCTAAAATACTAAGGTAGTGTCAAATTCCTTTATATCCGAATTCTTTCTAACATGCGGTTTTACTCCGAAATATTTCCTAACTTCTAATACACCTCATATTACCTCTCCCAAGGTTGCTAGACCTTCCGGATTCAATGGAAATCTTATTTTGACCTAAAAATATTTAGAAACTTACCTAACCACCATTCTCAAGCTTAAACGCCTTCGAAACTTAAACTTCACAATCAATTTGTCTCCCAAGTATTTATTCCTACTGTTATAATCTATATGGTTCACTCTTACATCATTACATATATTAGATTTAATAAAAAATTACATTACTATATCAATATAAACATGTGGGGGTTTACAATCCAACCCCCTTAAAGAAAGTTTCGTCCTCGAAACTTACCTTGTATAGAGAACAAATGAGGGTACTTCTCTCGCATCTCTAACTCTGGTTCCCAGGTAGCTTCCTCCACCCCATGATGTTGCCACAAAACCTTCACCAATTGAATTACTTTATTGTGAATCACCTTCATCTTGGTATCAAGAATATTCACCGGTTGTTCTTCATAGGTTATTCCGTCTTGAATTTCAATTCCTTCCAAATCCACGACATGTGTTGTATTAGATTTGCACTTTCTTAACATTGACACATGGAACATGTCATGTACCCCTGACAACTGGGCTGGTAACTTAAGTTGATACTCCTTGTTACCCACAACTTTAATCACCTCAAATGGTCCAGTGTACCTTGGGGCTAACTTTCCCTTCTTGCCAAATCTAAACACTCCCTTTTTGGGTGACACCTTGAGAAACACATAGTCCCCCTCTTGGAATTCCAAGGGTATTCTTCTTCTATCCGCATAACTTTTCTGTCTACTCTGAGCCGTGCGTAATCTTTCCCTAATTAGTTGAATTTTCTCAGTAGTCTCCCGAACAATTTCTGGTCCGAACAAGATACTCTCTCCAGTTTCTAACCAACAAGTCGGGGACCTACATGGTCTTCCATACAATTCCTCATAAGGAGTCATTCCTATACTCGCCTGATAGCTATTGTTATAGGCGAACTCTACCAATGGAAGATGTTCACTCCAAATCCCCTTAAGGTCAAGGACACACGCCCTTAACATATCTTCCACAATTTGGATCACCCTCTCCGATTGTCCATCCGTTTGAGGATGAAAAGTCGTACTGAAATGCAACTCTGTTCCCAATGCCTTCTGTAGGCTCTGCCAGAATTTAGCCACAAAGCGACTATCTCGATCAGACACAATTGACAATGGTACCCCATGTAATCTCACTATCTCCCGAATGTATATCTGGCTCAAGGTTACCAAGTTATCTTTGGTCTTATGATGAGTGGGTTTTATACCTACGAATTGAGTATTTTCGGTTTGATGAAATTGCAAGTTTTCAATTATGTAATGTTCCTTTTTATTTTTTTTGTGTGTTTTGATGTTATTTTGTAGGGATCATCATTTGGAAGGAAACAAGAACATTTGGAAGGAAACAAGGTCAATTTGGAGCCTAAGTGTTGGATTGTTTAAGGCTAAGCAACAAGGGAAGCTCTAGGCTTGAAAGGGGACCAGTGCCCCTTCACTAGAAAGGCAGTAACTCAGCGCCCCTGCGCTGATTTTCAGCGCTACTGCGCTTGTGTTGGCTCGTGACGCGAATTTTGACTTGTTTTGGACCCGAAATTGGACTTTAATGCGACATATATGCTAGGGTTTGAGTTGGAAAAGGATAGACTGATTTTGGGGGCTGAAAACATAAGAAGAAGACCAAGGATTGATAGAAAATTGAAGGCAAGAATCAAAGGAGGCGACGCGAAGAAAATCGGACTTGAAGGCTAGAGAGGAGTTGAAGATTGCAACTAAGTTTTCATTCTTTTCTCTTACTTTTACTTCTTGATTTTCTGAGATGCTGTTTAATTTGAGAAGGATGTTTTTCAATTACATTATGAACTAAATTTTTATTAAAATTGCAACAGAATCTAATGTCTAATTAAATTGATCTACTCTCGATTCTAGTTCTATTGATCATACATGAGTTGTTTGTCATATTTTGTGTTTACAATATGATTGTGTGGCCAACAATTAATTTGATAACTTAGATGAAATTGGAAGATGAATTCTAGGTTTAGATCTGAATATGATGACATGCGTCTGGTTAATTCTTCTTAGGATTGAATTGCTGGGTTTGTGTATAGGATATGAATATACCTATATGCCGTGTGTAACTTGTATGAGAGTTTGAACTTAATGAATCTATTCCAACTTATTTTGCATAGGAATATAGCAATTTAATTGGGAGAGATATGTTTATCTTACTATCGGAAGAGGTTTGATAAATAATTTTGAAGTCTCAGTTAACAACTTAATTTGATCAATTAACTGGAAAGAGAGTGGAAAGATTTATACGAAGCATTAGGGGAAGTTGTAATCTTAACTTCTTTTATCCGGTAAATTCAACCCTTGATTGTTAAGATTAGATTTCGTTTTAATTTAGTCATTCCATAGTTAATTTCAATTGTTTAAATAAAATTGAATTTATATAAAGTTAGTATTTGAAATTTATTAATAATAATTCTCCGTGGGAACGATACTTTACTTATCACTTTATTACTTGTTGATCGTGTATACTTGCACGTAAATTTTCAATACCAAATTTGGACAACATCTTAACAGGTATAAAGTGAGCAGTCTTTGTCAATCTATCAACCACCACCACCCAAATCGCATTATGACCCTTGACGTTCCTGGGTAACCCTGACACAAAATCCATAGTAACATGGTCCCACTTCCACTCCGGAATCGGTAAGGATTGTAACAAACCTCCCGATCTTTGATGCTCAATCTTTACCTGTTGACACACTGCGCACTTTGCAACGTATTTAACCACGTCTTGTTTCAACCATTTCCACCAATATTGATGCTTCATGTCTCTATACATCTTAGTACTACCCGGATGTATGGAGAATTTTGAACGATGGTTCTCCTCCAACACTTCTTCCCTTATTTGATCATTATTTGGTACGCATAATATCCCACGAAACTGTAACTCATCATTAGGTATAGACCAGTTCTCAACTATCTCATCCTTCTCCAATCTACCCGGATAGGTTCCAAATCTATATCTAATCATTGCAACTCTACAATCCTTTGTCGAAGAATTGGTTGAGCTACAAGATTAAATAAGCATGGTCGATCCTTTTGTTTATCCACCAGTAGGTCAAATTCCTCCAAAGCCTCAATCATCTTCCACCTATTAACAGCAAGAACATTGATTTCACCCCGAGACTTTCTGCTAAGCGCATCTACTACCACATTAGCCTTCCCCGGATGGCAGTTGAGTGTGAAATCGTAATCTTTCAGATATTCAATCCACCTTCTTTGCCTAAGATTCAAGTCTCTTTGTGTGAATATATACCTGAGGCTTTTGTGATCAGAAAACACTTGAAATTTCTCTCCATACAGGTAACACCTCCACAACTTAAGAGCAAAAATCAGAGCAGCAAGCTTCAAGTCGTGAGTGGTATAGTTCTGCTCATGTATCTTTAGTTGTCTTGAGCCATAAGCAACTACCTTACCTCCCTGCTTTAGCACACATCCCAAGCCTCGTAACGAAGCAAATGTGTAAACATCGTATCCTTCCCCACTACTTGGAATAATGAGGACAGGTGTTGTTGTCAACCTTTCCTTCAAGGTGCGGAAGGCTAGTTCACACTCTTGAGTCCACAAAAATCTTTCCCCCTTCTTCGTAAGGCGGGTCATTGGCATAGCTAACTTTGAGAATCCTTCCACAAACCTCCTGTAGTAACCTGCTAAGCTTAGGAAACTACGTATTTCTGTCACATTCCTCAGTGGTTCCCACTTCATCACTGCTTCAATCTTTGCGGAGTCAACAACTACACCTTGTTCCGACACAACACGGCCAAGAAATTTCACTTCCTTCATCCAGAACTCACATTTACTCATCTTAGCATATAACTTATGCTCTCTCAATATCTGTAGCACTACCCGAATATGGTATTCATGTTCCTCCTGTGTCCGTGAATAGATCAATATGTCATCAATAAACACAATAACAAACTGATGCAGACACGGTCAGAATAATCTATGCATCAAATCCATAAAGGCTGCGGGAGCATTAGTCAGTCCGAACGGCATTACAGTATATTCGAAATGGCCATACCTGGTACGAAAAGCTGTCTTAGGAATATCCTCCTCATTGATCCTCAGTTGATGGTACATTGTGCGAAGATTAATCTTGGAGTAATACTTAGAACCCCTAAGCTGATCAAATAAATCATCAATCCGAGGTAATGGGTATTTATTCTTCACTGTCACTAGGTTCAATCTCCGGTAGTCCGTGCATAACCGAAGTGTTTCATCATGTTTCTTCACAAAGAGGACCGGGGCTCCCCATGGTGAAGTGCTCAAGCGAATAAACCCTATTGCTAGTAATTGGTCTAATTGCTTCCTTAACTCTTTTAACTCCAACGGTGCCATCTGATAAGGTGCAATAGAAAAAGGTTCTGTTCCGGGATACAAGTCAATGGTGAACTCGATCTCTCTTCGAGGTGGTAATCCAGGTAACTCCTCCGGAAATACATCTGGAAAGTCTGACACCACAAATATCAACTCTCGCGAGGAGTCAACTCGTTTCTCTCTCATTAAGCTAGCAAGAAAACTTAGACTGCTTCCTTCCTTAGCCCGTAAGAACTGTTTATCCGTCATGGGAAAAGGATGGAAAACATTCTGCTCATTTGTGAAGCTGAATACTACTCCCCTCGGTAATTGGAACACTACTCTTTTTCGAAAGCAATCCATCACCGCATGGTATGCAGATAACAAGTCCATTCCAAAGATCACATCATACCCCTGCATGTCTAACACTACCAAATCTACCCTTAGCTCTTGTTCCCTTATCCAAAGTGTGCAAATCTGACACACCTTAAGGGTTTCCAATTGTTCACCAGTGGGTAAGGCAACATTCAACTCCTTGTCAAAATTTTCACATTTCAATCCCAGTGTTTTAACATATGCTAAGCGTATAAATGAGTGAGTAGCACCAGGATCAAATAATATATGTGCCCAAGAATTATATAGTAAAATGATACCTTCAACCACAACATTAGAGAGATCATCCTCTGTTTCAGTTATTGCAAAGACTCGGCCTTGAGTGGTACCAGTTGGTACAATTGCGCCAGGGTTCTTCTGTGGGAGCTGCCTCTGAGATGGGGGCTTGTTCACATTCTGTTGTCCTGCTGCTTGATTGGTCTTTGGTGGAAACAATGGACAGTTATTTCTGAAGTGCCCGAAACCTCCGCATGCAAAGCATTGACGCGTGTCAGTGCCTTCTCTACCCTAAGTAAACCCAACTCCTCGAACTGCTTGATTCCTTTGCCCCGAAGCTTGGTCAGGTCGACAGTACGGAGCTGCCCTTTGTGTGACTCAACTACTGCTACCTGCTCTCAAGGGACCTCCTCTAGCAAAAGTTTGTCTTTGTCTGGCCTCCTCTGTGTCTCTCTCCACCAAGTTCACCTGTTCCACTAGATCCTTGTATTCTCGAATCCGGAGTGTAACTAACTTCTCGCGGATGCAAGGCCTCAAACCTTGTTCAAAGCGTTTAGCCCTCTTTGCATCAGTGGCCACAAACTCGATTGCATAGCGAGACAACTCATCAAATTTGATTTCGTATTTATCTTGGAAGATCTGATCAAACACGTCCGAAGTCATGGTATCCACAACATGCATCCGCTTCATTGAATCCCACAAGTGATCCGCTTCTCCTTCAAACAAATAGGTCGCTAGTCCCACCCAGAGATCAGAAGCAATCCCCATGCTATCACATATTTTCCTCACTATCCTAATCCACTTATCCACCTCCATTGGATTAGAGCTTCCTTGGAAGGTGGGTGGGCGCTGTCGTAAGAATTCTCGCAACACCACCATCCTACGATTTTCATTGACATCATCTTGTCCCATCGCCAGTGGTTATGCCGCTCCATTCTGGTTGTGGTTTCCATTCTGGTTCTGTACCAGAGTGGTCAAATGTCGGAGGCATTGGTAGATACCATTCATAGCATCCAGAGGAGGTGGTGGCGGGTTCACGAAACCTCCACGTCCTTGTCCTCGTCCCCTTCTACTGACCATTGTGCACAACAAGGTTCAGTTTAGTTTCCTTAACATACAAGAAACCCTAATTCACCCTAGAGTCTAAAACCTAAGGCTTGCTATTAGACCCAATTGTATAATTCATTCTTCTTAATCCTAACTCTCTAGTGGTACTCCATAACCTATAGCTCCCATGTAAGACCTAAAGCCTAGGCTCTGATACCAACTTTGTAACAACACAAAATCCACACTAGAAGACATTATTATCTACAAGCCATCCAACCATGAGAGCAACTAAAAATAATCATTAAGTAATAAATCATTCATCCATTTGACAAAGAATAAATTCTAAAGGTATTAAAACATTGAAACTTCTCCAGCTTAAAATTCAAAACCAAAAATATCTAGCAACGGAAAAATAAATCTAGCTAAAACATTGTTTCATAAAAAATCTCTCAAACTCTAAACCAAAAATAGATCAACTCTATTCCTCTAAGATAGGATCCACATCTTCATCCTCCAATGACTCGAAATCAGTATGCTCATCCACATTGACATCCTTTTCTATGCCAAAATCTGTAAGTGGTATTGTAGGGGGTGAGCAAAAGCCCGTAGGAAATCCCTCTCAAATCCCAACAAGGTTTTAAAACAAATAAAAAAAATGGCAAGTCCATTTTGGAAAATAGCATATATAGATTTTAAGAATAAAACCATGATAGTTGTAATGATCTCAAGTGTATGGAATACAGTAAATCAATGACAGGAATAAACTTACAAGAAATTAAAGCAATCAATAAATAACTCAGTAACATCATTCCATATTGTCATGTATATTGGTTCATCCCTATTGTCATGTATGTTGGTTGCTTCTCAGGAATCTACACAACGATTCTACCTCGTTCACCCATCACAACCACACAATCTCAATCATTCCCCACAGGGCACATCATAGACACTTTAGGAAGGGCGTATACCGTCTCCCACGGCATTGACGCATCCTTCCTAGGAAAGGTATACCATTCCTCAGCCTCGAACTTACGTGAACAATAGTGGTTGCTCTCACAAACAACAATCCACTACAAGTGTTAGGCAACCATCTCACCCCCACTGAGATAGACTAACCTCTAACACTCTAGGACATCTCTCAAAGGCAATTCAAGTCCGTCACAACAAACCATACAAGAGATGAAACAACAACTTTCTCAACAACCACAATCTAAACCAATCACAATTTTTATTAACTATTCAAGTATCACAATTGCATAATTCTCAATATACTACAATAATAAAGGAATTAAAATATGCAAGAGATCATATCAAGAAAACTTGCACAATTTCGATATTCAAAGTTCTAGGGTTTTGCCAAAAATCATAATTTCTTGGAATAAGGACAAGTATTAAATGAAAACATGATTTAAACAAGAATAAGAATTTAGAAATCAAGAATCCATGTATTTTTTCATAATCAAACATGTATTTAGCAAAACTAGGATTTTGGAAATTCAAGAACAATGTTTCTTGAACCCAAACATGTATTTTGTTCAAAACTATGTTGCAATAACAAAGAAACCAAGAACTCATAAGTATTTATCATATAACTATCAAGAATATTGAAAACATACATATGTAATACCCTAAGCCTCAATGAAAGAACTTGAGAAGAATCCCCTACCTTGTTTCCTTAGTGTTGTGTGAAAAATTTGAGGTTTTGATCCGATTCAATGCGAAAATCTCATTCAATCTTGTATCGCTCCCCTTCTTTCTTATTCTCCAAAGGCTCTCTAGTGGTTAGAATTGATGAAATATTGATGAAACTAAGCCTAAGGGGTGTTCCATAGGTATTTATAGTGGAAAAATTGGAGAGAACACCCAAAACAAGTCTGGGATGTGAAGCCCTCGGTTTGGTGCATCCGGATGCGTGCTTTTTACTGTCCGGACGCGTGTTTCTTCGCCCAAATTTCTGCCAATCGAGTCCGGACGCGTGTTTATTCCCGTCCGGACGCGGGTGACAGTATACCCTCAACTTCCAGGTCAATTTTAACCTATTTAGAAGTTGATTCATAAAATTTTCGTGGAATACACTTTTGTAGCCCTTGAAGTCTAGTTGCTACTGTAAAAGAATCAGACCAAGAGGAGTTAAAAGTAAAACGTTATGGCTAAAATACTAAGGTAGTGTCAAATTCCTTCATATCCGAATTCTTTTTAACATGCGGTTTAACTCCGAAATACTTCCTAACTTATAATACACCTCATATTACCTCTCCCAAGGTTGCTAGACCTTCCGGATTCAATGAAAATCTTATTTTGACCTAAAAATATTTAGAAACTTACCTAACCACCCTTACATTACTATATCAATATAAACATGTGTGGGTTTACAGTGTCCAAATGGAAGAGCTGCATCCGTACGTAAGCCTTGAATCCTAGTCTTTGACTTGGTCCACATAGTTGAGTTCAGACAATCACACGCATCCCAATGAAGGTACACTGTATGATCAAATGAGTGTCTGCATACACAACCTCGTCCAATCACCTTGAAATCTATGGAATTGGTTTTGAAGTAATCTCGTCCGGACGGAGTGATTACGTCTGTACATGCCTATTTATGTAGCTAGGATCCACTTTAGTCAACTGTTTGACTCTCTAAAATAACACTTTGATCCCTTTTGATTTTCATGCAATCTTCAATTCATCCATTCAATTTATCAAGCATTAGAAATCAAATCAATCTCCTTATTTTACCTGATAAATTAATCAAACACAAAAATGCCATCAAAGCATAAAACCAATAGGAAAATGATAATTAACTCAAATTAAATGAAATTCATCATAACTATCAAGTAAAGAATTGATAAATTACATGATGAATCACAAGTACTCAAGTCTTATATCTCAACTAGTACCATGGGTAAATACTATTTTCCTTGTTGTCTCTATGAAAAAGGCCCTCTTTCGACGTCTAACGTAGCTTCATTTGGACCCCCCCACCATACGGTTTGTCTAAACCTTGAGCAATCATGGGTACGTCAATGATTCCCAATATGCACACAACATTGAGTTTGGTTCTGAACGATCAAGATCTTCAACACTAAGTTGTGAGGTTGGGTAGAATCTCGATTAGTAGCCTTTAGGTTTAGGGAACTAGGTTACTGGTGGAAGCTCTCAAGGTATAAGATATGTTTTCTCTCTTAGAAATCTCACAAGATGCTTAACCTAGCCGTGGGAAAAGCTCTCCCTATTTATAGGTCCGGAATAAGAGTAGTCTTGGTAAATAAGAAAACTCAGATTCACAAACTATTGCTCGATTGGTGGGAGGGCGGTCATAGGGTAGTTGGAATTGGAATGAAAATTCCATTTCAAACCTGTATAAGAGCATACACCACTCAAGCGACCATGCACAATGCTCGAGCGACCATGAAGGACCGCTTGAGCGAGCTCTGTGTACTTCTCTGTGGCCTTTTCCCATCTTATTCCCTAAGCTATAAAGAGACTTCTCTAGCGAAGGCTGACGAGCATAGATTGGTTCCTACTAGTTTTTAAAGCATAAAACCAAGCAAAAAACTTGCCCTCCTGAGCACTCAAGGGTGTTGCTCAAGGGGGATCCAATCATGGTTGTGACGCCCTAAAATCCGGGGGTCCTTTATTAATCCGTTGATCACTCATCAACCCGCGGAAGTACCCATGAGTACCGTATAACCTGATACCACGTCATTACACCCCATTCACCAGAGTTATAACTAGAACGGAGTTTGGGCAGAGTCTCGTTTGCATTGGAGCACTACCCAATACATAACCTGTACACATATTAACCCCATGACCATTCCAAGGTCGAAACCCCAATAGTTAGGTATTTACATCATTAAAAGAGGAACGCTCAAGATGTGAAGGCCCCTCAATGTTTCATTTCAAAATTTCAAATTTTGGGAAGAGGTACCAGTACCCCGTGTAAGTGGTACCGGTATCTGAGCCCATTGTTTGCTAGGTACCGGTACTAGATAGCCTAGGTACCGGTACCTGGGCCCACTTTCCTTCGGGGTACTGGCACCTGAGGCTTAGGTATCGGAACCTGAGTCCACTAAAATCTAGGTGCTAGTACCTATAAGCCTAGGTACCGATACCTAGGTCATTCGACAACGTGGTACCGGTACTTAATCACTTAGGTACTAGGACCTAAGCCCAAATTTTTCCCCAATCTTTCAAATTTTTAATTCACCTTATCCAAACCCATACCGTACTCAACATATTCATTCATTTACATGAAAGCATTGTCCAACAGAGTCCCATTACATACTCTATTACTCATATACAAGTCCAAAAACAAATTTACATGATTTATTTACAAAACGCAATTCAAAAGCCACATTTCGGCTTCATCAAAAAAAAGGGCCCGAGTAATGGTCGTCCACCAGCGCTTGTGCAACACCTGAAATATGTTCCCATAAAGGGTGAGTCATGCTCAATTGGGTATCTCCTAAGGAGGCTACTCCCCAACTCAGATGCATATGAAATTTCACATGCAATTCATCATATAAATCATTCATTCAAGAACATACATTTCATAAATGAATGCTACACTTTTCATGCCATCTCATGAGATGGAACTCAATGCTTGATCATTTTCCCTAATCTCCAAACATGAACCAGAATTATTTGTATGGCTTATAGAGATTGGTGTGTGTCACTCTCCCTCGAGTTCGATGCAAGAAGTGGGAAAATTGTGTGTGGATGAACAAAAACGTGTGTGTGCAAAAGTGCTCCCCAAGCATAGAGAGAGTCTTGCAATGTCGTGTTTTACTTAGAATGAGTATTCAAGGTCGTCTCCTCAGGGAAGGAAAGGTTAAGTGTTTTCAAAAGTGATTGGTGAAAGGAAAAAATGAAAATTATTATGATTTGAAGTTTGGTGATTTGTGTTTGGTTGGCTAATCCATAGAGTTCATTCCAATAGGTATGCCAAATCGACTCAGTTCATTCAACCAATGGTGTCTCAGTGTTTGATTGATTCGTAGAAAGTGAGGGACTATTATAGTTGTGTTGGGCAAAAACATATCTCGTGACCAGTCTACGGTGTATCAAAAGCCCACAACTACGTCCGCACTCAACCTAGTCAAACCAAACACTTTACACTATGAAGAAGAATGAAACAGGGTTGATTTCACATACCCAAGAGGAAATCCCTCTTGGATTAGCCAACTAAAGGTTTAGCTACTCATGATAAAGGAAAGAACAACATTAAAGTGAAAAACATGGAAATGAAATCAAACATGGACTTGCATTAATGTAAGAAGAAGTTTAAACTACAAAATAAATAGCATTCATACACAAAATATAAAGCTTAAAGAGAAAATACCCAAATGCAAACAATAGAACTAGTCAACCCTAGCTAAACTCAATACAATTTGAAATAAACAATATTAATCTGTTAGAAAGAAAGATTACGTGAAGATTGAAGTTTACAAGAATGAAAATGGTGAAGGAAAAATGGAAAACCCAGCTTTCTCTCTATACTACTCCTAAGCTTAGGTAGCCTCTCCCTCTAAAATTTTTTCCCTAAAAGCTTCATATCTGAAAATATATGTACGAAGACTTATATTTTTGTCCATCGCCCTCTCTCTACCTTTGAGTGTGCTTCTGGGAAAAGGTTGCTTCTGGGCATAGGTTGCTTCTGGGAAAAGGTTGTCCAAAAAAAGCTCCCAAAGTTAGTCAAAAGACATGGACCCTTTACTTTCCCAACCATTTCCTCTCTCTTCCTTGGCCACCCATTCTCTAATGCTTCAAATCTGAATATAGGGGTTAGGAGATCATCATGGAGTCGTGTGGGGAAGTGTCTGGGTTTTCTAGGCAAGTTCTACCGGTAGGTTGTGGGAATTCTACCAGTAGATAACTTCCAGTAGGGTCTTCTAGTGGTAGGTTTTAAGGTTCTACTGGTAGGTCGTAAGGGGATGCTATCGGTAGGTAGTTAGGGGTTTGATACCGGTAGCTCAGGACCAGCTTTCGTAAATTTATCATAACTTTTGATCCCACTGTTCTATTGAGCTAAAGTTTTGACACATGATAGAGGACATCTAGATCTACAACGTTTATGTTTTGTACTTTTTCATATTCGAAGTGGATTATGGTAAAAAATGAAAAATACCGGGGTACTACAAAATTTACCCTATGATTACCTGCAACATCAAATTTTCACATTTTTCAAAAATTCGACTAACTCTAAGTAATTAAATGCAAACTTGAGTTAAAATGCATGTAATGAGACCCTTAAATATGCAATATTACGTGCTCATCACTCATACATGAATTTCAATCCGAGCCCTCCACCAGCTCCCATAACACATGTCAAGCCATGCATATGCATCCGGGCATTCCAAGCCCCCGCCATTGATGTTAGACATCCAATCACCATTCGTCAACTCTGTGTCTTAATTGGGTAGGTAAATTCGTGGTCTCATACCAACGGTCTACCACACCAACACGACATTTGAGGTCTCACACCTCTGGTTTTTAGTACACTGACACACTTTTTTTGGAATTGCACCGCCAGTCAAGAGAGTGAACCAAGTGACCGGGCCTTGCACCCGAGGGAGAATCTATCCCTTCTTTCTATACCCGACACAAGTTTTCCATGCAATGTTCTGTGCGACTAAATTGGACATTGATCCAAACTTCCCGAGTCCACCCATCAATTCACCATGTGGTGATTGACCAACCCATACACCCACACACTCACACTTATGTCAATGCCCATGAATGTAGTGCAACCCATGCATATGCAATGTAATGTACATTTGCATCTCATATCCTTATGCAATCAAATTGTATAATTGCAATTTCTATCTCATGCTCATCATCTCATCTGGCATATAATGAACATTTCAAAATTTCTCAATGTTAGTTATATCATAAAGCATATAATAACATTTCCCTACACCACTAAGCATGTTATATCATTTTCATTCCAAATAACACACTTAATCATTTATTGGCATTTTATCAAACACCTAATAGGCAAAATTATGTAAACACATAGCATGCCCAAAACATCATATTCTTCATGAAACTCATAACCAAGCGATTTCATTAAATCCCAATCATGCAATATTTGATTTAAACATATTCTTATATCCATTTTCTATATTCTAACAACCCTAGGTATGTGTTATACATGGAATTTCATCTCTTACACTCCACCCATTTCATATCTCAACCCAAGGTTGGAAATAAACCAAGTTAGAAAAAGAACCCGATCTCTTGTAGCATCTATCCACATATAAGAAGTCTCGAAGATCCCAAATCAAGCTTCAAAACATTGATCTCAAAAATCCTGTCTTTGAGCTCTTGGTGAAACTCATGATCTTTGGTATGTACGCGTTGCTCTCGTCATGTAGAATAATTTTAGTTTTTGGATGGTCGGATCACCGTAGATCGGAAGGAGAAGGTGGAATAACTTTAGTTCTTGGCTTTTCTCTCTCTCTTTCTTCGGAATTTTCAGGGGTAAAGTGGGGGGAAAATCTGATTTTCTCCCCTATTTATACCCCCTAATACTGGACTCTCATTAAGCCACACGTCTTGTCTTTTTTTGATTCGATTTCATTCTGAATCAATTAAATATCGTCCCATTTTAAGTTGAGTACATTTTTATTGAACTAAATTTAAATTATTTCCCGGGTTCCACGAATAAAATCTGATCGTGTTTATTTTAATCGCATGACACCCGATAGCCTTGTAAAACGCGAAAAATCCGTCAGTCCTAGAATTCGACTAAAATTGACTAGGTAGCTAGATTTCGTGGGACAAATCCAACGGTGAAGTCTGTTTCGTCATACAAGTTCTAGAAAAAAATGATTTTTTAACCCGTATAATAAAGGCTAATTACGTTTTACACTTTTTCATAAAATTTTAACTTTCCCAATTTTACATTTTTCCCCCCTTAAAGGAATTTTCTCCCCGAAATTACGCACTCATGTAAATACAACAACATGCATATGCAATAAGCTATATACCACTGTATGACTACAAAAAATGTACCTCCATCCTCGAACAAGATTATGTAGGTAGCACGGATAATGTCCTCACGCTCTTATGTCGCATCCTCCTTACCACAGGGCTACCACTGCACCTTCACTAGCCTCACAGTCTTGCCACGCAAAAATTACTCTCGGCTATCCATAATATGCACTGGTCCCTCCTCAAAGGTCTCATCTGCATCAACAACCAGCTCACCCCAATCCCCCACTTGTGTAGGGTCTGGAGTGTACTTCCAGAGCATGGAGACATGGAACACCGCATTAACACTAGATAGATTTGGCGATAATGCCAACCGGTGAGTAACTATACCAACTCTCTCGAGTACTTTGAAGGGTCCGATATACCTCAGTGACAACTTTCCCCACTTCCCGAACCTAACTACTCCCCTCTTAGGCATGACCTTCAAGAAGATGTGATCTCCAACCTTGAACTCCAAAGGTCTCCACCGTTTGTCGGCGTAGCTCTTCTGTCGGCTTTGAGTCGTAAGAAGATGCTTTCGTATCAAGTCCACCTTCTTCAAGGTGTCTATAATCAAGTTCAAACCCGTGGAAGGTCCCTCTCCCACCTCCGTCCAATAGATTGGAGAACATCATGGTCTCCCATAAAGTGCCTCATAGGGTGCCACTTATATGCTCGCCTAGTAACTATTGTTATAGCTGAACTCCATTAAAGGTAAGTGTTCCGCCCAACTACCCTTGAGATCAAGGACGCATGCCCAAAGCATGTCCTCTAAAGTCAGGATGGTCCTCTCCAATTGACTGTTTGTCTAGGGATGAAAAGTTATACTCATCATCAGCTGTGTCCCATAGCTCTCTGAAAGCTCTCCCAGAAACGGGCTATAAACCTGGGATCTCGACTTGATACTATAGATACAAGTACCCCGTGTAGCTGAACTATCTCCCGTATATACAGCCTGTAAAATTCCTCAAGTATGAAGGTCATCTACACAGCCAAAAAGTGTGCCAACTTTGTAAACCGATCCACGATTACCCATACCACGTCATGCCCACGCGAGGTCTATGGTAAGTGGGTCACAAAATCTATAGTGACGTGTTCCCACTTCCACTATGCTACCTCCAAAGGTTGGAGCAACCCTGCTGGTCTTTGGTGCTCAGTCTTGACCTGCTGACATGTTAGACACATGCTAACAAAGTCTCCAACGTGTCTATTCATCCCGCTCCAGTAATACTGGCGGCGAAGATCGTGATACATCTTCACTCCATAGACTGGGGAACCACAACCCTTCCCCTGAACCTGAGACTACCATCTACGTGAATGGTCCAGCCCTCGTCGCCTATACCTGACCGTACCCAATCCCTAATGGACAATATCGTTGTGTCCTACCCCTGGGACTCTTTACTCAATAAGGAAGGGGTAGCTACCAGACTTTCCAAAATACCCTAAGCCTGATCTCTGTAGTGTAGCCCAAACTGTCCCACAGTCTTGAGCATCCGCCACTCTCGAGAAGTTATACCAGTCATGACTCCCCGTGACTTCCAACTGAGTGCATCAACCACCACATTTGCCTAAGCAGGATGGTAATGCAAAGTGAAGTCATAATCCTCTAGGTACTCCATCCACCCGTGCTTCCTCATATTGAGGTCCCTCTGTGTGAAGATGTATTTCAAACTCTTGTGGTTCGAAAACACCTCGAATTGCTCTCCGTACAAATAGTTGTGTCATGCCTTTAAGGCAACAACAACGGTCGCCAATTCCATGTCGTATGTAGGGTAGTTCTACTCGTGACTCTTCAACTGCCATGAACTATAAGCTACCACCCTCCCGGACTGGATTAGAACAAATCTAAGTCCGTCTTTTAAGGCATCACAATAGACTATGTACCTCTGCCCCCCATCTGGTACTGATATGCACTCGTGCTCGAATGTGAATGGCATTTAAACGTGCTCGTTTGAATGTATCTTGCATTCGAACATGCTCTACTCCCAGTATCTCATGTTTTTTCAGTTCTATCTATTAGGCCTAAACTATCTCATGTTTCGAGCTTGAACTAGCATTTGAACGTACTCCAATTTTCTACCTGAACTGCCAAAGTAAGTGCTTAGTTGGAAGTCAATTCAAGAAATCTTTATGAAATAAAATTTTGTAGCCCTCGAAGTCTTGTTTCTATTGCCTAAAATTCAGATCCATTGGATATCTGGATAAAATTTTACGATTACAATACTAAGGTAGTTTCTAATTGCTTTCTACCTAAGTTCTCTCAAGACATTTCCAAACTTCTAAAATTCCTATATCACCTACTCTTAAATCATTTTATATACATGCAATATGTGATGATCTAATATATTTTACAATAAATACATGGGGGCTTACAATTCACCCCCTAAAAGAAAGTTTCGTCCTCGAAACTAACCTCAAGTAGTGAACAAGTTCGGGTACTTTGCTCGCATCTCAAACTTCAGGTCCCATGTAGCTTCGTCAAAACCATGGTCTTGCCATAATACATTTACCAGTGAGATTACTTTGTTGTGAAACACCTTTTCCTTGGTGTCTAGAATCCTCACTAGTTGCTCTTCATAAGTTATTCTTTCTTGGATTTCAATCCCTTCCAAGTCCACCTCATATGATGTATTGGGTTCACATTTTCGTAGCATCAAAACCTGAAATATGTCATGTACTCCCAACAATTAAGCTAGTAGCTTAAGTTGATTTGCTACCTTTCCAACAACTCGAATTACTTCAAAGGGTCTAGTGTACCTCGGGGCTAGCTTCCCCTTCTTTTCGAAATGCATTACTCCCTTTTTGGGTGACACCTTCAAGAATACAGAATTGCCTACCTTAAACTCCAAATGCCTCCTTCTCCTATTTGCATAACTCTTTTGCTAGCTTTGTGCTGTACACAACCTCTCTCAAATCAATTAAATTTTCTCGGCAGTTTCTCTCACTATTCCCAGCCCAAACAAGCTACTTTCCCTAGCTTCCACCTAACACGTCGGTGATCTACATGGCGTCCCATACAATGTTTAGTATGCAGTCATTCCAATGCCAGCCTGATAGCTGTTGTTGTCAGTAAACTCCACCAATGGCAAGTGCTCACTCCAGCTGCCCTTGAAGTCCAAGGCACATACCCTCAGCATATCTTCCACAATCTGAATTACCCTTTTGAATTGGCCTTTCGTTTCAGAATAAAAGGCGGTGCTAAAATGTAAATCTGTCCCCAAAGATCTTTATAAACTGTGCCAAAACTGAGCCACAAACCTACTATCATGATCTGACACAATCGATAAAGGTATCCTAGGAGCTTCACTATCTCCCGAATATACAATTAGCTCAAGACCAATAATATATATCTGGTCTTCATAGGCAAGAAATGCACAGTCTTAGTAAGTCTATCCACAATCACCTAAATTGCATTATGTCATTTGGTGATCCTAGGTAGCCCTAATATAAAATCCATAGTGATGTAGTACTACTTCCACTCAGGAATAGGCAAGAATTGTAGTAATCCCCCAGTTTCTAATGTTCAATCTTCACCTGTTGGAAAATCCCACACTTTACTATGAACTTATCTATATTTCTCTTCATTCCCTTCCATAAATATTGACATTTCATATCCCAATACATCTTGGTACTCCCCGGATGGATCACAAATCTAGAACGGTAACTTTCTTCCAAAACATCCTCCTTCAATTGGACGTCATCTGGTATACACAATCTTCCCTAAAAATATAACTCATCATTATGGAAGGACCAATCCTCTACAGTCTCCCCTTTCTCTAATTGACTATGAATCACCTCCAATGGTTGATCTAATCATTGTGACTTTACAACCCTTTTTCAAAGAACAGATTGAGCCACTAGATTGAGCAAGCATGGTTGGTCTTTCGATTTATCCACCAACAGATCAAAATCTTCTTCCACTTGCACACTGCAATGGAATTCATTGCACCTCGAGACTTTTTATTGAATTCTTATGCTACTACATTAGTTGCTTGACTGCGTTCACCCTCCAGACATCACCCAGTCATGTGTATATGGCTTAGATGAGTAGGTGAGTGTCTGTGACGCCCCAAAATTCGGGGGTCCTGTATTAACCGTTGACAACCCGTCAACCCGCGGAATATGCCCGTGGATGTCGCTTGACCCGACACCGCAGCACCACATTCCCTTTACCGAGATAAAAGAAAATACGAGTCCAATTTCTTGGGGTTGGTTGACCCATCCAAGACCCAATATACCACCATTGGTATCCCTTTATTATCCATGTGTAACATTAGGAGGGAGGAAAACATAGCCCAAGAACTTGGCAAAAGAAATAAAAAAATAAAAAAATAAAAAAATTTTGAGTTTTGGTGAGCGTACCGGTACGCGTACCGGTACACTACGCCCTCTGGACTAGATCGTACCGGTACGCGTACCGGTACGCTACACCTTCTGGACCCTAGTGTACCGGTACGCGTACCGGTACGCCTGGCCCCGAATTTCCTCTTTTTACCAGATTTTCGTTTCCAAGCCATTCCAAACCTCCTAAAATTCATCCAAGATATGTACAAACCATATTTTTACATTAGACATGATCCATACGAGACCATTACAATCCATCCCATACAAATATAATTCAAAAAGGGAATGAAATAAGTTTGTTTATACAAATTTCATTTCAAAAGCCACAACCGACTTTTTCTTCACTCTCAAGGCCCCGAGTGTGTGTCCTCCCTAGGCACGAGTCCCGCACCTGAAAAGTGTTCCCATAAAGGGTGAGCCACGCTCAGTAGAAAGTTTCCTACAGAGGCTACTCCCCACCTAAATGCATATGCAAAGGCCTTGTACCACATTCCACTACAAGTATCTCTTCCAAACATAACATGCAATGCAATGTTGGAAAAATCATGATGACATGCCCTGTAATGAGATGAAACTCACTCATGCATGCTATTCCGAGCCCACACCGACTCCACAACACCATGCGATGCATATGTGTAAAATCATTGTCTTTGATGAAGTACATCCAAAGACCATTGAAAACAATTCATGTGTTCATAAAACCAATTCATTTATGGATGGTTCCCATCAAATGAATAATTTATATTTCAAAATCATGTGTCTCATTGAGTATCGGATTTCCGGAGTTACACCGCTGGCTCCGTACGCCATTACACTTTTCTGGAATTCCACCTCAGGGAAGTGTATGAACCAAGTGGTCGGGCCTCTCACCCGAGGAAGTGTTGCTTCAACTTTAAAAGTGTAAACCCAAGCGCAGGTTGAGCAAAGTAATATATTCTCGGAAGTCCGAGGTCGATCCCACGAGGAATTGTAACAAGAAACAATCACACAAACAACAAAAGTAATTTGAACGGAAAAGGATTTGTTTGGAAAGTTGTTGATTGGAGAAAAGTGATTTTTGGTAATTAAAACAGTAATAAATAAAATACTAGAGCGTCAGGTACTCCCTCTCAACTTCATACAATAATAGTTAAAGACTCAAAGCTTGACTTGAAAGAGGAATTAAATGTCAGTTAACCCAATTAACAAATCAAGTGATAAATCCAATGGTTATAATCAAAAGACTACCAGGAACTTGAATAATCATTCAATCATATTATTTTATGAAATAATGTTAATCCTTCCAGCGTGGAATAACCAGTGATTTACACGCAGGGAAAATCAAACAATTGATGTACGTGGCACAACAACTCAAGAGTTTATACAGCATAAACACTTTGCTAAAAGATTTGGGATTAAATTAACACAATAACATAAATCCTTAAGTACAAGAGTCAATAAGAATACCGTACTCCGTTGAGAGATTTTCCCCTAGCCCTAGCTTAGCCTTCTAGCCAGACATGGTAAAAGGATCTCAAAACAGACTAATGAAAAAGAACTCCCCTTTACAAGGTCCTAGGTTTGTATTTATAAATTACATTCCCAAGAGATTGCATCCCACTAGGATTCTAAATTCGGCAGCAGAAGCTTGACACGCGTCCGGACGCGCCTCTCTCAACCGTCCGGACGCAACTTCCAGAATGGTCCTTCCTCCGTTTATCAACTTTCTGCCAATCGCGTCCGGACGTGTACACTTCATCCGTCCGGACGCGTGTTCCAGTGTGATCCGTCCTGAGCTATGCTTCCTTTCTTCTCATAACTTCACTCCAATTTTTGCACTATTAGCCTGCAAAACAACACAACTCATCTTTCATTCTCATAGCCTTAATCTTCAATTAAATCAACATAAATATCACACTTTCACAATAAAATGATAAATATTACCTCTGACAAATGTAAATATTAGACCTGAATCACACCCCCCCACTTAGACCTTGCTAGTCCCTAGTAAGGCAAGCAAATAAACATATAATACTAACTACAAACAAAACAAAACCACTCTCGTAGGATTCACGATTGCATTTAGCATATGCAACAAGCCTTTAAACCCCTAGGTTTCCCCTAGTGGACGAGTATAGTCTCGTGAGGGTTTCCAGAGATGATACCCACAAACATCACCTTGTGCTCAAACATCTGAATAACACTTTTATAATATAAATTGCTACCGCACTATTGAAATTCTAAGACACAAACTTTTTTATAAGCGCATGCAAAACAACATATAGAACTATGCGGTATATAACTGTATGCACTTATCATATTCTCATATAAACTCGTGTGTAGTGTGGGTTAACTATACCAAGTCAATAATTTATCCGGTAATCACCTCTACAACTATCAACTATTCGTCTCAATGCCGAATCTCACTAGATAATTCACTCATGAATAATTCTCTCAGATTATAGTAATTATAACCTCAAGTATCACATGTGAGTGGGGGATATTTAAATCAACACGAAATAGTGCTCACATGTTCCATTAAGAATAACGTAATCCAAGAGAAATAGGATTTAACATAATCTCATGAAAGGAAATCAACACACAATAAACAAATAATCGCTATTCTCCTCCTTATTCACACAAGTCATGCATCATCAATACACTCTTGAGATCAGATAGGACTTTATTTATGGTTGTAATGGGGCCTTGGGATTAGGGTTTTGAAACGAAGGATATACAGGAATTCAAAAGACTATCCCGAGAGAACCTGTACATTACACAACCAAATGTCTTTCCATAGCCTTTCACTCTCCATCCTTTAGAAGCACAATTTACATCACTTGCTCATATTATTTTTTTTCTTTTCAAAACACATGCTTGCTATTTTTTTCTCTCTTTTTTTTTTAGCAAGACATCTAATGCCAATATTCACAAGTATGCAAAACTCTCTTTTTTTTTCATCTTTTCTCAGCCAACATCTCTCAAATTACATAAACAATAAAAGTTCAATCTCGGGATAACCAAGGGTAAAAGATTTTTTTTTTTTTTGGCTTGGTTATTATATGTTGGGCATAAGAAATAAAATTTTGCTTCAAAGGCTCAATCATGGCTTCTAGGGATAATAATATTCAAAGAATAAGGTTTAGGCTCAAATAATGACAAAGATGGCCTAAAATCATATCTCAAGAGCTTTTGGTAACACACTTCTCGTGCAAATAATTCAAAGTCAAGCAATCATTCACAATATTGGTGTTAACCAAAACAAAAATAATGAGACTATTGAAGGAGATTAGCTGAATAAAAATATTTTTTATTGAGTAAATGTAAATAACCCTCCAAGAAAGATTGGAACAAAAATCACTAGGGTTTTTATGCATCTCCACTATATGTTTCAAGTTCTCAAAGTAAAATACCTAACAAATTTTCAACTTGGTAAAGTCTAAAGGTGCACAATTTGTGAGTTTTTATAAGAACATGATACGAGATACAGAAATATAAAATAAAGTTCTCTGTGATGCTTAAACAGTTGCAAATTTAAAGTTAAGCAAATTATTTCAACTATGTGGTATTAACTTATTCATAACAACGTTATTTAGATATTTGATACCACACCAAACAAAATATGCATTTTATATAATACTGAGAATTCAAGTACAATGCATATTCAAAAGATAAAAGAAATCAAGCCTAACAAAAACTACCCAAAATAGGCTTTGATTTCTACATAAAACTGGAAAAGAAAATAAAAGAAATGATTTTAAAACCACCGGGACCTAGAAGAAATCATCCTAAGATGAGGGGCCTGCCTGATTCTGAGAATTCTGCCCTAGCCCCCTCATCTGTGCCCTCAACTCTCTCATCTCCTTCCTCATCTCTCTCTGCCCTCTCAGCAGCTCAAACAAAATCTGCCTGTCAGTCCTGGGATCAGTGTCCTCATCCACTGGTACCTCAAAGTCCTCATCGATATTGAGGAACTGATCCCAATCCTCTACCGGCACATCACCCTCAGCTGCAACCTCCCCCTGACCTGGACCCCTCTCCCCTGGCACTGGCCTGGTTACACTCTGACTTTTCAAAAGAGTGCCAGAGTTAAGTGCCACCACTTTCTTTGCCCGCTCCATAGTGGCGTCGATGACCACCCCTGCCTGCTCGCACATCGCGGTGGCCAGACCAGCAAAAGGGAGAGATGGTTTCTTCGGATCGACGATGGCTCGTCTCATCTCCGAAAAAATCAATGATGGGAGGTCGATGGACTTTCCGGTTCCCATAGCATATAGAAGTCGGGCTCTGTCAGGGTAGATGTGATTATTCCTCAGCAAAGGAAAAATGTTGGAGACTGAAATCAGATTGAGAATCTTGTACTTGTTGGTCAAGTCTCCCTACTGAAGGAATTTCACTCCGTCCGTCCACACAAAATCACCATCCCCCAGTAACTCTCTACCCACCTCATCACCACCAAAATTCTGGGGGTATTCAGGGATAGCCACCCGGGCTTGAGTCATTCCAGTCAGTTGGGCAATGGTTGTGGCATCTACACTGATGTGCTTACCTCGAACATAAGTGGTCAGCTGACCATTCCCGAGGTCATCAACATTGCTGTAGAACTCCCTTGCCAAGATGGGGATACACACCCACTCCTTACCCATGAAACCTGCCCAACGTCTAGCGGTGATGATATCTCGGACTCCCAATCGAGCGAAGTCCTCGTATTCAATTTTTCTCTCACAGACTACAGGTTTTTGGGCGTAATATTTGAAAAATCTTACCCGTGCATCCAAAATTTGGAAACGAACGGGGTCAAAGGTGGTATCCTCCTCCTCCTCCTGAGTATTTACTCGGAGTCTCTTCGAACTAGAAGCTCTAGGTGGTGCCATGGCAAATGAGAAACTGATATAGGAGAAGAAGAAGGAAAGTGTTCTAGTTTTTAAAAGTTTGCAGTGCAAGAAATTCTGATCGGGCAGTCAGTATTTATAATTTTTCACACGCGTCTGGACGCATGGGGGTTAAACCGTCCGGACGCGCCTTAACTGCCGCCTTAATTAGCCTTAAAGATCACGCGTCCGGTCGCATGGAGTTAACCCGTCCGGACGCGTACTCTGAATTTCAAACGTTTGGCTTTCCCGTCCGGACGCATGTTGGTATTCCGTCCGGACGCGAAGTCCAGAGAGTTCAGGCTCTTGGATCACGTCCGGACGCAACTTCCAGTAGGTTTTTCTCTATATCCTTGCGTCCGGACGCGTGTTCCAGTGAGTTGTTTCTCAACACTTAGAAAAATTTTCATATTTTCACATTTTTAACACCTTTTCCTCCCAGATGGCTCCATTCTACTCATAAAAATTCCTAAGTCCCCTAAAAAAACAATACTACTTGACTATCTAAAAAAAAAAATAAACACATAAACACAGTTGCATGTGCACACGGCTCAAATTCAAAATCCAATATACTTTGTATTATCAAGTGAATGCTCCACCCCCCCACTCAAAAATTTGCATTGTCCTCAATGTATGGATCCAGAGAGTAAGATCAAATAAGGGATATAAAGACATACCGGATGCGCGTAAAGTGTGCTCATGCATCTGTAGAAAATTAAAGAGAAAACAACATACACTAATATACATAAATATACAGAAAATGGTTAGAGATGGATCATTCATAGTGGGGATCCACCAATTCGATTGATTCCACTTCCACAATACCCTCCTCCAAGAATGGTTTCAATCTTTGCCCATTAACCTTAAAAATGTTCCCATTACTTGGGTTTTCAATCTCCACTGTTCCATATGGGAATACTTCCTTGACAACGTACGGGCCACTCCATCTAGTCCGAAGCTTTCCCTTAAATATGTGAAGCCTAGAATTATAAAGAAGAACTTTCTGCGCAGGTGTAAAAGTTTTACGCACAATATTCTTATCATGAAACACCTTCATGCGTTCTTTACTGATTCTAGAGTTCTCATATGCCTCATTTCGGATCTCATCAAGCTCATTTAGTTGTAATTTCCGTGCGGTGCCGGCTTGGTCAAAACTAAAGTTGAACATTTTAATGGCCCAACATGCTTTATGCTCTAATTCCACAGGCAAGTGACAAGTTTTTCCATAAATCAATCTATATGGAGACATACCAATCGGGGATTTATATGCAGTTCGGTATGCCCATAATGCATCGAGTAGTCGTAACGACCAATCTTTACGATCTGGATTCACTGTTTTTTCCAAAATGTAAGAAATTTCCCGATTGGCAAGCTCTACTTGACCACTTGTCTGTGGGTGATAGGGAGTTGCAACTTTATGTGTTACACCATATTTTTTCATCAAATTCTCAAAAGGCCTATTACAGAAATGCAATCCCCCACCACTGATAATGGCTCGAGGTATACCAAATCTGGACAAAATATTTTCTTTTAAAAATTTCAAAACAACTTTATGATCATTTGTCCGACATGGTATAGCTTCAACCCACTTAGAGACATAATCTATTCCCACTAAAATGTACATATACCCAAAAGATGGGGGGAAATGACCCATGAAATCTATTCCCCAGCAGTCAAAAATTTCTATGATCAAAATCGGGTTTAGGGGCATCATGTTCCTACGGGTCAATCCCCCCAGTTTTTGACATCGCTCACTCACTTTACAAAAATTATGAGCATCCTTAAAAATTGTAGGCCAATAAAAACCGCACTGCAAAACTTTTGCAGCGGTCTTTTTCATAGAAAAATGGCCTCCACAAGCTCCCGAATGACAAAACGATAGAAGGCTACTTACCTCATCATCAGGTACACATCTCCGGATAATCTGATCTGGGCAATATTTGAAAAGGTATGAGTCATCCCAGAAGAAACTCTTTACTTCGACTAAAAATTTCCTCTTATCCAAAACAGTCCAAGCCGGTGGCATGTTACCTGTAACAAGAAAATTCACAACGTCAGCAAACCATGGTAACGAGGAAACTGCCAATAACTGTTCATCTGGGAAAGTATCTTTAATCGGCATTGTCTCAAAAGGCACCTCACTCACAAGTCTAGACAAATGGTCAGCCACTACATTTTCTACCCCTTTTTTATCCTTAATAGTAATATCAAATTCTTGGAGTAGTAGGATCCACCTCAACAGTCTCGGTTTTGCATCTTTTTTAGTTAATAAGTATTTGAGAGCTGCATGGTCTGTGAAGATGACAATGGGGAAACCTACTAAGTATGACCTGAATTTGTCTAATGCAAATACTACAGCCAGTAATTCTTTTTCTGTGGTAGAATAGTTCATCTGCGCACTATTTAAAGTTCTACTGGCATAGTAGATGACATGAGGCTTTTTGTCATTCCTTTGTCCTAAAACTGCCCCTACAGCATAGTCACTGGCATCACACATGATTTCGAAAGGACTACTCCAATCTGGGGGTTGCATGATTGGAGCAATGACAAGCATGCCCTTTAACTTATCAAAAGCTTCTTGGCATGCATTATCCCACTCAAAAGGTGTGTCTTTCCCTAGGAGATTACAGAGTGGTCTAGATATGGAACTAAAATCCTTTATAAATCTCCTATAAAAACCAGCATGACCCAAGAAAGATCTAACATCCTTAAGGGCTTTCGGACTAGGTAAATTAGCAATTAATTCAATTTTTGCCTTATCTACCTGAATTCCCTCAGAAGAGACAATGTGACCAAGAACAATTCCCTTTCTAACCATGAAGTGGCATTTTTCCCAGTTAAGTACAAGGTTCTTTTCTTCACATCTTACAAGTACCTTCTCCAGATTAGCTAAGCAGTCATTATAGGAATCACCAAAAACAGTAAAATCATCCATAAAGACTTCAAGAAAACGCTCAACCATATCACTGAAAATACTAAGCATACACCTTTGAAAAGTCGCAGGTGCATTGCATAGTCCAAAAGGCATCCTTCTATAAGCAAAGGTGCCAAAAGGGCAAGTAAATGTGGTCTTCTCTTAGTCTTCTAGGGCAATTTCAATCTGGTTATATCCCGAATAACCATCTAAAAAACAATAGTACAAGTGTGAAGCTACCCTTTCTAAAATTTGATCCATAAAAGGCAAAGGGAAGTGATCTTTTCTAGTAACAGCATTAAGTCTCCTGTAGTCTATGCACATTCTCCAACCAGTAACTGTCCTAGTTGGCACAAATTCATTATTCTCATTAGCAACTACAGTGACTCCAGATTTCTTAGGAACTACCTGTGTGGGGCTTACCCATTTGCTGTCTGCAATAGGGTAAATAATTCCTACATCTAATAGTTTCAACACCTCTTTTTTCACAACTTCTTTCATATGTGGATTTAGCCTACGTTGCATCTCCCTAGATGTTTTAGCATTGTCTTCCAAATAAATCTTATGAGTGCAAACCAAAGGGCTAATTCCTTTTATATCAGCTAAAGTCCAACCAATTGCATTCTTATGTTCCTTAAGAAGGTGTAACAACATACCTTCCTGTGCTGAATTCAATCGAGAAGAAATTATTACCGGATAAGTTTCATCATCTCCTAAAAATGCATATTTCAAATCTACCGGTAATTGCTTGAGGTCTAACTTGGGAGCTTTATCCTTGGATGGTATTGGTGGATCAGTTCTTGGTGGGAGCTCCTCAAATCTCTGTCTCAACTCTCTTATTTGAGGTACCTGCAAAGAGTTTAACATATCAGTTGAAACAGAAATTTCAGAATTCCTCTCATCTATCTCTAACTCAGCATATTGTTCAAGCAAACACGCTTCAAGTGGATCAAACAAGGAAGAATCATATACTCTGCTTGGAACAATAGATTCAATCATGTTAACTTCATGCACATCTTCATCAACATTCCCAGGTTGTTTACACACATTAAAAATGTTGAGCTCTAATGTCATATTCCCAAAGATCAATTTCATCACACCATTCCTGCAATTAATTAGAGCATTTGAAGTTGCTAGGAATGGTCTGCCTAAAATGACGGGAATTTGAGCACTAGTATTTAATACAGGTTGAGTGTCCAAAATTATGAAATCCACAGGAAAATAAAATTTATCAACCTGTACTAAAACATCCTCCACTATACCCCTTGGTATCTTTACTGATCGGTCAGCTAATTGAAGTGTAACCGAAGTGGGTTTTAACTCCCCCAACCCTAATTGTTCATATACTGAATAAGGAAGCAAATTCACACTAGCTCCTAAATCCAGTAATGCTTCAATTTTATGGTTGCCTATAACACAAGAAATAGTAGGACAACCTAGGTCTTTATACTTTGGTGGAGTTCTGTGCTGTATAATGGAGGATACTTGCTCAGTCAAAAAGGCCTTCTTTTGCACATTTAATTTCCTTTTAACAGTGCATAATTCTTTCAAAAATTTTGCATAAGAAGGTATTTGTTTAATGGCATCCAACAAGGGAATATTGATTTTCACCTGCTTGAAATCTCTAACATATCATCATGCACAATAGGCCTGGTAGAAGTGAGCAGTCTCTGTGGGAATGGTGCAGGTGGAACATACTTTTCAGACTTATTGATTTCAGACTGGCTAATCTTATCATCACTCTCCGTGGGTTGAGAAATCTTTTCAGAATCTTGAGTTTCCAAAGAAATGGTTTTATTAATTTCTTTCCCGCTGCGGAGTGTAGTGATAGACTTTACTTGCTCGTGAACAGTCTCAGAAGTGCAAGTCTCATTCACAACAAATTGACCCTGTGGGTTCGGTTGTGGTTGTGCTGGAAGCCTACCTTTTTCCTGATGGCAAGGGTCAATGGTCAATTTAGTGATTGCACTCCTCATATCCTCCATAGCCTGAGTTGTTTGTCTATTGTATGTTTGCTGACTCTGCATAAATTGTGACAACACCTCCTCAATGTCTCTTTTCGGGCGTGGAATGTAAGGTGCAACATTTGAAGAGTTTTGTTGGGGTGATTGTGATGCATGATTGTCATTCCTCCAACTAAAGTTTGGATGATTCTTCCACCCCGGATTGTATGTGTTCGAGTACGGATTATTGTAAGGCTTTGAAAAAGTGTTTACAACATTTGCTTGGTCATACACTTCTTTTAACGCAGGTAATGATGGACACTCCATCACAGGGTGTCCAGGGATTTCACAAATACTGCATATTCCCTCAACTTGAACTGTGTCAACCTGGTTAACCTTTTTGTACTCCATAGCCTCTACCCGTCTTGTTAAGGTGGCTATCCTAGCTCCTAGGTCATCCTCTTCCCTCAACTGGTATTTACCCCCACTAGATGATGATGATTGTGCAGTTTTACCCTTAGATGGTTCCTGGGATGTAGTATCCCAAGATTGTGCACTCTCGGCTAATTGGTCTAAATAGTCAAAAGCATCATCTGGTTCCTTATTCATAAAATCACCATTACACATCATTTCAATAAATTGACGCAGCTGTGGGCCTAAACCCTCATAAAAGAAACTTATTATGCGCCAGCTTTCATAACCATGATGTGGACAAGATGCAAGAAGGTCTTTAAATCTTTCCCAACTTTGATAAAAATTTTCAGACTCCTTTTGAGAAAAATTCATTATTTGTCTTTTCAAAGAGTTTGTGCGATGTGTGGGAAAAAATTTCTTTAAAAATTGTTTCTGCATCTCCTGCCATGTTCCTATAGACCTAGATCTCAACGAATATAACCAAGTTTTAGCTTTTTCCTTTAATGAAAAAGGGAATAACTTCAGCCTGACTATATCCATTACAACATTCTGGTCATGGAACGTAGCACATACATCCCCAAATTCTCTGATGTGCAAATATGGGTTTTCTTCACCTATACCCAGGAATTTTGGAAGTAATTGAATCATGCCAGGTTTGAAAACAAAATTAATGGCATTCAATGGAAAAATTATGCATGACGGTTCAGTGAGAAGTACAGGTTGTAGATACTCACGCAAAGTCCTACCCTGATTAACATTATCCACCTCATTCTCATCATGATTACTTATTCTATCAACATGATCCTCCCGTTCGGGAAGATCATTCTGCCTATGGTCATTAGGATTAGCAGCCATTGTGTGCAAGAAGTGATTCGACACAGATAAATCAAATAAATTTCCAAACAGAGTATCTGAATCTTCTCTTGTTAAACGTCCACTTAAATCACGAGGCCAAAAGCTCATAAAACAAATAAATAACCTAAATAAATTCTAAATTTAACTAACATAAAAAATAACTAAAATAAATAAACTAAAAATTAGAACGAAGTTACCGGATTTCCGAAGACTCGCAAATACCGCAAACCTCAATGATGTGATGACTCCTTGTCCTTCAAGTTCCCCGGCAACGGCGCCAAAAACTTGCTTCAACTTTAAAAGTGTAAACCCAAGCGCAGGTTGAGCAAAGTAATATATTCTCGGAAGTCCGAGGTCGATCCCACGAGGAATTGTAACAAGGAACAATCACACAAACAACAAAAGTAATTTGAACGGAAAAGGATTTGTTTGGAAAGTTGTTGATTGGAGAAAAGTGATTTTTGGTAATTAAAACAGTAATAAATAAAATACTAGAGCGTCAGGTACTCCCTCTCAACTTCATACAATAATAGTTAAAGACTCAAAGCTTGACTTGAAAGAGGAATTAAATGTCAGTTAACCCAATTAACAAATCAAGTGATAAATCCAATGGTTATAATCAAAAGACTACCAGGAACTTGAATAATCATTCAATCATATTATTTTATGAAATAATGTTAATCCTTCCAGCGTGGAATAACCAGTGATTTACACGCAGGGAAAATCAAGCAATTGATGTACGTGGCACAACAACTCAAGAGTTTATACAACATAAACACTTTGCTAAAAGATTTGGGATTAAATTAACACAATAACATAAATCCTTAAGTACAAGAGTCAATAAGAATACCGTACTCCGTTGAGAGATTTTCCCCTAGCCCTAGCTTAGCCTTCTAGCCAGACATGGTAAAAGGATCTCAAAACAGACTAATGAAAAAGAAATCCCCTTTACAAGGTCCTAGGTTCGTATTTATAAATTACATTCCCAAGAGATTGCATCCCACTAGGATTCTAAATTCGGCAGCAGAAGCTTGACACGCGTCCGGACGCGCCTCTCTCAACCGTCCGGACGCAACTTCCAGAATGGTCCTTCCTCTGTTTATCAACTTTCTGCCAATCGCGTCCGGACGCGTACACTTCATCCGTCCGGACGCGTGTTCCAGTGTGATCCGTCCTGAGCTATGCTTCCTTTCTTCTCATAACTTCACTCCAATTTTTGCACTATTAGCCTGCAAAACAACACAACTCATCTTTCATTCTCATAGCCTTAATCTTCAATTAAATCAACATAAATATCACACTTTCACAATAAAATGATCAATATTACCTCTGACAAATGTAAATATTAGACCTGAATCAAGTGTCTATCCCTTCTTGCTTAACCCGACACAAGTTTTTCTCATACCACATGTGACTCCAAGGGATCTTCGATCCACCCACTCCAAGTCCACATATCAATTACCAAGGTTGGTATTGATTATATCATGCATACACACCCACACCCATGCCTAACCCATGAATGTGGTGCAACCTCATGCCCCAAAATGCAAGTAATGCCACATGAGCAATGTAACTATTTTTCCATGGAATTTTATGTCACATGCACATAATCTCCATAAATTAACATTATGCTCCATATATCACAAATCATATATCCACATGTAATAACAACTCAAACATGTTATCTACACCAAACAACAACATTTAATTCTCTAAGGCATTTAATCAAACACCTTCAAGGCAAATATTTCGTGTTATCACATAATATTGTCTACCACATGATAAGTCAACATTGAGCACCTAACATACCCAAACACATCAATTCTCAGGAATTACACAAGTAACCTCCTTTACCAAAATTTACTAGGAATTTGTATAGGTCCAATTTCCACACCCATTTCCTTAGCCACATATATATATATACATGAATCACATGAGCCAATATATATATATATTCAACCATTTCCATAGGCATCCTAGGTTGGAATAAACCAAAGTAGGAGAACCCCCTACCTTAATAGAAGTGTAGAAACTCCTAGAACACCAACACCAAGCTCAAGCTCTTGATTCCCAAAAACTTGACCTTTGAATCTTTGGTGAAACTCCTTGTTCTTGGTACCCACACGTAGCCCTCACCGCGTAGAGTAACTTTACTTCTTGGTCCAAGTGATTCCGACCGACGGAACTCCGGGAATCGACGGAGGAAGCTTGGAGTTTTAGGTTTTCTCTCTTCTCTCTCTCTCTCTCTCTCTCTCTCTCTCTCTCTTGGCCGGCCAAACAAGAACACAAGGGAAGGAAATCCTGATTTTCTAGATATTTACCCCTATTTGTAGTTTTCAATACTCGGCCCACGTCGCGCCACGTGTCCCTCGCTTAATCGGGTCCGATTTAGTCCCGAAACGATTCGTTTGATCTCGGTTTAAGTTCAAATTAATTTTATTTGAACTTTAACTTAATTTTAAGGAAATTTTATAAAATTCATTTATGGGGACGTTCGTGAGGTCATTCGCCTTGAACGACGTGCAAATTCCGACTATCTCGGAATTCGACGAAATTTGACAAGGTGACTCGTTTTCGTGATACGAATCCAACGGCGCACTCCGTTTCTTCATCCGAGGACTAGAACATGAGTATTTTAAATACAAATTATGGTGGCAAATTACTATTTTACCCTTTTTGGAAAAAGTTCAAATTTCCCGGGTTTTACATTCTTCCCCCCTTAAAAAGAATTTCGTCCCCGAAATTCACACACTCATACATACATGCAGTCTCATGCACATGCTACAATCATGTAATAGTAAATGACTATAAAAACGTACCCCTATCCTCAAACAGGAAAGGATAATTGGCACGTACGGTGTCCTCGCGCTCCCATGTCGCCTCTTCCACTCCCCGGTGCTGCCACAGCACCTTCACTAGCCTCACAGTCTTGCCTCGCAAAACCTGATCTCGGCTATCCATGATACGCACTGGTCCCTCCTCGAAGGTCCCATCCGCATCAACAACAAGCTCGCCCCAATCCACCACATGAGTCGGATCTGGAGTATACTTCCGGAGCATGGAGACATGGAACACCGCATGAACACCCGATAAATTGGGCGGTAACGCCAACCGGTAAGCAACTGTACCTACCCTCTCGAGTACCTCGAAGGGCCCGATGTACCTCGGCAATAGTTTTCCCCGCTTACCAAACCGGACCACTCCTCTCTTAGGCATAACCTTCAAGAAGACATGATCTCCCACCTCAAACTCTAGAGGTCGCCGCCGTCTATCAGCATAGCTTTTCTGCCGGCTTTGAGCCGTGAGAAGACGCTTCCGAATCAAGTCCACCTTCTCCGAGGTGTCTCGAATTAACTCTGAACCCGTAGAAGACCTCTCTCCTACCTCTGTCCAACAAACTGGAGAACGACATGGCCTTCCATACAATGCCTCATAGGGTGCCATCTGTATGCTCGCCTGATAACTGTTGTTGTAGGCGAACTCCACCAAGGGTAAATGATCTTCCCAGCTACCCTTGAGATCTAGGACACATGCCCGTAGCATATCCTCTAATGTCTGAATGGTCCTCTCAGACTGACCGTCCGTCTGGGGATGAAAAGCAGTGCTCATCATCAGCCGTGTCCCCATGGCTCGTTGGAAACTCTCCCAAAAATGAGCCGTAAACCTGGGATCCCGATCCGATACTATAGATACGGGTACCCCATGCAATCGGACAATTTCCCGTATGTACAACCTGCAGAATTCCTGCAGTGTGAAGGTCATCCGCACTGCCAGAAAATGTGCCGACTTGGTAAGCCGGTCCACTATCACCCACACCGCGTCATGCCCCCGCGATGTCCGTGGCAGATGGGTCACAAAATCCATCGTGATATGCTCCCACTTCCACTCAGCTACCTCTAAAGGCTGGAGTAATCCTGCTAGTCTCTGGTGCTCAGCCTTAACTTGCTGACAAGTGAGACATCGTCTGACAAAATCTCCAACATCTCTCTTCATACCGCTCCAATAGTATTGGCGACGAAGATCATGATACATCTTCGTGCCACCTGGGTGCACAGCAAATCGGGAACAATGAAACTCTTTGAGAATCTCCTCTCTGAGCTCCGTAGACTGGGGAACCACAATCCGTCCCCTGAATCGAAGACTACCATCTGTGTGAATGGCCCAGCCTTCATCACCCGTACCCAATCGTACTCGGTCCCCAATGGACACTAACTCAGTATCCTGTCCCTGGGACTCAATAACTCTGCTCAGTAGGGAAGGTGTAGCCACCAAACTCCCCAAAATACCCTGAGCCTGACCCATATAGCGTAGCCCGAACTGTCCCACCGTCTCGAGCATCTGCCACTCTCGGGAAATCACACTAGCCACAACTCCCCGTGACTTTCGACTGAGTGCATCAGCCACCACATTCGCCTAACCAGGATGGTAATGCAACATGAAATCGTAGTCCTCGAGGTACTCCATCCACCTGCGTTGCCTCATGTTGAGGTCCCGCTGTGTAAAAATGTACTTCAGGCTCTTGTGGTCCGAAAACACTTCAAATTGCTCGCCATACAGGTAGTGACGCCAAGCCTTCAAGGCAAAAACAATGGCCGCCAATTCCATGTCATGTGTGGGGTAATTCTGCTCGTGGTTCTTTAATTGTCGAGAACCATAAGCTACTACCCTCCCGGACTGCATCAAGACGCATCCCAGCCCGTCCTTCGAGGCATCACAATAGACCGTGTACCTCTGTCCTCTTTCCGGAACTATCAAGATAGGAGCTGAAGTAAGCCTCCTCTTAAGCTCCTGGAATACCTTCTCACAAGAATCATTCCACTCAAACTTGACCTCCTTCCGAGTCAACCTGGTCATAGGTGCAGCTAGTCGAGAGAAGTCCTCAATGAACCGCCGGTAATACCCTGCCAATCCCAAGAAACTACGTATCTCAAAGACTGACTTCGGCCTCTCCCAATTCATGACTGCCTCAACTTTCTCCGGGTCCACGGATACACCCGAAGCCGACACCACATGTCCCAAAAACTTTACCTCAGTCAACCAAAATTCACACTTACTGAACTTGGCATATAACTGATGGTCTCTCAAGATCTGAAGAACGATCCTCAAGTGACCCTCATGCTCCTCCTCATACTTGGAGTAGATCAATATGTCGTCAACAAAAATTACAACAAACTGATCTAAATAGGGTTGGAACACCCTATGCATGAGATCCATGAATGCTGCTGGAGCATTAGTCAACCCAAATGGCATTACTGTAAATTCGAAATGCTCATACCGCGTTCTGAACGCCGTCTTAGGGATATCTTCCTCCCTAACCCTTAACTGATGATAACCGGTACGAAGATCTATTTTGGAATAGATTCGTGACCCTCTCAGTTGATCAAACAAGTCGTCAATCCTCGGCAAAGGGTACCTATTCTTGATAGTGACCCTATTCAACTGCCGGTAATCAATACACAACCGAAGAGTCTTATCTTTCTTCCTAGCAAACAGAACCGGAGTGCCCCAAGGTGAAGTGCTCGGTCTAATAAACCCCTTGTCCAACAATTCTTGTAATTGGATCTTGAGTTCTTGCAACTCAGCTGGTGCCATCCGATGCGGAGTCATAGAGATAGGCGATGTACCCGGATGCAACTCAATGGTAAAGTCTACATCCCTATGTGGAGGTAATCCCGGTAGTTCTTCCGGAAAAACATCCCCATACTCGCACACAACCCTAGGTAGACCAAACTCCTGTCTCGTCTCGTTCTCCAGGGTGAGGCTAGCAAGCCAACCCATCAACTGTCCGTGCCATCTTGAGTCATACACGACTTGGGGTAAAGCATCACGCTTTTCCCCCTGAAACTTGAAACAAACACCATCAGGCGTATAAGCCGTGACCCTCTTCCGATCACAATCAATGATAACTCGGTGTGTCGTCAACCAATCCATTCCAAGGATCACATCAAACTCCGACATGTCCATGACCCTAAGGTCCACGGTGAGTAGAATCCCTGAGATCTCTAGCTCACAACCCCGACATATCTGATCAATCCTCACCCTAGCTCCTAGGGGAGAACTCACATGCAATGGCTCATCTAAGGTCTCAACCTCTAAGCCCAATTCATTCACACAAGATGCAGCAATAAAAGAATGCGATGCACCAGAATCAAACAATACTTTAGTCCACAAACGAGAGAGTAAGAATGTACCCTGTATCACCGACAGATCTGCCGGCTCAGTCTGTGGCGTCATGGCGTAGACACGCCCCTGGGTCCCTGAAGCCCTGGCCTCTCCCTTGACCCATGCCTTGGCCCATCTGGCCAGATTGCGGAATCCCCGTGCGCGATGTAGTAGGGCCTTGTGCAGTGCCCTGGTACTGGTACTGACTGCCCTGACCCATAGTAGGGTAGCGAGAAGCATACTGCGTCTGCGGTTGCCCCACTGAAGTCTGAGACTGCGATGAACCATGACCTTGGGATCCCTGTCTCTGAGGACAATCCCTCCTCATATGCCCCGGCTGATTGCAGTGATAGCAAGTCCGTTGGTCCGCTTGATAAGATGGTCTACGATTCCTTCCACCCTGGGAAGACTGACCTTGGCCTTGGCCCTGATGGCTACGACCTTGTCCTTGAAATCCTTGTGGAGCAGAGGTCCGTTGTCTCTTCCCCGCACTAGAAGAAGAGGATTGGCCCTCCTTCTTCTTTTCCTTCACACCCGCCTCTCGGATGTTTCTCGCATTGTCCACTTCCCTCTCAATGGCCAAAGCTGTCGTGACCATTAAGTCGAAGTCTTGTAAAAGAAGGCCGACGATTTTACCCCGGATGGACAACTTCAGCCCATCCTCAAAATTCCTGACCTTGGCCATATCTGTGGCCACATATTGATCAGCGAAACGTGTTAACTCAGTGAATTTAGCCACGTATTCCATTACTGTCATGGTTCCTTGCTTCAGATCTAGGAACTCCCGGGCCTTTCCCTGTCTAGCGGCCGCCGGAAAGTATTTCCCCATGAAGAGTTCCTTGAACTCTATCCATGTCATGACCTCCAAGTTCTTGGAGTCCTTCACCCAATCCCACCATACTTGAGATTCCCCTTCCACCCTGGGATGTGGCTAGATTTATCTTGGTGGCGTCGGAGGTGATCTCCATTGCCCGTAACATCTTTTCCACTTGGCGGAACCAATGGTCAGCCACCATAGGGTCCGCTCCTCCCAGAAATACCGGAGGTTGGTGTGCCTTGAACTTCTGGAGGTTACTTGAGCCTCCCTGTCCCCCACTAGCACTAATCTGTGCAATGGTAGCCGCACTTGTCTGTGCAATAGTAGCCGCCGTAGCACTAGCCTGTGCAATGGTGGCAGCCGCCGCACCAATAGCCTCAACAAAGGCTTGTGGGTCGTGAGTCGGTGGTGGTTGATTGTTCCGTCCACCCCGACGTCCCCTTCCTCTAGTTGCCATCTACACACATGTCAAATGACATAAGAATATTCACACTGTGTCCCATATCAATTCGAAAACTTGGAGATTTTTCTCCTTGCCTCACTAGTAATGTGTGTGCCACTCACTAGCAGACGTTTACACAATGAACTACGCCATTCATTTCTTTTTCCGAACACAGGGTTTTGTTTCTCTAGCCCTAATGTTCCACATACATTTTTACCCTGTATATCTTTCACATATCACATAGCACGTAGCCTATGTTTCACATAACAAGTTGTACAAAACATGTAACAACATATAAGCACATAAGATGAGATGCACAATGCATGTAATGTTCTAGCCCCAATACCCAACAAGCCCTAAGTAAATCGCATACCTAGGCTCTGATACCAAGCTGTGACGCCCCAAAATTCGGGGGTCCTGTATTAACCGTTGACAACCCGTCAACCCGCGGAATATGCCCGTGGATGTCGCTTGACCCGACACCGCAGCACCACATTCCCTTTACCGAGATAAAAGAAAATACGAGTCCAATTTCTTGGAGTTGGTTGACCCATCCAAGACCCAATATACCACCATTGGTATCCCTTTATTATCCATTTGTAACATTAGGAGGGAGGAAAACATAGCCCAAGAACTTGGCAAAAGAAATAAAAAAATAAAAAAAATTTTGAGTTTTGGTGAGCGTACCGGTATGCGTACCGGTACACTACGCCCTCTGGACTAGATCGTACCGATACGCGTACCGGTACGCTACACCTTCTGGACCCTAGTGTACCGGTACGCGTACCGGTACGCCTGGCCCCGAATTTCCTCTTTTTACCAGATTTTCGTTTCCAAGCCATTCCAAACCTCCTAAAATTCATCCAAGATATGTACAAACCATATTTTTACATTAGACATGATCCATACGAGACCATTACAATCAATCCCATACAAATATAATTCAAAAAGGGAATGAAATAAGTTTGTTTATACAAATTTCATTTCAAAAGCCACAACCGACATTTTCTTCACTCTCAAGGCCCCGAGTGTGTGTCCTCCCTAGGCACGAGTCCCGCACCTGAAAAGTGTTCCCATAAAGGGTGAGCCATGCTCAGTAGAAAGTTTCCTACAGAGGCTACTCCCCACCTAAATGCATATGCAAAGGCCTTGTACCACATTCCACTACAAGTATCTCTTCCAAACATAACATGCAATGCAATGTTGGAAAAATCATGATGCCATGCCCTGTAATGAGATGAAACTCACTCATGCATGCTATTCCGAGCCCACACCGACTCCACAACACCATGCGATGCATATGTGTAAAATCATTGTCTTTGATGAAGTACATCCAAAGACCATTGAAAACAATTCATGTGTTCATAAAACCAATTCATTTATGGACGGTTCCCATCAAATGAATAATTTATATTTCAAAATCATGTGTCTCGTTGAGTATCGGATTTCCGGAGTTACACCGCTGGCTCCGTACGCCATTACACTTTTCCGGAATTCCACCTCAGGGAAGTGTATAAACCAAGTGGTCGGGCCTCTTACCCGAGGGAGTGTCTATCCCTTCTTGCTTAACCCGACACAAGTTTTTCTCATACCACATGTGACTCCAAGGGATCTTCGATCCACCCACTCCAAGTCCACATATCAATTACCAAGGTTGGTATTGATTATATCATGCATACACACCCACACCCATGCCTAACCCATGAATGTGGTGCAACCTCATGCCCCAAAATGCAAGTAATGCCACATGAGCAATGTAACTATTTTTCCATGGAATTTTATGTCACATGCACATAATCTCCATAAATTAACATTATGCTCCATATATCACAAAGCATATATCCACATGTAATAACAACTCAAACATGTTATCTACATCAAACAACAACATTTAATTCTCTAAGGCATTTAATCAAACACCTTCAAGGCAAATATTTCGTGTTATCACATAATATTGTCTACCACATGATAAGTCAACATTGAGCACCTAACATACCCAAACACATCAATTCTCAGGAATTACACAAGTAACCTCCTTTACCAAAATTTACTAGGAATTTGTATAGGTCCAATTTCCACACCCATTTCCTTAGCCACATATATATATATATACATGAATCACATGAGCCAATATATATATATATTCAACCATTTCCATAGGCATCCTAGGTTGGAATAAACCAAAGTAGGAGAACCCCCTACCTTAATAGAAGTGTAGAAACTTCTAGAACACCAACACCAAGCTCAAGCTCTTGATTCCCAAAAACTTGACCTTTGGTGAAACTCCTTGTTCTTGGTACCCACGCGTAGCCCTCACCGCGTAGAGTAACTTTACTTCTTGGTCGAAGTGATTCCGACCGACGGAACTCCGGGAATCGACGGAGGAAGCTTGGAGTTTTAGGTTTTCTCTCTTTTCTCTCTTCTCTCTCTTCTCTCTCTTCTCTCTCTCTTGGCCGGCCAAACAAGAACACAAGGGAAGAAAATCCTGATTTTCTAGATATTTACCCCTCTTTATAGTTTTCAATACTCGGCCCACGTCGCGCCACATGTCCCTCGCTTAATCGGGTCCGATTTAGTCCCGAAACGATTCGTTTGATCTCGGTTTAAGTTCAAATAAAATGATTTTCTAGATATTTACCCCTATTTATAGTTTTCAATACTCGGCCCACGTCGCGCCACATGTCCCTCGCTTAATCGGGTCCGATTTAGTTCCGAAACGATTCGTTTGATCTCGGTTTAAGTTCAAATTAATTTTATTTGAACTTTAACTTAATTTTAAGGAAATTTTATAAAATTCATTTATGGGGACGTTCGTGAGGTCATTCGCCACGCAGTCGCCTCGAACGACGTGCAAATTCCGACTATCTCGGAATTCGACGAAATTTGACAAGGTGACTCGTTTTCGTGATACGAATCCAACGGCGCACTCCGTTTCTTCATCCGAGGACTAGAACATGAGTATTTTAAATACGCATTATGGTGGCAAATTACTATTTTACCCTTTTTGGAAAAAGTTCAAATTTCCCGGGTTTTACAGTGTCACTCTCCCTCGAGTTAGATGCTAGAAATGGGGAAAACGTGTGTGTGGATGAACATGTGTGTGTGTGTGTGCAAAAGTATTCTCCAATCGAAGAGAGACTTTTGAGTGTCGTGTTTTACTTGAAATTGGTATTCCAAGGTCGTCTCCTCACGGAGTTTGTGTTTTGAGTGGAAAAGTGTAAAATCTTTGAGTTTGTGATTTGGTGAGTGAGATTTTGATAAGGATGCAATGGGAATGCCAAAGATTTTGATTTTGTGAAACAATGTTGGCTAATCCAAAGATTTCATTCCAATGGGAATGCCAAATCAACTCAAAATATTCTTCCAATGGTGCATAGGTGTTCAATTGATTCGTAGGAAGCGAAGGACTAAAATGGAAGTGAGGGCTCAACCATACCCTATGACAAGTCTACGGTGTATCAATAACTCACAACCATGTATGCACTCAACCTAGTCAAACCAAACCACCTTTCACTACGAGGAAGAATGAACGAGAGTCGATTTCACATACCCAAGAGGAAATCTCCCATGGATTAGCCAACTAAAAATCTAGCTACTCATAATAAAAGGAAAGACATGCATAATGTAAAGAGACATGATGACGAAATGAAACATGGAACTAGTATTAATGCAAGAAAAGAGTTAAACTACAAGAGAAATAACATTCATAACCAAAATACAAAGTTTGAAGGCAAATACCCAAATGTAAAACTTGAAATGCTAAAACAACTAGCTAAACTTGTATACAACTTAAATGAAAGAGTTGAAAGTGGAATTGGGGAAGATTACAAGTAATTTAAGGCTTATAACACTGAAAATGGTAAAGAAATATGAAAACCCAGCTTTCTCTCTCTATTCATCTACTTCCTTGAGCTTTCTATCTCTAAAACTACTCCTCAGCTTAGGTAGACTCCTCTTTTCAAAAGCTTGTGTGAATGCTGAATATATGGTGTAGAGACCCATGCATTTTTGTCCATAGGGATCCTCTAGCATGTGTATGCAGGCCTCCCATCAATGGGAGGTGAGATGATGACTTGGACAGGCTAGTACAAGCATAGCCTGCACCCACCATGCCTCCCTCCTTCTCTCTCTTCCATTCCTATCTTCCATCTTCTCAAGCTGACTTTATCATGTAGGAGGCATGTATATATGTAGAATATGTCAGGGGACAAGTGGAAGAATCATAGGTGGGACCCCCAAGTGGCAAAACATTGAGTTACAAGTGTTCTGGCGTTTCTGGGCCAAACCTTCCGGATGGTCGAAGCAAACCTCCCGGAAGGTTTTTCTAGTAGGCAAAACCTTCCGGAAGGTCTTCTGGAAGGTGCCAGTTCAGGACCATTTTTCGTAAAATTGTCATAACTTTTGATCCAACCATCTGATTGAGATGAAATTTTGAAACAATACAGAGAACATCCATATCTACAACTTTCATGTTTTGAACTTTTTCATATTCGAAGTGGATCATGGTCAAAAATGGGAAAAACATAGGTATCAATACCAAATGGTGCGGGTGCCGGTACCAAAATTCAAGTAGGCTTAGATACCGGTGCCTATGATACCAAATACCACTACCTACTTGATTTCTTTCACTTTAAAGCCTCTCAATCCTCATGTAATGTGTCAATCTCTTCACCACTCATCCACACTTAGTTGCAGGGTTCCGAAAGCCGTCATTTACGCTATGATTACCTGCAACATCAAAATTTTAACATTATTCATAAATTTGACAAACTCTAAGTAATTAAATGCATGTAATGAGGTCGTTAAATATGCAATATTACGTACTCATCATTAGCCCTCCCTAGATGATAGTTCAAAACGAAGTCATAATCCTCCAAGTACTTAATTCAACGCCTTTGTCGAAGATTTAGGTCATTCTGAGTGAAAATATACTTAAGACTCTTATGATCAGAATAAATTTGAAATTTCTCTCCATACAAATAACATCTCCATAAAGTGAGAGTGAACATCACAGTTACAAGCTCTAAATCATGGGTAGGATAATTATATTCATGAATCTTCAACTATCTTGAGCCATAATCAACTATGTTCCCTTTTTAAATCAGCACACAACCCAAACCATGTAAAGAAGCATCTGTGTATGCATCGTAGTCCTTACCACTATCCAAAATAATGAGTACTGGTATTGTGGTCAACTTCTCCTTCAAAATACCATTGGCTTGTTCACAATCATCGGTCCACAAGAACTTTTCCCCCTTCTTCATGAGACGAGTCATCGACATAGCTAACCAAGATAACCCCTCTACAAATCTCTGATAGTAACCTTCCAAACCCAAGAAACTATGAATCTTTGTCACATTATAATGTCATTCCCATTTTATCACTGTCTCAATCTTGGCAGGGTCTACAACTATCCTTTGCTCTGACACCACGTGTCCAAGGAACTTAACCTCCTTAATCCAAATTTCACATTTGCTCATCTTCACAGATAACTTATGCTTCATTAGTTTCTATAGCACGAACAGGATATTCTGTAAATGCTCCTTGTGTGTCCTTGAATAGATCAAGATGTCATCAATGAAAATGATAACAAACTGATCTATATAAGGTCTTAACACCCGATGCATTAAGTCCATGAAGGCTGTAGGAGCATTAGTCAAATCAAAAGGCATCATTGTATACTCGAAGTGACCATACTTGGTTCAAAATGCAATCTTAGGAATATCCTCTTTTATTCTCAACTGATCGTACCCAACCCGAATATCAATCTTAGAGTAGTACTTGGAACCCCTCAACTAATTAAAAAAATCATCAATTCGAGGTAAAAGATACCTATTCTTTATTGTCACATTATTTAACTTCCTATAATCCGTACATAGCCTGAGCGTCTCATCATGCTTCTTCACGAAGAGAACTGGTTCTCCCCAAGGTGAAGTGCTAAGACAGACAAACCCTATATCCAACAGTTGATCTAGTTGCTTCCTTAGCTCCTTCAACTCCAAAGGTTTTGTTGTTCTAGGAGGGGGAACCTGATGTAGATATTCCCTCATGATTATACATGCACAGACCAAGACACTATACCTAGAGGGGTGAATAGGTTTTTTTATTTTAGCACAAATTCATTACAAATTAAAATCTATGTCTACCTAAATTACCTATTCTCAATCAAATGCGAAAATTAATGATGAGAAAACCTTTTAAACACCAACCCTTTGAACCATGACGATTGATTTTAATTAATATGCAATTAATTCACTCAAGTCAATCTTATGGTGGTCCCAACAAACCCATAAACCCAATTGCGCAGCTATTGTTGAAAGGTATTCATACAATCAAATAAATAAACACATAGTGAGCTTGTGTGCTAACAAATGCAAGTGTGTACAATAGAAAGTAAAGAACACAAGCAATTTGTTGATGCAAAAAACCCTAATCGGGAAAAATCACGAGGAACTTCAATGGGTTCAACAAAGCCTAATCCATTTCTCTCCAAGTTAACATACAAGTACTCGAGACTAATATATTAACCAATATCATGGTTAGACGCTCCATTCTTTGTTATGTCTCTCTACCAAAATTCCCTCTCTGACGTCTGGTGTACACTACAACAAAAAGCATTGTTTGCAACGATTTTTTTCGTCGCTAAAATAATAAAAATTGTTGCCATTTTTTTTCGCAACATTGTTTTTCTTCGCGTGTTCGTCATAATAGCCTCGTCGTAGAAATTATTTTGCGACGCAATTTTATTTTCATTGCAAAAAAAAAAAATTTGCCAAACAAAAAACGTCGCTAAAATTAAAAAAAGCGTAGCTAAAATCTGTTCCACCATCGTGAAAAAATAATAAATAATAATTTAATTAATTTTCCGTGACGCACAAAAATCGTCACAAATAAATTTTTAAATAATTAAAAATGTGAACACATTCACGACAAAAAAATAAACGTTGCAAAAAAAATTGTATTGGCGACGTAAATATGAAACGTCACTATACGGTTCAATCCAAAAAAAATTGGTGAATAGATTTGCAACGTTAAAAAAACGTCGCTAAATAAATACATTTGCGACGTAAAAAAAATCGTCGCTAAAATGTTTGGACTCAAAAAACTTGTAAAGAATTTGTGACGCTTAAAAAACGTCGCAAAAAAGAAAAGTTCATACAATATTTCCCGATGATTTTAATTTCGTCGCAATTAAGTTAAATAAAATAACCTTTCATAAAAAATAGTATTCCAATAAATTTTTTTCACATTTACACCACTAATACCTGTGTTCAATAAAAAACCAACACAATTAATACATTTCACATGTTTTCCATTCAACAACCAACACAAACTAACATCAAATACCATATTAACAAAAACACAAAATAGAATACGCTTAGTAAAAGTTACACAAGTCATCAAAATATCCAACAACTTAATCTACATACAAGTTTCCCAAAATATTTTTATAGATAACAAAGTTAATTCGTTAGCCACTTTGATGTAGAATTCCAGAATTCATCTATTACAAAAAAAAAAAAAAAATACATTAACAAATTATCAATCAAATTTTTCAAAAACATACAGGTTTTCTAAATCTTAAGTGTTGAAATTTTTAGTTTTTCTTAAACTTTCAACCCGAGTCTCGAAATGAGATGTCGTATTTTCCTACAAGTTTGTATACCCAAATAGTTGTTCTTCGTCCGTTTTCACGGTGAACATAGTTGAAACGGGCTGATTAACACCCTTAGCTCCAAGTTTTAGGTTTTCTAATTCTTAAGTATTGAACTTTCTAGTTTTTAGTCAAACTCTGAACTTGGGTCCCGGAACGAGAATTCGTCTTTTTCTACAAGTTTCTATACCCAAATAGTTTCTCTCCATTCGCTTTCATGGAAAATGGAGTGGAAACGAGCCGATTGGCACACTTAGCTCCAAGTTTTAGTTTTTATACTTCTTAAGTGTTGAACTTAATACGATAGTAAAAAGATACTAACTAAGACTCAGACGGCCTGTCTTCATTAATTGAGGTGCACTGCAGACCATGATGCATTTGAAGTTGCATCTGCAAAATTTGTTGCATCATCTGCTGCTGCGCGTCTTCAAACTTATCTAACTTCACATTCGTTTCATCATGTTCCTTTTGAAGAGAATCTTGAAGAGAATCAACAACTTCTTGCAACTCTTTTATCTTATCGGCTTGTTCTCGAGGCTCAGCAGTGGTTCTGAATGACTGACTAGAGGATAAAGGCTTCGGGCCATGTCCAAATCCTTTCTTATATCCAGGTTGGCTTCCAATGACTGTGCATGCAATTTCATCCTGTGTCAATGGCTCTAAACCCTCTTCTGAGTTTTGTGTGGATAATTTTTTCATCTGCTCATACAATTTAATGTATTTAAACCCAATTAGTGAGTGTATCATAAAAATTTATTTTAAAAAAACATAATTTTCTACAATTTGAAATACTTACATATCTTGACTCTGCCTTAGGAGAAACCCACTCACCTTTCTTGTTCATGTGAGAATCACGAAAACAATCAACAATGTAGGGGTGGCTTATCAGTCGTAGGGTCCCTCTGTTACAGTTAATCAAAATATCAATATTCAAATTTATGAATTTCCTCTATATTAAAATTTAGGAAGCAAACATTGTATGCTAAAGTGTAGCACCCTTTCAAATAAGGCAGACTGAAAGGACTTTGAACCCATTGAGTGGTTGTATGGCAGTTTGACACGGTTTTTCGCATTTTTCTTAGATTTTTCCTATATACAAAGAATATAATTAGTACACAATTGGGAATAAAAAGTGGATATTAATTTGCATAGCCTATAAAGGTTACCTGAAATTTTGGATCCTTGTAAAGTGTTTCAATGTACTCCCAATCCACCGGACTCACATCACCATATGGCTTGCTCTTTGGGTCAACACCAGACTCAACCAAATCCTTGTAGTGCATATGCATATAATATTGGTGGTCCCTGTACCTTACAACAAACTTTTTGTCGATGGCCTGCCTAACACTAACTTTTTAACGATACTCTTTTATGTTAAACTTTGTCTGCAACAAAATATAAATATACAAATTAATTACAAAATGTTGTAACACTCTACACAAATAAACATATTGTTGAAACCAAACAAATATGTCCACTAACCACCAACCGTGCAATGAGTGGTGCCTTCTCCTCTTCTGTTATTTGCTTCCATTTGTGGACATTTCTAATAGTGGCAAACGTCCTCGCCAGGGAGCCAATCTCTGTCATCACCTTCGAGCAATGTACACCCACTGGAACGCGGACTCCATCAGGAATCAAAACATCAACAGGGTCATGAGCTGCACGAAGACGCTCAACATTTTTCCCTCTAGACAGTCCTCTACCTCGTTTCTTGGAGGTAGAAGCTGCGCAAACATTAATAATAGATGTTAGTCCACCATTTTAAGAAAAATATGTTTAGTAAATAAAGTATGCATCAAACATGTACTGCTACCCTCAGTGCCTGCAACAGGTGTGTTTGGGATAGACTGTGATGTAGGTGCATCAAATGATACAACCCTAACACATGTACTCGAGGATGCAGCCCTAGTAGGTGCATCAGAGGATGCAACCTTACTAGCTGTTGTGGTGGCTCAACAACCTGGCCCCATATGTAAATATATAAATTATATCAACATATAGAAATATATAAATTATATAAAACACCTGACATATTGAAATATATAAATTATATCGACAATATCTAAGTAAACCAATTATATAAGTCATAATTTATTAATTAGCATGAAAATATCTTAATAATTCATCTACATATCTGACTCTTCATCAGAATCAAAAATGGGAATGCACATCATCTTCTTCTGAATCGGCATACTCCACTTGTGCCACATCATTGTCATCGCATATGAAATCATCAATGTTATTGTCTTGTCTGTTTCCCCACTGGACAATCCAATCTCTAGGAATGATTTATGGATCAAGATCAGTCCTATAAAGTTGACCTATTTCGTTATCTTTGACCACTATAGGAGCAACCTCTGTTGATTCATCGTGTTGGAATGCGTCACTTGGAACATACGATTCATTTTCACTAACTCCTATATCTTCCAACTCAGGAACATCCCATATTCCTCGATGATGTATGTGTTGCACAACTTGCCAATTTCTACCCAAGTTTGTATCATTAACATAAAATACTTGTTTCACTTGATCAGGTAGGACAAAAGGGTCATTTTGTCACATCAAGACCGTTTGCTAGTGACCACAATTCATCAGTTACTTCATGCGACCCTTCGCCTCATAACTGATTCATCTACACACATGCATATGAAAGTTTTGATGGTTTTACAAACTAATGCAAATAATGGTTATAATCTAAATGTGTATAGCTTACACGTTTTGCAAACCACTTGGGGAATTCTGCTTGGTGGCGTCGAGTGATGTCATCATTTCTTTCCAACTCTAATATATTCTTGTGTTCCCTATGTATAAAACCATAAATTTGACATATAACGTTTTGTAAACAATTAAAAAGTACAATAACTATGCTCACAAATATGTATATTTAATATACAGATACTCTAGATACGGATCCAGTTCGAGACTATTATGTAGGACAAACCAATGAGCCATCTCTCGTTCCTGTTGAGAGACCTCAGTTGCTCTTGTAATTCGCCCAAAAGGACGAACATTTTAGGTGAACACAACTAACCCATGCACATTTTCAACTCGATCTGCATTTCCTTCCTTGCAATTAAAAACTGTTTCGATACCAATAAGATACTTCAAGCAAAAGGTAAGACACTCTTTGAAAATATAAGCCTCCGCAATTGAACCTTCTGGACGAGCTCGATTACGAACATATCCTTTTAAAATTCCGAGATACCTTCAGTAAATCACAAAACATATAAGAAGATAATAACAAAACCAAATGAGAAGCTAATAGCAATTTTAAATATTACATTTCCACTGGGTACATCCACCGATACTGCACTGGTCCAGCAATCTTGGCTTCCCTTGGCAAGTGAACTGCTAAATGCACAATAACATCGAAGAATGCTGGTACAAATATCTTTTCTAACTTACAAAGAACAAGTATTATGTTATCTTGTAATGAATACAAGTCTTTTACCATCAATGTCTTTGCACAGAGTTGTTGAAAAAAACTTCCCAGCTCAAACAAAGTGGTACAAATTTCCTTGTCCAAGTAACCACGAATTCCAAGTGGAATAAGTCGTTGCAGAAGAACATGACAATCATGGCTTTTCAGGCCTGATACCTTACTATCTTTCGTGCTCACAGACCTCGATATATTTGCTACGTATCCATCTAGATACTTAGATGATTTAAAAAATTCACAGAACCGTTGTCTTTCTTTTGGAGACAAAGTGTACCACGCAGTTGGTTTTACATATGACTCTCCATTCTATTGGAGGTGCAAATCTTTTCTGATATTTAGGTCCTCCAAATCCAAACGAGCTTTATCTGTGTCCTTATTCTTGCCATCAATACTCAACAATGTGCCAAGTACACTATCACATATATTCTTATCTGATATTTAGGTCCTCCAAATCCAAACGAGCTTTATCTGTGTCCTTATTTTGCTTCTTAATGGCTGTGATAATGCCTCAAAATTACAGGTGGGGTGATTAGTAGTTAAAATTAGCATCTTACTATGCCTTTTTAAGACTAATTATGCTTTGATAGAGTTTCAATGATGACATTTCAGGAGAAAGATTGTACAAGGGTCTAAAGTCAATGGATATCAAACTTTCATGCAACACCCACATGTTTTGGGAGAAAATTGGAGAAGCTTGAAACAAGGCACAAATGTTCGAACACCAATCAACGTTCGAACGTCATCTCGAATTATTTAAAGACCAGACTGCTAAGGTGATGGCATATTGTAAAACCTGGGTAAATTTAAACTTTTTATGAGAATGGGCAAAATGGTAAATTGCCACTACGGTGCGGGTTGAGAACCCTTATTTTTCTAGAGCTCAGATGATGAAACGGAGCTCACCGTTGGATTCGTCTCGCGAAATCTAGTTATCCAGACAAATTTCGTCGAATTCTGAGATAGTTGAATTTTTCGCGTTTTACGAGGTGGTCGGGTCTCGGGTGACCCCAAAAACGAATTTTTTATTAAATTTTGAAAGTTGGAAAATAATTTAAATAAAGTTAATATAAAATATTTTGAGCTTAAACCGGTACGAAATTTAATCGTTTCGGGGCGAAAATAGACCCGGAAAAGGGGGAGCGTGTGGCACCACGTGGGCCAAGCTTTAAAATTATAAATAGGAACACAAAAATCTAATTGTGGACAGATTACTCTGCTGGTCTGCTGGTTTCTCACATTGGATTTGAAGAGAGGAAAAAAAAAGAGAAAACTTATACCTTCTCTTTACGATCTACGAAGTTCTAGCGGTCGAATCCACTCGGGCCAAGAACGAAAGTTGTTCTTCTCGTCGAGGGCTATGCCTACGTACCAAAAAGAGCTGATTTCACTGAAGTTTTTGAGATGAAATTTTGGGAAATCAAGAGTTTTTGTAAACCCCCACATGTAATAGAACTTGTACCAACTATTTTGATATACAAATGCAGGTTGTATAAGTTTTGGTTGGTGTTGGAAGGGTTTGGAATGGAGTGGATGTGGCTGCACAGGGCATTTGGGCAAATCAGGCAAAGCGTACCGATACGCGTACCGGTATGCCAAACTCCAATAGTTCCAGCGTACCGGTACGAATACCGGTACGATTTGACAGATTTCCTGATTTGTTTAGTGAATAGTAAAAATTGGGATTTGGCATGTTTAAAACACCCTTCCCATTCCATTTTCTCTCATTTCATTCATTTCCCTCTCAACCCACATCTCTTAGGACCCTAAAGGAAGACTAAAGAAGAAAGAAAAAGGAGGAAGGAGGCCCATATAGTTTGGGCTAACTTGGGAAATCTGGATTCAAGGTAGGGGTTTTCTTTCATTCTCTTGCATTGAGGCTAGGGCATACATATATATACATTCCTTTGACTCCAAATCTTATATACTTGCTATGGAATTGTTGATTCTTGATATTTATGCAAATGTGGTCATGTTTTAAACAATACTATGGTGGAATCACCATTAAATCTATTTTCTTGGTCTCAAACCCTAGTTCTCAAGAAAAAGGGGCTTTCTCTTAATTTTTCCTTGATTCTTGAATACAAAAACCTTAGTGCTTGAAATTGAACTACAAAATGATATTATGAGGATCTCTTGTATATTTTCTCACATTGTCTATATTGTGCTATTTTATAAGAAATTTGGGGAATTTTGGGAATGGCTTGTTGTTTTTGAGAAATTATGGACATTGTATTTCTTGTATGGTTGTTGGGATGAACGTAAGGGTGAGAGGTTCCTTGTAAGGATGCTCATGCCAAAAAAAAAAAAACAAGACCGTACGGGTGAGAGGTTCCTTGTAAGGATGCTCAAGCCAAAAAAAAACAAGACGTAAGGGTGAGAGGTTCCTTGTAAGGATGCTCTTGCCAAAGAAACAAGACCGTAAGGGTGAGAGGTTCCTCGTAAGGATGCTCATGCCAAAGAAACAAAACCGTAAGGGTGAGAGGTTCCTTATAAGGATGCTCATGCCAAAAAAACAAGTCTGTGAGGGTGAGAGGTTCCTTGTAAGGATGCTCATGCCAAAGAGAACAATATTATATCATGTGTGGGTTATTGGGGTACTTTTGAGAAATTGTATAGCTCCATGTTGGTAATTGGCTTCACCCCTCTGTTTAATTTTATTGTTGATTCGCAAACTAGAGATCTATTAAAATGTCACAATTTTCCTTCAAAAGTTATATGTATGATATTTGCAAAACGAGACCGACTTGTTTTATATGCTTTCTAAACATTGTTTGAGTTGGAAGGATGTTGCTACAGAGCTTAGTGCTCACCCCCTACAAATACTATATTTTCAAATTGTGTTCAAGAGGAAGAGCTCGGAGTTGACGAGCAGGTGCTTTGGGAAGCTCAAGTAGATGGTCATGTAGATCCGGATGGAACTGTCTAGGATTGTTCTTTCTACGTTCTAGACTAGGAGATTCCTTTTGAGAATATTGTTCATCTTAATATTTTGTTATTCCGCTGCAAATTAATAGTTGATCTTAGGATGTAATTGCCATGGTTTGGCTTATTATTTTGGGATGATGATGTAGATATTATGGATGATGAATGAAATTTTCTTGTTTATGAAAGTTATTAGTTGCTCTCATGATGTGAATGGTTTTAAATAGTAATACCGTCCAAGGGGGATTTTGGGGCGTTACAGAGTTGGTATCAGAGCCTAGGCTTTAAGTCTTACATGGGAGCTGTAGGTTCTGGATTACCGCTAGGAAAGTAGGATTAGGTGAAGGGAATTGTTGGTCTAATTTTTATATGAACCTTATGTTTTAGATTAAAGTGATATTTAGGATGTCTTGTACATCAATGAAACTAAAGTGTGAATTGATGTGCAGGATGGACGGTGAACGTGCACGTGGACGTGGGCGTGGGCGTGGTCGTGGTCATGGAGGTCAAGCAAACCCACCACCGCCACCACCTCCTGATGCAATGAATGGCATTTATCAATGCCTAAGGGAGCTAACCACTCTGGTACAACACTAGAATGGGAACAACCATAATGGATGAGCTCATCATTTAGCTCAAGTGCCGGGCAACGGGGACAGCAACCGAAGGATGATAGGTCTTCGGGAGTTTCTGAGGCAACACCCGTCTACCTTCCAAGGGAGCTCTAACCCCTTGGATGCGGATAGATGGATTCGCCGGGTGAAGAAGATATGTGACGGCATGGGTATAGCCGAGGATCTTAGGGTCGGCTTGGCTACTTACCTACTTGAGGGGGAGGTCGACCATTGGTCGGACTCAGTGAAAAGAAGGAGGACCACAGATGCACTCACTTGGGAGGAGTTCGACCAAATCTTCCAAGACAAGTACTTTCCTGAATCAGTTAGGGACAAGATGAGCGTCGATTTCCTTGCTCTACGACAGGGGAGCATGACCGTGACGGAATATGAGAGAAAGTTCGACGAGTTGTCCCGCTACGCCACAGAGTTCATATCTACTGAGGCCAAGAGGGCCAAACGCTTTGAGCAGGGCTTGAGGCCTGCTATCCGGGAGAAGCTGGTGGCTCTCAAGATCCGGGAGTATGGGGATCTTTTCGATAGAGCTACACTAGTGGAGAGGGACACGGAGGACACCCAACGACGACAGAGCTTTGCGAGGGGAGGTCCGATCCGGACTGGTGCTGGCAGCAGTGGAGTTCAAAGAACGGCACCATATCGTCGCCCAGACCAGGCAGTGGGACCTAGACCTCAGATAGCCCGAGGGGCCAGAGGTGTACCAGAGGGAGCAGGCACTAATCCCCGATCCTGCTTTCCATGTGGAGGTGTAGGACATATTCGGGTGCATTGTCCAAATTTTCCACCTCAGAGGACTCTCCAGACAGCAGGACAGGTACCAGCCGACAAGCCACCACCACCGAGGTCACTACAACAGTAGCGATCGTTACAAGCTCAAGCCCCCGGCGGCGCCAATCAAGGGAGAGTTTTTGTTTTGACTCAATCGGAGGAGGATGCTTCCAATGCCGTAGTGGAAGGTATCGTGCTTCTTTATAATTCTTGGGCCCGAATTTTATTTGATCCCGGTACTACACATTCATTCATACGCACGAGATATGCACTTATTCTGGGTTTGGATTTTGGGAAACTTGAAACTACTTTGAGTATTGATATGCCGATGGGAGAACGGTTAGATACAACAAGGGTGTATAGAGGATGTGTGCTCCGCATTGGGGAGCAAGAGTTGATTGTAGACTTGGTTGCGTTAAACATGAAGGGGTACGACATTATATTTGGGATGAATTTGTTGTCCGCCTTCTGTGCGGTGATGGATTGCTTTCGCAAGCGGATCTCATTCCAACTACCAGGAGGGGTAGTCTTTACTTTCATGAATGATCGCAGTTCTTTCCATCCATTTCCTACTACGGGTAGTAGATTCTTGAAAGTTAAGGTGGGGAGCCACTTGAGTTTCTTAGCTAGCTTAATGGGAGATGATCGGGATAGATCCCAACCGGATGTGATGTTGATGGTATCAGATTTTCTGGATGTTTTTCCCGATGAACTACCCGGGTTACCCCCACAAAGAGAGATTGAGTTCAAGATTGATCTCTATCCGGGAACCGAACCCATTTCCATTGTTCCCTATAGAATGGCACCTTTGGAGCTGAAGGAGCTAAGGAATCAGTTGGATCATTTGTTGGCTATTGAGTTTATCCGTTTAAGTACTTCACCTTGGGGAGCCCCGGTTCTCTTTGTGAAGAAGCATGACGAAACGCTTCAGTTATGCATGGACTACCGAAGGTTGAATCGGGTGACAGTGAAGAATAAATACCCATTGCCACAAATAGATGACCTATTTGATCAGTTGAGGGGTTCTAAGTATTACTCCAAGATTGATCTTCACACTGGGTACCATCAACTGCGGATTAAGGAGGAGGATATTCCTAAGATCGCTTTTCGTACCCGATATGGTCATTTCGAATATACGGTGATGCCGTTCGGACTGACTAATGCACTAGCAGCCTTCATGGATTTGATGCACAGGATATTTCGGCCATACCTTGATCAGTTTTTCATTGTGTTCATTGATGACATCTTGATTTATTCACAGACCTAAGAGGAACATGCACGCCACCTCTCGATTGTGCTACAGACATTGAGAGAGCATAAGTTGTATGCTAAGATGAGTAAGTGCGAGTTCTGGATGAAGGAAGTGAAATTCCTTGGCCATGTTGTGTCAGAACAGGGTGTAGCGGTTGACCCCGCAAAGATTGAAGCAGTGATAAAGTGGGAACCACCGAAGAATGTGACCGAAGTACGTAGTTTCTTGGGCTTAGCAGGCTACTACCGAAGGTATGTGGAAGGGTTCTCAAAGCTCGCAATGCCGATGACTCTCCATACAAAGAAGGGGGAGAAATTCTTGTGGACTCAAAGGTGTGAACTTGTTTTTCGCACTTTGAAGGAGAAGTTGACAACAACTCCTATTCTCATTATTCCGAACAGTAGGGAAGGATACGATGTTTACACCGATGCTTCGCTACGAGGCTTGGGATGTGTGTTGATGCAAGGAGGCAAGGTAGTTGCTTATGGCTCGAGGCAACTCAAGACTCATGAGCAGAACTATCCCACTCACGACTTGGAGTTAGCCGCAGTGGTTTTTGCTCTTAAGTTGTGGAGGTGCTACTTGTATGGAGAGAAATTTCAAGTGTTCTCGGATCATAAAAGCCTCAAGTATGTGTTTACATAGAAGGACTTGAATCTTCGGCAGAGAAGGTGGGTTGAGTATCTAGAAGATTATGATTTCACACTCACCTACCATCCGGGGAAGGCTAATGTAGTCGCCGATGCACTTAGCAGGAAGTCTCGGGGTGAACTCAATGCTCTTGCAAGTAAATGGAAGATAAGGGATGCCCTTGGAGACTATGATTTATGGGTTGGAGAAGATAGATCTAGGCCATGCTTATTCAACCTTGTAGCCCAACCTACTCTCCAACGTAGGGTTGTGGAGTTGCAATGCTTGGATCCCGACTTAGAGTCAATTCGAGCTAATTTGAAAAATGGGGAAATGATGGAAGGCTAGTCTTTGAGGAATGGAGAACTGAGATACGGGGAGAAGCTATGTGTCCCAAATAATTCATCTCTAAAGGAGGAGATACTTGGAGAATGTCATCGCTCTAAGTTTGCTATCCACCCCGGTACCACGAAAATGTATAGGGACATGAAGCGTTATTTTTGGTGGAAGGGAATGAAGAAGGATGTGGCAAGGTTCATAGCACGATGTGCGGTGTGCCAGCAGGTGAAGATCGAACATCAAAAGCCAGGAGGATTACTACAGTCCTTGCCTATTCCAGACACATCACCATGGATTTCGTGTCAGGCTTTCCACGGACTTCACGAGGACATAATGCCGTATGGGTTATTGTTGATAGACTCACCAAGTCCGCTCATTTCTTGAGTATGAAGACCACCGACACTTTAGAGACCTTGAGCAAGCTGTATATTCGTGAGATTGTGAGATTGCACGGAGTTCCACTCTCGATTGTTTCGGATCGTGATTCTCGTTTCGTGGCACAATTTTGGCAAAGTCTACAACGAGCTATGGGGACAGAGTTACACTTTAGCACCACATTTCATCCCCAAACGGATGGCCAATCTGAGAGGGTGATCCAGATTCTAGAAGACATGTTACGTGCTTGTGTGTTGGACTTCAAGGGAGGTTGGAGCGATCATTTGCCATTGGTGGAATTTGCATACAACAACAGCTATCAGGCAAGTATTGGGATGACACCGTATGAGGTGTTGTATGGAATACCATGTAGGTCCCCAACTTGTTGGTTGGAAGCTGGCGAGAGTAGCTTGTTTGGGCCGGAAATTGTTCGAGAAACTACAGAGAAAATTCAATTCATCCGGGAGAGACTACGCACGGCACAAAGTCGACAGAAAAGCTATGCGGATCAAAGACGAAGACCCTTGGAATTCAAGGTGGGAGATTACGTGTTTCTTAAAGTATCACCCAAGAAGGGAGTGCTGCAATTTGGCAAGAAGGGAAAGTTAGCTCCAAGGTACATAGGACCATTTGAAGTGACTAAAGCGGTGGGCTAAGCAGCGTATCAGTTACGGTTACCAGCTCAGCTGTTCGGGGTACATGACGTGTTCCATGTGTCGATGCTGAGAAAGTGTCAATCGGATACTACACACGTCGTAGATTTGGAGGATATTGAAGTTCAAGACGGAGCCATCTATGAAGAATAGCCGGTGAAGATTCTTGATACCAAAGAGAAGGTGCTCCGCAACAAAGTCATCAGACTAGTGAAGGTTTTGTGGCAACACCATGGAGTGGAGGAAGCTACTTGGGAACTAGAGTTGGAGATGCGAGAGAAATATCCTCAATTGTTCGCTACTTGAGGTAAGTTTCGAGGACAAAACTTTCTTTAAGGGGGGTGGATTGTAAACCCCTACATGTAATAGAACTTGTACCAACTATTTTGATATACAAATGCAGGTTGTATAAGTTTGGGTTAGTGTTGGAAGGGTTTGGAATGGAGTGAATGTGGCTACACAGGGCATTTGGGCAGATCAGGCAAAGCGTACCGGTACGCGTACCGGTACGCCGAACTCCAGTAGTTCCAGCGTACCGGTACGCATACCGGTACGATTTGGCAGACTTCCTGATTTGTTTAGTGAACAGTAAAAATCGGGATTTGGCATGTTTAAAACACCCTTCCCATTCCATTTTCTCTCATTTCATTCATTTCCCTCTCAACCCACATCTCTTAGGACTCTAAAGGAAGACTAAAGAAGAAAGAAAAGGGAGGAAGGAGGCCCATATAGTTTTGGCTAGCTTGGGAAATCTTGATTCAAGGTAGAGGTTTTCTTTCATTCTCTTGCATTGAGGCTAGGGCATACATATATATACATTCCTTTGACTCCAAATCTTATATACTTGCTATGGAATTGTTGATTCTTGATATTGATGCAAATGTGGTCATGTTTTAAACAATGCTATGGTGGAATCACCATTAAATCTCTTTTCTTGGTCTCAAACCCTAATTCTCAAGAAAAATGGGTTTTCTCTTAATTTTTCCTTGATTCTTGAATACAAAAACCTTAGTGCTTGAAATTGAACTACAAAATGATATTATGAGGATCTCTTGTATATTTTCTCACATTGTCTATATTGTGCTATTTTATGAGAAATTTGGGGAATTTTGGGAATGGCTTGTTGTTTTTGAGGAATTGTGGACATTGTATTTCTTGTATGGTTGTTGGGATGAACGTAAGGGTGAGAGGTTCCTTGTAAGGATGCTCATGCCAAAAAAAAAAAAACAAGACCGTAAAGGTGAGAGGTTCTTTGTAAGGACGCTCATGCCAAAAAAAAAAAACAAGACCGTAAGGGTGAAAGGTTCCTTGTAAGGATGCTCATGCCAAATAAACAAGATCGTAAGGGTGAGAGGTTCCTCGTAAGGATGCTCATGCCAAAGAAACAAGACCGTAAGCGTGAGAGATTCCTCGTAAGGATGCTCATGCCAAAGAAACAAGACCGTAAGGGTGAGAGGTTCCTTATAAGGATGCTCATGCCAAAGAAACAAATCTGTGAGGGTGAGAGGTTCCTTGTAAGGATGCTCATGCCAAAGAGAACAATATTATATCATGTGTGGGTTATTGGGGTACTTTTGGGAAATTGTATAGCTCCATGTTGGTAATTGGCTTCACCCCTCCGTTTAATTTTATTGTTGATTCGCAAACTAGAGATTTATTAAAATGTCACGATTTTCCTTCAAAAGTTATATGTATGATATTTGCAAAACGAGACCGACTTGTTTTATATGATTTCTAAACCTTGTTTGAGTTGGAAGGATGTTGCTACAGAGCTTAGTGCTCACCCCCTACAAATACTATATTTTCAAATTGTGTTCAAGAGGAAGAGCTCGGAGTTGACGAGCAGGTGCTTTGGGAAGCTCAAGTAGATGGTCATGTAGATCCAGATGTAATTGTCTAGGATTGTTCTTTCTACGTTCTAGACTAGGAGATTCCTTTTGAGAATATTGTTCATCTTAATATTTTGTTATTCCGCTGCAAATTAATAGTTGATCTTGGGATGTAATTGCCATGGTTTGGCTTATTATTTTGGAATGATGATGTAGATATTATGGATGATGAATGAAATTTTCTTGTTTATGAAAGTTATTAGTTGCTCTCATGATGTGAATGGTTTTAAATAGTAATGCCGTCCAAGGGGGATTTTGGGGCGTTACAGTTTTGGACTTGGGTGATATTCTTGAAGGTTCTACCGTTGATTTTACGCTTCAAGAGGTAGGGTTTTCATCCTAACTAGGTTTATTTCCAACCTAGGATGAATATATGAAATGGGTGGGCTGTTTTGGGTATTTTAACACTTGCCTATTGTAGTTGGTTTAATGGAAATGGGTAGACTCAATTCTAATGTGAATTGGTAATTAGAAATTGCTAGTTTGTGATTTCTTGGAAGTTTTGATAATTAGGTATGTGGAAATCACCTAATCTGATTTTTTTTTTAGTTATGTGATAAATTTGGGCATTTTATGTGATCACATGATTTGGTGCCTTGAAGGTGTTTGATAAAATGCCTATGTGAAATAAAGTGTGTTAATTGTATGAGATTATGTGATAACATGCTTGGATGATGTGGTAAAGTTAAATCTTATGCTTATGATATGAATTACAATTGGAAATTGTGTTGCAGGAATTGTTGATATATATACATGCTTGTGATATATTGGCATTGATGGGTTATGGAAATTATATGCTTGGATATAATTGCCCGTGGAATGTGTTGAAATAGTTCACATGTCATTCATAGCATATTGGACATTTTATTGTTGTTGCAATGGTACATCACATTGTATATGCACGGGGACATCGCATCATGAGGGTGTGTGTGTGCATGGTTGTCATCAACACCACACTTGGTGGATGACGGGTGGGTTTGGGAAAGTTGGGTCGAAGGCCTGGCTGAGTCGCATGGTTTGCAAGATAAAAGGGATTGGGGTTAGCAAGAAGGGCTAGAAGATCCCTCGGGTGCAAAACCCGGTAGTTGGGGTACGCATTCCCTTGGTTCGGTCCATAAAGTGTGTGGGTGTACGCGAAACCCTCGGTGAAAGTCCATAAATTCCGTGTGGGTTGGGTTACCCTTGGTGTAAGTCCATGAATACCCACCCCAAGAAAGTCCCTAGATTTATAAATGTCATTTGATGTACCACATAAATGAGGGATTCATACACATTGGCATAACATGTGTTGTGGGAGCCAGTGAGGGCTCGGTTTGAGTTACATGAGTGAGTCTCATCTCATTTCATGGCATGACATAGTAAATTCCAACATTGAGTTGAATATTCTTGATTGGAATTGTTGTGGATGGTTGATTGTTGCATGTGAACATTTCATATGCATCTAGGTTGGGGAGTAGCCTTTTTAGGAGATACCCTATTGAGCGTGGCTCACCCTTTGTGGGGAAAATATTTCAGATGCGGGGTTCACACCGGTGGACGGCTCCCAATTCGAGTCTCAAGGGTGAAGAAGGCCGACTTGTGGCTTTTATGACTCATTTTGTATAACTTTTGTGAAAATCCCATTTTGGCATGTAAATATAAAAGAATTGTAATCGAACTCATATGGATTGTTTTAATGTAAAAAAAAAAATTTGCATGTGGTTATATGAGTATGGATAAATGGACCCGGTGTGGTCAATGTAGTATAATTGCACAGGTTGTGTTTTGGGTACAGCTTCCCGTACAAAGGAGACTCTGCCCGAATTCTGTTAAATTAAGGACCCCCTGTTTTTGGGGCGTCGCACATATGGCGTGTTCCAGTTATTTTCACAGAAGACCAAGAGCTACTTGAGTACAACGTTCGAACGCCATCTTGAATTATTTGAAGACCAGACAGCCAGGGTGATGGGACAAGGCTTGCTATCCACTGTGGGTGACAAGAGCCACTTGAGTCCACGTTCAAACTCCATTAAGCGTTCGAATGCCCATAATAGAAAATAGGAGACAATGTTCAAACGCCATTCAATGTTTGAACGTAGTCCCCAGACAGGCTGCAGTGGTTGATTTTCTATCCGGACCATGGAGCATTCACTTGGACTTTGAAGACTTTGTACTATTCTTTTACACTTCTTTACCCCCTCCTCCTTGCCTATAAATACTCTCATTGAGGGAGCTTCAAAGAGACACGCTTAGGTACTTAGTCTTAGACTTAGACTTAGACTTAGACTTACTTGCACTTAGATAGACATAGAAGAAAGATAGATCATATTTTGGTTGAGGAGGAAACCCTCCGAAAGTGACTAGCTCTCTTCTACTTTCATTATTAATTTCATTTGCTTCCATTGTTTAAGCTTCCTTATTCCCTTAGAGGAGTGAAACTTTTCTACTTTTCTAGAGTTTTACCAAAGCCGTGAAGGGTGGAAAGTGATTCACTCATTCTTCGTCGAAGATCGGCTCCTTGTGTAGTGTGTTTTACCTTGTAACTCCTCTACTTGGAGGGATGAGAATCACTCACTTTTCTAGCTTTACCAAAGCCATGAAGAGTGAATAGTTTCTCATTCACTCTTTAGTAAGAGGTGATGAACATGTATAAATCGTTCAGAAATTATATTTGTGCATTTCGTTTATGCTTAATGGTTTATCTTTTACTTGCTTATTGAATGATTGAATGTATCTAGCAAAAGCTAAGGTACTTTGCACAACCATGAGTCCTTTCTATGACATAGATGACTCTTGGCATAGGAAGACTCATTGGTCCTTTGCAAGTACCCCATCTAGATTTTCATGACTACCTTTCAATGTTCACTGATTAAGGCCGAATAATCACAATTATTATTAGGAAAGATTGATATTTTAATTGTAAAAGTGTGATAAATATAAGAGTTTATTCAAGTTTGGGTGTTATGCTATTAAATGTTGATTTGTGATAATTTGCAGGTCAAAAGCATAATTTTGGGGTCAAATTATGGAAAGACCAAGCGTAGCTCAAAGGAAAACACACTGGATAACGCGTCCGGACGGAAGAAGAGTACGCGTCCGGACGTGATTGGCAGAAAGTTGATAAACGGAGGAAGGACCATTATGAAAGTTGCGTCCGGACGGTTGAGAGAGGTGCGTCCGGACGCGTGTCAAGCTTCTGCTGCCGAATTTAGAATCCTAATGGGATGCAATCTCTTTCGAATGTACTTTATAAATACAAACCTAGGACCTTGTAAAAGGGGAGTTCTTTTTCATTAATTTGTTTCGAGATCCTTTTACCATGTCTGGCTAGAAGGCTAAGCTAGGGCTAGGGGAAAACCTCTCGATGGAGTACGGTATTTTTATTGACTCTTGTACTTAAGGATTTATGTTATTGTGTTAATTTAATCCTTAATCTTTTAGCTAAGTGTTTATGTTGTATAAACTCTTGAGTTGTTGTGCCACGTACATCAATTGCTTGATTTTCCCTGTGTGTAAATCACTGGTTATTCCACGCTGGAAGGATTAACATTATTTCATAAAATAATATGATTGAATGATTATTCAGGTTCCTGGTAGTCGTTTGATTATAACTTTTGGATTTATCACTTGATTTGTTAATCGGATTAACTGACATTTAATTCTTCTTTCAAGTCAAGCTTTGAGTCTTTAGCTATTATTGTATGAAGTTGAGAGGGAGTACCTGATGCTCTAGTATTTCTTTTATTACTGTTTTAATTACAAAAATCACTTTTCTCCAGTCAACAATTTTCCAAACAAATCTTTTTCCTTTCAAATTACTTTTATTGTTCGTGTGATTGCTTCTTGTTACAATTCCTCGTGGAATCGACCTCGGACTTCCGAGATTATATTACTCTGCTCAACCTACGCTTGGGTTTACACTTTTAAAGTTGAGCAAATTATTTCAAATATGTGGTATCAACTTATTCATAACAATGTTATTTAGATATTTGATAACACACCAAACAAAATATGCATTTTATATAATAATGAGAATTCGAGTACAATGCATATTCAAAAGATAAAAGAAATCAAGCCTAACAAAAACTACCCAAAATAGGCTTTGATTTCTACATAAAACTGGAAGAATAACCGAAAGAAATTCAAAACACCGGGACCTAGAAGAAATCATCCTAAGATGAGGGGCCTGCCTGATCCTGAGAACTCTGCCCTAGCCCCCTCATCTGCGCCTTCAACTCTCTCATCTCCTTCCTCATCTCTCTCTGCCCTCTCAGCAGCTCAAACAAAATTTGTCTGTCAGTCCTGGGATCAGTGTCCTCATCCACTGGTATCTCAAAGTCCTCATCAAAATTGAGGAACTGATCCCAATCCTCTACCGGTATATCACCCTCAGCTGCTGCCTCCCCTTGCTGGCTTCTCATCCCCACTGGCCTCGCCACACTCCGACTCTTTAGAAGAGAACCGGAGTTGAGTGCAACAACCTTCTTTGCCTATTTGATTGACCAATTCAGTGTGCCTGTATGTGCATGTATCTGTCTTCAGTGTGCTTGTATGTGCATGTATCAGTCTTTTTTAAAAAAAAAAAAAAAATGTGTGAAAATTTTTCTAAGTATGGAAGAAGAACCACACTGGACTCCGCATCCGGACACATGAATTATAGTATAAAATCTTCTGGAGTTTGCGTCCGGACGGGGAAGAATAGGTTGAACTTACTGGAACACGCGTCCGGACGGTGATTTGTCATGCGTCCAGACGGGAAAGCTAACCGTTTCAAATTCAGAGTACGCGTCCGGACAGAAACACCCCATGCGTCCGGACGCGTGTCATTCAAAGCTTATTAATGCCGGTAGTTGAGCCGCGTCCGGACGGAAACACCCCATGCGTCCGGACGCGTGTGCGAATCTATAAATAGAGGCCTTGTCAGCTAACTTGTTTTGCACGTTTCTAAACCGAATTTCAAAGAACTCCCACCCATTCCACTTCTCTCTTCTCTATTCTAACAACCATGGCACCACCTAGAGCCTCCACCACAAAGAGAGCCCGATCGAGCACCCAAGAAGAGGAGGACACCACATTTGACCCGATACGTTTCCAAATACTAGAGGAGCGGGTAAGATTCGAGAAATACTACGCTTCCAAACCCTTTGTTTGTGAGAGGAAGATTGAACTCAAGGATTTCTCTCGATTAGGAATCCAAGAGATCATCACATCTAGAGGGTGGGCCGAGTTTATGGGCAAAGATTGAAACCATTCTTGGAGGAGGGTATCGTGGAAGTGGAATCCATCGAATTGGTGGATCCCCACTATGAATGATCCATCTCTAACCATTTTCTGTACATTTATGTATATTAGTGTTGTTCTTTTGTTTTTGTTTATTTTTTCACAAATACATGAGCACATTATCCGAGCATCCGGTATGTCTTCGTAACCCTTATTTAATATTACATTGCGTGTTGTTACATTGAGAACAATGCAAACTCTTGAGTGGGGGGGTGAAGCATACATGTTTGATTATTTGATTGACCAATTCAGTGTGCCTGTATGTGCATGTATATGTCTTCAGTGTGCCTGTATGTGCATGTATCAGTCTTTTTAAAAAAAAAAAAAAAAATGTGTGAAATTTTTTCTAAGTATGAAAGAAGAACCACACTGGACTCCGCGTCCGGACGCATGAATTATAGTATAAAATCTTCTGGAGTTTGCGTCCGGACGGGGAAGAATAGGCTGAACTTACTGGAACACGCGTCCGGACGGTGATTTGTCATGCGTCCGGACGGGAAAGCTAACCGTTTCAAATTCAGAGTACGCGTCCGGACGGAAACACCCCATGCGTCCGGACGCGTGTCATTCAAAGCTTATTAATGCCGGTAGTTGAGCCGCGTCCGGACGGAAACACCCCATGCGTCCGGACGCGTGTGCGAATCTATAAATAGAGGCCTTGTCAGTTAACTTGTTTTGCACGTTTCTAAACCGAAATTCAAAGAACTCCCACCCATTCCACTTCTCTCTTCTCTATTCTAACAACCATGGCACCACCTAGAGCCTCCACTACAAAGAGAGCCCGATCGAGCACTCAAGAAGAGGAGGACACCACATTTGACCCGATACGTTTCCAAATACTAGAGGAGCGGGTAAGATTCGAGAAATACTACGCTTCCAAACCCTTTGTCTGTGAGAGGAAGATTGAACTCAAGGATTTCTCTCGATTAGGAATCCAAGAGATCATCACATCTAGAGGGTGGGCCGAGTTTATGGGTAGAGATTGGCCTTGCATTCCCATCCTGGCAAGGGAGTTCTACAGCAACGCTGATGACCTCGGTAATGGTCAGCTGACCACCTATGTCCGAGGTAAGCACATCAGTGTAGATGCCACAGCCATTGCCCAATTGACTGGAATGACTCAAGCCCGGGTGGCTATCCCTGAATACCCCCAGAATTTTGGTGGTGATGAGGTGGGTAGAGAGTTAATGGGTGATCAAGATTTTGTGTGGACGGACGGAGTGAAATTCCTTCAGCAGGGAGACTTGACCAATAAGTACAAGATTCTCAATCTGATTTCAGTCTCCAACATTTTCCCTTTGCTGAGGAATAATCACATATACCCTGACCGAGCCCGACTTCTGTATGCCATAGGCACTGGCAAGACCATAGACCTCCCCTCCCTTATTTTCTCAGAAATGCGTAGGGTTATTGGTGACCCTAAAAAGCCATCTTTCCCATTTCCCGGTCTGGCTACCGCATTCTGTGAAAAGGCGGGGGTGGTGATTGACGCCACGATGGAGAAGGCAAAGAAGGTTGTTGCACTCAACTCCGGTTCTCTTCTAAAGAGTCGGAGTGTGGCAAGGCCAGTGGGGATGAGAAGCCAACAGGGGGAGGCTGCAGCTGAGGGTGATATACCGGTAGAGGATTGGGATCATTTCCTCAATTTTGATGAGGACTTTGAGATACCAGTGGATGAGGACACTGATCCCAGGACTGACAGACAGATTTTGTTTGAGCTGCTGAGAGGGCAGAGAGAGATGAGAGAGTTGAAGGCGCAGATGAGGGGGCTAGGGCAGAGTTCTCAGGATCAGGCAGGCCCCTCATCTTAGGATGATTTCTTCTAGGTCCCGGTGTTTTGAATTTCTTTCGGTTATTCTTCCAGTTTTATGTAGAAATCAAAGCCTATTTTGGGTAGTTTTTGTTAGGCTTGATTTCTTTTATCTTTTGAATATGCATTGTACTCGAATTCTCATTATTATATAAAATGCATATTTTGTTTGGTGTGTTATCAAATATCTAAATAACATTGTTATGAATAAGTTGATACCACATAGTTGAAATAATTTTCTCAACTTTAAATTTGCAACTGTTTAAGCATCACATAGAACTTTATTCTATATTTTTGTATCTCATATCATGTTCTTATAAAAACTCACAATTTGTGCACTTTAGACTTTACCAAGTTGAGAATTCGTTAGGTATTTTACTTTGAGAACTTGAAACATATAGTGGAGATGCATAAAAAACCCTAGTGAGTTTTGATCCAATCTTTCTTGGAGGATTATTTACATTTACTCAATAAAAAATATTTTTATTTAGCTAATCTCCTTCAATAATCTCATTATTTTTGTTTTGGTTAATACCAATATTGTGAATGATTGCTTGACTTTGAATTATTTGCATGGGAAGTTTGTTATCAAAAGCTCTTGAGATATGATTTTAGGCCATCTTTGATATTATTTGAGCCTAAACTTAATTCTTTGAATATTATTATCCCTAGAAGCCATGATTGAGCATTTAAAGCAAAATTTTATTTCTTATACCCAACATATAATAACCAAGCCAATGAAAAAAAATAATAATAATATCTTTTACCCTTGGTTATCCTGAGATTGAACTTTTATTGTTTATGTAATTTGGGAGATGTTGGTTAAGAAAAGAAAAGAAAAAAAAGAGAGCTTTACATACTTGTGAATATTTGCATTAGAAGTCTTGCTAAAAAAAAAAAAAAAAAAAAGGGGGTTAAAAGAAAAAAAAGAAAGACAATATGTCTAGCTGTGGAAAAAAAAAAAAAAAGAAAAAAAAAAATAGCAAGCATGTGTTTGAAAAAAAAAAAATATGAGCAAGTGATGTAAATTGTGCTTCTAAAGGATGGAGAGTGACAGGCTATGGAAAGAAGTTTGGTTGTGTAATGTACATGTTCTCTCGGGATAGTCTTTTGAATTCCTGAATATCCTTCGTTTCAAAACCCTAATCCCAAGGCCCCATTACAACCTTAAATAAAGACCTATCTGATCTCAAGAGTGTATTGAGGATGCATGACTTGTGTGAATAAGGAGGAGAATAGTGATTATTTGTTTATTGTGTGTTGATTTCCTTTCATGAGATTATGTCAAATCCTATTTCTTTTTGATTACATTCTTCGTAATGGAACATGTGAGCACTATTTTGTGTTGATTTAAATATCCTCCACTCACATGTGATACTTGAGTGTATAATTACTATAATCTGAGAGAATTATTCATGAGTGAATTATCTAGTGAGATTTGGCATTGAGACGAATAGTTGATAGTTGTAGAGGTGATTACCGGATAAATTACTGACTTGGTATAGTTAACTCACACTACACACGAGTTTATATGAGAATATGATAAGTGCATACAGTTATATACCGCATAGTTCTATATGTTGTTTTGCATGTGCTTATAAAAAGTGTGCGTCTTAGAATTTCAATATTGTGGTAGCAACTTATATTATAAAGTTGTTATTCAGATGTTTGATCACATGGTGATGTTTGTGGGTATCATCTCTGGAAACCCTCACGAGACTATACTCGTCCACTAGGGGAAACCTAGGGGTTTAAAGGCTTGTTGCATATGCTAAATGCAATCGTGAGTCCTACGAAAGTGGTTTTGTTTTATTGCACTTTGTTTTGTTTCCTAAAATCAGTGGCTTTATTTATTTATTGATATTTGTCTTGCTAGGGACTAGCAAGATTTAAGTGGGGGGGTGTGATTAAGGCCGAATAATCACAATTATTATTAGGAAAGATTGATATTTTAATTGTAAAAGTGTGATAAATATAAGAGTTTATTCAAGTTTGGGTGTTATGCTATTAAATGTTGATTTGTGATAATTTGCAGGTCAAAAGCATAATTTTGGGGTCAAATTATGGAAAGACCAAGCGTAGCTCAAAGGAAAACACACTGGATAACGCGTCCGGACGGAAGAAGAGTACGCGTCCGGACGCGATTGGCAGAAAGTTGATAAACGGAGGAAGGACCATTATGAAAGTTGCGTCCGGACGGTTGAGAGAGGTGCGTCCGGACGCGTGTCAAGCTTCTGCTGCCGAATTTAGAATCCTAATGGGATGCAATCTCTTTCGAATGTACTTTATAAATACAAACCTAGGACCTTGTAAAAGGGGAGTTCTTTTTCATTAATTTGTTTCGAGATCCTTTTACCATGTCTGGCTAGAAGGCTAAGCTAGGGCTAGGGGAAAACCTCTCGACGGAGTACGGTATTTTTATTGACTCTTGTACTTAAGGATTTATGTTATTGTGTTAATTTAATCATTAATCTTTTAGCAAAGTGTTTATGCTATATAAACTCTTGAGTTGTTGTGCCACGTACATCAATTGCTTGATTTTCCCTGCGTGTAAATCACTGGTTATTCCACGCTGGAAGGATTAACATTATTTCATAAAATAATATGATTGAATGATTATTCAGGTTCCTGGTAGTCGTTTGATTATAACTTTTGGATTTATCACTTGATTTGTTAATCGGATTAACTGACATTTAATTCTTTTTTCAAGTCAAGCTTTGAGTCTTTAGCTATTATTGTATGAAGTTGAGAGGGAGTACCTGATGCTCTAGCATTTCTTTTATTACTGTTTTAATTACAAAAATCACTTTTCTCCAGTCAACAATTTTCCAAACAAATCTTTTTCCTTTCAAATTACTTTTATTGTTTGTGTGATTGCTTCTTGTTACAATTCCTCGTGGGATCGACCTCGGACTTCCGAGATTATATTACTCTGCTCAACCTACGCTTGGGTTTACACTTTTAAAGTTGAAGCATTCACCATTATTGTGCTTCAACTAAGAATGGAATACTAACACCGTGGTTGGATGTCTTGTAGAAATACTTGCTTGTTTGTAGACGGGTTGAGTCTCGGCACAGACAATTCTTGTAAATCTCTACAAAGACATCAAAACCATGCTCTTAATTCTCACAATCCATCTTTATCTTCAAATTAACTTTATGTTGACACAAGAGTTAATTGAGTTCCCAAGCACAAGTATAACAACCGGATGATTAAACTACATGTCCAGATCCTCGAGTTAAAGGGTGACTTTTACATTTGAGAGAATATTATATTTTGTCTAGAAAATCCTCTTGGAAAGAATCCTATATTCTGTCCAGGAAAAATCCATAAAGATCATCACTTTAAATCTCAAGGGTTCCAGTCACTATGGTCTCTGTCACTACTTACTTGGAAACACCAACATTAGTTCTCTGTGGATTCGAATCCGGATTTCACCGGATTATTACTACAACTGGACCTCCTGCACTTGGGTGTACACATTTCGGATCAAGTCAAGTTTTTGGCGCCGTTGTCGGGGAACCAAAAAGGTGTTTTAAAGTAAAAGTTAAAAAGACCTTCATTTGTGTATATATATTTTTTTGATTTACTGTGTATAATTCTTATTTTATGTCTGAGGACGATCCTTACTTTCAAAATTTACCAAAAGAATCTGTTAGGTCTGTAAATCAGTCTGAACCATCTTGACCTCGATCAATAGCAAAATCTTTTGATAATAGCATGGAAAATAATGAGAGACAATGGGAAGTTCCTGAGAGAGAGGGAGAAGTTCCTAACATTCGAACTCTGCGGGATTACTTGTATCCCACAAGAAACAGTGTCCCCTCTTGTTTTGTCTTTCCTGCAAATACGCCCCTCTTTACTATAAAGGCAGGGATAATGCAACTACTACCTCAATTTCATGGACTCGAAGCGGAAAACCCATATCTGTATATAAACGATTTTGAGGAGGTATGTGGAACATTCCAAGACAATTCTGAACTAGCCAAGTTGAAACTTTTTCCTTTCTCTTTAAAGGAAAAAGCTAAGCAATGGCTAAACTCTTTGAAAGCCCATTCAATACCAAATTGGCATGCATTGCAAAATGAGTTTTCAGAAAAAAATTTCCGCTACACCGTACAAATGCACTCAAAAGGAAAATCATGAATTTTTTTTGTCAAAGTGAGAGAAACATTTTACCAATGTTGGGAGAGATTCAAAGATCTTCTCTAATCCTCCCCACACCATGCTTTTGAAAATTGGACTTTGGTAGGATTTTTCTTTGACTCCTTGCCCACTAGACTACGTCAGTTTGTTGAAATGATGACTCAATGAGAGTTCATGGGAAAGAGTCCAGAAGAGGCATTCAATTTTTTTGACACCATATCTAATATTTCTCAGATGTGGGACTCAGCCTCTCCAACCACTATTGAAATCAAACCATCTACTTCCCTATGGGGTAAGGATGTCTTGAAAGAAGATGATGATCTGAGAGCAAAAATGACTACCCTATCTCGAAAGCTTGAAGCTCTAGAGATAAAAAAGGTACATCAAGTCGATGTTGGCCCTCCCACAGAACAAGTGTGTGAGATTTGTGCACTGACAGGACACCCTACTGGGGAGTGTCCTACCATTCCAACATTCAAAGAAGTATTGTTGGAACAAACAAATGCAATTTCTAACTTCAACAAGCCTTATTCCAACCCGTATTCTGAAACATATAATTCAGGGTGGTGGAATCACCCGAACTTCAGTTGGAAGAACACACAACCAACTCCCATGAATCCACAACAAAATTCACAATCACCACCTCAAGGACCTCCTACATATCAACCATACCAACCACCTCACAGGAGAAGTCTTGAGCATACACTGAATCAGTTCATGCAAACTCAAATGAACTAAAACACTCATTCGACTCAGGCTTTCAATGATTTCAAGGCCCAGACCACCCAGTCTTTCGAGGACCTCAAAAGCCACATCCAAAAATTGACCCAATCAATGACCACACATGAGAAGGGCAAGTTTCCTGCCTAACCAAAACAACCACAAGGCCAATTTCAGATGGGAAATCCTTCAATCATGAAAACCCCGCAGGACCAAGCTCAAGCTGTCACTATACTGAGAAGTGGCAGGGTGATTGACAAAATCATCAGAGACATGTTAATTCCAAAGCCAAGACCTGAGTCAATCCCAGTCAATGAACCAGTTACTGAACCAGTTGAGCCTGAACCTGTGATTGAAAAGGAGCCAAAACCATCAAAGGAAAAAGATCCTTCTTGTCCTATTCCTATTCCTTTTCCTCAAAGACTCAAAATAGTACATAAGTTGAATAACCATCCAGAAATTTACGAGCTCTTTAAGCAAATGAAAATCAATATTCCACTTCTTGATGCAATCAAACAGATTCCTTCTTATGCCAAGTTTCTAAAAGACTTGTGCACGATCAAGAGAAGCCAAAATGTTTAGAAAAGAGCCTTCTTGACAGAACAAGCGAGTGCCCTACTTTAATACAAAACCCCTCCAAAATATAAGGACCCAGGGTGTCTAACTGTGTCATGTGTTATTGAAAAACTTCAGAATATAACAAGCTCTGCTGGATCTTGGAGCCAGTGTCAATTTGCTCCATTTCTCTGTCTATCAACAATTGGGTCTAGGTGAACTCAAACCCACTTGTATTACACTCTGCTACAACTTTAGGATTGATCACCCAAATACAGGTTGTGCGAAGTAATAAATTTCTCGGGAATCCAAGGTCGAACCACAGGGAATTTTGAAAACTTAGAATACAAAGAAAAATAAAACAAAATTGTTTTGAAAAAATTGCTGTAGATATTCTGAAATTTGGTTTTAAAACAATAATTGAAAATACTAAAGCATCGGGATACCCTTTCAAATCCACGCAGTAATTATTAACAATCTAATTTTTGAACTCAATTGAAAATCAACTGAGGAGTGATCACAATCGAAATATTTAGCGGTGATAATATGAAAAGATCAAAAGTTATAATTAATGAATTATCTGAATAAATATAAAAATTTACTTGTAGATCACAAGCATTCACCGTGTCGGGAGTCTACGATAAATCAAACTTTCTAATAGGTAAATCTTATTTTATTGCAAATAATAAATCAACTATCTTATGAGAAATTCTAATTAATTAATTTAAGCATAGTATAACCAGTTATTTGACTTGCAAGGAATCTCAAGCATTCGATGTACATGGCACAACAAATCAATAAAGTATACAGAGCAAAAACTTTACTATAACACAAGAATTAAATTAAAAGAATAAATCATGCATTAAAAAGAACATTTAATCAATAATAAATATCGTGCTTCATTGAAAGTATCTCCCCTACCTTTAGTTGGGCTTTTAGCAAGCCATAGAACTTAGAACAAAAACTAGAAAAAAAAAGATGGGAAAAGAATAATAATCACCCAAATCATCCCCTCTCAATAGATGAGAGTCTTTATTTATAGTAAAATAAATCCTAGGTATAGGTAGAAGATAAAATCAATTGGCTTGACAAGAATTCTTTTTCAAAAAGAAGTCTTTTAAGGTTAAATCCCGTGCATAAAATCTTGGGGGTCGCGGGTACAAAATATGTCCAGATTTCGAGCTTGAATTTCACATATTTAGAGGCTGAATCACGAAATTTTCGTGAAATACACTTTTGTAACCCTTGATATTTTTTCCAACCCCACAAAAATCAAGTCAATATGATATCGGAGTCAAAAGTTATGACTAAACTACTGAAGAAATATCAAATCCTTATCTTCTAGGATACTTTCTTAATCCAACTTTAAATGAGTTTTCTTCTAACTTGGACTCTTATAAGGATTAAATTGTTGTTTTATCTTCAAATCTTCCTACCTCAATCTTGACTCTTCAATCCTTATCAGTTATGATTCTTCCTCTAGTGATTGTTTCACTTGCCTTATCCATTATTACTTTAAATCAACCAATTTACCTGCAAAATAAACCAAAGAACTAGAAAATATATCGAACTAGAAAATCAAGGAATTTAACACATTTAATCACAAATAATATACAATTAACTAATCATTAAATATAATAAAATAGCACTTTTGATGGTTAATCACACTCCAGTTGGCATATAGGTTTGTCGAAGTCCCGAGAGGCATTATTAAAGGATGTCCTTGTTCAAGTGGACAACTTCGTCTTTCCTATTGACTTCATTGTTTTGGACACTCAGCCAGCAATGCATTCAGAGAACCAAATTTTCGTCATTCTTGGTCGACCCTTCCTAGCAACATCCAATGCATTAATCAATTACAGGAATGGAGTCATGAAATTAACTTTTGAGCTTAATATTTTCAATATTGTCAAACACCCAGGAGAGGACAAGGAAGTGAGGGAAGCAAATTCTATTGAGTCTTTGGTCCATAAACATTTGAATGATACATTTTGTGAAAATCATGTTGAATCTTGTTTGTTGGAACCTATCACATATGAGTTAACAAATGATGATCAAAATCCAAAGAGTTGCCCCGCTCATGCTGTTGAGAGATGGGCACCCAAATTTGAACAACTTTCATCAAGTGTCAAGCCACAAAAGCCTGAACTAAAACATCTCCCATCTGACCTAAAATATGCATTTTTAGGGGAGGACGAGTCATACCTAGTGGTAATTTCATCTAAGCTTGCAGAGTCTAAGCTGACTGCAGTCCTTAGATGCCATAAAAGCACAATTGGGTGGACCATAGCTGATTTGAAAGGTATAAGCCATTAATCTGTAATCATGCTATATACCTTGAGGAGGATTCAAAACCCACTCGTCAAATGCAGCGACGACTGAACCCTCACATGAAGGAGGTTGTAAGGACTGAGGTGCTCAAACTATTGGATGCAGGAATAATCTTTCCCATCTCTAATAGTAAATGGGTTAGCCTAACCCAAGTTGTGCCCAAGAAATCTGGGGTCATAGTAGTTAGGAATAATGCTAATGAACTGGTACCAACTCGAGTCATCACAGGATGGCGAATGTGCAAAGACTATCGAAAACTCAATTTGGTAACTAGGAAAGACCATTTTCCCCTTCCCTTTCTTGATCAAGTCTTAGAAAGAATTGCAGGTCATGCATTCTACAGTTTCTTAGATGATTATTTTGGGTATAATCAAATTGATATAGCACTAGATGACTAGGAGAAAACAACATTCACATGACCCTTTGGCACCTTTGCATTCAAAAGGATGTCGTTTGAACTTTGTAACGCTCCTGCAACATTCCAAAGGTGCATGCTGAGTTTGTTTAGTGACATGGTTGAGAAATTTTTGGAAGTGTTCATGGATGATTTTTTTTGTATATGGTGATTCGTTTGATTTGTGTTTGACAAATCTAGAGAAAGTGTTGATAAGATGTAAGGAAGCCAATCTAGTGCTCAATTGGGATAAATGTCATTTCATGGTAACACAAGGCATTGTCCTAGGTCACATTGTGTCGTCTGAAGGCATGAAAGTTGACAAGGCAAAAATAGATCTGATTGAAAATTTGTTGGCTCCTAAGACTATTAAAGATGTCCGATCATTTCTAGGACATGCAAGGTTCTATAGGAGATTCATAAAATACTTTAGTACTATATCTAAACCCATGTGTCATCTTCTAAGTCAGGATGTAACTTTTGTGTGGAGTGAAGCATGCCAGAAAGCTTTCGATAAGCTTAAAGGTATTTTAATTTCTGCCCCAATAATGCAACCCCCTAACTGGACTCTACCATTTGAATTGATGTGTGATGCAAGTGATTATGATGTAGGAGCTCTGTTGGGACAAATGAAGGATAAGAAACCCTATGTGATTTACTATGCAATCAAAACTTTGAATGATGCTCAAATGAATTATTCCACAACTGAAAAAGAATTGCTTGTTGTAGTTTTTGCTCTGGAGAAATTTCGTTCTTACCTTGTTGGTTCTTCTGTTATTGTGTTCACTGACCATGCAGCATTAAATTCTTGCTCACAAAGAAAGATGCCAGGCCAAGGCTCTTAAGATGGATACTCTTATTACAAGAGTTTGATCTGATCATTAAGGACAGGAAAGGTGTTGAGAATGTGGTGGCAGATCATCTATCCAGGTTAACATATGAATTTCATGAGGATGGCCAGCTAATCAATGAAAATTTTCCTGATGAATGACTGTTCACAATCATGGAAACACCATGGTACGCTGATATTGCTAACTTCCTTGCTACTAGTACGTTTCATCTTTCCTTTACAATGATGGATAAGAAGAAATTTCTGAGGGAGGTTCGTAATTTCTTTTGGGAGGATCCATACGTGTTTAAGTACTGTAATGATCAAATCATAAGGCGTTGCATCCCCAACATGAAAGCATATAGGTAATATCTTTTTGACATTCTGAAGCATGTGGTAGCCATTTTTCATCTAAAAAAACCGCTGCGAAAATCTTACAGTGTGGATTTTATTGGCCCACACTTTTTAAAGATGTCCATGCCTTTTGTCTAACATGTGATAGATGCCAAAGGTTAGGAAGCATATCTAAAAGAAACATGATGCTCTTGAACCCAATTCTGGTAATTGAAATTTTTGATTGTTGGGGCATCAATTTTATGGGACCATTTCCCTATTCCTTTAGCTATCTATATATTTTAGTGGTTGTTGATTATGTATCCAAATGGGTTGAAGCAATTCTATGCTGAAATAATGATCATCAAACAGTGATCAAATTTTTAAAAGAAAATATTTTGTCCAGATTTGGAATTCCTAAATCTATTATAAGTGATGGGGTGCTCATTTTTGCAATCGTCCTTTTTGGAATTTGATGAAAAAGTACTTAATTTCTCATAAAATTACAACCCCTTATCATCCACAGACTAGTGGACAGGCTGAATTAGCTAATCGAGAGATTAAACTAATTTTTAAAAAAATGGTAAACCCGGATCACAAAGATTGGTCGTTAAGACTAACTGATGCACTCTGGGCATATCGCACTGCTTTTAAAACAATTTTGGACATGTCTCCTTATCGATTAGTCTATGGCAAGCCTTGTCACCTACCTGTGGAATTGGAACATAGAGCATACTAGGCCATTAAAACAATGAAATTTGACCTAGACAAGGCTAGAATCTCATGAAAACTTCAGATTAATGAGTTTGAGGAATTGAGAAATGAGGCATATGACAATGCCAAAATTGCAAAGGAAATGATGAAAGTTTTTCATGATAAAAACATATTGAGAAAAATCCTTTGCCCCTTCATAGAAAATCCTCTTATTCAATTCAAGACTCCACCTGTTTCCTAATAAGTTGAGATCTAGATGGGCTGAAACTTACATTGTCAAACAAGTGTTTGGACATGGAGCAGTGGAAGTGGAAAATCTATCAAATGGTAATATTTTTACTGTCAATGGCCAGTGTTTGAAACCATTTTTCGAAGGCTTTGTTAAAGAAGTGGAAACCATTTTTTTAATGAATCTAGAAATTCCTCTGAGATTCGCGCCTGTCGACACAAAAAGGGGTCGGGTCAGGAAAAATCCAACCCAACCCGACCAGAAAGGACGCCTTTATAAGGCCTCCAACCCTTTCCCTTTTCCCCCAATCCGCCGTTGTTCTTCTTCTTCATTTTCTTCCCTGTTCTCTGCAAAATGACCCACTGATAAGTGGCTTTTATACCTACGAATTGAGTATTTTCGGCTTGATGAAATTGCAAGTTTTCAATTATTTTATGTTCCTTTTTATTTGTTTTGTGTGTGTTTGAGGTTATTTTATAGGGATCATCATTTGGAAGGAAACAAGGTCAATTTGGAGCCTAAGTGTTGGATTTTTGAAGGCTAAGCAACAAGGGAAGCTCTAGGCTTAAAAAGGGATCAGCGTAGCTGCGTTAGGACCAGTGCCCCTGTGCTTGAAAAGCAATAACTCAGTGCCCCTGAGCTGATTTTAAGCGCTGCTGCGCGTATGTTGGCTCTGGACGCGAATTCTGACTTGTTTTGACCCGAAATTGAACCTTAATGCTACATATATGCTAGGGTTTGAGTTGGAAAGGGAGAGACTGATTTTGGGGGCTGAAAACATAAGAAGAAGACCAAGGATTGATAGAAAAATGAAGGCAAGAATCGAAGGAGGCGATGCGAAGAAAATCGGACTTGAAGGCTAGATAGGAGTTGAAGATTGCAACTAAGTTTTCATTCTTTTCTCTTACTTTTACTTCTTGATTTTCTGAGATGTTGTTTAATTTAAGAATGATGTTTTTCAATTACATTATGAACTAAATTTTTATTAAGATTGCAACGGAACCTAATGTCTAGTTAAATTGATCTACTCTCGATTCTAGTTTTATTGACCATACATAAGTTGTTTGTCATATTTTGCGTTTAGTATATGATTGTGTGGCCAATAATTAATTTGATAACTTAGATGAAATTGGAAGATGAATTCTAGGTTTAGATCTGAATATGATGACATGCGTCTAGTTAATTCTTCTTAGGATTGAATTGTTGGGTTTGTGTATAGGATATGAATATACCTAGATGTCGTGTGTAACTTGTATGAGAGTTTGAACTTAATGAATCTATTCCAACTTATTTTGCATAGGAATATAGCAATTTAATTGGGAGAGATATGTTTATCTTACTATCGGAAGAGGTTTGATAAATAATTTTGAAGTCTCAGTTAACAACTTAATTTGATCAATTAACTGGAAAGAGAGTGGAAAGATTTATACGAAGCATTAGGGGAAGTTGTAATCTTAACTTCTTTTATCCAGTAAATTCAAATCTTGATTATTAAGTTTAGATTTAGTTTTAAATTAGTAATTCCATAGTTCAATTCCTAATTGTTTAAATAAAATTGAATTGATATAAAGTTAGTACTTGGAAGTTATTAGTAATAATTCTCCATGGGAACGATACTCTACTTATCACTTTATTACTTGTTGATCATGTATACTTGCATGTAAAATGTCAATATCAAATTTGGACAACAAGTTTTTGGCGCCGTTGCCGGGGAATTCGATGAGTGGGTTTTATACCTACGAATTGAGTACTTTCGGTTGATGAAATTGTAATTTTTCAATTATTTTATGTTCTATTTTTTTTTTTTTTGTGTGTTTTGATGTTATTTGGTAGGAATCATCATTTGGAAGCAAACATGATCATTTGGAAGGAAGCAAGGTCAATTTGGAGCCTAAATGTTGGATTTTTGAAGGTTGAGCAACAAGGGGAGCTTTAGGCTTAAAAAGGGGCAGCGCCTTTTCAGCGCCCCAGCGCCCACATTCTGTCCAAGAAGCGCCTTTTCAGCGCCTAGGCGCTTGTGTTGCTTGTGTTGGCTCTTGACACGAATTCTGACTTGTTTTTGACCCGGAATTGGACTCTACTACCTCATATATGCTAGGGTTTGAGTGGGGATATAAATATACTGATTTTGGGGGCTGAAAACATAAGAAGAAGACCAAGGATTGATATAAAATTGAAGGCAAGAATCGAAGGAGGCGACGCGAAGAAAATCGGATTGAAGGCTAGAGAGAGATTGAAGATTGCAACTAAGTTTTCATTCCTTTTCTCTTACTTTTAGTTCTTGATTTTTTGAGATGTTGTTTAATTTGAGGATGATGTTTTTCAATTACATTATGAACTAAATTCTTATTAAGATTGCAACGAAACCTAATGTCTAGTTAATTTGATCTACTCTCGATTCTAGTTCTATTGATCATACATGAGTTGTTTGTCATATTTTGTGCTTAATATATGATTGTGTGGCCAATAATTAATTTGATAACTTAGATGAAATTGGAAGATGAATTATAGGTTTAGATCTGAATATGATGACATGCGTCTGGTTAATTCTTCTTAGGATTGAATTGATGGGTTTGTGTATAGGATAGGAATATACATATATGTCGTGTGTAACTTGTATGAGAGTTTGAACTTAATGAATCTATTCCAAATTATTTTGCATAGGAATATAGCAATTTAATTGAGAGATATATGTTTATCTTACTATCGGAAGAGGTTTGATAAATAATTTTGAAGTCTCAGTTAACAACTTAATTTGATCAATTAACTGGAAAGAGAGTGGAAAGATTTATACGAAGCATTAGGGGAAGTTGTAATCTTAACTTCTTTTATCCGGTAAATTCAACCCTTGATTATTAAGTTTAGATTTAGTTTTAAATTATTAATTTCATAGTTCAATTCCAATTGTTTAAATAAAATTGAATTGATATAAAGTTAGTACATGGAAGTTATTAGTAATAATTCTCCGTGGGAACGATACTCTACTTATCACTTTATTACTTGTTGATCGTGTATACTTGCACGTAAATTGTCAATATCAAATTCGGACAACATAATTATTCTAGTAATTATTTCAATATCAATTTCAATCAATTTGATCTTAGTTGAAACTTATTTAATTTTTTTGTTTTAATTATTTCCACAAGTACTTTTGAATTTTGTATGCAAACACGATCTACAGGTCAGGAGCTACTACCGTACGAAGACGAAATCGAAAGAAGGCTCTGAAACTTGCGAAAACAATGTCAAGAAGCAAACAACCAAGAAGCAATGGCTAAAGATGAACAGAAATCGTTAAGGGATTATGCTATGCCGCTTGTGACGGAAATACAATCGAGCATTCAAAGGCCCACAATTCAAGCAAACAATTTCGAGATCAAGCCGGGCACCATTCAAATGATTCAGAATTCAGTGCAGTTTGGGGGTTTGCCTAACGATGACCCAAACGATCATTTGGTGAGTTTTCTGGAGATATGTGACACATTCAGATACAATTGGATTTCTGAAAATGCGATTAGAATTTGACTTTTCCCTTTCTCACTTCGTGATAAGGCGAAGAGTTGGTTGCATTCAATGCCGTCGGGTTCTATTACTACGTGGTCAGATTTAGCTAAAAAATTCTTAGCTAAATTCTTTCCACCAGCTAAAACTGTAAGGATGAGGAACGACATCACTTCATTCGCACAGCTTGATTCTGAGACTCTCTATGAAACTTGGGAGTGATTCAAAGACTTACTCCGAAAATGCCCTCACCATGGTATTCCTAATTGGTTGCAAGTTCAAACGTTCTACAACGGGTTGTTTAGTGCTACCCGAACTAGTATCGATGCAGCTGCAGGAGGGGCATTGATGGGGAAGAATTTCGATGAAGCCTACGAGTTATTGGAGACGATGGTTGCCAACAATTATTAGTGGCCCTCTATAAGGATCAATCAACCAAAGGTAGCAGAGATTTATGAAGTTGATGCAATTACTGCATTGGCTGCACAGGTTGCTACGTTATCAAAGAAAATTGATGCTCTAGGGGTGCAGCCTATTCAGAGTGTGGCAGTTGTCTGTGAATTGTGTGCAGGGAACCATCTGAGTGATCAATGTGAAATTAATCCAGAGTTGGTACAATACATTGGTAACCACAACAGGCAGCAATATAACAATAATTCCAACAATTATAAACCTGGTTGGAGGAATCATCCGGGCTTTTCATGGAATAATAATCAAGCCCAAACCTCTGCTCCAAGACAATCATACCCACCAGGTTTTCAGAATCAAGCTCCACCACAGCAGGAAAAGAAGTCAAATTTAGAGGAGTTGCTTTCTAGGTATATAGCACATAATGAGACCAGGATGAATAGTCAGGAAGTATCAATTCAAAACTTGGAAAATCAAATGGGTCAGCTTGCTAATGCCATTAACAACCGACCTCAAGGCACTTTACCTAGTGATACGGAGATCAATCCTAAGAGAGAAGGAAATGAGCACTGCAAGGCTATTACATTACGAAGCGGAAAAGAGCTATCTAAAGTTGTTGGTGGAACTCCAAAAAAATCACTTGGAGATGATAGTAAGGATGAAGATAGAGATAGCAAGAATGTGGAACATGAAAAGAAGGAAAAAGATCCAATGGCAAATTCTGATGAAGGCAAGCAGAGTCCTATTGTGCCTCTTGTGCCGTTTCCACAACGTTTGCAGAAAAAGAAGTTGGATAAGCAGTTCTCAAAATTTTTAGAAGTATTCAAGAAGCTCCAAATTAATATCCCTTTCGCAGATGCATTGGATCAGATGCCTAGCTATGTGAAATTTATGAAGGAAATTTTGTCAAGGAAGAGAAAACTAGGTGATTTTTAGACAGTGACACTTATAGAGGAGTGCGGTGCTATCCTTCAAAAGAAGCTACCCCCAAAGCTCAAAGATCCAGGTAGTTTTACAATTCCATGCACAATAGGCAGCCAGTTTTTTGGGAAAGCATTGTGTGACTTGAGAGCTAGTATTAACTTAATGCCGCTCTCAATTTATCATCAATTAGGTTTGAATGAAGCAAAACCTACCAATGTTACATTGCAACTAGCAGATAGATCACTCACTTATCCAAGGGACATAGTTAAGGATGTTCTAGTTAAAGTGGATAAGTTTATTTTTCCAGTTGATTTCATCGTCTTAGATTGTGAGGAAGATAGGGAAATACCTATTATTCTTGGGCAACCATTCTTAGCAATGGGAAGAACACTTATCGATGTACAGAAAGGTGAGCTAACTATGCGAGTCCAAGATCAAGAGGTGACATTTAATGTATTTTTAGCTATGAAATTTCCTAAAGAAGCGGAAGAATGTTTTCGGGTTGATTTGGTGGAAGATGCAATAACTGAGATATTCGTAGGAAGTTGTATTTCAGATCCCCTTGAGACATCACTGGTTAGTCCCACTGCTTCGAACTACCCAGCTCCTCTAGAGTATGTACAGTGGTTGAATGCTTCTCCACGGGTTGTCAAGTTTAAGCAACAGTTTGAGACTTTAGATCATTCGGGGAGCTCTACTCGTGCAAAGCCATCTTTGGAAGAACCACCTTTATTAGAGCTTAAACCTCTTCCAAATCATCTACGGTATGCGTATTTGGGTGACTCTTTTACTTTACCTGCTATTGTTTCTGCTAAACTTGATGAATTTCAGGAAAGTAAGCTGTTGCGAGTCCTTCGTGAGTACAAAACGGCTTTAGGATGGTCTATTGCAGATATTAAGGGTATTAGTCCCTCAATTTGTATGCACAAAATTCTGCTTGAAGATGATGCTAAGCCCGTGATTGAGCAACAACGCCGATTGAATCCTATCATGAAGGAGGTGGTCAAGAAAGAAATCATCAAGTGGTTGGATGCCGGAATCATATACCCTATCTCAGACAGTTCATGGATTAGTCCAGTTCAATGTGTTCCGAAGAAAGGAGGCATGAACAACGAGTTAATCCCAACACGGACAGTGACTAAGTGGCGAGTATGTATGAATTATCACAAACTCAATAAGGCAACTCGAAAAGATCACTTTCCTCTACCATTCATTGATCAGATGCTTGACAGATTAGCTGAGCATGAATTCTATTGTCTATTGGATGGTTATTCCAGCTATAATCAGATCGCAATAGCACCCGAGGATCAGGAGAAGACTACATTTACCTGCCCCTATGGAACCTTTGCATTCCGGAGGATGCCTTTTGGGTTATGCAACGCACCTGCAACGTTTCAACGATGCATGATGGCAATATTCTCCGACATGGTCGAGCAAAATCTTGAGGTATTTATGGATGATTTTTTGGTATTTGGAGATAGCTTTGACCTATGTTTAGAGAACCTAACTCTTGTGCTGAAAAGATGTGTGGAAACAAACTTAGTGTTAAACTCGGAAAAGTGTCACTTCCTGGTTCAAGAAGGTATTATTTTGGGGCACAAAGTTTTTGCTAATGGCATAGAGGTGGATAGGGCAAAAATAGAGACTATTGAGAAACTACCACCACCAACATCAGTCAAGGGAATTCGGAGTTTTTTGGGCCATGCAGGATTTTATAGGCGATTCATAAAGGAATTTTCCAAAATCACAAAGCCTCTGTGTAACCTTTTGGAGAAAGAAGTGCCCTTTAAGTTTGATAAGGCTTGCCTAGAGGCCTTCGAGGTGTTGAAAAATAAGCTCATAACTGCTCCCATGATAGTTGCACCAAATTGGGATTTGTCGTTTGAGTTAATGTGCGATGCTAGCGACTTCGTGGTTGGCGCAGTTTTAGGCCAACGTAAAGAAAAAATGTTTCATGCCATCTATTATGCTAACAAAACATTATCGGACGCACAACTCAACTACACAACCACTGAGAAAGAATTATTAGCAGTTGTTTTTGCTTTCGACAAATTTTGATCTTATCTTATTGGTACAAAGGTGATAGTGTTCACAGATCATTCTGCCATTAAGTATTTAATTTTGAAAAATGATGCCAAGCCACGCTTGATTCGATGGGTCCTTTTGCTTCAAGAGTTTGATCTAGAGATTCGGGACAGAAAGGGGACAGAGAACCAAGTGGCGGATCATCTCTCCAGACTTGAGAATACCGTACAACAAAAGGGTAGGGGAGTAATGATCAATGAATCCTTTCTGGATGAACAACTCTTCTGTGTTGCAGGGGAAGAACCATGGTATGCAGATTATGTGAACTATATAGTGAGTCATGTGTCTGAAGTTTCGAATAGAGAAGTGAAGCGAATTCTGGAGAAAATTGTTAATCTAAACCGAAAAGACTGGTCGAAGAAGCTAGATGATGCCTTGTAGGCCTATCGAACAGCGTACAAAACGCCAATTGGAATGTCTCCACATAGGCTCGTGTATGGAAAAGCTTGTCATCTACCAGTGGAATTGGAGCATAGTGCATATTGGGCTATTCGGAAACTTAACTCTGACTTGCATGCAGCGGGTGAGAAACGTCTCTTGCAGTTGAATGAGATGGATGAGTTCCATCTCCAAGCATACGAAAACGCCAAGCTCTGTAAAGAGAAGATAAAAAGGTGGCATGATAAGAAGATCATTGAGCGAAAGTTTGAGCCGGGACAAGTGTTCTTGATCCGAAATGTGTACACCCAAGTGCAGGCGGTCAAGCTGTAGTAATAATCCGATTTGAGTCCGGAGTCGAATCCACAGGGAACTTTTGTTGATATTTCTGAGGTAAGCAGTGGTAGAGACCTATTGATTGTAACCCTTGAGATTTGTGTGAGATATGAGTTTTCTTGGACAGAATATAAGATTCTTTCCAAGAGGATTTTCTTAACAAAACAGGAGATAAGTGCTAATTAAAAAGAGTCACTCTTTAGTGCAAGGATCTGGACATGTAGTTAGTTATCTGGTTTGTCATAATTGTGCTTGATAACTCAATTAACTCCCGTGTCAACAGCAAGTTAATCGAAAGATAAAGATGGATTGTGAGAATTAAGAACATGATTCCGATGTCTTTCTAGAAGTTTACAAAAATTGCATGTGCCGAGACTTAACTCGTCTACAAACAAGCAAGTGTTTCTACAAGACATCCAATCATGATATTAATATTTCATTCTTTAAATGAAGTACAATAAGGGGGAGGATTGAAGGGTAGTCATGAGGATCTAGCCGGGGTACTTGCCTTGAACTAATGAGTCTTTCTATGCAAGAGTCATCCGTGTTATAGAAATAGCCCATAGTTATACAAAGTACCTTAGCTTTACTAGATGCAATCAATCATCCAATAACAAGAAGAAATAAACGTTAAGCATAAAAACAATGCACAAATATGATTCCCGGATAACTTATACATGCCCTTCTCCTCTTACTAAAGAGTGAATGAGAAACTACTCACTCTTCATGGCTTGGGTAAAGCTAGAAAAGTGAGTGATGCTCATCCCTCCAAGTAGAGAACTTAAAAGATAAAGTAACAACAAACACAGAGCCAATCTTTAACAAAGAATGGGTGAATCACGTTCCACCCTTCACGGCTTTGGTAAAGCTCTAGAAAAGTGGAAGAGTTTCACTTTTCTAAGAAAGAAAGAAGCTCAAGCAATGGAAGTGAAATGCATGAACAATAAAAGTAGAAGAAAGCTAGTCACATTTGGAGGGTGGCTTCCTCAACCAAGAATTGGAGGGTTGCTTCCTCAACCAAAAGATGAACTATCTCTCTTCTATGCATGTAAAATGAAAGCATAAGCATAAGCATAAGCATAAAACTACTTTTATAACAAGCAAGAGATGTTGGACTAAAGCAAACTAATCTCTAAGATAAAGACTTCATACAAGGAAAATAAGCTAAATCTACAATGTGAGTGGGAGTCTAAGCCTCCATCAATTTTCCTCCTTGGCTCCCTTAGCTCTCCAACAAGGGGAGTATTTATAGGCAAGAGGAGGAGACAAGAGGAGGTGAAGGAATAGTGTTTGCAGCCCAAGTCCAAGTGAAAAGCCAACCACTCTGCTGCCAGTCTGTGGAGAACGTTCGAACGTGAGTTGGCGTTCGAACGTTGTTTCTGTTTTTGCACTAAGGGCGTTCGAACGTTGACTGTCGTTCGAACGTTTCTTCTGTTTTTGCACTAAGGGCGTTCGAACGCCAGATGTGTTCTGACCCTTTCACTGGAGTGGTCTGTTGGTCTTCTGTGAAGTTCAGTTCCAACTCTATGCAGTAGTCTGGTCTTCAATCAACTCAAGTGCACGTTCGAACGTGAGTTGGCGTTCGAACGTGACACTCAAGTGCTTCAGAGCTTCAGTCTTCTTTCCTAACTGCAACACGCCTTCTCTTAGCAGTTGAGTCTGCTACAGTGTAATGTGGACGTTCGAACGTGAGTTGGCGTTCGAACGTTCTGGCTGTGCTCCAAGCTTCTCCAATTTTGGGCTCTAATGTGCTGGTGTTGCATCCAAGTGTGGTACTTGTTGTTCTTGGGTCCTTGTTCAGTTTAGGGCCTGAAATGACATCACTTAAACTCCATCAAAGTACAATTAGTCTTAAAATGGCATAGTAATATGCTAATTTTAAGTGCTAATCACACTCCCCAACCTAAATATTGCTAGTCTCTAGTAATATAAAAAAGAGAAAAATCTACTCCTAATGCCATTTTCGTAGGTCATCCGGTTGCATTTAGCTTATGCAACAAGCCGTTGAACCACTAGGTTTACCCTAGCGGACGAGTGTTGTCTCGTGAGGGTTTCCAGGGAAGCTACCCACAAACTTCAGTCGAACAGATGTGCATAGGAGAGTGCTGATTAAAGTAAATTAGCATCATGGTCGTTGGGACACCAGATTCTCAATTTTGACTTATATCTCACACGTCCTTATTTCACAGGTATTCATTCTATGCAAAAATTATCATTTGTTACATTGGTATTTGAAATTCTCAATGCAGTAGGAATGATCATTCAAGTAACAGGAATTGTTATATAACAAATACTCCATTTTACCACCTTCCATGGATAGTTTCGATTTCACAAACCTCACGTAGTATACCCTCAGCAAAAGTTCACTCTGATTATAGTGACTTGTTTCTCACAGATCATGTGATCAGAAGATGGCCAATCGAAAGATCACATGTACAATTAGAAAGGGAGCGCTAGTTTAAGGAAGCAATAAATCGTGTTTGGCATAATCTCATGAAAGGATATTGACGCAATAGACAGTAATACCATTTACCATACCCAGTTTTGATTGACGACATATGCATGCAACAAGCTTGAGATCAATTAGGCTTTTCATAGGTTGTAATGAGGCCAGAGGTCAGTGGCTAACGAAATGACGTCAAAAGTATTCAAGAGCTATCCACTATTTATGTAGTGTAGCACACCTCTTTCTAGCTTTTTAATATTTTTGCCCCGAGATTATGTCTTTCTTTAAATTTTTTTTTTCTCATTTTTCTTCTTTCTTGGCATTGTCTTGCCTTTCTGCCTCTGTTTTGTTTCAATTGTTCTAATCAACTCTTCTTGGATGATAATCTCGAATGCTTCTTTTTCTTTTCCTTTTTCTGTATCATATTACAAAGAGGATGTAAGAAAATTAGATAGCCAAGGTATGTCAAGTATGTTTTCCTGTGGATTGGTAATCATATAGGTTTATCAAAGAAAAATTCATACATTGATGGCTCAAACATGGCTAACAAGGGATAAATTTTGTCAAAGAAAGGTCTAAGACCCAATATTATATCAAATATGGCCTAAGATCATTTCTCAAGCATGTGCACATGTATGTGTCGTATGCGATGGTTCCTTGTGGGATATGTCAATAGATCACTTTTAAGTGCATCAATCAAAGCAAGGTTAATGAGATCATTCAAAAATTGAGAGTGAAAAGAATTTACTTGAGTAAACATCGATTGTCTCTCGAAAGCATCGTTAGGTTCAAAACTCACCCTGGTGTTCTTTGTTATCTCCACTGTGTATGTCGGGTTTTCCAGGGGGTATTGGTTATATACCAATTCTATTTTCGAGTCAGATCTTCCTGTACCTTTAAAATAACAAATATCGATGCACATATGACAATTTAAGTATAGAGAGAATACCAATTTTTTCAAGAAATGTGGTTTTAAGTCTCGGTTGATAAATTGAGGTGTCAAACCGATCATGCGCATATTTACTCTAGCATGTATACTTAACATCCACATTTGTTCCATCACATTTTAATTTTATGCTAAATCTACAAATGCATTTAAAACAAATAAAAGTGAGGAGTTGAACCATTCATATCTCAAGATATCATTGCTTAGCATCAACCTTAATGATTCAATTCATCCACAATCACAATCACAAAAACTTACAATATCTTTAACAACTACCAAAGAAGAAACTTATAAAAAGACGCAATAAACACACAAAAACTATCTCTAAGAACAGAAATCCCTCTCTTTCTCACTCTTCTGCATGTCCACCCTGTCCACCATGTCCACCCCTCATAAGCCTAAGGATCTCATCCTGCTTAGCTTCAATGCTAAGCATGATGTCCCGTAAGGAGCGTCGGGTGCTGGTACTGGTGCTAGGGCCTGCCTCTGGTGGCTGATCTCTCTCTACCTCCATCTCTCTCTCCTCCTCTGCATCAAGTTTCTCTTGTACCTCGTCTACTCCCTGGGTGGGTGGCATCTCCTGTCTGACTGCCGGGCCGCCACTATGACTTTGGCTCCTCCGAAAGGAAGCCTTGTTCAGTGGCCCCATCGGCTTTTGAATTTCCATTTCTGGCTTCACCCTCACCCCATGGTCTTTGCACAGTTCTATCACTAGGGTGCCGAAGGGAAGCGAATTCCTCTTCACATCACACCCCTTTTTCATTTCTGTCAAAATTAGGGAGGGGAGATCAATGCTTTGCGCTTTTCCAATCGCATACAACAACCGGGCCATGTCAGGTAAAACTTCATTTTTTCTTCCTATTGGAGCAAAATTTGACACTGCAATCAAGTTTAAGATTTTGTATTTGTCACTTAGCTCCCCTTGTCTAAAAAATTTCTTCCCAGTCCACGAAAAATTGGGTACTCCAGTCAGTTCCTTCCCCACTTCATTCATCGCCACATTCTTCCTTGGGGGATAAGCGGGATTTGGAACCTGAGGCACTTCTTGCCTAATCTCCCTTATGTAATCATCATCCACCTCGATGTGGATCCCCCTCACATAACTTCTCAATGCTCCATTGATTAATTCGGCGTTGGAGTAAAACTCCCTCACCAAATCAATCACGGCTTCTCCGCCGTTTCTCAAAAACAAAACCCAACCCCTCCTTTCCATCTCCGCCATTATCCCCAATTCAACAAAGTCAGTTAACACCTCATCCCTTTCACATACCACAACCTGTTTTTGGAAAAAGTTTTCGTACCTGTCAGCTTTCAGAGCTGTGGGGAATCGATTCTTGTCGTATCTCCTTGTGAGTGGTGGCATTCCTTCTCTCACCTCCACCACTTCTTCGACAAAATTAGGCTCTTGGGTGTTTGGGTTCCTCCTGGCAGGAAGCTTGACTCTTGGCATTTTTCGGTTTTTGAGTTGGAGGGTTTTGAAATCTTTGATTTCTTTGTGAAAATGGATCTTCTTGAAGTGGCAAATGTCTTGGGAGGGTTGACTTTTGGTGAAAATGGAGAATTGTTGGGTTTTTGGGGTCTGGGTAGTGAAGAGTCTCCAAGGGTTTTTTGGGTTTTCAGAGGTTTTGGAGGGTTTTGAAATGAAGAAGATGAACCAGGCTTTTATAACCTGAGTCGTAACGTTCGAACGTTGGTAACGTTCGAACGTGTCTAGAAGGATTTAAACAAATCGTTCGAACATGATTTGGCGTTCGAACGTGCTGAGCTCTCAGTACTTTTGAGTTTCTGTCAGAGGCCAAAGTACTGTAAGCATCTAACGTTCGAACGTTCTATTGGCGTTCGAACGTTAATCTCGTTTGAACGGTCTATTGGCGTTCGAACGGATAGAGATCCCAGTACTTTTACGTTTCATCAGAAGCTTCATCAGAGGCTGAGTATTGTAAGCAGCTGATGTTCGAACGTAAAATGGCATTCGAACGTTGAATCAAAATTTTTCTTCACTACACTGTACACAATCTAAGAAGGCTAAACACATAATTTTAAATCAAAAATCTATGTCGTCTCAGGATAAGCCCCTACCCACGCTTCAGGTTGGTATTCTGGGGCATTCCTTACTCGGCCCATATTTTCATTTCAGTCAAAAGAATTTATACAAAAAGATTTTTACACTTTTTACAACAAATTCGGACCTTAGGCTTTCACTCCCCCAACAAAAGTACACATTTCCTACAGAAAATTATCTAATCCGAGTCTCCCTCTGTGTCTGTGTAGAATGGACAACCAGTAACTCTCCCAACTTCCTCTCTCACAAACCGGTTAAGCAAAGTACCGGAATAGCATGGCGTATCAGAGTAATCCTTACTCAGCCCATTCACTATCCAGTCTAATCGATCAAGTGCGCGACCGAAAATTGGTTCAGAACACTGGTTGTACCTTTTTTCGTGAAAGACTCTGCCACACTGTTTACAGGCACCAAGCCTTTTGGCACGACGGCGTTTGGCAAAACTGCTTCTGCCACAGAGGGGTTTCGCTTGTTTTTCTTGGATTTCAGCCTTCCTTACTAATCTTGCTTTTCTCATGATCATAGTATGTACATCAGATGGAAAAGTACGTAGAACTCCTAGGCTAAACCAAAAAAGTTTTACATCCATGATTGCTATGTTTTAAGACTCACTATCTGGTTCTTTAACGTCTGCCAGTCACAAAGACGATTGAAGCTGATTCATAAGCATAATCATCAATTTATACAATCAATGTTCAAACATGATCAACAACGACAATATAAAAATTTTGAAAAATTTACGAAAATATGAACTAATGAACTGATCATACCCCCCAACCTAAACTGAACATTGTCCCCAATGTTTCGAATTTACTGGTTCATGGATTGTGGAGACGAAGTTGAATGGTAGAGATCTGTTCACCCGCTGAGACCTACAAATAAAAACACAAAAATTACTCATCTGTGCATAGATCTGGATTTCGGGTAGGCTGAGTGCGAATAAAAGAAGAACACTCATGAGCAAATATAAGATTAAAATGCAAAACATGAAGCAAAATATCGTGTTTGTGGAGTGTGTGGTCATGGGTGATTTCTCGGATAACAGAGAACTCGAAGACAAACAGAAGGAAGAAGAAGAAAAAAAAAAGAAGAAGAAGAAGAAGAAGAAGAAATGGGGGGGGGCCAACTGCGGCGGCTGGGAGAAAAAGTGGGTGCCTTATAAAGGCGCCCCAGTGGGTCGGGTTGGAGTAGATTTTTCCTGACCCGATCCACTGGAGTGTCGGCAGGCGCGAATTTCGGTGGAGTACTCTGGTTCCATTAAAAGAATGGTTTCCACGTTTTTAACAAAATCCTCCAAAAATGGTTTTAACCGCTGACCATTAACAGTAAAACTATTACCGTTTGCTGGGTTTTCCACTTCAACTGCTCCATGTTCAAACACCTTTTTGACAATGTAAGGCCTAGTCCATCTTGATTTCAACTTACCAGGAAAGAGGCAGAGTCTTGAATTAAATAGCAAGACTTTTTGAGACGGCTCAAAAGATTTCCGCACAATGTGTTTGTCATGAAGAATTTTCATCATGGTTTTAGCAATCTTAGCATTTTCATATGCTTCATTTCTAAATTCCTCCAATTCATTTATCTGAAGTTTCCTTGCTAGACCAGCCTTGTCCAAGTCAAAATTCATTGCTTTAATGGCCCAGTATGCCCTATGTTCCAATTCCACAGGCAAGTGACATGGCTTTCCATAAACTAATTGATTAGCACTTAAAATTAGCATATTACTATGCCGTTTTAAGACTAATTGTACTTTGATAGAGTTTAAGTGATGTCATTTCAGGCCCTAAACTGAACAAGGACCCAAGAACAACAAGTACCACACTTGGATGCAACACCAGCACATTAGAGTCCAAAGTTGGAGAAGCTTGGAGCACAGCTAGAACGTTCGAACGCCAACTCACGTTCGAACGTCCACATTACACTGTAGAAACTCAACTGCTAAGAGAAGGCGTGTTATAGTTAGGAAAGAAGACTGAAGCTCTGAAGCACTTGAGTGTCATGTTCGAACGTCAACTCACGTTCGAACGTGCACTTGAGTTGATTGAAGACCAGACTACTGCATAGAGTTGGAACTGAACTTCACAGAAGACCAACAGACCACTCCAGTGAAAGGGTCAGAACACATTTGGCCTTCGAACGCCCTTAATGCAAAAACAGAAACAACGTTCGAACGCCCTTAGTGCAAAAACAGAAACAACGTTCGAACGCTAACTCACGTTCGAACGTTCTCCACGGACTGGCAGCAGAGTGGTTGCCTTTTCACTTGGACTTGGGCGGCAAACACTATTCCTTCACCTCCTCTTGTCTCCTCCTCTTGCCTATAAATACTCCCCTTGTTGGAGAGCTAAGGGAGCCAAGGAGGAAAGTTGACGGAGGCTTAGACTCCCACTCACATTGTAGATTTAGCTTATTTTCCTTGTATGAAGTCTTTATCTTAGAGATTAGTTTGACTTTAGTCCAACATCTCTTGCTTGTTATAAAAGTAGTTTTATGCTTATGCTTACGCTTATGCTTATGCTTACGCTTATGCTTATGCTTTCATTTTACATGCATAGAAGAGAGATAGTTCATCTTTTGGTTGAGGAAGCAACCCTCCAATTCTTGGTTGAGGAAGCCACCCCCCAAATGTGACTAGCTTTCTTCTACTTTTATTGTTCATGCATTTCACTTCCATTGCTTGAGCTTCTTTCTTTCTTAGAAGAGTGAAACTCTTCCACTTTTCTAGAGCTTTACCAAAGCCGTGAAGGGTGGAACGTGATTCACCCATTCTTTGTTAAAGATTGGCTCCGTGTTTGTTGTTACTTTATCTTTTAAGTTCTCTACTTGGAGGGATGAGCATCACTCACTTTTCTAGCTTTACCCAAGCTATGAAGAGTGAGTAGTTTCTCATTCACTCTTTAGTAAGAGGAGAAGGGCATGTATAAGTTATCCGGGAATCATATTTGTGCATTATCTTTATGCTTAACGTTTATTTCTTCTTGTTATTGGATGATTGATTGCATCTAGCAAAGCTAAGGTCCTTTGTATAACTGTGGGCTATTTCTATGACACGGATGACTCTTGCATTGAAAGACTCATCAGTTCAAGGCAAGTACCCCGGCTAGATCCTCATGACTACCCTTCAATCCTCCCCCTTATTGTACTTCATTTAAAGAATGGAATATTAATATCATGATTGTATGTCTTGTAGAAACACTTGCTTGTTTGTAGACGGGTTAAGTCTCGGCACAGGCAATTCTTGTAAACTTCTAGAAAGACATCGGAATCATGTTCTTAATTCTCACAATCCATCTTTATCTTCCGATTAACTTGCTGTTGACACGGGAGTTAATTGAGTTATCAAGCACAATTATGACAAACCGGATAACTAACTACATGTCCAGATCCTTACACTAAAGAGTGACTCTTTTTAATTAGCACTTATCTCCTGTTTTGTTAAGAAAATCCTCTTGAAAAGAATCTTATATTCTGTCCAGGAAAACTCATATCTCACAGCAAATCTCAAGGGTTACAATCAATAGGTCTCTACCACTGCTTACCTCAGAAATATCAACAAAAGTTCCCTGTGGATTCGACTCCGGACTCAAACCGGATTATTACTACAACTTGACCGCCTGCACTTGGGTGTACACATTTCGGATCAAGAACACTAATCGATAAGGAGACATGCCTAAAATTGTTTTAAAAGCAGTAGAGTATGCCCAGAGCGCATCAGTTAGTCTTAACGACCAATCTTTGCGATCTGGATTCACCGTTTTTTCCAAAATTAATTTGATCTCCCGATTAGCTAACTCAGCTTGTCCACTGGTCTGTGGGTGATAAGGGGTTTCAATTTTGTGAAAAATCAAGTATTTTTTCATTAAATTTCAGAAAGGACGATTGCAAAAATGAGCACCCCCATCGCTTATGATTGATTTCGGAATTCCAAACCGGGACAAAATATTTTCTTTCAAAAATTTGATCACTGTTTTGTGATCATTGTTTCGGCATGGAATTGCTTCAACCCATTTGGATACATAGTCTACAGCCACTAAAATGTACAGATAGCCAAAGGAAGGGGGAAATGGTCCCATAAAATCGATGCCCCAACAGTCAAAAATTTCAATTACCAGAATGGGGTTTAAGGACATCATATTTTTTTTAGAAATGTTTCCCAACCTTTGACACCTATCACAAGTTAAACAAAAGGCATGGACATCTTTGAAAAGTGTGGACCAGTAAAATCCACACTGCAATATTTTTGCAGCTGTTTTTCTTGATGAAAAGTGGCCACCGCATCCTTCAGAATGACAAAATGTTATTACCTGGCTACTTTCATGAGCAGGGATGCAACGTCTTATGATTTGATCTTTACAGTACTTGAATACGTAAGGATCCTCCCAAAAGAAGTTACGAACCTCCCTCAGAAATTTCTTTTTGTCCAACATAGTAAAGGATGGAGGGAGTGTACCAGTAGCAAGAAAGTTAGTAATGTCTGCATACCATGGTGTCCTATCAATCATGAACAGTTGTTCATCGGGGAATTTCTCATTGATTGGCAGTCCATCCTCATGAAATTTATAGGTTAGTCTCGAAAGATGATCTCCCACCACATTCTCGACACCTTTCTTGTCCTTGATGACAAGATCAAACTCTTGGAGCAAAAGTATCCATCTCAAGAGTCTTGGTTTGGCGTCCTTCTTTGTGAGCAAAAATTTTAGGGCTGCATGGTTAGTGAATACAGTAACAGAAGAACCAACAAGATAAGAACGGAATTTTTCCAGTGCAAACACTACAGCAAGCAATTCTTTCTCAGTTGTCGAATAATTTATTTGAGCATCATTCAAAGTTTTGCTTGCATAGTAAATCACATGGGGTTTCTTATCTTTTCTTTGTCCCAATACAGCACCTACAACAAAATCACTTGCATCACACATTAGTTCAAAGGGAAGATTCCAGTCAGGGGGTTGCATTATTGGTGCAGAAATTAACATGTCTTTTAGCTTGTCAAAGGCTTTTTGACATGCTTCATTCCAATCAAAGATTACATCCTGACTTAGGAGGTGACACATGGGTTTTGCTATGGTACTGAAATCTTTTATGAATCTCCTGTAGAAACCTGCATGTCCTAGGAATGATCGAACATCCTTTACAGTCTTAGGGGCAGGCAAATTTTCAATCAGATCTATTTTTGCCTTGTCAACTTTCATGCCTTCAGACGACACAATGTGACCAAGGACAATGCCCTGTGTTACCATAAAATGGCATTTTTCCCAATTGAGCACTAGGTTGGCTTCCTTACATCTGATCAGTACTTTCTCCAGATTGGTTAAACACAAATCGAAGGAATCACCATAGACAGAGAAGTCATCCATGAATACTTCCAAAATTTTTTCAACCATATCACTGAACAAGCTTAGCATACATCTTTGGAATGTTGTACGAGCGTTACAAAGTCCAAATGGCATCCTTTTGAATGCAAAGGTGCCAAAGGGGCATGTGAATGTTGTTTTCTCCTGATCATCTAGGGCTATCTCAATTTGGTTATACCCTGAATACCCATCTAAAAAACAGTAAAATGCATGGTCTGCAATTCTCTCTAGGACTTGGTCAAGAAATGGGAGAGGAAAATGATCTTTTCTAGTGACCAAATTGAGTTTTCGATAATCAATGCACATTCGCCATCCTGTGACGACTCGAGTTGGTACTAGTTCATTTGCATCATTTTTGACCAGTGTGACCCCAGATTTTTTTGGCACAACTTGGGTTGGACTAACCCATTTACTATCTGAGATAAGGAAGATTATCCCTGCATCTAGGAGTTTGAGTACCTCAATTCTCACAACTTCGTTCATGTGAGGGTTTAGTCGTTGCCGCATTTGACGAGAGGGTTTTGAATCCTCTTCAAGTTATATATAGCATGATTGCAGATTAACGGGTGATGAGCGCATAATATTGCATATTTGAAGGGCTCATTACATGCATTATAACTCAACTTTTGCATTTAAATACTTAGTGTTAGCCAAAATTGTCTATAATGTTGATATTTTGATGTTGCAACCTTTTATAGCTTAAATGATTGATTTTAGGACATTGCAACCTTGATGGATGTGTGGTGAAGGCATGGACACAATACATGAAGAATTGGAGGCTTAAAACTGAAGAAATCAAGAAGGCATTGGTGCTTGGGAACAAGGGCACCAGCTGCAGCAACAATTGGAAGCACTGCCTCGTAATTCCTCCATTTTGACCATGATCTACTCAGAATTTGGAAAAGTTTAAAACATGCAAGTTGTATATATGGGTGTCTTCTGTTTGGTGTCAAAATTTTAGCTCAATCCAACGGTTAGATCAAGAGTTATACAAATTCTACCGAAGGTGGTCCAGTGCAGAAAAACAGTACCGATACCCAGTACCGGTACTCCGGACCTTCTGGTCGCGAAAACAGCCTGTAACTCAACTTTGAGGCTTGGGGGTCCCACCTACACTTCTCCCACGCCTATCCCAACATTTCCTTACACATTTACAGGCCTCCTACACTCAAGTGGAAGATTAAAAAAGGCCAATGCATTAAAGGAGGAATGGGGGAAGTGGGCTGCCCAGGCTATGATCTCCTAGCCTGTCAAAGCCTTCCATTCAGCCCTCTCTTGATGGGATCTCGTACACACAGCTAGGGGGGAGCCTCTTGGACGTTTTGGCAACTCTCTCACACCATTATATTCAGCATTCCATTCATTTGTAAAGGAGTTGGCTACCTAAGCTTAGGAGTAGATGTAGAAAGTTCCAATGAAGAAGACAATGAATAGTGCCGAAAGTTTACATTTTTGCATTCTCTTCATTCCATTGTCATGTAATCTCTTGTAAGGATCTTCTAAGTTTAATATATTGTCTTTAATCTCATTCCTTTCAAGTCTATTGCAAGTTTACTTACATGTTCTTCATTTTACCATTGTTATGCTTTCATGTTCTTCATTTTTAGCTTACAATGGGTTTTGAATATTTCTCTTCATAGCTTTAGATTTCTTGCTTCAAGTTAAGTTTCATGCTTTAAATCTCCATTTCTCTTCCATGTCCATCTACATTATGCTTGTCTTGCATTGTTAATATGAGTAGCTAGGATTTAAGTTGGTTAATCCAAGGGAAAATTCCTCTTGAGAATACCATTTTCAACTCTTCTTCATTCCTCCCTTTAGAGTCAAATGGTTCGGTTTGACGGGGTTGAGAGTGGATGAGTTGGTGAGCCTTTGATATTCCGTAGGCCTAGTCACGGTTTATGCTTAGATTACTCACCAATCTCGTCCCTAGCTTCCCCCGAATCAATCGTTCATTCATGCTCAATCGAAGGAAGGCTTTGAGTTGATTTGGTATTCCCATTGGAATGAACCCTTTGGATTAGCCAACACTTGCTTTCTTGCATTTTCATTTTGAACAAAACTCACCAAAACACAAATACAAGATTTTACACTTTCTTTTCACTTTTGCAAAATCACTTTCACAAAACTCCCTTTCCTTCCCTGAGGAGACGACCTTGGAATATTTTCCAAGTAAAACACACGACCACAAAAGACTCCTTTCGATTGGGGAGCGCTTTTGTTCACACCCGCATTTCATTCCACATATTTTGTTCATCACATTTCCATTCACATCCATAATGTTGTTGTTTCCTATCTTCTTGCATCATCTGGAGGGAGAGTGACACTCCCCCATCACTATAAGCCACATACACACATTGATGGTGAGGGTGATGTTTAGGGGTTAGGGAATACAACAACGTTTTTCCAATCAATCATTTTGGCGCCGTTGCCGGGGAAGGTAAAGCGTCGAGTTCGAGGGTGATTTTGGGACGGCATAAGGTAAGTCTTGTGATTTTCATCACGGGCCAAGGTATGTCATCTAACTTGTAAATATTTTGTTTTATATAATGTCTTATAATTTTTATGATAATGTATCAAATGCCCAAAATTTTCAAAATATGTGTAAGATTTGTGATGAGTATGGGCATATTACTAGTGAGTGCCCAAGAATGGCCTCTTATTTTGAAAACGTATGCAAGATTTGTGGTGAGTATGGACACATCACTAGTGAGTGCCCAATAAATGCCCCTTATTTTGAATACATTTGCGAAATTTGTGGTGAGAATGGACACCTCACTAGTGAATGCCCAATAAATTATCCGGTTCAAGACTTTGCATGCGAAGGTTCAAATTCATTTTTGGCCTCCGAAAATTTTTACCCCAACCATTATGTTACACCGAGTTATCCGAGTTATGGTTGGGAGAATGAACCTTACAATTTTTCATCCAATCTCACACCACCAAATGAATTCTCCCACTATCCAACATATGGGAACTCAACCGAAGTAGAATTGGAAAATGTTTGGTGTGATTTTATGCAATCTCAAATGGAATGCAATGCCCAAATGGAATGCATTGCCCAACAACTTAATGCATTGACTAATGCTATAATTGTTATGCATGAAGAACAACACCTTGAGCATAGTCAATATATTGAGAATGATACCCCCAATGAAATGCATATTAATGTTGAATCTTCCACCACTCTAGATTGTGAAACATTTAATGAAGTTATTATCTCACATGAGGCTAATGAGCCCAATGTCATTTTGCCATCTTTGAGTAGTGTTGAGATTCATATTTCTCAACTTGGGGAGGGCATTGCAATGGAGTCAAGTGTTGAAACTTTTAAAGACAAATTGCATACTCCATTGTTGGTATTGCATAAACTTGCCTACAACTTTGTTTGGTTGAGATTTTTGAAGCATTATCCTTTGTATTGTTGGATAGATTGGAGTGAAAGGGCATTTATACAACAAAAAAATTTTAAAATCAAAAAAATTCATGGGCGTAGGGTCATATCCGAATTGAAGCCGGATTGACATGAGCCCTTGTTGTTTTGTTTCCATGTACATAGTAGTTATATCTCTTTTATTGTTATATTTTTATTTTTCATGTCATTGTAGTATAATGGTGAGTATCATTGTAGTTTAGTTTTTAACATAAAGCTTGTTTAAGAATCAGGAAGCAGACAAAGCAGAACAGTACCGGTACTCGGTACCGGTACCAAATGGTACCGGTACCCAGTACCGGTACTAAAAGTCTACTGGAATCGCAGTACCGGTACTCGGTACCGGTACCAAATGGTACCGGTACTGTTTGCCTGACAGACCCAATCTCTGCAATGCTGCTCCACCTGCTTTGAGGGCATCACCAGCATTTCTGCCCCATGTTCTAGTCTAAGTTGGGGGGTGTAAATGAGATTTGTGTGTTTCTTTTTCTCTTTTATGTTTATATATATATATAAAAAAAAAAAAAAAGGGTATCTCATTTCCCATTTTACCTTCATTGTTTTCATTGCATGATTCCTTGTGCATTGAGGACAATGCATAGTTTAAGTTGGGGGGTGAGGTGCACCATTCACATGTTCCACCACTTTGTGTATAGAATAAGTTGGAAATGTGAAAATTTTGAAAAATTTTGGACAATTTTTGTGAAAAATAGTCAATATTGAACTATATTTCTCTATCCTAATTGTTATGGGATTTGTGAATTGCTTGATCTTCATTTTGAACTTTGAATACATGAACACATTATAGAAGTTTATCCTATTGCTAATAGTATCACATACTTGTTTGCTTTTGAACTCAACCATAAGTGCACCATGAACTTGTAATTTTGGCAATTTACGGATTGAGTTCACATTTGAGTGCTTGACATGAATAGTGGAGATGAGTAAGAACCCATGAGAGCTTTAATTCCAATCCTTGTTTGGAGGGAACTTACATTTACTCAAGGAACAATTTTTCAAATTCTAAATTTGTTCAATAATCTCATTATGTTTGTTTTGGTTAGGTGCTTTTGGGTAGTTGATTGACTTTGTCTTGAAACGCAAAATGCTCCTCCTATGCTTATCTAGAGATGATCTTAGGCCATCTTTGAAATGCTTTGAGCCTTTGCCTTTTTCTTGTGAAAATATTATCTCTAGTGCCGTGATTGAGCCTTAATTGAATTCGTTTCTATGCCACACATGTAACCAAGCCAATGAAAATGATAAATATCTACCTTACCTTGGTTGTTCCTAGTGCTAAGTTAGGTGATGATAAAAGAAAAGGAATGATGGTGTGGAAACTCAAACAAAAGGGATGAAGGATGTTGAAACTCAAAAGAGTTCAATGGAAAAAGAATGAAAATCCAAGAAAAGGAGAGAAAGGGAGTGAAAAAGGAGAAAAAGAATGAGAAAAAGAAAAGGGAAAAATGTAAAGGAAAAGAAAGAAAAGAAACAAAGGGTGTGGTGATGGTGTGAAAATCAAAATCCCATAAAAGGGAAGTGTTTTTCTAAGATTAAGGTCATTCACCCGGAATAACCCTCTTTGTTATCCTATATCCTTCGTTTCCCTTACCACAACATCACCCCAAGGCCTCATTACAACCCATGAAAGTCCTAAAAGATCTAGAGAAGCATGGGGGATGCATACTTTTAAAGAAAAAGAGAAGTTAATTTTACTATCTAATGCCCTAGCATTCCTTTCATGAGATTATGCCAGGGTTGTTTCATTTGTATACATGTGCTTCATTTTTGGATTATATGTGAGCATTTTGGTTTGTGAATAAGATTCTATCTCACATATACACATGGAGTGCATGCTAGGATAATCATTGAGTTATTCATTTTTGAGAGAAACCCTTGGTGAGTTTTTGCATCAAAGCTTAATTTGGATAGCCACGTGAATGTGAACTCCATTGTGTAAATGTTTAAATTACATGTTCATTTCACACACACACGAGTTTTGAAAGGAAATGTGTATGTGGATACTCTAGAATAGCATTTAAAGCTATAATGTGTTGCATGTGTTTTTAGTTAGGATGTTTTGAACATAGTTGTTTTATTGAAATCCCATCACTAGTTAAGATAGGGGAATATACTTTAAATATTGGATATTAGCAAGAAGTTTGTAGGTACCTTCACTGGAAACCTTCACGAGACAAAACTCGTCCACTAGGGATCACCTAGGGGTTTAAAGGCTTGTTGCATGTGCTAAATGCAATTGCGGAATTAGTATAGGTTTATTTTTGTTTGCTTGCTTTTACATTTTGTTTGCTAGGGACTAGCAAAGCTTAAGTTCGGGGGGTGTGATGAGCGCATAATATTGCATATTTGAAGGGCTCATTACATGCATTATAACTCAACTTTTGCATTTAAATACTTAGTGTTAGCCAAAATTGTCTATAATGTTGATATTTTGATGTTGCAACCTTTTATAGCTTAAATGATTGATTTTAGGACATTGCAACCTTGATGGATGTGTGGTGAAGGCATGGACACAATACATGAAGAATTGGAGGCTTAAAACTGAAGAAATCAAGAAGGCATTGGTGCTTGGGAACAAGGGCACCAGCTGCAGCAACAATTGGAAGCACTGCCTCGTAATTCCTCCATTTTTACCATGATCTACTCATAATTTGGAAAAGTTAAAAACATGAAAGTTGTAGATATGGGTGTCTTCTGTTTGGTGTCAAAATTTCAGCTCAATACAACGGTTAGATCAAGAGTTATACCAATTCTACCGAAGGTGGTCCAGTGCAGAAAAACAGTACCGGTACCCAGTACCAGTACTCCGGACCTTCTGGTCGCGAAAACAGCCTGTAACTCAACTTTGAGGCTTGGGGGTCCCACCTACACTTCTCCCACGCCTATCCCAACATTTCCTTACACATTTACAGGCCTCCTACACTCAAGTGGAAGATTAAAAAAGGCCAATGCATTAAAGGAGGAATGGGGGAAGTGGGCTGCCCAGGCTATGATCTCCTAGCCTGTCAAAGCCTTCCATTCAGCCCTCTCTTGATGGGATCTCGTACACACAGCTAGGGGGGAGCCTCTTGGACGTTTTGGCAACTCTCTCACACCATTATATTCAGCATTCCATTCATTTGTAAAGGAGTTGGCTACCTAAGCTTAGGAGTAGATGTAGAAAGTTCCAATGAAGAAGACAATGAATAGTGCCGAAAGTTTACATTTTTGCATTCTCTTCATTCCATTGTCATGTAATCTCTTGTAAGGATCTTCTAAGTTTAATATATTGTCTTTAATCTCATTCCTTTCAAGTCTATTGCAAGTTTACTTACATGTTCTTCATTTCACCATTGTTATGCTTTCATGTTCTTCATTTTTAGCTTATAATGGGTTTTGAATATTTCTCTTCATAGCTTTAGATTTCTTGCTTCAAGTTAAGTTTCATGCTTTAAATCTCCATTTCTCTTCCATGTCCATCTACATTATGCTTGTCTTGCATTGTTAATATGAGTAGCTAGGATTTAAGTTGGTTAATCCAAGGGAAAATTCCTCTTGAGAATACCATTTTCAACTCTTCTTCATTCCTCCCTTTAGAGTCAAATGGTTCGGTTTGACGGGGTTGAGAGTGGATGAGTTGGTGAGCCTTTGATATTTCGTAGGCCTAGTCACGGTTTATGCTTAGATTACTCACCAATCTCGTCCCTAGCTTCCCCCGAATCAATCGTTCATTCATGCTCAATCGAAGGAAGGCTTTGAGTTGATTTGGTATTCCCATTGGAATGAACCCTTTGGATTAGCCAACACTTGATTTCTTGCATTTTCATTTTGAACAAAACTCACCAAAACACAAATACAAGATTTTACACTTTCTTTTCACTTTTGCAAAATCACTTTCACAAAACTCCCTTTCCTTCCCTGAGGAGACGACCTTGGAATATTTTCCAAGTAAAACACACGACCACAAAAGACTCCTTTCGATTGGGGAGCGCTTTTGTTCAGACCCGCATTTCATTCCACATATTTTGTTCATCACATTTCCATTCACATCCATAATGTTGTTGTTTCCTATCTTCTTGCATCATCCGGAGGGAGAGTGACACTCCCCCATCACTATAAGCCACATACACACATTGAGGGTGAGGGTGATGTTTAGGGGTTAGGGAATACAACAACGTTTTTCCAATCAATCAACGGGCTTATACCTTTCAAGTCAGCGATGGTCCATCCAATGGTGCTTTTATGACTTCGAAGAACTTCAATCAGTTTAGAATCTTATAAGTCTATGAGTTTAGATGAAATTACCACTGGGTATGACTCATTCTCTCCTAAAAATGCATATTTGAGGTCAGATGGGAGAGGTTTCAATTCAGGCTTTGGTGGGCTAACACTTGATGAGACTAGCTTTGTGCCACTTGGTAAAATTTCTTCGAATTTGGGTGCCCATGTCTCAACAGTATGAGTAGGGCCACTTGGTGGATTTGGGTCATCATTTGTTGTTTCTAATGAGATGAGTTCTAACAGAGATGATTCAGTAGGATCCTCACAGAATGTATCATCCAGATGTTCCTGTATCAAAGATTTTATGGAGTTTACTTCCCTTTCTTCCTTTTCTTCTTATGGATGTTTAGCAATATTGAAAATGTTCAGTTCGAGAGTCATATTCCCAAAAGTTAATTTCATGACTCCATTCCTGCAATTGATTAAGGCATTGGAAGTTGCTAGGAATGGCCGACCAAGAATGACGGGAATTTGGTTCTCCGAATTTATTGCTGGTTGAGTATCCAGAACAATGAAGTCAACAGGGAAGACAAAACTATCTACTTGGACAAGCACATCTTCAACAATCCCTCTGGGGGTTTTGACAGATCTGTCGGCCAACTGGAGTGTGACACAAGTGGGTTTAAGTTCACCCAAACCCAACTGTTGATAGACAGAGTAGGGTAGCAAATTCACGCTGGCTCCAAGGTCTAACAAAGCTTGTTCAATCCTGAAGTTCCCAATGATACATGAGACAGTCGGACACCCTGGGTCTTTGTATTTTGGAAGGGTTTTATGTTGAAGAAGAGCACTAGCTTGTTCCGTTAGGAAAGCTCTCTTTTGGACATTCTGGCTTCTCTTGACTGTGCACAAGTCTTTTAGAAACTTGGCATAAGACGGAACTTGTTTGATTGCATCCAGAAGTGGGATGTTGATATTTACTTGCTTAAAAAGCTCATAAATTTCAGGTTGATTTTTCACTTTCTGTTTGGTTTTGAGTTGATGAGGAAACTGAGCCGGAATGGGATACGAAGGTTCCCTTTTCTCAGAAGGTTCTGGCTCTTGTTCAATCACAGGCTCAGAGTGTTTCTCAAGTTCAGTCTCAATTGGTTCAGGTTCAGATGATGGATTGGCTGGGCTTGACTCAGGTCTTGGCTTGGGAATGAGTATGTCTCTGATTGTCTTGTCAATCACCTTGCCACTTCTTAGTGTCGTGACAACTTGGGCTTGGTCTTGGGTGTTTCCTGTTGTTGAAGGGTTCCCTACACGGAATTGGCCTTGTGGTTGCTTTGGTTGGGCAGGAAACTTGCCCTTTTCGTGTATGACCATGGATTGAGTCAACTTTTGGATGTGGCTTTTAAGATCCTCAAAAGATTGAGTGGTCTGGGTTTTGAAATCAGTGAAAGCCTGTGTGGAATTATTGTTATAATTCATTTGGCTTTGTATGAACTAATTCAGTGTGTCCTCAAGGTTCCTCTTTTGTGGTGGTTGATATGGTTGATATGTAGGAGGTCCTTGGGGTGGTGGGTATGGCCCTTGTTGTTGGTTCATGGGTATTGGTTGTGTGTTCTTCCAACTGAAGTTAGGGTGGTTTCGCCACCCTGGATTGTATGTTTCAGAATACGGGTTTGAGTAGGGCTTGTTGAAGTTGGAAACTGCATGTGTTTGTTCCAACAAGACTTCTTTGAATGCTGGGATGGTGGGACACTCCCCAGTAGGGTGTCCTGTTAGCGCACAGATTCCACACACTTGCTCGGTGGAAGGGCTAACATCAACTTGATGGACTTTCTTCATCTCTAAAGCTTCAAGCTTTCGAGACAATGTGGACATTTTTGCTCTCAAGTCATCATCCTCTCTCAAGACATATTTTCCTCCTTGGGAAGTAGATGGTCTGGCTTCTATAGTGGTAGGGGAGGCTGAGTCCCACATCTGAGAACTGTCAGATATGGTGTCAAAAAAATTGAATGCCTCCTCCGGACTTTTTTCCATGAATTCTCATTGGGCCATCATTTCGACAAACTGATGTAGTCTAGAGGGTAAGGAGTCATAGAAAAATCCTACCAAAGTCCAATTTTCAAAAGCATGATGTGGGCAGGATTGGAGCAGATCTTTGAATCTCTCCCAACTTTGATAAAAAATTTCTCCTTCTTTAACCGCAAAATTCATGATTTTCCTTTTTAGTGCATTTGTGCGGTGTAGAGGAAAAAACTTTCTAAAAAATTCATTTTGTAATGCTTGCCAGTTGGGTATTGAAAAAGCTTTTAAAGAATTTAACCATTGTTTGGCTCTATCCCTCAAGGAGAAAGAAAACAGTTTCATCTTGGCCAATTCAGAATTGTCTTGAAATGTTCCACACACTTCCTCAAAATCTTTTATATGCAGATATGGATTTTCTGCATCCAATCCATGAAACACGGGTAATAACTGCACTGTCCCCGACTTTACAGTAAAGAGGGGAGCATTTTCAGGAAAAATAAAACAAGAGGGGACACTGTTTCTTGTGGGATTTAAGTAATCCCGCAAAGTTCGGATGTTAGGGACCTCCTCCTCTCTCATAGGGACTTCTCCATTTCTTTCATTATTTGACATACTACCCTCACAAGAGTCTGCTACTGATATAGGTGAATTTGGTTCAGGCTGATTCACGGACTCACACGATTCTGCCGGCAAATTTTGGAAGCGAGGAGTGCCCTCAGTCATAAAGAAAATAAAACAAAGTTATTTACAGTAAACCAAAGAATATACACAACGTTGAAGGTCTTTTTACCTTCCACCTTAAAACACCTTTTAAAGGTTCCCCGGCAACGACACCAAAAACTTGTTCTTGATCCGAAATGTGTACACCCAAGTGCAGGCGGTCAAGCTGTAGTAATAATCCGGTTTGAGTCCGGAGTCGAATCCACATGGAACTTTTGTTGATATTTCTAAGGTAAGCAGTGGTAGAGACCTATTGATTGTAACCCTTGAGATTTGCTGTGAGATATGAGTTTTCCTGGACAGAATATAAGATTCTTTCCAATAGGATTTTCTTAACAAAACAGGAGATAAGTGCTAATTAAAAAGAGTCACTCTTTAGTGCAAGGCTCTGGACATGTAGTTAGTTATCCGGTTTGTCATAATTGTGCTTGATAACTCAATTACTCCCGTGTCAACAACAAGTTAATCGGAAGATAAAGATGGATTGTGAGAATTAAGAACATGATTCCGATGTCTTTCTAGAAGTTTACAAGAATTGCCTGTGCCGAGACTTAACCCGTCTACAAACAAGCAAGTGTTTCTACAAGACATCCAATCATGATATTAATATTCCATTCTTTAAATGAAGTACAATAAGGGGGAGGATTGAAGGGTAGTCATGAGGATCTAGCCGGGGTACTTGCCTTGAACTGATGAGTCTTTCTATGCAAGAGTCATCCGTGTCATAGAAAGAGCCCACAGTTATACAAAGTACCTTAGCTTTGCTAGATGCAATCAATCATCCAATAACAAGAAGAAATAAACGTTAAGCATAAAAACAATGCACAAATATGATTCCTGGATAACTTATACATGCCCTTCTCCTCTTACTAAAGAGTGAATGAGAAACTACTCACTCTTCATGGCTTGGGTAAAGCTAGAAAAGTGAGTGATGCTCATCCCTCCAAGTAGAGAACTTAAAAGATAAAGTAACAACAAACACGGAGCCAATCTTTAACAAAGAATGGGTGAATCACGTTACACCCTTCACGGCTTTGGTAAAGCTCTAGAAAAGTGGAAGAGTTTCACTCTTCTAAGAAAAAAAGAAGCTCAAGCAATGGAAGTGAAATGCATGAACAATAAAAGTAGAAGAAAGCTAGTCACATTTGGAGGGTGGCTTCCTCAACCAAGAATTGGAGGGTTGCTTCCTCAACCAAAAGATGAACTATCTCTCTTCTATGCATGTAAAATGAAAGCATAAGCATAAAACTACTTTTATAACAAACAAGAGATGTTGGACTAAAGTCAAACTAATCTCTAAGATAAAGACTTCATAAAAGGAAAATAAGCTAAATCTACAATGTGAGTGGGAGTCTAAGCCTCCATCAACTTTCTTACTTGGCTCCCTTAGCTCTCCAACAAGGGGAGTATTTATAGGCAAGAGGAGGAGACAATAGGAGGTGAAGGAATAGTGTTTGCCGCCCAAGTCCAAGTGAAAAGCCAACCACTCTGCTGCCAGTCTGTGGAGAACGTTCGAACGTGAGTTGGCGTTCGAACGTTGTTTCTGTTTTTGCACTAAGGGTGTTCGAACGTTGACTGCCGTTCGAACGTTTCTTCTATTTTTGCACTAAGGGCGTTCGAACGCCAGATGTGTTCTGACCCTTTCACTCGAGTGGTCTGTTGGTCTTCTGTGAAGTTCAGTTCCAACTCTATGCAGTAGTCTGGTCTTCAATCAACTCAAGTGCACGTTCGAACGTGAGTTGGCGTTCGAACGTGACACTCAAGTGCTTCAGAACTTCAGTCTTCTTTCCTAACTGCAACATGCCTTCTCTTAGCAGTTGAGTCTGCTACAGTGTAATGTGGACGTTCGAACGTGAGTTGGCGTTCGAACGTTCTGGCTGTGCTCCAAGTTTCTCCAATTTTGGGCTCTAATGTGCTGGTGTTGCATCCAAGTGTGATACTTGTTGTTCTTGGGTCCTTGTTCAGTTTAGGGCCTAAAATGACAGCACTTAAACTCCATCAAAGTACAATTAGTCTTAAAATGGCATAGTAATATGCTAATTTTAAGTGCTAATCAACAAGCTGTACTCTTCTTCAATTGGCGGTTAAAACTCTTCCCGTGTAAACTCAAATCAAGGTGGTCAGGGCCATTTATTGTTACTAAAGTGTTCCCGCATGGAGCAGTTGAAGTCGAAGATTCCCACTCCAAGAGAAATTTTAAAGTGAACGAGCAAAGACTGAAGCACTATTGGGGTGGCGACATTGACTGCCAAAAGACTTCAATTACCCTCGCCAATCCGAAATAAAAACAGGGAGTAGTCAGGCTGATGACTATAAAATAAGCGCTATTTGGGAGGCAACCCAAAAATTTAGTTTTTAAGTTTTATTTTCATGTTTATGTCAATCTTGTTTTTTTTTAGATTATTAGTGCATTTTAATTAGTGTGTCAATTGTTAGCAGGTACCTAGGATCGAAAAAAAAAATATAGCGAAGCTTGCATATGCAAAAGAAGGAGTAAAGATCATAAAATCAGCGCGGCAGCTCCCATTTCAGCGCCCCAACGCTGATTTTCTGACCAGGCAGCGCCCCTATGCTTCAGTTCAGCGCCCCAGCGCTCATTTACAGCTTGGGCAGCGTACCAGACAGCCTATTTCAGCGCCCCAGCGCTGATATTCTACCCATTCTACCGCCCAAGCAGCCTATTTTAGCGCCCCAACGCTGATATTCTGCCCATTCCAGCGCCCAGGCAGCCTGTTTTAGCGCCCCAGCGCTGATATTCTGCCCATTCCAGCACTATAAACCCCCAAAACAGCTCCCAACACAGAATTTCAGTATCAAATTCTGAACAAGAAGCCAACCAAATCAACTCCTACCACTCACAAAAATTTCAAACCTCTAAAAATACATACACCCTAACTCTTATTCACCCAAAAATCCATTCAATCATCTTGAATCTCTCAACCTCTTTTAGATGACAATCTTACCTTCATGTGCATAAATGAGTATCAACTAGAACCAAGAAGTTCTCAATTCTCCATGGGTAACATCAAGCTTTGCAACGTAAGGTATCAAGCTCATTCATTCTTTATGGGTAAAGTTTAAGTGTTTGTGGAAGATTGTTGTGGGGTCAATTGGTGGAGATTATGAGACTTGGGATGACTTATTAATGAAGAGTTGGGCATTGCACACAAGGTGTTTGTTAAATTGCCTAAGTGGAAACAAAGATTAGTTAGCTAATTTTTGACTTGGGTTTTGGTGTGTGGGGGCTTCGTAATTGAGTATTCGTCATGTCTTCAAAACGCCAAAGAGGGGAGAGCTCTAAATCCTCCAAGCCATACGACAAAAAGAGGTTTGTTAGTGAAGCGGCTTTGAAGCGTTTTCATACTTTTTTGGCAAAGAAGGCATTAACTCCCGAACGCGGTCTTCGCCCAGATGAGACATATGATGGAGGCGTCCATGACATGATTATGGAACGTGGTTGGTTAGAATTCACCGAACAGCCGGAGGCCGTCATGGTCCCCGTTGTAAAAGAATTTATGCCAATGCCAAGGAGGCTGAAAACCATGTGGTTAAAGTTTGGGGCAAAGCAGTGTCGTTTGATAAGGCGCACATAAACGCTTATTACAACATAGAGAACATTTCAGACGATGATGAATATACCAAATACAAAACTGAAGAACTTGACTTGGACGACGTGATTAAGTGTTTGTGTAAGCCGGGTGCTAAGTGGACATTGAAGGGGACCGAGATACTTCACTTTTCACACAGTGAGCTAAGCCGGTTTGGGAAGGCATGGTACTACTTTCTATGTGCTAAGCTAATGCCTACCACCCACATTAGTGATGTACTCCGTGACAGGGCGGTATTGCTTTATTGCATAGTTACAGGAAAAAGCATTAATGTGGGTCAAGTTATTCAAGACTCAATCACAAAGGCTATCAAGGGAGGTTCAACTAGCAGATTGCCTCACCCATCATTAATTTGCGAACTATGTAAGAAGGCAAAAGTCACATGGAGTGCCGATGAATTGGTTCAACAACTGCAAGTGTCAATTGATCATCAAATCATTAGCCGCTTTAAGGTATGGAAGGGTGGTTTCTCTGATCATAGGGGTGTCGGGTATGTTATGGTGGATATACCTTAGGATTCTGAGGAACCATCGGAGCCTCCTCAGCCTGTTGCTGCTTCATCCCAGTCACCTGTGGAGAGTCTAGTTGATGAGATGCATGGATTGCATTGAGAAACACAGGAGTTACACAAAGAGACACAAGAGTTACATAGGGAATCTCGACGCGAGTCTAGACGCAATGACCAACTTGCACATCGTTTGGACTCATTCATGGAGTACTCAACAGACTTCAATGATGCACTAGTCCTGATGTTTACCAACTGTGGTTTCAACTCGGGCACATCTCCAGTACAGTTTCCTAGTCCACCTATGTTTCCCGAATACACTCCCGACTCAGCGGACGACGAGGACGCTGACGATGATGCCAACTAGCGACATTTCAGGGAAGTCCTCTGTCTTAATTTTTCCTACTATATACATTGAGGACAATGTTTAGTTTAAGTTTGGGGTGTATTTTTATTTGCATTATTAGGTATGCATTTAGATAGTAAGTTTTGCACTTAGAAAGCATGTTTTAGTACAACTTGAGCAATGGGTTGATTGAATTTGATCGTGGCCAATGATGAAATGAATTAATTGTTAATTCAAGGAAAATTGATGAACATGTTGAGTTTGTAGTTTAACATACTAGTTGGTTTTACACTGGTTATGATCTTTTCATGCATGAGCACATATCCATCTGTTTGGTTAGTTATCATCTAGAGAATTTATTTGGTTTAGTGCTTGTGGGAGATATCAGTGAAACTCTAGAAAACTTATTTAAGCATCATTCAAAGCAAAGTTTAGGCATTCATATAAGTTTGGGGGAATTAGTGGTTATGATGGGTTAGTATAAAAAATAAAAATAAAAAAAGAGTTTTTTGAAAAAATTATTTTGATTTGATCCTTCATGAGGTAGATGTAAAAAAAATAGGAAAACAAGAAACAAGAAAAAGGGCATGTGGTGAGTAGAGATGGAGCGTAAAACGCACTCACTCATAAACACATGTTGAGAACGAGATGGAGCGTAAAACGCACTCGTTCAAGAGAATGCGAGATGGAGCGTAAGACGCACTCGCTCAATAGGAGGTGAGATGGAGCATAAAATGCACTCACCAAATGAATGAAAAAGAAGAAAAGAGAGAGAGAGAGAGAGAGAGACGAAAAATTAAAAAAAAATAAAAATAAAAATCTTTGTACCTTCTAATTATATGTTTTGCCTTTATTAGCAGAGGTTGATGTGAAACGTAAGTTCATAGAGTTGATATTGAGTATCTCTTATGGAGCGCTTGACTACATAAATTTATCTAGGTGATGGCTAGTTTAAACAGTTAGAATATGCACACGTATTTAAAGGGTCATGAGCGGAGGTAAAATTAAGGAGTATGTTGAGCTGTTGGACTTTGCATTGTTTTGAAATTTCTCGTGAATTATTATTTGTAGTAACTTTTGGGGCCATTATTCAAATTTATATTGATCCACTGTTTGAGTAGTTGGTTGTTAGGGTTAATTTTTTATAGTTTTTTGTTCTTAGTATTTTGCTTGAGGACAATCAAAGATTTAAGTTTGGGGGTATTTGATGAGTGGGTTTTATACCTACGAATTGAGTATTTTCGGCTTGATGAAAATGCAAGTTTTCAATTATTTTATGTTCATTTTCATTTGTTTTGTGTGTTTTGATGTTATTTTGTAGGGATCATCATTTGGAAGGAAACAAGAACATTTGGAAGGAAACAAGGTCAATTTTGAGCCTAAGTGTTGGATTTTTGAAGGCTAAGCAACAAGGGAAACTCTAGGCTTAAAAATGGATCAGCGCAGCTGCGCTAGGACCAGTGCCTCTGCGCTTGAAAAGCAGTAACTCAGCGCCCCTGCACTGATTTTAAGCGCTGCTGCACGTGTGTTGGCTCTGGACGCGAATTCTGACTTGTTTTGACTCGAAATTGAACCATAATGCTACATATATGCTAGGGTTTGAGTTGGAAAGGGAGAGATTGATTTTTGAGGGCTGAAAACATAAGAAGAAGACCAAGGATTGATAGAAAATTGAAGGCAAGAATCGAAGGAGGCGACGCAAAGAAAATCGGACTTGAAGGCTAGAGAGGAGTTGAAGATTTCCACTAAGTTTTCATTCTTTTCTCTTACTTTTACTTCTTGATTTTCTAAGATATTGTTTAATTTGAGAAGGATGTTTTTCAATTACATTATGAACTAAATTTTTATTAAGATTGCAACGGAACCTAATGTCTAGTTAAATTGATCTACTCTCGATTCTAGTTCTATTGATCATACATGAGTTGTTTGTCATATTTTGTGTTTAGTATATGATTGTGTGGCCAAAAATTAATTTGTTAACTTAGATGAAATTGGAAGATGAATTCTAGGTTTAGATCTGAATATGATGACATGCGTCTGGTTAATTCTTCTTAGGATTGAATTGTTGGGTTTGTGTATAGGATAGGAATATACCTATATGCCGTGTGTAACTTGTGTGAGAGTTTGAACTTAATGAATTTATTCCAACTTATTTTGCATAGGAATATAGCAATTTAATTGGGAGAGATATGTTTATCTTACTATCGGAAGATGTTTGATAAATAATTTTGAAGTCTCAGTTAACAACTTAATTTGATCAATTAATTGGAAAGAGAATGGAAAGATTTATACGAAGCATTAGGGGAAGTTGTAATCTTAACTTCTTTTATCCGGTAAATTCAACCCTTGAGTATTAAGTTTAGATTTAGTTTTAAATTAGTAATTCCATAGTTCAATTCCTATTGTTTAAATAAAATTGAATTGATATAAAGTTAGTACTTGGAAGTTATTACTAATAATTCTCCGTTGGAACGATACTCTACTTATCACTTTATTACTTGTTGATCGTGTATACTTGCATGTAAATTGTCAATATCAAATTTGGACAACACCCACCCTCTACAACTCCATGGCCACACACTCCACAGACACAATCATTTGCTTCATGTTTTGCATTTTAATTTTGTATTTGTTCATGGGTGTTCTGCTTCTGTTTACACTCATGCACAAGGATTCCTATCCTAGTCGAGACCCTGATCTTCCTAAAGATGTTTAATTTGTGTATTTTATTTGTAGGCATCTATAGATGAACAGATCTCTACTTTCAATCCTAACTCCACTTTGTGGATACTGGTAAATTCGAAACATTGGGGACAATGTTGAGTTTAGGTTGGGGGTGAGAACTACAGTTCAAAATTTTTGTTGATCATATTGCGTATTTTGTCTTGTATTTCGTATTTATACAATCTTTATAGTACATATAAAAAAAAATTGATGATCATGTCTTTAAAGCAGCTTCAATCGTCTTTGTTACTGGCAGACGTTAAAGAACTAGATAGAGTGTCTTAAGCTTAGTAAGCATGGATAGTAAGATTTTTTGGTTCAGTTTAGGCATTTTATGCACTTTTCTATCTGATATGCATTCTGTGATAATGAGAAAAGCAAGATTGGTGAGAAAAACTGAAATCCGAGAAGAGCAAGCGAAACCATTATGTGGCAAAACCACTTTTTGCTTAACGTCGTTGTGCCAAAAGACTTGGTGCCTATAAAAAATGTGGCAGGATTTTTCACATGAAGGAACATAATCAGTGTTTTGAACCAATTTCCGGTCATGCACTCGATCGATTAGACTGGATAGTGAATATGCAGAGTAAGGATTATCTTAAGACGCCATGCTATTCTGGTATTGTACTTACCTGTTTTGTACGACAAGAAATTAGAAGATTCACTAATTGCTCGAATGACATGGAGACAGGGGAAGACTCGGATTAGAATGCTTTTTAACAAAATTGTGGAAAACTGTGTTTTTGGGATGAAAGCCAAAGGTCCGAACTTTTTGCAAAAAGTGTAAATATCTTTTTTGTTAGATGCACAAAATCATTTTTCTTGAAATAAAATGTGGGCCGAGTAAGGAATATCCTAGAATACCAACCTAAAGCGTGGGTAGGGACTTATCCTGAGATGCCATGATTTTTTCAAGTTTAATTTGTGTGCATAACCTTCTTTTAATGTGTGTATATAAATATGCATAATATTGTGATTTTCGATTTGGCGTTCGAATGCCATTTAACGTTTGAACGTTGGTTGCTCACAGTACTTTGGCCACTACAGGACATCAAAAGTACTGGGAGCTCCAAACGTTCGAACGCCAAACCCACGTTCTAACGCCAGGAGCTTACAATACTTTGGCCTCTGTAGGACATCAAAAGTACTGGGAGCTCCAAACGTTCGAACGCCTAGGTAACGTTCGAACCATCTGTTAAAAATCCTTCTATACACGTTCGAAAGTCAGTGACGTTCGAACGTTGGCTGCTTGCCTATAAATACTTGGTTCGTCTTCTTCATTTAAAAACCACCCAAAACCCTTAAAACCCCACAAAACCTCATTGACTCTTCACTTCCCAACCCTCAAAACCTCATCCATTCCCAATTTCTACCAAAAATCCACCATCCCAAACGCATTCCTGATGAGCGCATAATATTGCATATTTGAAGGGCTCATTACATGCATTATAACTCAACTTTTGCATTTAAATACTTAGTGTTAGCCAAAATTGTCTATAATGTTGATATTTTGATGTTGCAACCTTTTATAGCTTAAATGATTGATTTTAGGACATTGCAACCTTGATGGATGTGTGGTGAAGGCATGGACACAATACATGAAGAATTGGAGGCTTAAAAGTGAAGAAATCAAGAAGGCATTGGTGCTTGGGAACAAGGGCACCAGCTGCAGCAACAATTGGAAGTACTGCCTCGGAATTCCTCCATTTTTACCATGATCTACTCATAATTTGGAAAAGTTAAAAACATGAAAGTTGTAGATATGGGTGTCTTCTATTTGGTGTCAAAATTTCAGCCCAATCCAACGGTTAGATAAAGAGTTATGCCGATTCTACCGAAGGTGGTCCAGTGCAGAAAAACAGTACCGGTACTCGGTACCGGTACCTAGTACCGGTACTCCAGACCTTCTGGTCGCGAAAACAGTCTGTAACTCAACTTTGAGGCTTGGGGGTCCCACCTACACTTCACCCACGCCTATCCCAACATTTCCTTACACATTTACAGGCCTCCTACACTCAAGTGGAAGACTTTAAAGGCCAATGCATTAAAGGAGGAAGGGGGGGGGGGAAGTGGGCTGCCCAGGCTATGATCTCCTAGCCTGTCAAAGCCTTCCATTCAGCCCTCTCTTGATGGGAGCTCGTACACACAGCTAGGGGGGAGCCTCATGGACGAAAATGCAACTCTCTCACACCATTATATTCAGCATTCCATTCATTTGTAAAGGGTTGGCTACCTAAGCTTAGTTTAGTTCCAATGAAGAAGACAATGAATAGTGCCGAAAGTTTACATTTTTGCATTCTCTTCATTCCATTGTCATGTAATCTCTTGTAAGGATCTTCTAAGTTTAATCTATTGTCTTTAATCTCATTCCTTTCAAGTCTATTGCAAGTTTACGTACATGTTCTTCATTTCACCATTTATGCTTTCAAGTTCTTCATTTTTAGCTTAAAATGGGTATTGAATGTTTTTGTTCATAGCTTTAGATTTCTTGCTTCAAGTTTAGTTTCATGCTTTAAAGCTTCATTTCTATACAATGTCTTTCATTTACATTATGCTTGTCTTTCCTTTATGCATTTTTAATATGAGTAGCTAGGATTTAAGTTGGTTAATCCAAGGGAAAATTCCTCTTGGGAATACCATTTTCAACTCTTCTTCTTTCCTCCCTTTAGAGTCAAATGGTTCGGTTTGACGGGGTTGAGAGTGGATGAGTTGGTGAGCCTTTGATATTCCGTAGGCCTAGTCACGGTTTATGCTTAGATACTCACCAATCTCGTCCCTAGCTTCCCCCGAATCAATTGTTCATTCATGCTCAATCGGAGGAAGGCTTTGAGTTGATTTGGTATTCCCATTGGAATGAACCTCTTGGATTGACCAACACTTGTTTTCTTGCATTTTCATTTTGAACAAAACTCAACAAAACACAAATACAAGATTTTACACTTTCTTTTCTCTTTTTGCAAAATCACTTTCACAAAATTCCCTTTCCTTCCCTGAGGAGACGACCTTGGAATACTTTTCCAAGTAAAACACCGACAACAAGAGACTCCTTACGATTGGGGAGCACTTTTGTTCACACGCATTCCATTCTCCATTTCACATATATTTTGTTCATTCCATCCATTTCCCACCATTTGTTCGTTGTTGCCTGATCTTTTGCATTACCCCGAGGGAGAGTGACACTCCCCCATCCATATAAGCCATATACAATACACACATTGAGGGTGAGGGTGATGTTTAGAGGTTAGGATACAACGCAGTTTTCAATCAATCAATTCCCACCTCATTTCTCCCCTTTTTTCACAAGAAATCCAAGTTTTTCTTGCCCTAAATCCCCAAAAATCCGAAAATCATGCCTCAAAGGATAAAGATGCCCACTAGGTGCAAGGCGGCCAACCAAGAGCCAAATTTTGTGGAGGAAGTGATCGAGGAACGAGAGGGAAGACCACCCATAGTTCGAAGATACGATAGAACCCGATTTCCCAATGCTCTCAAGGCGGATAGGTACGATAATTTTTTTTCAAAACCAACCTATAGTTTGTGAACGATCAATTGAGTTGTTGGATTTTTTGGAGTTGGGGTTTTATGTCAATATGGAGGCGAGGGGTTGGACAATGTACTTGAAAAATGGTGGAGAGGCGGTGAAGGAGTTGGTGTAGGAGTTTTACTCCAACGCCAAAATTGTCAATGGGGCGATTAAAACTTATGTGAGGGGAGCTCACATTGACGTCGATGTAGATTATATTGTGGAGATGAGGACCGTACCAAGGGTACCAAGGCCAAGCTACCCCCGAGAAGGAATGTGGGGATGGATGTAGTGGGTGTTGAGTTGACGGGCTTGGCGACGTTTGCTGGGGGAGGATGGAGATTTTTTAGGCAAGGTGAATTGATAGACAAGTACAAAATGCTGAACTCGATTGTCGTTTTGAACCTTGCCCCCATCGGACGCAAGAATGAGATCCTCTCAGAGATGGCCCGATTACTATACACAATAGGTAGGGGCCAAAGCATAGATCTCCCGTCCTTGATCTTGACAGAGATGATGAAGGGGTGTGATGTGAAGAGGAATTCACTCCCCTTCGTTACACTTGTGATGAAGATGTTCTTGGACTATGGAGTGCAAGTCAGGCCACAGATGGGAGTGCAAAAGCCGATGGGAGCGTTGAACAAGGCGTCCTTCCGAATGAGCCAAGGTTACAGCCTCGGCCCAGCGGCGAGACAAGATGTGCCACCGGCCCAAGGCACCGATGAGGTGCAGGATGCTTTGGATGCCGAGGAGGAGAGAAAGGCTGAGGTAGCCCAGGCACAGGCACAGGCACAGGATGAGGCAGTCACCAGCACCCGACGGTCACTACGGGACATCATGCTTGGCATTGAGGCCAAGCAAGATGAGATTCTCCGACAGTAGGAGGAGATTCTCAGCCTTTTGAGGGGTGGAGCTGGAGGACCTTCAGGCGCTAGAGAGGCAAGGGAGTGAGAGATTTATGTACTTAGTGTTGGGGATTATGTGAGGTATTTGTATGATTTGAATCTTGTGTTAAAATGATGATATTTTGCGAAATGAAAGAATTAGTTTTTATTATATTTATCTTTTCAAATGCATGTATTAGCCTTAGCATTACATTGTTATCTGTTAATAATTGATGAAACAAATGTAAATATTGAGACTATTTGTTAAAGTGACTAATCCCATTATCGGTTTAACACCTCACTTAGCAATCTAGACTTAAAACCACATGTCTTTGAAAAATGGTATTTTCTCTATGCTTAAATGTCAAATGTACATTGATATTTGTTACTCTTAAGGTACAAGATGACTAGACTCGAAAATGGAATTGATATATAACCGACATTCTTTGAAAACCAGACATAACCAGTGGAGATAACAAAAAATGCCATGGTAAGTTTTCGAGACTTGCGATGCTTTTGAGAGAAAATCAACGTTTACTCAAGTAAGATTTTTCACTTTCTATCCTTGAATAGTCTCATTAAAATTGTTATTGATTGACGCAAATAGAGAAATCTATTGATGTATCCCACAAAGAATTTGTTCATACGACACATACATGTGCACATGCTTGAGAAAAGACCTTAGGCCATCTTTGATTTAATTTTGAGCCTTAGCCATTTCTTTTACAAAATTATATCCCTAGTTAGCCGTGATTGAGCCTTTAAAGTATGATTTCTTTTTCAGGTAACCCATATAATAACCGAGCCACAAGAAAATATATTTGGCATACTTTTGCTATCTAATTTTCTTGCACCCTCTTATAAATCAGTATGATATAGAAAAGCAAGAGAAAAAGACAAGAAGATGGTAGCTACTGTTCAAAGAAAAAAAAGTCTTGGAAACAACTGAAAAATAAAGGAAAACATAAAAAAAAAGCCAAGAAAGTGAAAAATGAGAAAAAATAATGAAAGAAAGAAATAACATTTCGGGGAAGTTTCGAAGAGCTAGAAAGAGGTGTGCTACATTGCATAAAGAAAAGATAGTTTTTGAATACCATTGACGTCGTTTCTTAAACCACTAACCCCTAGCCACATTACAACTATAAAAAGCCCTAACTGATCTCAAGTCTGATGCATGTGTAGGTCGTCAATCAAAAGTGTTGGGATATGTTAATAGTATTACTTTATTTGTATCAATATTCTTCCATGAGATTATGCCAGACATAATTAGTCTGTTTCCTTAGATTTCACTCATGTACTAATCGTGCATGTGAATTTATAAGTAGCCCTCTTCTGATCACATGCCCTTTGAGAGAAAAGTCACTATAATCGGAGGGAATTCTTGCTGAGAGCATTCTAAGAGAGGTTTGTGAAATCAAAGCTATCCATGAAAGGTTGTAAAGAGGATTGTTTGTTATATAACAATTCTTGTTGCTAGAATGATTATTCTGACTACATAGGGAATTTCAAATACCAATGTGACAAATGCTTATTTTTGCATAGAATATGTACCTATGAAAGAGAAGTGTGTAGGAGATAAGTTCAAATTGAGGGTTGGGTGTCTCAACGACCAAGGAGCTAACTCACTCTGACAAGCAATCTCACACACACACATCTGTTCGACTGAAGTTTGTGTGTAGCTTCACTAAAAACCCTCACGAGATAACACTCGTCCGCTAGGGGAAACATAGGGGTTTAACGGCTTGTGGCATATGCTAAATGCAACCGGATGACCTACGAAAATGACATTCTAAATAATTTCTCATTCAATTGTTGTTGTATTACTAGAGACTAGCAATAATTAGGTTGGGGGTGTGATTAGTAGTTAAAATTAGCATCTTACTATGCATTTTTAAGAATAATTATGCTTTGATAGAGTTTCAATTATGACATTTCAGGAGAAAGATTGTACAAGGGCCTAAAGTCAATGGATATCAAACTTTCATGCAACACCCACATATTCTAGGAGAAAATTGGAGAAGTTTGAAACAAGGCATGAACGTTCGAATGCCAATCAATGTTTGAACGTCCTCTTGAATTATTTGAAGACCAGACTGCTGAGGTGATGGCATATGGCATGTTGCAGTTATTTTCACAAAAGACCAAGAATTACTTGAGTACAACGTTCGAACGCCAATCAACATTCGAACTCCATCTTGAATTATTTGAAGACCAGACTGCCAGGGTGATGAGAGAGGGCTTGCTATCCACTGTAGGTGACAAGAGCCACTTGAGTCCATGTTCAAACTCCATTAAGCGTTCGAACGCCCATAATAGAAAACAGGAGAAAACGTTCGAACGCCATTCAACGTTCGAATGTAGTCCCAGACAGGCTGCAGTGGTTGATTTTCTATCCGGACATTGGGCCATTCACTTGGACTTTGAAGACTTTGTACTATTCTTTTACACTTCTTTACCCCCTCCTCCTTGCCTATAAATACTCCCATTGAGGGAGCTTCAAAGAGACACACTTTGGGACTTAGTCTTAGACTTAGACTTACACTTACTTGCACTTAGATAGACACAGAAGAAAGATAGATCATCTTTTGGTTGAGGAAGAAACCCTCCAAAAGTGACTAGCTTTCTTCTACTTTCATTATTAATTTCATTTGTTTCCATTGTTTGAGCTTCCTTCTTCCCTTAGAGGAGTGAAACTCTTCCACTTTTCTAGAGCTTTACCAAAGACGTGAAGGGTGGAAAGTGATTCACTCATTCTTCGTCGAAGATCAGCTCCTTTCGTATTGTGTTTTACCTTGTAACTCCTCTATTTGGAGGGATGAGAATCACTCACTTTTCTAGCTTTACCAAAGCCATGAAGAGTGAGTAGTTTCTCATTCACTCTTTAGTAAGAGGTGATAGACATGTATAAATCGTTCGGAAGTTATATTTGTGCATTTGGTTTATGCTTAATGCTTTATCTTTTACTTGATTATTGAATGATTGAATGTATCTAGAAAAAGCTAACATACTTTGCACAACCATGAGTCCTTTCTATTACATAGATGACTCTTGGCATAGGAAGACTCATTGGTCCTTTGCAAGTACCCTAGCTAGATCTTCATGACTACCTTTCAATGTTCACCATTATTGTGCTTCAACTAAGAATGGAATACTAACATCGTGGTTGGATGTCTTGTAGAAATACTTGCTTGTTTGTAGACGGGTGGAGTCTCGGCACAAGCAATTCTTGTAAATCTCTACAAAGACATCGGAACCATGCTCTTAATTCTCACAATTCATCTTTATCTTCCGATTAACTTTATGTTGACACAAGAGTTAATTGAGTTCCCAAGCACAAGTATAACAACAGAATGATTAACTACATGTCCAGATCCTCGAGCTAAAGAGTGACTTTTACATTTGAGAGAATATTATATTTTGTCTAGAAAATCCTCTTCGAAAGAATCCTATATTCTGTCCAGGAAAAATCCATAAAGATCATCACTTTAAATCTCAAGGGTTCCAGTCACTTTGGTCTCTGTCACTACTTACTTCGAAACACCAACATTAGTTCCGTGTGGATTCGACTTAGGACTTCACCGGATTATTACTACAACTTGACCGCCTGCACTTGGGTGTACACATTTCGGATCAAGTCATGGGGCATGCCTTGTAACCTTTTGTACTCCATCCAAATAGGTTACCATAAGCTGAAAAATCATTTATGGTCCACACAATAGCTGCACGCATTATACAGTTAACAAACCATATCCGAATCTAATCCAATCCACCATACACTGTTTCCACAAGTTCTCGCAGAATCCCATACTTCCCCAAGACTCTTGTAGAAACCGTCTATGGTAGAATGAACAATGACCATTTCCAACTTTAAGCCATTTAGGAAGGGCGCCTTCCGATGCATTGTCCCATACCAATACATCGGCCAAGACGATCCAACCCATCATCCCATGTATATTGGTTCATCCCCGTACCATGTATGTTGATTGCTTCTCATGAATCTACCCAACGATTATACCTAGTCCACCAATTACAATCACAATCACAAGCACTTTAGGAAAGGGCGTCTACCATCTCACTGGCAGTGACGAGTCCTTTCCCAGGAAAAGTATAACATCCCTTGTTCGAACTCCAGTAAATGATAGTGGTCGCATTACCACATGACAACCCACTACAAGTGTTAGGAAACCATCACCCCCACTGGGATAGACTAACCTCTAACACTCTACGGCATCTCTCGAAGGCAATCCAAGTCCCTCACACCAACCATACAATTGAGGAAACCAAAATATTCTCAATTCATCAACATTTCAAGGAATTACCAAATTCCACAATTTCTAATATAATGTTTCATAATATAGTGGAAGAAAATGAGCAAGAGATCATCATAAGTAACATTTTGGTGTACAATATCAAATACTAGAGTTTTGAAAGCAATACCAAGGAAAAATAGAGGGAAAAGTCCATTTCTCTTTAAAACCAAGGTTTGAAGATGAAAAAGAGGAATTTAATAGTTACCCAACCATCACAATGTTCAAAACATGGCATTTATTTCAAGAGGAACAAGAATCATGTATTTGTTATCATGTATATAAGGATGAGAGTGAAAAACATATATATATACATAAACCCTAGCCTCAATGTAAGAGATTAGGAAGAAATCCCCTACCTCAACCAAGTATCTCTAGCAATCCAAGCTTTAAAGACTCCATTTTCCCCTTTTTCTTGCTCCCTTGCTACTTTCTCTTTTGGTTCTAAGAGGTTTGAGTGAGGGTGAAGTGAAATTATAGAAGAGGGAATGGATGGAGAAGTAAAATCTTGAAAACTAGGGCTTTGATCTTGTAAATCTCTCCCAATTTTTGTGTTTTTCTCTCCCTATTTTGCTCTCTAAGGGTGCCTAGGGTTTGGATGGGTGAAATGAGACTAAAAAAGTTGACATTAAGTATTTATAGTGGAGCTAGGACCGACTGTTCGCGAGTTGAAAATTTCGGATTTTTACAGCGACTACCGGTAGCTGATTTTGACTACCGGTAGCTCGGGTACATTGGCACTCGACTACCTGTTGACTACCGGTAGCTCGGGTACACTGGACACTCGACTGCCTGTTGACTACCGGTAGCTCGGGCACACTGGACCATTGACTACCGGTAGTCACTGCCCAGATTTTCTGCTTCAACTTCAAGTGCAGTTTTGACCCATTTAGAGGTCGAATTGGAAAATTTTCATGAGAGACACTTTTGTAGCCCTAGATGTCTAATATCCGTTTTCCAAATTTCAGATCAATTGGAGTTAGGAATAAAAATTTATGATCGAAATAGTAGACAGTGTCCAAAATCCTTTATACCCAACTTTTCTCTAAAATGTGTTTTAACTCCAAAATACTTCCTAACTTCTAATACACCCCATATCACCTCTCCCAAGGTTGTTCGACCTTACGGATTCAATGGACACCTTATTTTGACCTAAAAATATTTAGAAATTCATCTAATCACCCGTTCCAAGTTTAAACGTCTTGGAAACTTCAACTTCCCATTCCATATGCATCTCTAGCATTTCTCCTACTATTACAATCTATATAGTTTATTCCTACATCATTTCACATATCCACATTTTTACAACAATTATCTACTATATATCTATATACATATATGAGAGAAAAATACGGGGTGTTACACATACTGTAAGAGTGGCTCATGTTCCCAAAAGGGTTAAAACCATCAGTGGCCAATCCAAGCCTGAAATTACGAGCATCCCGAGTGAAATTAGGATTTTGCTTATCAAAGTGTTTCCATTCTTCAGAATCACCAGGATGCCTTGAAAAATTCTCGTCATCCACTTGCTTCTCTTGGTGCCACCTCATATCTATAGCCGTCTTCCTCGACATAAACAATCTCTGTAACCTCAATTTCAAGGAAAAGTATCGCAAAATCTTATGAGGTATCTTCTTACCCTTACCATCATTGAGTTGATATGTTGACTCCACACATACTGTACACTTATCCAATTTTTCATTTTCCTTCCAAAATAGCATACAATCATACCTGCATGCATGAATGGACACGTATCCCAATCCCAAAGACGTTGGAAGAATATGACCTTCAGGTAAAAGGTCTACCAATAGCTCTAATATCAGTGTTAATGACTTATTGCTCCACTTGCTCAATACCTTCAAATGAAGCAACTTAACCAAGAACGACAACAGTGTATATTTTTTGCAACCATGATACAAAACACATTGAGCATCCTTCAGTAATTTTTCAAAATTTTTAACTTCCACACTATCAACATCCTCACATGTTTCTCCAGCACGAACACTCCCTAAATCATTATCCATGAACATTTCCCTACCAACATCTTCCAACATTTTGGGTATTTCATCTCAATCATCATCTTCATTGTTGGTCATATCATCCTCGACACTATCAGCATCATCATCATCATCTTCAAAAAATTAGGTGACATTCATAGGAACGGGTTCCCCCATGGTGTACCCACGTCATGATCCATTTCACGTACAAATAATTTTTTACACTCTCATCATCATGCCATTATGCATTCATGCAATTCCTACATGGACAGCAAATTTTTCCATCTCGACTCGAACGTTCCATGTAAAATTAACAAAATATTTGACCCCATCAATGTATTTTACAGCCAACCTATGCCTAATTTTCATCCAACTCTTGTCCATAATTGATAGCCTACAAAATCACATATTTATCAATGTCATGTACCAAGCATCATGGAAACTATGTCATCGACTCCTTCGTATTTTGTTAGGTGGTCCTATTGGTTCAACCTGTTTTGTGACCTACTTTATATCATACACCCAAGTATAAGTGGTCAAATTGTAGTTTACTCGGTTTAAGTCCAAGATCGATCCCATGAAGAGTTTTAATAATTGGAATTGAAAATAAGAACAGTGAAGTTATTGTTAAAGCAGTGTAACATAAGATAGCTTGTGATGTGAGCTTAGATTGATAACTAGTCTAAGTAAATGAAATGCGTAGGTAGACTGTTAAAAGACAATGATATGAAAGGTATCATTTAGTTTAAGGATCCCATATGCTTTATATTGGTTAAGTACTAGAAATGCCACCTTACAACAATTAACTTCCAGGTCACTGGAAAGTCAACCGGTAGGTTTGATGTATATTAAACCAAAACACAGCAACTTCTTAGGTTAGCTGGTAGGTATATGCAACAATTGACTAATTCAAGTAAACCAGAAGGACAAGCCATTCAGGAAGAATATTGGAATTACTCAATTGGCAGTTTTATGTATCAGTTAAACAACACTAGTAAACTAGAAGGTCAAGCCATTCAGGAGGATCACTTAGGTTATTCATCTGACAACTTTATACCATGCAACAATAAAATATCCTTAGTGCACCAGAAGGCCAAGCCATTCAAATGGAGCACTTTAAATATTTCACCAGCAGGTTGATGATTCACTGATGACATAATTCTGGGCTACATATTGAACTGAAAGCTTTGGCTATGCCGAGACTTAACCCGTCTATAACCAATTAATCAAGTTTTACGTAACACTGCTTGGTGGTTTCTATCGTATGCCCTAATCTCCGAACATCATCCCGTAATAGGTGTATGGTTTATACGGATAGGGGAGTGTCACTCTCCCTCGAAATTATGCAAGATATGGGGTAAACGGATGTGTGGAATGAAATGTGTGTGTGTGAGTAAACAAAAGTGTTCCCCAAGCAGAGGGAGACTTTCGAATGTCGTGTTTTACTTGGAAATCGTATTCCAAGGTCGTCTCCTCAGGAAAGGAGGTGAATCGTGTTGAAGGTGATTTTGGTGAAAAGAGAAAAGTGTAAAAATCTTTTGATGTTTGAGTATGGTTTGTGATTGTGTCTTGATGAAATTGAAATGGAACAAGTGTTGGCTAATCCGAAGAGGTCATTCCAATGAGAATGCCAAATCAACTCAATACCTTCCTCCAATGGTGTCTAGATGTTTGATTGATTCATAGGAAGTGTAGGACTAAAATGGAGGTGAGGATTCAAGCATACAACGTGACAAGTCTACGGTGTATCAAGAAATCACAACCATGTCCACACTCAACCTAGTCAAACCAAATCAACATACACTACGAGGAGGAAAGAAAAAGAGTTGATTTAGCATACCCAAGATGAGTTCTCCCTTGGATTAGCCAACTTAAAGCTTAGCTACTCATATTTAATGCAAGAACATAAATGAAATGAAGAGATATTTCAATGAAATGAAGATTGAGACTTAAACTAATGCAGGAAAACATAAACTATAGAAAAGTGAATTTAATAACCATTTGAAGAACTTGAAAATGAAAACTTAAATGCAACAATGGTATAATCTAAGATACTCAACTAAACTTGCAATGTACTTGAAGTAAATGACATTAAAGACAATAAATGAGGCTTACAAGTGTCTTGAGAGAATTACAAGTGAAAATGGATGGAAGAAATGTAAAAATCTAAGCTTTCTCTCTCTAACTATGTCTTCTAGCTGGAGCTTCTCTCTCTATATTGCAATACAAGCTAAATAATACACCATGAATGATACATTTTCGTCCATGGAGAACTGCTTAGGTGTGTGACAGGCCTCCCATCAAAAAGGGGCTGATTTGATGCATTGGGCAGGCTAGGACAGGCCTAGCCTGCATCTCCCTTCCCTTGCCTCTTCTCTCTCATCCTTTTCAATGTTTGAGCCTCTAAAGTAAAGAATGAAGTGATGGGAGGCTTGTATGTGTGTAAGAGATGTCAGGGGACAAGTGGGAGAAGTGTAGGTGGGGCCCCCAAATGGCAGAGCTTGAGTTGCAGGCTATCTGGGCATTCTGGGCAAAACCTTCCAGAAGGTCAATGCAAACCTTCCGGAAGGTTTGTGGAGGGTCAGTTGAAAAAGCATTCCAGTGAGCAAAACCTTCTGGAAGGTTTTCATCCAATTTTCCTTTTTCTTGGTTTCTTCACCTTCCAATCCTTCCTTTAAGCCATCCCCTCATCTTTATTGATTTCAAACACTTCAATGGGGGCTTAACTCAAGCCATTTACATGTTTTCACCTACATTTACACAAAACTCCATTAAAGAGAAGATTAAACGCATTTCTCCCCAAATTCACAACAAAAGCAATTATAAAAAGGGCATAACATCATAAAATATATGCAATGTTTTGTGCTAATCACACCCCCCAACTTGAGCTTTGCTAGTCCCTAACAAACATTATTTCAAACCACAAGCTATAAACTAAAAAAAAATTCATACATACAAGTAAACATCCAAACACTTAAAATGTATAAATCACATTACAATTAAAAATAGATTTGGGCAATGATAAAACAAAACAACTGTGGTATTTCATTGATCGTTTCCAAAAGTTCTTTACAATGGGTTCAAGTTTCAAAACTAAACGGCCAAAACCTAAAGATACTTCGACTAGCCAACAAAAGTAACCCTACTATGTACAACCAAAAATCAAAACAAAGTACAAAAGTCATCCCAAAACACCCCCTCCATCACTGTCGTCATCAAAAGCGACCTCCTCCTCCTCCTCAGACTCAGACTCACCATCGTCGTTTCCCACCTCAACAGTCATAGAAGGTACAGGAGCTGAAGTAGACGATCCAGCTAAGGGCTGTGGGGGTCCACCGGGGATAGGCTCACCTGGGATAGGCTGAAAAAGCTGCATCACCATGATCGACAGACCGTGCATGGTGGACTCCAGTGCGTCCATACACTACGACATAGTACGGGCAGGAGCAGGTGCAAGTGGTGGAGGTGCTGACGAGGATGGCCTAGCTACTGACGACTCTGGTCCCCGAGCTCTGGGTCTCTCTACCCCAGTCTTGGTAGCCCTCTTGCTACTGCTCAACCTCCCAAAGGCTCCAGTCTCAGGGGAGAGTAGAGTGTCGTGAGCATAGTGCTTCGCCTTGGCGTGATCGCACAGTCTGGTGACGAGGCTGCCAAAGGGGAGATTTGCCTTCGGCTTTGCGGCCTTGGCAAACTCCCGCATCTCCTCCCATATCAAATAAGCCACATCTATCACCACCCTCGTCATAGAGGGCCAACTTCTCGATGTTCGAGTTCTTTTCCGAACCCCGGGGCATCAGGTTGTAGTGCAGTACCTTGTTCATTACCCCGTACGAGTGCTTGAGGTCCTCGACCAACGTTGTTCCTTTGAACTTGGTCAGGTCCTCATAGGTGAGAGCTACATAATCACTGAGAGTCCTACCCCCATCCACGTTGTGTGGGTAGATCGGGGTAGTCAGGGGAGGCCTCTCATACCCCATCACCGTAGCAATCGTGTCGGGGGTTACCTCAAAGGTTCTCCCCTGCACATTCATCCTTAGCCTTCCCCCTTCCTCACCAAATACAAACAAATTTTGGTAAAATTCCCTACACATCCCCAAATTATAACCCTTTACCTCTTGAAACCACAAAGTTAACCCTCGTGCCTCGATTACCCTCACCACCTCATCAGTAGGCCCAAGGGAGACTTTGTTGATGTACCTCTCGCACATGACACCTTTCTCTTCAATCCTCTGTCTCCAAGCATCATGTCTCGCCTTTGCCCTCACTCCTCCCTATCTTGGCTACTAGGACCCCCTCTAGTCCTCTTGCGGGAGCTAGAGCCTGTAGGTGGTGGAGACTCGGGGCCAATCCTCTTGGTACGGGCCATGAGTGACAACAGTGCTCCAATACCAAGAAGCGTCAAAATCATCCACCATAGACTCTCCAAAGGCTCAAACACCTCCATAGACATCCCATTCCTACGAGCCATAGCAAAAGAGTTGAGGGATTTGAAAAAGGATCAAAATGAACTTGAGAAATTGGGGAAAAGTGAGGACCTAGGGTTTTGGAGAACACTCAATATTTCGGCCAGAACAACTCAATAACCAATCTAAATCAAGAGCAAAGTGAGAAATTTGAGGTTGGGTGAAGTGCTTTGAAGATTAGAAGAGAGTAGAATGAGAGGAGAGGGTTTGGAATATCAAGCTTGAAGGGAAATGTGAAGGGTTTCTAAAAGAAATCGAACTTAAAACCCTCATTTTTAGGTTTCTGGGCAAGACCTTCCAGAAGGTTTTGCTCACTGCTTAAAACAAAATGTCCAGTAGGCAAAACCTTCCAGAATGTCGATCAAAACCTTTCAGAAGATTTTGCTTACTGCTGGGGCACCACTGTCCAGTAAGGAAAACCTTCCGGAAGGTTTTGCTCACTAGACAGAACCTGATTAGTACTTAAAATTAGCATTCTACTATGCCTTTTTTAGACTAATTGTACTTTGATGGAGTTTAAGTGATGAAATTTTAGGTCCTCAAATGAACAATGACTCAAGAACAACAAGTATCACACTTGAGTGTAACACCAGCACATTAGGGAACAAAATTGGAGAAGCTTGGAGCAAAGAAAGAACGTTCGAACACCAACTCACGTTCGAACGTCCACTTGAACTATGAGAAGACCAGACTACTGAGACATGGCGTGTTGCAGCCTAGAAAGAAAGACCCTGAGGTACTTGAGTACCACGTTCGAACGCCAATCAACGTTCGAACGTCCCATTTAATTATTTGATGATCAGATTGCTGCATGGAGTGTGGAAATGGACTTCACAGAAGACTGCAGGCCACTTGAGTAAGAAAGTCAGACCCCATCAGCACGTTCGAACGCCCATCAAGCAAAAACAGAGACAACGTTCGAACGCCAGATAACGTTCGAATGTTCTCTATAGACAGGCTACAGAGTGGTTGACTTTTCACTTGGACTTGGGCGGCATACACTATTCCTTCACCCCCTCTTGTCTCCTCCTCTTTGCCTATAAATACTCCCATTGTTGGAGAGCTTAGGAGACTTGGTAGAGAGCTTGATGGAGGCTTAGACTCCCACTCATATTATTGTAGAGTAATCTTATATTTCCTTGTATGAAGAAGTAGTTGTTCTAGAGATTGGTTTGGCATTAATCCAACATCTCTTAGCTTATTGTAGAATTAGTCTTAAGCTTATGCTTTCATTTACATGCATAGAGGAAGATAGATTACCTTTGGTTGTGGATCACCCTCCAAAAGTGACTACCTTTCTTCTACTTTTAATTTGTGTTTCATTCACTTCCATTGCTTGAGCTTCTTTCTTCCCTTAGAGGAGTGAAACTCTTCTACTTTTCTAGAGCTTCGCCAAAGTCGTGAAGGGTGGAACGTGATTCACTCATTCTTTGTCAAAGATCGGTTCCCTGTTTAGTGTGCTTTGCTTTGTGATCCCTCTACTTGGAGGAATGAACATCACTCACTTTTTTAGCTTTACCAAAGCCATGAAGAGTGAGTAGTTTCTCATTCACTCTTTAGTAAGAGGAGAAGGACATGTATAAATTATCCGGACGTTATATTTGTGCAATTTCGATTATGCTTAATGCTTTATATTCCCCATGCTTATTGAATGATTGATTGCATCTAGCAAAGCTAAGGTACTTTGAATAACTAGGAGTTCTTTCTATAACATAGATAACTCTTGAATAGAAAGACTCATTGGTTCAAGGCAAGTACCTCGGCTAGATCTTCATGACTACCCTTCAATCTTCATCATTATTGTGCTTCAATTAAAGAATGGAAATGGAATATTAATGTCATGATTGGATGTCTTGTAGAAACACTTGCTTGTTTGTAGACGGGTTAAGTCTCGGCACAAACAATTCTTGTAAACTTCTAGAAAGACATCGGAATCATGTTCTTAATTCTCATAATCCACCTTTATCTTCCGATTAACCTGCTGTTGACACGGGGCTTAATTGAGTTATCAAGTACAAATATAACAAACTGGATAATTAACTACATATCCAGATCCTTGAACTAAAGAGTGACTCTTTTACATTAGAGCTTATCTCATATTTTGTTTAGAAAATTCTCTTGGAAAGAATCTTATATTCTGTCCAGGAAATCTCATACATCACACACCTTCAAATCTCAAGGGTTACAATAACTAGGTCTCCACCACTGCTTATCTCAAAACACCAACAAGAGTTCCCAGTGGATTCAACTCCGGACTCAAACCGGATTATTACTACAACTTGACCGCCTGCACTTAGGTGTACACATTTTGGATCAAGTCAGAACCTTCCAGAAGGTTTATACACAAACCTTCTAGAAGGTTTTGCCTTTACTGCAAAACCATTCCTTTGTTCAAAAATTCACATCCACTCCAACTTCCCTCAATTCCAACACATTTCAATACCCTTTATAGGACATCTAACCTACCAAAAACTTGAACCACCCATATGAACCTCAATTGAATGATCATGCCCAAAGTCATTTCCGAAATTGCAACATGATTTATGATTTTGATGTTTTCAAACTACAAAACATGGATTTCTAGTTTAAACTACCAAAATGAATACCCAAAATACAAATCATAAATTTAAATAGCAAGGGCCTTCCTAAATCTTATCAAATATCGAAAGTTGAGCAATATTCCCCTATCCTTTAAGCATAGAGCTACCTAACACGTCGTTCTAATGCCCAAATGCTTGATGGTTTCCGTTGTATTCCCTAAGCTCCAGACATCACCCTCAATGTATGTATGGCGTATGTGTGAAGGGGAGTGTCACTCTCCCTTGGAATAATGTCAAAAGAAAGGGCAACAGAATGGTGGATGAATGAAATGTGTGTGTGTGTGTGAAAAAAAGTGTTCCCCAAGCGCAGGGAGTCTTTTGAGTGTCATGTTTTACTTGGAAATTGTATTCCAAGGTCATCTCCTCAGGGAAGGAGGTGAATCATGTAGAAGTTGATTTTGGTGAAAAGGGTAAAGTGTAAAAATTATTTGTTGTTTGAAGTTTGGGTTGTGATTGTATCTTGATAAAAATGAAATGGAAAAAGTGTTGGCTAATCCAAAGGGTTCATTCCAATGGGAATGCCAACTCAACTCGAGACCTTCCCCCAATGGTGTTTAGATATTTGATTGATTCGTGGGAAGCTCGGGACTAATGTGGAGGTGGGGATTCAAGCATACCCCGTGACAATGTCTACAGTGTATCAAGAACTCACAACCAAGTCCACACTCAACCCAGGCAAACCGAACCAACGTACACTGTGAGGGGGAAAGAAAATGAGTTGAAATGGCATATCCAAGAGGAGGTCTCCCTTGGATTAGCCAACTTAAAATCTTAGCTACTCATACTTAAAGCTAGGACAATAATGTAATGGAAGGACACTGTAGAGGAATGAAAATTTGAGCTAAATCAATGCAAGAAAAGTACACTATAAGAAAGTGCATTTAAAACCCATCTTAAAGCTTGAAAATGAAGAACTTGAAAGCGTTAATGGTGGAATCCAGAATACAAGACTAAACTTGAAATATGCTTGTAATAAATGACATTAAAGACACTAAACAAAGTTAAAAAAAGTCTTACAATAGATTACAAGGCAATGTATGGAAGAAAATGCAAAAATATTCACTTCTCTCTCTAGCACTATTCATCTTCTTCCTTGGACTCTGTCTCTCTATATTACAATGTGTATGGAATAATAATTCTCAATAATTCTGAATGAATCCTCCAAAAACGTTCATGAAGAGCTCCCATAGGTGTGTGGTAGGTCTTACACCAAAAGGGCGCTGATTTGATGGAGTGTTGTAGGCTAGGACAAGCATAGCCTTCCCCTATTTTTTCCTTCCTCTTCTCTCTCCTCCTCATTAATGCCAAGATATTCCAAGTCCAAGTAGAGGTGAGGGGAGGCCTGTGGATGTGTAAGGGATGTCAGGGGATTTGTTGGTGAAGTGTAAGTGGGATCCCCAAATGGCAGAGTTTGAGTTGCAGGCTGTTTGGGCAATCTGGGCAAAACCTTCCAGAAGGTCGACACAAACCTTCCAGAAGTTTTGTACATGAACAGTTAAACAAGGCAACCAACAGGCAAAACCTTCCGGAAGGTTTATTCCAGTAGGCAAAACCTTCCGGAAGGTTTCACTCCAGTAGGTAAAACCTTCCGGAAGGTTTTGGCAATGAATAGGCGGTCCAAGGCAAAACCTTCGGGAAGGTTTGGAACCAACTTGAATTTTTCTTGGTTTCTTCACCCTCCAAGCCTTCCTTTAAACTACCCCCTCATCTTCATTGACTTCAAACACTTCAATAGGGGCTTAACTCAAACCATTTACATCATTTTACCTGCATTTACATAAAACTCCCTCAAAACGATGATTAAACACATTTCTCCCCAATTTCATGACAAAAGCAAGTATAAAGGGGCATATTAGCATACAATATATGTCATGTTTTTGTGCTAATCACACCCCCCAACTTGAGCTTTGCTAGTCCCTAGCAAACATTATTTCCAACCACAAGCTATAAATTAAACTAAGATCCATGCATACACATAATCAACATCCAAGCACTTAAAATACACAAATCATATTGCAATTACACAAAAAGCTTTGGACAATAATAAACAAGACAAATGTGGTATTTCTTTGATCATTTCAAAAAATTTCTTACAACGGGTTCAAGTTCCCAAAAAAACGGCCAAAACCTAAAGACGCTTCTACAAGCCAACCCAATAAACCCCAGCTATGTACAACCACAATTCAAAACAAAAAACAAAAATCCTCAATCATCCTCGTCCATGTCGAATGCATCCTCCTCCTCGGTCTCAGACTCCTCAGACTCAGACTCCTCGTCCTCATCCTCATCCTCGTCGTCGTCCACCTCAACGGTCACGGAGGGCACATAAGCAGCAGTAAAGGGTCCAGCTGGAGGTTGTGGTGGTGGTCCTCCGGGGATAGGCTCACCCGAGAAAGTGTGCTAGAAGATCCTCGTAACCATGAGCGTCAGGCCATGCATGGTGGACTCTAATGCATCTAAGTGATGAGGAATGGTACGGGCTGGATGTAAAACCCGGGCAAATTTGAACTTTTTTGTGAATAAGGGCACAATGGTCATTTGTCATCCTAATGCTTATTTGAAATACTCATTCTCTAGACCTCTGATGAGGAAACGAAGTTCGCCGTTGGATTCGTATCGCGAAATCTAGTCACCCTGTCAAATTTTGTCGAATTCCGAGAGAGTCGAATTTTGCACGTCGTTCGAGGCGACTGTGTGGCGAATGACCTCACGAACGTCCCCATAAATAAATTTTATAAAATTTCCTTAAAATTGAATTAAAGTTCAAATAAAATTAATTTGAACTTAAACCGAGATCAAATAAGTCGTTTCGGGACGAAATCGGATCCGATTAAGCAAATGACACGTGGCGCGACGTGGGCCAAGTATTTAAAATTATAAATAAGGGTAAATATCTTAGAAAATGAGATTTTTATCCCACTTGTTCTTGTTTGGCCGGCCAAGAGAGAGAGAGAGAGAGAGAGAGAGAGAGAAGAGAAAAGAGAGAAAACTAATTTTCTTCAAGCTTTTCCCTTGATTTCTCGGAGTTCCGTCACTCGGAATCGCTCGAGCCAAGAATTAAAGTTGCTCTACGTGACTAGGGCTACGCGTGGGTACCAAGAACGAAGAGTTTCACCGAAGATCAAAAGACAAAGTTTTGGAGAAATCAAAGTCTTGAGTTTTTGGGGGTGTTCTTGGTGTGTTCTTGAAGCCTAGTCTTCATTTCAAGTTTCAAGAGGTAGGGTTCTTCCTACCTTGGATTAATCTTTCCTTAGATGTTGATATTTTAAGGGTTTGATATGTTTATGCATATGGATAGATTTTTATATGTATGTTTATGTTTATAGAAATGGAAAAGTGAGCATATAAATGGTTTAAGCTAATTGCTAGCTTGATTTTGGTATATGGAAGTTACATGTGATTTACTATGTAACTTAGTGAAATTAAAGGAATGTTATGTGTTATATAAATTATGCCTTGAAGGTGTTTGGTGAAATGCCTTGAGTATTTTGAAATTGTTGTTTTGATTGAATTGAAATAACATGCTTAAGTTTAACTTATGGAATCATATGCTTATGATATGATTTGTAATTGAATGTGCATGTTGAAATTGTTCATCTGTTGTTCTTGGCATATTGAGCATTATGTTGTATGCAATGGGACATGGCATTGCATAAGCACGGAAGCATCTCATCACATGGGTGTGTGCATGATTGATGTCAACACCACACTTGGTGATTGACGGTATGGCTTGGGAAAAGTTGGGTCGAAGACCGAGCTAAGCCGCTTGGTTGCATGATAAATTGGGTTGGGGTTAGCAAGAAGAGGCATGACGACCTCTCGGGTGCAAGGCCCGGTGATTTGGGAGATGCACTCCATTGGTGTAAGAGTCCATAAAGTGTGCGGGTATGGATGACCCTTGGTGTAAGTCCATGAATATCCAATCCCAAGAAAGACCCTAGTTTTAAAAATGTCATTTGATGTGAACATAAATGATGGAATGAAACACTTTGGCATTGCATCGTGTAGTGGGAGTCGGTGAGGACTCGGGTTGAAGTGCATGAGTGAGTGTCATCTCATTTCATGGCATGGTATTGTTGCATTCCAACTTAGAATGCATATCCTTATAAGGAATGAATGTTGCATGAGCATGAGCATCTAGGGGGGGTGTAGCCTTTGTAGGATCTACTCTACTGGGCGTTGGCTCACCCTTCGTGGGAAAAACATTTCAGGTGGGGGATGTACACCGGCGGACGGCTCCCAATTCGAGCCCCAAGGTTGAAGAAAGCCAACTTGTGGCTTTTATGGTTTATTTTGTAAAGCTTTTGTGAAAATTCCATTTTGATGTGTAAACGTATGGAATTAATTGTAATGGAACTTGTACAAATTATGTTTTATATGGGAAATCTCATCAAACATGTGTTGGATGATTTTGGGAGGTTTGGAATGGATTGAAAATGAAAAATGGTTGAAAAAGGCAAAACTGGGCAGAAACTACCGGTACTATGTACTGGTACGGTAGGGTACCGGTACTGTGTACCGGTACGCACTTTCCAGTAGGCAAACCGTACCGGTACGATATTATACCGGTACACAATACCGGTACACTCTCAATAATTTTCAGATTTTTAAACTGCTTTGTCCTATTTTTCGGTCTATGCTTTCCTTCCCTCTAATGATGTAAATGGACTATAATGGAGTATAAATCCTGGTATGTTGGATCTTGGTTGAACCCAATGAATAATTGAATCCAGTTTACATTTGTGAGTTATGATTCCAGCTAAGGGGATGTTATCGCCGTGGTGTTGGGTTGAGTGACATCCACGGGTAATTCCGCTGGTTGAAGGATGATCAACGGTTAATATAGGACCCCCGGAAATTGGGGCGTCACACTGGAGCTGGTGAAGGTGCTGGTGATGGGGGTGCTGAAGAAGAAGAAGGCCCTACTGCAGACGACTCCGACCCCCTAGCCCTAGCTCTCTCCCCCCCAGTCCTGGCAGCCCTCTTCTGACTGCTGGATTTCCCTATAGCTCCAGTCTCTGGGGGGGAGTAGTACATCATGCGCGTACATCTTCACTTTGGCCTGAGCACAGAGCTTGGTGACCAGGCTACCAAAGGGGAGGTTTGCCTTTGGCTTTGCAGTCGTGGCAAACTCCCGTATCTCCAACCAAATAAAATACGCCATGTCAATGGCAACCCTAGTCATAAACGCATGCAGTATAGCCAAATTTTCTATGTTTGGGTTCTTCTTCGAACCCCGGGACATCAAGTTATAATGAAGAACTTTGTTCATGATTCCATATGAATGCTTGAGGCCCCCGACCAACGTTGTTCCGCTAAACGTAGTCGGGTCCTCGTAGGTGAGAGCCACGTAGTCCCTAAGAGTCCTCCCCCCATCCACATTGTGTGGGTAGACCGGGGTGGCCGGGGGAGGCCTCTCATACCCCATCACGGTGGCAATCGTGGCGGGGGTCACTTCAAATGTTTTGCCCCTCACGTTCATCCTTAACCTTTGCCCATCATCACCAAACACCGACAGCTTTTGGTAAAATTCCCGACACAAGCCTAAATTGTACCCCTTAACTTCCTTAAACCACAATCTCAACCCCCGTTGTTCAATAATTTTCACAACTTCATTTGTAGGTCCGAGAGAGGCCTTGTCGACATATCTCTCACACGTCACCCCGTTTTCCTCTATCCTTTGCATCTGGGAGTCGTGTCTCGCCTTCATTCTCCGCTCCGCCCTATCTTGGGAACTAGGACCCTCTCCAGTCCTCTTCCGGGAGGTAGAGTCAGTGGGGGGTGGAGACCCGGGGCCAGTGCTCTTGGTACGGGCCACGAGCATCAACAGTGCCCCCAAACCTAAGATAGTCAACAACATCAACCAAAAACCCTCCAAGGGCTCAAATAAGTCCATAGCAATCCCTCCTATGTGAACCAGTAGTACGGAATCAAGTAGGTTTAAGGAAAATAAAAAAGGTGTGTGATTTGGGTGAAAATGGGAAACTAGGGTTTTGTGGAGAACACTTGAAGTTTTCGGCTTAAACACTCTAGAAACCAACCCTAATCCAGAGAATGTAAGAGATTTGAGATTTGGGGGAAGTAATTTGAAACTTAGAAGAGAGTAGGAGGAGAGGAGAGGGCTTGAGATGATTTGATTTGGGGGAAATTTGAAGAGTTTTTCGAAAAATCTAACTTAAAACCCTTGTTTTTAGGTTTTGGGGCAAAACCTTCCGGAAGGTCAATCAAAACCTTTCGGAAGGTTTTGCATACTGTCAGAGGCAAAAATTCCATAAGGCAAAACCTTCCGGAAGTTCGATCAAAACCTTCCGGAAGGTCGATCAAAACCTTCCAGAAGGTTTTGCTTACTGCTGGGACACTTTTGTTCAGTAAGGAAAACCTTCCGGAAGGTTTTTGCAAAAACCTTCTGGAAGGTTTTGCCTTTGCTGCAAAACCAATCATTTATTCAAAAATTCACATCCAATCCATCCTAACTCAATTCCAACACATCCCAATACCTTACCTAAGACATCTAACCTACCAAAAACTTGAACCACACAAATGAACCACAATTGAATGATAATGCCCAAAGTCATTTCCGAAATTGCAACATGATTTAAGATTTTGATGTTCTCAAAGTACAAGGCATGGAATTCTAAATTAACTACCAAAATGAATACCCAAAATATGAAACATGAATTCAAATAGCAATGGTATTCCTACAACTTATCAAATATCGAAAGTTGAGCAATATTCCCCCATCCTTTAAGCATAGGGTCACATTAACACATCGGTCAACAACCCGAACCAAACACACATGAGCAACACCATAGCTTTAAATGCTAGTCTAGAGTAAGTAATTGCACATTCATTTTCAAACTCGTGTGTGTGTGCAATGGACATGTAATTTAAGCATTTACACAATGAAATTCACATTCACTTGGCTATCCAAATTAAACTTCGATGCAACCTCACCAAGGGTGTCTCTTAACAATGAATCACACTCTCGTTATCCTAGCATGCTCTCCATGTGTATATGTGAGATAGAATCTTGTGAACGAAACAAATTATGCTCACATATAATCCAAAAAATGAAGTTCATGCATGAAAAATGAAACAACCTTGGCATAATCTCATGAAAGGAAATGCTAGGGCCTTAGATAGCACAATCAACCTTTCTTGTTATTTAAAAGTATGCATCTCCCATGCTTCTCTAGATCACTTAGGTCTTCAAGGGTTATAATGGGGTCTTGGGGCAATATTAAGGTATAAGAAACGAAGGATATAGGATTAACAAAGAGGGTTGTTCCGAGTGAGGGAATTTTATTTCAAAATCATCTCCCTTTTCATGGGATTCTCAGTCCAAACCCCATCACCACACTCTTTATTTCTTTTTCTTCCTTTTCCTTGACATTTCCTTTTCTTTTGTCCTTCTCACCCCTTTTTCTCCTTTTCTTGGATTTATCGTTCTTTTCCGTTCAACTCTCTTGAGTTTCACATCATTCATCCCTTTTGCTGGGTTTCCATAACATACTTCCTTTTCGTTTATGATTACTCATATTCAGCTCTTAGGAACAACCAAGGTGAGGTAGATTTTCATCGTTTTGTACTAGCTTGGTCAAATATGTGGCATAGAAACGAAATTCAATTAAGGCTCAATCACGGCACTAAGGATAATATTTTCACAAGAAAAAGGGCAAAGGCTCAAAATATTCAACAATGGCCTAAGATCACCTCTAGATAAGCATGGGGGAAAATTATACATTTCAATAGAAGTCAATCAACTACACAAATGCACCTAACCAAAGCAAAAATTAATGAGATTATTGAACACATTTGGAATTTGAAAAATTGTTCTTTGAGTAAATGTAAGTTCCCTCCAAACAAGGATTGGCGCTAAAACTCTCATGGGTTCTTACTCATTTCCACTATTCATGTCTAGCACTAAAATGTGAACTCAATCCATAAATTGACGAAATTACACATTCAAAGCGTGCATATTGGTGAGTTCAAAAGCAAATACCTAAGTGATACTCAAGCATAGGATGAACTTCTATAATGTGCTCATGTATTCAAAGTTCAAAGCAAAGATTAAAATATCAACAAACCCACAAAACTCATAATAAGGGAATACAAATCAACATTCAAAAATCAGTATGCTATGTGAAAGATGACTTTTCACCCCAAAAAATTTGTATTATCCACAAAAATTCCCACAACATTGGTGTAACATGCAAATGGTGCACTTCACCCCCCAACTTGATTCATACATTGTCCTCAATGCAAAAAAAAAAAAATACGATATGCAATGAAAGACTGTAAAAAGATGAGTAGGGGTAGAGAACACCTCGCATTTGAGCTTTTGACAAAATACCAACGGCTGCAACTAGAAAAAACAACGACTATACAACAAAAGAAAGTAAGTAACATAAAATAAAAGTAAAGTAAATAAATAAAAATGACTATACACTAAGAAGCATAAAAACCAGCTACTCCTCCACAAATTCCGGATACACCGGATCCGTCAAATCCTCCTCCACTCCTTGTCCTTCAAAACCCTCAAAGAATGGCTTGAGTCTTTGGCCATTGCCTTAAATGTCCTGCCATCCTCAGGGTTTGTGACTTCTACAATCCCATTGGGGTAGGCCACCTTGACAAGATAGGGCCATCCCAACGGGATCGGAGTTTTCCTTGAAAATTTGAGAGACGAGAGTTGTATAAGAGCACTTTTTGGCCGAGCTCGAATGACTTCCTCACAATAGAATTGTCATGAAAGATCTTAGCTTGCTCTTTTGAAATTCTAGAGCTCTCATACGCGTCTCTTCGAATTTATTCCAACTCATTCATTTCTAGCTTCCTATGTTCTCCAGCCATTCTCAGATTGAAGTTTAGAGTCTTGATAGCCCAATAGGCCTTGTGTTCCATTTCGACTGGAAAATGGCAATCCTTTCCATAGATGAGCCGGTAGGGAGACATGCCTAAGACAGTCTTGTAGGTAGTGCGGTAAGCCCATAGGGCATCAATCAGTCTCGATGACCAATCTTTCCTATTTGGGTTCACCGTCTTCTCTAATATACTCTTGATCTCCCTATTGGCTAGCTCAGTTTGGTCATTGGTCTGTGGGTGATATGCGGTGGATACCTTATGTGCGACACCATATTTATACATAAAAACCTTCCGGAAGGTTTTGGCAGTGAATAGGCAGTCCAAGGCAAAACCTTCTGAAAGGTTTTTATCCAAACCTTCCGGAAGGTTTTCAACCAACTTGATTTTTTCTTGTTTTCTTCACCCTCCAAGCCTTCCTTTAAGCTACCCCCTCATCTTCATTGACTTCAAACACTTCAATAGGGGCTTAACTCAAACCATTTACATCATTTTACCTGCGTTTGCACAAAACTCCATCAAAACGAAGATTAAACACATTTCTGCCCAATTTCATGACAAAAGCAAGTCGAACCAAGCACACATGAGCAACATCATGGCTTTAAATGCTAGACTAGAGTATACACCTACAGATTCATTTTCAAACTCGTGTGTGTGTGCAATGGACATGTAATTTAAGCATTTACACAATGGAATTCACATTCACTTTGGATATCCAAATTAAGCTTCGATGCAACCTCACCAAGGATGTCTCTTAACATTGAATCACACTCTAGTTATCCTGGCATGCTCTCCATGTGTATATGTGAGATAGAATCTTGTGCACAAAATGAAGTATGCTCACATATAATCCAAAAATAAAGTTCATCCATGACAATGAAATGACCTTGGCATAATCTCATGAAAGGAATGCTAAAGCATTAGATAGCAAAATCAACCTTTCTTTTTCTTTAAAAATATGCTATCCCCCATGCTTCTCTAGATCAATTAGGACTTTCAAGGGTTATAATGGGGCCTTGGGGGTGATATTGAGGCAATTGAAATGAAGGATATAGGATAACAACGAGGGTTGTTCCGAGTGAGTGACTTTTATTTCGAAAACATCTCCCTTTTTATGGGATTTTCAGTCAACTCCACCACTTCACTCTTTGTTTATTTTCTTTCTGTTCCTTAACATTTCCTTCTCTTTTTGATCAATCTTTCTTCTTTTCACCCCTTTTTTTTCCCTTTTCTTGGATTTTTTTTTTCATTCTTTTCCATTCAACTCTTTGAGTTTCAACCTCATTCATCCCTTTTGTTTGAGTTTCCACACCATACTTCCTTCTTTTCTCTTTTCGTCATTTTGCACTAGCTTGGTCAAATGTGTGATATGGAAACGAATTTACAATTAAGGCTCAATCACGGCACTAGGGATAAACTTTCACAAGAAAAAGGGCAAAGGCTCAAAGTAAATCAAAGATGGCCTAAGATCCTTTCCAAATGGGCATGGTAGAGCATTATGCATATCAAGAGAAATTCAATCCACTACCTAAATGCGACTAGCCAAAACAAACATAATGAGGTTATTGAACAAATTTGGAATTTGAAAAATTGCTCCTTGAGTAAATGTAAGTTCCCTCCAACAAGGATTTGCACTAAAGCTCTCACGGGTACTTACTCATCTCCACTATTCATGTCAAGCTCTAAAATGTGAACTCAATCTGTAAATTGACGAAATTACACATTCAAGGTGTACATATTGGTGAGTTCAAAAACTAACACATATGTGATACTCAAGCATAGGATGAACTTCTATAATGTGCTCATATATTCACAATTCAACACAGAGATCAACATGTCAACAACTCATAGCACTCTTAATAAAGGAATACATATCAACATTCAGATATTTTCTCAAAATTTTTTAAAATTTTCACATAATGTGCAACTATTGTGAACAAAAATCTGTATGATATGTGAAATGTGAATTTTTCACCACAAAAATTTGTATTATCAACAAAAATTTCTAGCAACATTGGTGTATCATACATGGTGCACCTCACCCCCCAACTTGACTCATGCATTTTCCTCAATTTAACAAAAAAGCTATGATATGCAATGAATGACTGTAAAAGATGAGTAGGGTTAGAGAACACCTCGCACTTGAGCTTTTGACAAAAAACACTAATATCTGCAACTAAGAAAAACAACACTATACGAAAAGATAAAGTAAGTTACATGAACAGTTAAAGTAAATAAAAAAAATGACTGTACACTAAAAAGCATAAGAACAGTTACTCCTCCAACAAGTCCGGGTAGACCGGATCTATCAAATCCTCCTCCACTCCTTGTCCTTCAAAACCCTCGAAGAATGGCTTAAGTCTTTGGCCATTGAACTTGAATGTCCTACCATCTTCGGGCTTCGTGACTTCCATAGCTCCATTGGGGTAGGCCACCTTGACAAGATAGGGGCCATCACAACGGGATCGGAATTTACCTTGAAAGATTAAGAGACGAGAGTTGTATAAGAGCACTTTTTGGCCGAGCTCAAATGACTTCCTTACAATGGATTTGTCATGAAAGATCTTAGCCCGCTCTTTTGAAATCTTGGAGCTCTCATACGCATCTCTTTGAATCTCTTCCAATTCATTCATTTCTAGCTTCCTATTCTCTCCAGCCATTCTCATGTTACTGTTCAAGGTTTTTATGGCTCAATATGTTTCATGCTCCATCTCAATCGGTAAATGGCAAGCCTTTCCATAGACGAGCCGATAAGGAGACATGCCTAGGACTGTCTTATAAGCTGTGCGGTAAGCCCAAAGGGCATCGATCAATCTATATGACCAATCCTTCCTATTGGGATTCACCATTTTCTCTAGGATATTTTTTATCTCCCTATTGGCCAACTAGGCTTGGCCATTGGTTTGTGGGTGATAAGCGGTGGACACCTTGTGTGTGACGTCATACTTATGCATTAAGGATGCAAATGACCTATTAAAGAAATGTGATCCACCATCGCTTATCATAGCACGAGGAATCCAGAACCTCGAAAAAATGTTCTCCTTGAGAAACTTGACCACGACCCAATGGTCATTGGTCTTGGTTGGGATAGCCTCCACCCATTTGGACACGTAGTCCACTGCTAGTAGAATGTATAGGTAGCCAAAAAAACACGGGGAAGGGACCCATGAATTCAATGCCCCAACAATAAAATATCTCAATAACAAGTACAGGGGAGATGGGCATCATGTTCCTTCGGGTCACACTACCTAATCTTTGGCACCTATCAGACTCTTTACAGAAAGAGATACAATCTTTTATCAAAGAGGGCCAATAAAAACCTAACTGTAGAATCTTTGCCGAAGTCTTCTTTGAAGAGAAATGACCACCGCACGCCTCCGAATGGCATAATGCAAGGACTTCCCGTTGTTCATTTTCTAGTACACATCTCCACATGACTTGGTCAGGGTAGTACTTGAATAGGTACGGGTTATCAAAGTAAAAGTACTTCACATCCATCATGAATCTCTGTCTATCCTCCGGGCTCCAGTGCGATGGTATTTGGTCTGTTGCAAGATAATTACAGATGTCAGCATACCAGGGACAAACAGAATGAATCGAAAATAAATGCTCATTAGGAAAAAATTTAGGGATAGGAATGTGCTCATCGGCCTCTTACACCACAAGTCGGGATAAATGGTCCGCCACCACGTTCTCAACTCCCTTTTTATCTTTGATTGTCAAGTTGAATTCTTGTAGGAGGAGTATCCACCTAATGAGTGTGGTTTTGGCATCCTGTTTAGACAACAAATACTTCAAAGCAGAGTGATCGGTATAGACTACAATAGGTGAACCAATGATGTAAGACCGGAATTTATCCAATGCAAATACTATAGCTAGCAACTCTTTTTTAGTAGTGGTGTAATTCATTTGTGCTTCATTAAGAGTCTTACTAGCATAGTATATTACATAGGGTCTCTTATCTTCCCTTTGACCGAGCACAGCGCCGACCGCGTAATCACTCGCGTCGCACATAAGCTCAAATAGTGAGTCCCACTTGGGTGGTCGCATGATCGGAGGTGAAATGAGCATGTTCTTTAATTTGTTAAAGGATGCCTCACAATCATCTAACCAAACAAATGGAACTTATTTTGAAAGCAAGTTGGTCAAAGTTTGGGCCAATGCACTAAAGTCTTTAATAAAACGACGATAAAAGTCGACATTGCTAAAAAACAACCTGATATCTTTGATGACCTTTGGCGTAGGGAGGTTGAAAATGGCATCCACCTTTGATTTGTCTACTCCAATCCCCTTTGTCGAGACAATGTGCCCGAGCACAATTCCTTGTGTCACCATAAAGTGACACTTTTCTCAATTGAGGACCAAGTTCTTTTCCTCACATCTTTCCAGAACTCTCTTTAAGTTCTCCAAACATCCATCGAATGAATCCCTAAACACCGAGAAGTCATCCATAAACACTTCCACAATCTTCTTCACCATATCACTAAAAATCCCCATCATGCAACGTTGAAAAGTCCCTGGGGCATTACACAACCCGAAAGGCATGCGTCAGTAAGCAAAAGTACCGTAGGGGCAAGTGAAGGTGGTCTTTTCTTGATCCTCCAAAGCGATCTCAATCTGGTTGTACCTGGAGTAGCCATCCAAGAAGCAGTAAAATAGATGCCCAGCTACTCTTTCCATCTCTTGGTCGAGGAATGGCAATGGGAAGTGGTCTTTTATCGTGTATAAGTTGAGCTTTCAGTAATCGATGCACACTCTCCATTCAGTGACTACCCTTGTTGGAATAAGCTCGTTCTCCTCATTTTCAACAATCGTAACTCCTGAATTCTTGGATAATACTTGCGTGGGGCTAACCCACTTACCATCGGTAATCGGAAAGATGATGCCCACATCAAGTAGCTTTAGTACCTCGTCTCTCACCACATCATTTATGATTGGATTCAACCATCTTTGTGATTGTCGAAACGGCTTGGAGTCCTCCTCAAGGTAGATGCAGTGTGTGCAAATGAGGGGGATTATCCCCTTGATGTCGGCAATTATCCACCCAATTGCTCCCTTATGCCTCCTCAACACTTTCAAAAGCTCTTCTTCTTGTTTTGCCTCCAAGGTTGAGCTAATTACCACAAGAAAGGTCTTGTCATCCCCAAGGTATGCATACTTGAGATTGGATGGTAATGGCTTCAAATCCAATATTGGTTTTTGCTCATTTGATGGAAAGATCCTCTTGTCTTGGTGTGGAAGCTTCTCAAATGTAGGGGTCCATTTTTCTACCCCTTTCAAGCTTTCCAACTCCTGTTGCTCATCACACTCTTCCTCCCTTTCCTTTAACATGCCCAACAGCTCCAAGTGCTCTTTTACCAAGGTATCAATCCTATTAACTTTGTGCACTTTCTCATCATCCCCCAGTTGTTTAGTCAAGTTGAACACATTAAGATCCACAGTCATGTTCCCAAATGCAAGTTCATAAGACCATTCCTGCAATTGATCACAACATTAGATGTAGTAAGAAAAGATCTACCAAGTATGACAGGGATTTGGGAGCTTAGGTTACAACCGGGTGAGTGTCAAGCATAAAGAAATAAATAGGAAAGTGAATTTATCGACTTGCACTAAAACATCCTCAACTACTCCCCTCAGTGTTCTGACACTACGATCCGCCAACTGAAGAGTGATTGGAGTTGGCTTCAACTCTTCAAGTTGGAGTTGTTGATACACCGAATACGGTAGGAGGTTGACACTCGGCCCCCAAATCAAGAAGAGCTTGCTCCACCTGACAATTCCCTATTGTAATGGCAATGGTAGGGCATCTAGGGTCCTTGAACTTTGGTAGGGTGTTGGTCCTCAAGATTGAGCTCACTTGCTCGGTGAGGAATGCCTTTTTGTGCACATTTAGCCTCATCTTCACGGTACATAAATCCTTCAAAATATTGGCACATGAAGGGATTTGTTTTATGGCATCGAGGAGTGGAATGTTGATTTTGACATGCTTGAACATCTCAATTATATCAGAATAGTTAGCGACCTTGACGGGTGGCTTCAAACGATTAGGAAAAGTGGACAGAATGGGGGATGCATGCACACTTTCATCAACTAATTTTTCTTTCTCACTTACCTGTAAGCCCCCACATATTTATATTAATATGAGGATATAATTGTGTTGTAATTCTAAGGTAAGAAATGACGTAAGAATGAATCACATAGATTATAATAGTAGATATAAATAATTGGGAGACGAATTGATTGGAAAGTTTAAGTTTCGAAGGTGTTTAAACTTGGAGAAGGGTTATTAGATAAGTCTCTAAATATTTTTAGGTCAAAATAAGGTTTCCATTGAGTCCGGAAGGTCGAAAAACTTTGGGAGAGGTAATATGAGGTGTATTAGAAGTTAGAAAGTATTTTGGAGTTAAAACACATTTTAGAGAAAATTTGGGAATTTAGGATTTTGGACACTTCTTAGTATTTTGGCCATAACTTTTTATACTTAAGTCTAATTGATCTGACATTTTTACAGTAGATAGTAGACATCTAGGGCTACAAAAGTATGTCTCATGAAAATTTTCTAATTCGACCTCTAAATAGGTGAAAACTGCTCTGGAAGTTGGGACAGAAAGCTGGGACAGAGAGTTGCCAGCGTCCGGACGTCCAAGTCACCGTCCGGACGGTACCATTAATATATACCCAGATCAGTTCGCGATTTTCCCCAATTCTTGCTTTCTAAATACACCAAAACCGCCTCCTTCACCCCATTTTCTCCATTTCTAACCCTAGAGAGCTTTGGGGGAGGAAGAAGGAAGGGGATTCTCACCTCAAAGTAGATCAATCCTCAAGGTCTTCACACTAAACTAAGGAAGAGGTAGGGATTTTCTCTCACTCTCTCACATTGAGGCTAGGGCTATATATATATATATATATATATACATATGTCTCTTTCTCTAAATCTTGGATATGAGTTAGGGAAATCTTTGATTCTTTATATTTTTGCAATCAATGCCATGTTTTGAACCATGTGATGGTTTGGTAACCATTTTATATTTCTTTTTCATCTTCAATCATTGATTTGTAAGGAAAATTGACTTTTCTCTTGGTAATTCCTTGGTTTTCACTTTCAAAACTTATAGTTTTATATTGTGCAACAAATGATGTTTATAATGATCTCTTGCATTTTTCTTAGTTGGTTATTGAAAATGTCGCATGCTATATTTGGGGATTTTTGAGATATGCTTATAAATTGGGTAAATTGGTTTGATGTTGTATCTCTAATGGGTGTGAGATGACCATGGGTGTCCTTTGACGAGATGTCGTAGAATGGGTTAGTGCTTTGGTAAGACTAATCCATTCGTAGTGGGATTAGTGCTTTGGTAAGACTAAACCACTATCGCTCACGTGGTGCCGTGTAAGAGGGTTAGTATACTAATGCCTGGGTTGGATTTCGTCACTGCCATTGGTATGGTACACGCCCTTCCTAAAGGTTGGATATCTTTGATAAGATGTGTGTGTGGGTGTGGGCAAGACGTTACTCAATGTGTCGATTCATGTGGATGCCTTACATCATTGTTGAGATACATGTACATATATTGCCGGAAATGTTCAAGTGTGAGTTATCGTTCATTGTACCAAATACGATTTCTGCAAGAGTTTTGGGGTAGTATGGGATGCCACAAGAACTTGTGGAAATGGTGTATGGTGGGATGGATTATGTTTTGGGAATTGATTCTTATTGGTATCTTGTGTTCATTTATTCTTTTAATTACCGTGGTTCCTTAAACTGGAGATCTATTTAAATGTCCTGTTTTCCTTCAAAAGTTCTATACTATATTTGTGAAAATGAGACCGACCGAATTTTAAATGTTTTCTAAACCTTGTTTGGGTTTGGGAGAAATTTTCTACAGAGCTTCGTGCTCACCCCCTACCGCTAACATTTTCAGATTATATACTTGAGGAGGAGTTGGGAGTCGAGGAGCCCGCATATTGGGAGACTCCGATCGACGGGAGTGTAGATCCCGAGGTGGACATGTAGAGATATAGCTTCTTTTGTACTAGACTAGAGAGTTTATTTGGAGATCATGTAAAGTCTAATATTTTGTTATTCCGCTGCAAGTGTACTTTAATTCTCTTGGAATGTAAATGTCATTGCTTGGCCTATTCTTTTGGGATGATAGTGTGGATATGATATATGGTGAATGGAAGTTTATTTTATGATGGATAAATGGACCCGGTGTGGTCAATAGTTATGCATATGTGGACCCGGTGTGGTCAATTGGAATATAATTGTACATGTTGTGTTTTGGGTAGAGCTCCCCGTGCAAAGGAGACTCTGCCCGAATCTTGTTCAAATATTAATGGTTAATGAATGAAACTTTCGTCGTGATGGATTTACTTAGTGCTCTCATGCGGTGAATGGTTTTTAGAATGTAATGTCACCCAAGGGGGTTTTTGGGGCGTTACATTACCTCACCCCCTCGGTGTCATCCTTAGTCTCTTTCTCTAATGGTAATGTGGCATTGGGAGAGACTTTTGGCACAATGGTCTTATCAATTTGTTTGCCACTTCGAATAGTGGTGACCGCTTTGAGTTGCTCACAACTCTCATTAGAGGGTTCGGACGACTCAATGACATATTGGAGTCTAGGGTTTTCTTGGGGTTGAGCGGGAAATTTCCCCTTCTCTTGTTGTGATGTCCCCATGGAATTTGTCAACTTTGTGAGTTGGGGCCGAATGTCATTAAAAGCTGCGGCATTTTGGTTGTTGATGGTAGTCTGGGTTTGAATGAAGGCTCCAAACTCCTTTTGTGAGGGGGTTGGTATGTGGATGGGTTGGATGGTCCTTGTTGATTAAAATTTTGTGGAGGTGGACCTTAAGAGAAATTCTGTGAAGGTGGGTTTTGTGAATACCCTTGTGGATTAGACTGGGAGTATTAAGGGCTAGACACTTGCCCTTGACCTTGGTATTGACCTTGTTTGGGAAGCATGAGAGGTGTATATGCATTAGACCTATGAGGAGTGGGATTCTCATTTCTCCAACTAAAGTTCGGGTGATTGCTCCAACCCGGATTGTAAGTGTTCGAGTGCGGGGAGAATGATTGCCTTGTTTGGTTAAAGGCATTGACTTGCTTGTGGTACACTTCCTTAAGTGCTGGAATGTTAGGGCAATCCGATATGGAATGCTCCATACTCTCATAAATTGAGCAAAACTCCTCGGTCTTTGAAACATTAGACACCTCGTGTCTCCTATTGACTTCTAAATTCTCCACCTTTCGTAACAACCTGGTGATTTTAGAAAGCAACTCTTCCCAGTTTCTCAAATCATACATCCCTCCCCCTTGTGCTTGATTACTACCCGAAGAAGACCTTGGCACATCGGTGGGATCCATGATATCCCAAGATTGGGCATTTTGAGCCAATGTACTAAAGTAGTCTAGGGCCTTATCGGGGTCCTTGTTTAAGAACTCACCATTACACATCATGTTGATGAATTGTCTATGGCCCGGTGTAATCCCTTCGTAGAAGAAACTCACCAATTGCCATGATTCAAAGCCATGGTGTGGGATGGATTGGAGCAATTCCTTGTAGAGATCCCAACAATGGTAAAATTGCTCATTGGGATTTTCCGAGAAGTTTTGGATTTGCTTTTTAAGAGTGGTGGTTCTAGGCGCTGGAAAAAATTTGTTCAAAAACTCGGAAAGCATTTGTGCCAAAGATGTTATGGATCGAGGCCGCAAGGAGTTCAACCATGTTTTGGATTTGTCCTTAAGGGAGAAGGGAAACAATTTCAAAAAAGCTATGTCTTCCATGGTGTGATTAGTGAGGAAGGTTGGAACTATATCCTCGAATTCCTTAATGTACAAATAAGGATTTTCCTTTTCAATTTCGTGGAATGTAGGAAGTAGTTGCAACATTCCTGGCTTAACTAGGAATGCATGAGCTTGGACCGGTAAGAGAATGCATGAGGGAGTGGTGCTACGTGTGGGTTGGAGAAAATCCCGAATTGACCTCGCCGGAGGATCAATGGGGATATTGTTCCCTTCATTCCTAGGAGGGAAATGCCTCCTCGGATTTGACATTCTAGGGTTTTGCACTCCCCCACCCCTTTGGACATTAGCCTCCTCATTCTCAAAATTATCACCGGCATCCTAGGGTGGGTCTTGGTCAATATTCATGTTGGGGCCTAAGGGTTGTCTAACCAATCAATTTTGGTCATCCCGTCCCCACATAAAAAACACTATCTACAAATGAAAAACAGTTAAACAAAAGTATATACAAGGAGCAACGTACCTCAGCCCGTGATGAGAATTCATGGGACTTACCTCCGTTGTCCGAAAATCACCTTCTCAACTCAACGTGTTGCCTTCCCTGGCAACGGCGCCAAAAATGTTTGATGGTTTCTGTCGTATACCCTAATCTCTGAACATCATCCCGTAATAGGTGTATGGCTTATATGGATAGGGGAGTGTCACGCTCCCTCGGAATGATTCAAGAAATCGGGTAAACGGATGTGTGGAATGAAATGGGTGTGTGTGTGAACAAAAGTGCTCTCCAAGCGCATGGAGACTTTCGAATGTCATGTTTTACTTGGAAATAGTATTCCAAGGTTGTCTCCTCGGGGAAGGAGGTGAATCGTGTTGAAGGTGATTTTGGTGAAAAGGGAAAAATGTAAAAATCTTTTGATGTTTGAGTTTGGTTTGTGATTGTGTCTTGATTAAATTGAAATGGAACAATTGTTGGCTAATCCGAAGAGGTCATTCCAATGGAAATGCCAAATCAACTCAAGACCTTCCCCCAATGGTGTCTAGATTTTTGATTGATTCATAGGAAGTGCGGGACTAAAATGGAGGTGAGGATTCAAGCATACACCATGAAAAGTCTATGGTGTATCAATAACTCACAACCATGTCCACACTCAACCTAGTCAAACCAAATCAACGTACACTACGAGGAGGAAAGAAAAAGAGTTGATTTAGCATACCCAAGATGAGTTCTCCCTTGGATTAGCCAACTTAAAGCTTAGCTACTCATATTTAATGCAAGAACATAAATGAAATGAAGAGACATTGTAAAGAAATGAAGATTGGGACTTAAACTAATGCAAGAAAACATAAACTATAGAAAAGTGCATTTAATACCCATTTGAAGAACTTGAAAATGAAAACTTAAATGCAACAATTGTAGAATCTAAGATACTCAACTAAAATTGCAATGCACTTGATGTAAATGACATTAAAGACAATAAATGAAGCTTACAAGTGAAAATGGATGGAAGAAATGTAAAAATCTAAGCTTTCTCTCTCTAACTATGTCTTCTACCTAGAGATTCTCTCTCTATATTGTAATACAAGCTGAATAATACACCATGAATGATACATTTTCATCCATGAAGAGCTCCTTAGCTGTGTGACAGGCCTCCCATAAAAAAGGGGCTGATTGGATGCATTGGGCAGGCTAGGACAGGCCTAGCTTGCATCTCCCTTCCCTTGCCTCTTCTCTCTCCTCCTCTTCAATGCTTGAGCCTCCAAATTACAGAATGAAGTGATGGGAGGCTTGTATATGTGTAAGAGATGTCAGGGGACAAGTGGGAGAAGTGTAGGTGGGGCCCCCAAATGGCAGAGCTTGAGTTGCAGGCTGTCTGGGCATTCTGGGCAAAACCTTCCCGAAGGTCGATACAAACCTTCCGGAAGGTTTGTGCAGGGTCAGTTGAGAAAGCATTCCAGTGAGCAAAACCTTCCGGAAGGTTTTAGCAGTGAATAGGCAGACCAAGTGAAAATCTTCCGGAAGGTTTTTGATAGACCTTCCGGAAGGTTTTCATCCAATTTGTCATTTTCTTGGTTTCTTCACCATCCAATCCTTCCTTTAAGCCATCCCCTCATCTTTATTGATTTCAAACACTTCAATGGGGGCTTAACTCAAGCCATTTACATCTTTTCACCTACATTTACACAAAACTCCATTAAAGATAAGATTACATGCATTTCTCCCCAAATTCACAACAAAAACAAGTATAAAAAGGGCATAACATCATACAATATATGCAATGTTTAGTGCTAATCAAACACCCAATTACGTACATCACTACATCATGCATAAAGTACATAATAGTAGATAGTATGGTATAGGTTTTTTTGTACTGCTCGGTGTTCATAACCATGAGCATATTATAAATATGATCATCCATCAGTTAAGGGAGGTATATATATCAATAAATCATAATTAAACATCGACATTTCCATAATTTAACTAATAATATACATATGTTTACCCCTCACTGAAGGGTATAAGTAAACTACTCACACTGCATTGCTATAAACAAGCAAGAAGTGCAAGTAATTCTCATTACAATACTAAATAAAATACAGAAACTGACACTCCTTTCTTAAGGAATAATTGAAATACAACCACCCTTAATATCAGTTAAGACACAAAGGTGGCAGAAGTTCAACTCTCCAAGTAGAAAGGCATAACAGAAATGTAGAAATAACAGAATTCTGGCTGGAGAGTAGGTCGGCCAGGATTTCACCTTGGATTTCTTCCTTTCTCTCTTGCTTTATCTTATTTTCTTTTCTTTGGATTCTTCCTGGAGCTCTTCTAAACTCTACAACTTCTCTCCGAATCTCTCCACCCGGTTGAAGAAGATGGGAAGCCTATTTATAGGCCAAAGGTGAAGCTAAAGGTGGAAGATAATGATGAATCGCCTAGAGCAACCATCCGGACGCCGCCACCACAGTCCGGACGGTGCTGGTTTGCTGGAATTGTGGTGGTGGTTCCACAGTATTCTTGCATGTTCCATTCTTTAATTACACTTACATCCCTTGTTGATTCAAGCTTTGACAAATTGCTCCTCACAATTTTCGACAATTCCGCACAAAACCCCTGAAATTTCAGACATTACACACATAAACTTTAGTTTACGCACAAACCCTAATTTACAGTTTTTAACTGTTTTATCTTACAAAATTCACTTATTTAATTATTTTAATTTACATACTAATTAGGCTTACTCACACTCCCTAACTTAAACTTTACTAGTCCCCAGTAAATAAAAACAAAATAAAATTAAATTAAATTAAATCACTTTCATAGATTTTCATGATTGCATTTAGCATATGCAACAAGCCGTTAAACCCCTAGGTGATCCCTAATGGACGAGTTTTGTCTCGTTAAGGTTTTCAGTAAAGCTACCTACAAACTTCAATAGTTAGGAGTTCATAATTCATACTTTTCACAAATAAAATTAAATCAATATTCCTTCTACATTGCTAGAATACTTCCTTTTTCTGATCACTTTAAGAGTAACACACGTTAGTTGTAATATTATCCATATATTTTTATAAAAATTTTTGTGTGTGTAATGATTTATTTATCTCAAAAATTACTCAGGAAATATTACTATCTTTCATGGTAGTCTTGATGTAAGTACTCCCCTAGAATACACTCAGCAAAGAATACACATATGTTATAGTGACTATTCACTCAGTAATTACATGTGATTGGAATATTGTTAACAAATCAAATAATATCACATGTAATATATCAAAAGAACGGTTATTTCAATAGAAATGGAACTTGACATAATCTCATGAAAGGATATTAATACTACATTAAACATATTATCAACATTCTCCTTTTTGGATTTGTTAGGATTAATACACATGCATGACTTCTGGAATCAAAAAGGACTTTTTTAGGGTTGTAATGTGGCCATCGGTTTTGGGTTTAAGAAACGACGTCAATGGAATTCAAAAGCTATCCTTTCTTCATATTGTGGCACTCCTCTTCCTAGCTTTCTAAGACTTGTTGTAAGACCCGAACACGCATGACCAATATAGAATATTTGTCATAAGCATATTCACATGTCACATGCATGCGTAGGATTGACGATTAGTATTTAATTATGAGTAATGATATGAGACATGAACCTGAACGATGAATATTTTAATATTTAGAGATAATTTTATAAAGAATGATTATAGGGAGAATTGTTTTATTTAAAGTGTGAAAAATTAAATAAGAATGTTGACATGTGATATTATTTTATTATTTTACGTACATTAGCGCATGTGGAATTAATTGGGTGACAAGCATGTGACATCAATTTATTGTTATAAAAAAAATAATAATAATAATTAAATAAAATGTATTAGTCTATACAAGGAGTGGTTAAGGGTCCGAGAGATGAATTTATAGATTGTAAATAATTTGAATATACCTATATACATGTTTATGTATAAATATGTATACAAGGAAAAAAAAAAGGGTACATACATATAATTGTATATATGTATGTATATAATAAATATGTGTAAAGAATACATGTATAAATGTGAGATCCTGGCTAGTCCCACATCGGTTGCTTGGGGGAGATTTGGGCTGTTTATAAGTGACTCCTGTACTACCTCTTTTAAGAGGCGGGTACGGGGTGTTACAAATGGTATCAGAGCCGACCCTGACCGGCTGATGGTGGGTAACCCTGCACGGGTGCTCGTGTGAGCCTAGCGCTGCGGCGTGGTAAAGCTGCACGGGGACGTGCAGCCCTGAGGGGGGTGGATTGTGAGATCCTGGCTAGTCCCACATCGGTTGCTTGGGGGAGATTTGGGATGTTTATAAGTGACTCCTGTACTACCTCTTTTAAGAGGCGGGTACGGGGTGTTACAATAAACATATATAAACTAGGGAGTATATATATATATATATATATATATATATATATATATATATATATATATATATATATATATATATATATATATATATATATATATATATATATATATAATATTGGGTCATGATTATAGTTTCCACTTACCAAGACATGCCTTGCAAAAAGAAAGAAAAAAAAAAGAGAGTTATTGCACTTGGGATATTTCGGCTAGATCAAGAACCAAGAGGGAAAGAAAAAGAAAAACAAGGGAAAAAGAAGGGAAGAAAGAAAAGAAAAGAGAAGAAAAGAAGAAAAAATAAATAAATAAAGTGTTGGTACAAGGTAAGAATTATGATTCATTTTCTTTCTTCTAAGATGTAGAAATCCTATTTTTATTTAGGCATTTTGAGTGTTGCATGTGTTTCAAGGATGGTATTTTGTATGTGTTTAGATGTTATATATTGATGTATGATGTTAGGTATGAGGTTTGATTAATGCATAAAGGTTACATCTTGATATTTATGTGGGTGTGTAAATTAAGTTATTATTGTTGTAAAAAAAAAATTGAAGTGTGGTGGGTACTTAGAAATTTTGTTAATTTTTCTTGAATTTTCATGAAATTTATGGGCATGGAATTTTCATGCAATTTTATGATTTTATTGGGTATTTCTAATTAGAAATTTTGTTAATTGTTCTTGAATTTTCATGAAATTCATGGGTATGGAATTTTCATGCAATTTTATGATTTTATTGGGTATTTATAATTAGAAATTTTGTTAATTGTTCTTGAATTTTCATGAAATTCATGGGTATGAAATTTTCATGCAATTTTATGATTTTATTGGGATACATTTTGGTTACTATAATTTTATGAGAAATGTTTACTTTGGATGTAATGGATTCAAGTAGGTAATCTTACTCGCTATGAATGGATTATTTTCATGTGACTCGAATTGATTATAACTACTAGTTTAATTTGTTTGAGTAATTGTTATTACTAGATATGGATGAGTTATTGAATGTGACATGATTAAATTAAGAAATTTTCTTTGGGTAAACCAATTCGAGTAAAGCGATATTATTTATTAATACTCGAAGGGGATTTTGAATAATGGGTGTCGGGTCCAGGGACAAGCGCTATAAAGAACGCTGCTCAAAAAGCTCTGGCAGAGGAGTCATCAACACAATAAATTTTCAGCAAGGTACGTATGTACGCTAACATTTGGTTTTATCCACATGTAAATGTGTAACACCCCAAAACACACCCTGGACGACATTACATTCTAAAACCATTTACATAATGAGAGCAATAAGATAATCCATCAATAAGAAAATTTTTCCATTCATCATCCATAGAATTTACAATATCATCCCAAAAGAATAAGCCAAGCTATGGCAATTACATTCCAAAAGAATTATACTTAAACTTAGCAGCGGAATAAACAGAATACTAGACGATACATGATCTCAAAATAAATTCTCTAGTCTAGTGCAAAAGAAGCTATATCTCTATATGTCCACCTTGGGATCTAGATTTCCCTCGAATGAGGCCTCCCAATACCCCTGCTCGTCAACTCCGAAGTTCTCCTCTAGCACCGTATCTGAAAAATGTAATTTGTAGGGGGTGAGCACTAAGCTCCGTAGCAACATTCCTCCCAAACTCGAACAAGGTTTATAAAAACATATAAAATGGCCGGTCTCATTTTACAAATAGCATACATAATCTTTGAAGTAAAACAGGGACATTTTAAAATGGATCTCAAGTTTAAGTAGCAACAGTAATTTACATAAACAGTAAAAGAAACCAAGATCCAATACATATCCATTTTCCAAAATATAAACCATTTTCCCACAAGACCTTGTGGAATCCCATACTCCCACAAGTCCTTGTAGGAAACCATTTTCCACAATAATACAACAATCCATCAATCTGTATATGTATCTCAAACATGATGTAAGGCAAACCCCATGAATCGACACATTGAGTAATATCTAACCCACACACACCCACACAAATCTTATCAAAGATATTCATCCTTTAGGAAGGGCGTATGCCACACCAATGGCAGTGACGTATCCAACCCAGGTATTAGTATACTAACCCTCTTACACGGCACCCGTGAGCAATAGCGGTTTAGTCTTACCAAAGCACTAACCCCACTACGAGTGGTAGGAGAAATGCCAACCCCCACGGAGCAAGCAACACGTCTACCCACTCTACGATATCTCGTCAAAGGCCACCCATGGTCATCCCACACTCATAAGAGATACAATACCAAACCAATTTCACAATTTACAAGAATATCTTTAAAATCCCCAATTTAAGCATGTGACATTTTCAATAACCAACAAAGAAAATGCAAGAGATCACAACAATATCATTTTATTACTCAACACAAAACACTATGATTTTTGAATCAAGAATAAAGGAAGAGTTCAAGAGGAAAACCCATCACTCTTGAAAACTAGGGTTTTTCAAACAAAAGAGGGATTTCATGGGTATACAACCCTAACTTTGTGTAAAACATGTAATCTTTGTCAAAAAGCCTAAGAGAGGATGATTACATAGCATATATATACCATTGATAGACAAAACATACATATATAATTACCCTAACCTCAATGTAAGAGAAAGAGAAGAAATCCCCTACCTTAAGCTCTTGAAGAAACCTAGGGTTTGAGTCTTGAATCACTTGTGAACCCTTTGTCTTTCCTTGTTTTTCACCTTTGATCTTGTGTTTTTCTCTTCCCCTCTTTCTCTCTAATGTTTTCTAGGGTTTTAAGGTGTGTAATGAAGGCTAAGGGGATGGCAAGAAGTATTTATAGTGGGGGAAAAACCGGCTGTTCGCGAACTAAAATTGTCTGATTTTTACAGTGACTACCGGTAGTTAAACTATGACTACCGGTAGTTCGACTATTCTGGGCACTCGACTACCTGTTGACTACCGGTAGTCCGAGTACACTGGGCACTTGACTACCTGTTGACTACCGGTAGTCACTGCCCAGATTTTCTGCTTCAACTTCAAGTGCAGTTTTGACCCATTTAGAGGTCGAATTGGAGAATTTTCATGAGAGACACTTTTGTAGGCCTAGATGTCTAATATCTGCTTTCCAAATTTCAGATCAATTGGAGTTAGGAATAAAAAGTTATGATCGAAATAGTAGAAAGTGTCCAAAATCCTTTATACCCAAATTTTCTCTAAAATGTGTTTTAACTCCAAAATACTTCCTAACTTCTAATACACCTCATATTACCTCTCCCAAGGTTGTTCGACCTTCCGGATTCAATGGACACCTTATTTTGACCTAAAAATATTTAGAAATTCATCTAATCACCCTTTCCAAGTTTAAACGTCTTGGAAACTCCAACTTCTCAATCCATATGCATCTCTAGCATTTCTCCTACTATTACAATCTATATAGTTTATTCTTAAATCATTACATATATCCACATTTTTACAACAATTATTTACTATATATCTATATATATATATACAAAAGAAAAATGCGGGGTGTTACAAAATGTTTATTTTTTTCTATGTGATTGTCTAGCTTATGAGTTGTATTGTGAATAAATGGCTTAAGTGTTCTAATATTACGATGGTAATAAGATGTCTTCGTGACAGATTATAATATTATGGTTTAGTTGTCTGTGTGACAAGCGGAAAGAAAAACCAAATGGTTGAGATGATAAAGCGTCGGATGTCTAAGTGACGTATTTTATTTGCGTAGTGAAGACGTAAAAGGGACGAAAGTGAATTGTTAGACTGGGATGTCTACGTGACTAAAAGTAACCCAAGTGTTCAAGTGTGTCCTCGTGACTGAGATAAGTTAAAGCTGATTTCATCTAAGTGACGGAAGCTAAATTTTTGATGTGATGTGAGTTGTTCAAAAAAAAAAATATATCGAGAAAAGGATACATGTTGTTAAGTTGTCTGTGTGACGATCGTATACTGATATAGTGATAAACTTGTGTGGTGTTTTGTCGCCTGGGTGGCAAGACGGTTATTTCTGTGTGAAACCGTAGCGCAATGAAATAGAATTTCGAGAAAAGTTATGGAATCACGAATATTATTGTGTGGTGTTTTGTCGCCTGGGTGGCAAGATGATTATTTATGTGTGAAACCGTAGCACAATAAAATACAATGTCGAGAAAAGATATGGAAACACGAATATTAAAATTCCATAAATGAGCAAGGACATCACATTAGTTTCTTTGCTCTATCTCTGAAATCATTAATGAGAACTCACCAAAAAAATTGCTTGAAATCTTTTCAGGTAAACTGTACACAAGCTTGCAGCCCACTGCTGTAGCTAGATGTCCAGGAGTGTCGGGAAGGGCTCGTGTCTGTTTCTTATGGCTTAAAAAAAAAAAAAAAATTTTGGGTTATATATGATGTCAATATTTTGATTTTGGCATGTAAGCAACACTTGTAAATATTTGTAGGATATGTATATTCTACATGGTAACAGGCCTGCGTGCTGCGCACATATGACTCTTCTTTTAAAAAAAATTCTCCTAAGATAAATATTTCTAGGATGGGTTTTCTTTAAATGTCATGTTATAATGCTTTATTAATAGCGGGATTGCCTAAATTTTATTTTTATAATAATAGTGTAGTGGGATTGGGGCGTTACACTTGCACATTCATTCTTTTAATTTTTTTTCCATTTTTTCACTTTCTTGGCTCTTTTCTTTCTTTTTTTTTCTTTTTTAAATTTATTTCATAGATTTTTCTTTTCTTTGAACAGTAAACACCCTTTTCTTTTCTTTGCTCTTTTCTACCTTTTTTTTTCATCTTGCGCTTTTCTGTATCATACTGATTTAGAAGAGGGTGCAAGAAAATTAAATAGCAAGGTAGGTTTAATATATATTCTCATGTGGCTCGGGTATTTTTCAGGTTTCATGAAAAGAATTTATACTCTTTTAGGCACAATCACGGCTAACTAGGGATATAATTTTGTAAAAGAAATGGTCAAGGCTGTAACACCCCGCATTTTCGTTTATATATGTATATAGATATATACTAAATAATAGTTGTAAAAATGTTGATATAGTATAACTCGAGGAAATAATATTTGAAATTTAGTTTTAGTATGTGAAAATATGAAATTTTATGTCCTAGAACTTGTACTAAATAGGTTTGAGGTAGGAATATGTGTTGGAGAGGTTTGTGATGGATTTGGTTAGTTTTGGAATGGATTGGAAATGGAAAACAAAAGAAATAGGCAAAACTGGGTAATTGGTACCGGTACTGGGTACCGGTACTGAATGGTACCGGTACTGAGTACCGGTACCCCGATTCCAGAAGGTTTCTTGTACCGGTACTGGGTACCAGTACCATCCGTCTGATGCCCGCTAAACAGTTAAAAGTCAGGATTTTTGTGTTATAAAACCCATCCCACATCCCATTTGCCCCATTTCTTCATCTCCCTCTTACCCTAACCCTCCTAGAAACCCTTAGAGAGAAAGAGAGAGAGAGAGAAAACTCAAGATAAAAAGGAAAGACAAAGGGTTCACAAGTGATTCAAGACTCAAACCCTAGGTTTCTTCAAGAGCTTAAAGTAGGGGATTTCTTCTCTTTCTCTTACATTGATGTTAGGGTTAATAAATATGTATGTTTTGATTCTTAATGATATGTATTTGCTATGACTTCATTGTTTCTTGGTTCTTTTGCAATTGTTAACATGTTTTACACAAAGTTAGGGTTGAATACCCATGAAATCTTTTTTTGGTTTGAAAAACCCTAGTCTTTGGGAGAGTGATGTATTTCCTTCCTAAATGCCTTCTTTCTTATTTGATTTCGAAACTTTAGTGTTTTGTGTTGGGTAGTAAAATAATGTTATTGCGATTTCATGTATTTTTCTTGGTTGGGTTGTTTGAGATACACATGTAATGCTTTGTGAGAGGTTCCTTATAAGGATGTTCACCCCTTCCCAAGAGGTTCCTTATAAGGATGCTTGGGAAGCCATGTAATAAATTGTGAGAGGTTCCTTATAAGGATGCTCACCCCTTCCCAAGAGGTTCCTTATAAGGATGCTCACCCCTTCCCAAGAGGTTCCTTATAAGGATGCTTGGGAAGCCATGTAATGAATTGTGAGAGGTTCCTTATAAGGATGCTCACCCCTTACCAAGAGGTTCCTTATAAGGATGCTTGGGAAGTCATGTAATGAATTGTGAGAGGTTCCTTATAAGGATGCTCACCCCTTCCCAAGAGGTTCCTTATAAGGATGCTTGGGAAGCCATGTAATGAATTGTGAGAGGTTCCTTATAAGGATGCTTGGGAAGCCATGTAATGATTTGTGAGAGGTTCCTGGTAAGGATGCTCACCCATTCTCAAGAGGTTCCTTGTAAGGATGCTTGAGAATCAAAGACGATCTAAACGGAGGTGGAGGTTACCCTAAAGTATGCCACCTACCGAAAGAATTGTTGGAAACTGTGTATGGGGACTGGATTATATTTGGAAATGGTTTGCTAACTGTATCGTGGTTTCACTTATTCATTCAATTACTGTTGTTCCTTAAACTTGAGATCTACTAAAATGTCCCTGTTTTACTTCAAAGATTATATATGCTATTTGCGAAATGAGACCGGCCATTTTATATGCTTTTATAAACCTTGTTAGAGTTTGGGAGGAATGTTGCTACAGAGCTTCGTGCTCACCCCCTACAAACAACATATTTCAGGTCTTTGTCTAGATGAGGAGCTCGGAACTGACGAGCCGGGACATTGGGAAGCTCCCGTAGAAGGGAACGTGGACCCCGAGGTGGACGCATAGAGCGACCTCCTTTCTTTTTTGTACTAGACTAGGATATTCATTTTGAATCTTGTAAGGTCTAGTTTTCTTTTGTTTATTCCGCTGTGCAACTTTAAATAAATTTTGAGATGTAAATGCCATAGCTTGGCTTATTCTTTTGGAATAATACTGTAAATTTTATGGATGACTTTATGAAGTCTTATTTATTGATGGATTATTCTAGTGCTCTCATGATGTGAATGTTTTAGAATGTAATGCCGTCCAGGGTGTGTTTTGGGACGTTACAAAGGCTCAAAATTAATCAATAATGGCATAAGATCATTTTCCAGAAATCATACACCTGCATAATTACTAAGTAAAAGAATTTTAAGGATAATGCTAACAATACAATCTAATGAGTGTTAATCAAAACAAAACTAATGAGATTATTCAAAGAAAATTTACCGTTGAATCAAAGATTCTTATTTGAGTAGATGTAGAATATTTCTCTAAGAAAGATTGACTCAAATTCTGCAATTGGTTTTACATCTCCACTATATATGCAAAGAGTGTAATATTTCACAAGGTTTTCAAAATAAAAAAATCTATTTGTGCTCATAAGAATAAGTTTAAACAAAAATACTAAGATAATATACAACTAAAATATGAAAATTCCGCGTGATCAGATTAAGACTATTCTTGCAAAGTATGAGAATAATAACCTAATTACACTGTGAATTATATGAAATAATCCTCCTAACTTTTAAAACATAAGTTCTATATTAAAAAAAAAAAAACTTACTAACACGAACAAGTTCAAAACCAAAAACAAGTTCAAAACATAAAGTAATTTCAAGTGCATAAATAAAAGATGAGTAAAAGATAGCAAAGCTCTTGTAGAATCTCTAGTGTCTCTGATCAAGATGTAGACGGGCCTCCACCAAAACGCTCTATGAGTAACCTCAAAATTTCAGTCTGGTTCTGCTTATAATTAGCCATGCGTTGATTGATCTGAGTGATGCTGGTTCCAAGCTGGGTAACAGTGGTCTCCAACTCTAGTAAAATTTGTCTATCAGTCCTATCATCCACTGTTATATATGGATGATCTCCTTGTGGTGGAGGCTGCTCTGGTGGAAAAACTCTTCAGGTACTTGAAATGACTCCTCTTGTGGTGCTGGTGGTACTTCAGGTTGTTCCTCAGGTTGAACTCCATACCTTTTCTTCAAAGAAGTCTTATCTAACAGCGCAAAATGCTCCACCATTTTCCATGAGGGATTTGTAATCACTTCATTGTCCCTGCATAACTGAGAAACTAACATAGCATATGGGAGTGAGAGTTTCTTTCTTTGCATAGTAAGCAACATTTGATCCATAATGAGGTTCGGAAGATCAATCGTGTGTCCCATCCCAAAGGCATATAAGAAGTAGGCCTGCTCAGTATAAATTTGATTTTTCTAGGCTCGGGGTAACAAACTGTTTACTGTAATCAAATTTAAAATTCGGTACTTGTCTGTTAAGTCCCCTTGTTTTATGTATTTATGTGGCCTCCCCCATATATAATCTGGATTGCCATTCAATTCTATCCCTACTTCAGTCAAATCAGGCAATTGAGTGTAAGGATATTGTGGGTTGGGTGGTCTTTGCATGGGCTGAAAAATATCGGCTATAGCAGCCGGTGTAACTTGAAAAGCTCTACCCCGAACAAACACACGAAGTTGTCTTTCCCCAATAATTTCTGCATTACTATAGAATTCACGGACTAAACAGTCATAAGCAGGAGCAACAAACCTAACATAATCTAGTCATCCACGTGCAGCAAGAATTTGTCTAACTCCTATATTCTCAAAATCTTCATAAATTATTGGTCTTTCAGGAATGATAGTTTTAGAGAGAAAATGAGCATCATATCAGGCTTGTTGTTCAACATTTTAAAAAATCACCTCATTGTAGACATTTCCTAGCTGGGGTTGTTGCGGAGGTGCTTGAGGTTGTGGAGATTGGCTTATTTGTGCTCGTCTTGAAGAACCTCTCATTCTTTGTCTTGAATCCATCTTTTCATTGATTTCTCTCTAAATACTTGCTTTCAACTAATTTAAATCGGTAGAAACCTTGAAAATGATATGGGTAAGTGAATGATCGAAGAAAATTTGAAGAAAAACGGTTAAATGTAGCAGATTTGAGAAGAAATCCTTTAGGAACAACGGCTGTTTTCGTATTCTAGCTTGCGAGGGAACTGGAACTGATCGGTTATGGAGGCTGATGGGTATTTATTTAAGCACTACCGTCCGGACGCCAGTACCACCGTCCGGACGGTGCTGGTACACTGGAATTTGCACTGCACTGCTGACTGCTGACTGCTAACTTTCTTCTTCCTTCAGTCTCCTGCAGTTACCAAATTAATTACAACTTTACACATTCTACATTTCTTGCTACCCACTCTTTTTTTTTTTTCAAAAATGGTTTTATCAATTATTTTTATTTGTTATTTATTATTTACTCATTTTCCTAATTAATCTATAGCTATTTACATTTTATGTACCATTCCCAAAATTATTCATCATTTGATCACAATTAATCAGAATCAGAATCTTCCAAATCAACAACACCAGTGACACGGTTAATTTCACTTCTCACGTATCTTGACAACATGATAATTTCACTACTCTGCCCATACCTAATCCACTGAAGACGATCTAACGCTCGACCTGAAATTGATTCTGCACATTGATTATATTGTCTCAAATGCATTAAATGACCACAGCTCACACAACCACTCAGACGATTTGCTCGTCGGAGTTTAGCAAATGAACTTTTTCCGCACAAGGGTTTTGCTTGACTTTCAAAAATTTCTAAATTTCTAACAAATCTAGCTTTTGTCATGATCAACGAATGTATGTCTTTTGGAAAATAGCGCAGTAAAATTAAACTTAACCAAAACAGTTTCCCATCCATTGTACAATTATTTTTCAAAAAATTTTAAAAACGACTCAAAAAATTGACTCACTATCCAATTCTTTAACGTCTGCCAGTCACAAAGACAAACTGTGACGCCCCAATTTTCCGGGGGTCCTTTATTAACCGTTGACCATCCGTCAACCCGCGGAAATACTCGTGATGGTCGTATAACCCGACACCACGTCACTCACATGCTTTTAATCGGATTTACCATCCACAAGGTCAATTATACCTTCATTTATGTCCATTTATGTCATAGAAACCAAAGAAAACAAAGCCCAAAAGCATGGCTAAGCATTTTGAAAATTTCAAGTTTTTGGAAAAACCTTCCGGAAGGTCGATATACACCTACCGGAAGGTCGCTGAAGGAACTGTTACATGAAAAGGATCAATTTCAAGAACTTCCGGAAGGTCGACATCAGTAGCAAAAACCTTCCGGAAGGTCCATTCCAGTAGCCAAAACCTTCCGGAAGGTTCATTCCAGAAAACAAAACTTCCGGAAGAACTCGGCAGTCAAAAAGAAACCCAAGGCAAAACCTTCCGGAAGGTCCACTCCAGTAGACAAGTTCTTCCGGTAGGTTTTACTCCAGTAGCTAAAATCTTCCGGAAGGTTCATTCCAGTGGGCAAAACCTTCCGGAAGGTATTAGCCGTGAGCAAGGCAAGCTGGGGTTTTTAGCAAAACCTTCCGGAAGGCCAACACACACCTTCCGGTAGGTTTTCAGACTGTGAGCATAAAAATGGATTTCTTTCCCCTCCAAACCATCCTTAAAGCTACCCCATACACTCCAAACTCATTCAATACATGTTTAATGAGATTTTTCATATAATACCCAACTCATACTATCTCTATTACAATTCATTCCATAATATATATACATCAAAATGGAATTTTGTTAAAGGTTTTACAAAACTTAAACTAAGGCCACAAGCCGGCCCCCTTCATGCTTGATGCTCTCCAAATGAGCCATCCGTCGGAGCAAAACCCACACCTGAAATGTTTTTCCCATAAAGGGTGAGCCACGCTCAATAGGGTATCTCCTAGAGAGGCTACTCCCCAACCTAAATGCATATGAAATGTCACATGCTATCAATCAACAATCCACAACAAGAATATATTCCATGTTGAAACATGTAATGTCATGCTATGAAATGAGGTGAGACTCACTCATGCACATCAACCGAGCCCTTCCCGGCTCCTCTACACATGCAAGTGCCGATGTGTACCAATCCGTCATTTATGTTCCACATCAAATGACATTTCATTCTAGGGTCTTTGTAAGGGGTGGATGTTCATGGACTCACACCAAAGGTCACCCAACCTACACGGGATTCATGGACTTCCACCAACGGTTCCGCGTACACCGACACACTTTATGGGCTCTTATACCAACGGAGTGCGTATCCAATCACCGGGTCTCTCACCCGAGGGATTTTCTAGCCCTTCTTACTACCCCAACCCTATCAACATATAAACCATTCAACTCGTCTAGGTCATCGACCCATATTACCCGAGCTCACTCGTCATCCACCATGTGTGGTGAAGACAAATAACCATGCACACACACCTCCTAAAATGCGATGTTCCCGTGCATATGAAATGTGGTGCTCCATTGCAACACCAATACAATGTTCGATATGATATGAGTGACATATGAACATTCTCAACACATTTCTCATATTCCATGGCAAAATCATATCAAAAGCATATAATTCCCATAATACAAATTCCAAGCATGTTATCAACATACTAAAATTTCATGGCATATATATAAACACATAACACGCCCACAATTTCATATAACACATGAATTTACATTGGGTTCATTTCACATATCCAATTCATAGAAATCACAATTAGTAACTTCTAATTATTCATCCAAGTTAGGATTTCCTTTACCCATTTCAATACCCAATTCACCCAATTTCACAACAATAGGCAAGAGACACATAGGCTATCATCCTACCCATTCCATAAAAACATTATAGGTTTGGAATAAACCTTAGTAGGAAGAAACCCTACCTCTTGAAGCGTGAGGAACGACCAAGGGAAGTTCCAAGACCCGATTCAAGCCAAAAACCCTCACTTCTCGAAAATCCCGTACCTTAATCTTCGGTAAAACTTGCGCTTTTTGGTATAGCCTCGTAGCCCTCGATGAGTAGAGCGACTTTAATTCTTGGCTTGCGTGGATTCGAGGTCCGTAGCGCCGTAGATCGTAGAGAGAAGGTGAGTTTTTCTCTCTTTTCTCCCTCTTTCTCTCTATCGGCTGAAACGGGCTGAACAATGGGGAAAAATCTAATTTTTCCCCCTATTTATATTTTAGAATACTTGGCCCACAATTCGCCACACGTCCTATTTAATTCCGGGTCCGTTTTAATCCCGAAACGATTAAATTTCGCTCCGGTTCAAGTTCGAATTATTTTTTTGTTTTAACTTGTGTTTAATATTTCCCCAAACCTGGAAACTTTATAAAAATTTCGTGTACAGGGTCACTCAGGGCCCGTTCGTCTCGTAAAACGCGAAAAATCCGACTATCTCGGAATTCCACGAAATTTGACGTGGTAACTAGATTTCGCGAGACGAATCCAACGGTGAGGTCCGTTTCGTCATCCGAGTTCTAGAAAAATTCAGGTTTACAACCTGTACTGTAGTGGCAATTTACCGTTTTGCCCTTTTTCGCAAAGGTTGAAATTTTCTCGGGTTTTACATTCTTCCCCCCTTAAAAGAATTTCGTCCCCGAAATTCACACACTCATGCACACACAATTACACGCATATGCAACAGTCATATAATACTAAATGACTATAAGAATGTACCTCCATCCTCAAATAAGAAAGGATAGTTGGCACGTATGGTGTCCTCACGCTCCCATGTTGCCTCCTCCACTCCTCGGTGCTGCCACAACACCTTCACTAGCCTCACGGTCTTGCCTCGCAAAACCTGCTCTCGGCTATCCATGACACGCATTGGTCCCTCCTCGAAGGTCCCATCCGCATCAACTATGAGCTCGCCCCAATCCACAACATGCGTCGGATCTGGAGTATACTTCCGGAGCATGGAGACATGGAATACGGCGTGAACACCCGATAAAGTTGGCGGTAACGCCAATCTGTAAGCCACAGTGCCAACTCTCTCAAGCACCTCAAAGGGCCCAATATACCTCGGCGACAGTTTTCCCCGCTTGCCGAATCTGATCACCCCTCTCTTAGGCATCACCTTTAAGAAGACGTGGTCTCCCACCTCAAATTCCAGAGGCCGCCGCCGCCTATCGGCGTAACTCTTCTGCCGGCTCTGAGCCGTGAGAAGACGCTTCCTTATCAGGTTCACCTTCTCCGAGGTGTCTCTAATCAAGTCTGGACCCGTAGAGGGTCTTTCCCCAACTTCAGTCCAACAAACCGGAGAACGACAAGGCCTCCCATAAAGCGCCTCATAGGGTGCCATCCGTATGCTCGCCTGATAACTGTTATTGTAGGCGAATTCCACTAAGGGCAAATGCTCTTCCCAGCTACCCTTGAGATCTAGGACGCATGCCCGTAGCATGTCCTCTAATGTCTGGATGGTCCTCTCCGACTGACCGTCCGTTTGGGGATGGTAGGCTGTGCTCATCCTCAACTGAGTCCCCATGGCTCGCTGGAAACTCTCCCAAAAGTGAGCCGTAAACCTGGGGTCCCGATCCGATACTATAGATACGGGTACCCCATGCAACCGGACTATCTCCCTTATGTACAACCTGCAGAATTCCTCCAGAGTGAAGGTCATCCGCACCGCCAAAAAGTGTGCCGACTTCGTAAGCCGGTCCACTATCACCCACACCGCATCATGTCCCCGTGATGTCCGTGGCAAGTGGGTCACAAAGTCCATTGTGATGTGCTCCCACTTCCACTCAGCCACTTCCAAGGGCTGGAGCAACCCTGCTGGCCTCTGGTGCTCGGCTTTAATCTGCTGACATGTGAGGCATCTACTAACAAAGTCGCCAATTTGCCTCTTCATTCCGCTCCAGTAATACTGGCGACGAAGATCATGATACATCTTCGTGCCGCCTGGGTGCACCGCAAAACGAGAGCAATGGAACTCCCTAAGGATCTCCTCTCTCAGCTCCGCCGACTGGGGAACCACTACCCTTCCCCTAAACCGAAGACTGTCATCCGAGTGAATGGCCCAGCCCTCGTCGCCAGTACCCGCCTGCACTCGGTCCCTGATGGATGATAACTCTGAGTCCTGTCTCTGTGACTCGATCACTCTGCTCAGTAGGGAAGGCGTAGCCACCAAACTCCCTAAAACACCCTGAGTCCGACCCCGATAATGCAGCCCAAATTGGCCCACGGCCTCAAGCATCCGCCACTCCCGGGAAGCCACACTAGCTAAGACACCCCGTGACTTCCGACTAAGTGCGTCAGCCACCACATTTGCCTTACCGGGGTGGTAATGCAAAGTGAAGTCATAGTCTTCTAGGTACTCCATCCACCTACGCTGCCTCATGTTGAGGTCCCGTTGAGTGAAGATGTACTTCAGACTTTTGTGGTCCGAAAACACTTCAAATCGTTCACCATACAAATAGTGACGCCAAGCCTTTAAGGCAAAGACAACGGCCGCCAACTCCATGTCATGCGTGGGGTAATTCTGCTCGTGATTCTTCAACTGTCGAGAACCATAAGCCACCACTCTCCCGGACTGCATCAAGACACAACCCAGTCCGTCTTTAGAGGCATCGCAATATATCGTGTAGTTTTGTCCCCTTTCTGGAACAATCAAGATAGGAGCTGAAGTGAGTCTCCTCTTTAGTTCTTGGAATGCCTTCTCACACGAATCATTCCACTCGAACTTGACCTCCTTCCGGGTCAATCTAGTCATAGGTGCGGCGAGTCGGGAGAAGTCCTCGATGAACCTCCGGTAATACCCTGCCAATCCCAAGAAACTACGTATCTCGAAGACTGACCTTGGCCTCTCCCAGTTCATAACTGCCTCGACTTTCTCCGGATCAACTGATACCCCCGAAGCCGACACCACGTGTCCCAAAAATTTCACCTCCGTAAGCCAAAATTCACACTTGCTGAACTTGGCGTACAACTGGTGGTCCCTCAAGGTCTGGAGAACAATCCTTAAGTGACCCTCATGCTCCTCCTCTGTCTTGGAGTAGATCAGGATGTCATCAACAAACACTACGACAAACTGATCTAAATAGGGCTGGAACACCCTATGCATGAGATCCATAAATGCCGCCGGGGCATTCGTCAACCCAAATGGCATCACCGTGAACTCGAAATGCCCGTACCGCGTTCTGAACGCCGTCTTAGGGATATCTGACTCCCTAATCCTCAACTGATGGTAGCCTGTGCGGAGATCTATTTTTGAATAGACCCGCGCTCCCCTCAGCTGATCAAACAGATCATCGATCCTCGGCAAAGGGTACCTATTCTTGATGGTGACCCGGTTCAACTGCCGATAGTCTATACACAATCGAAGGGTCTTATCCTTCTTCTTGGCAAACAGCACCGGAGCGCCCCAAGGTGAGGTACTCGGTCTAATAAAGCCCTTGTCCAATAATTCTTGTAATTGAACCTTGAGTTCTTGCAACTCAGCTGGCGCCACCCTATGTGGAGTCATAGAAATGGGTGAAGTACCCGGATGCAACTCAACGCTAAAGTCCACATCCCTATGGGGAGGTAATCCCTGTAACTCGTCCGGAAAAACGTCCTCATATTCACACACCACCCGAGGTAGACCCAATTCTTGTCTCGCCTCGTCCTCCAGGGTAAGGCTCGCAAGCCAACCCATCAATTGCCCATGCCATCGTGAATCATACACGACTTGAGGTAGAGCATCATGCTTTTCCCCCTGAAACTTGAAACAAACACCGTCCGGTGTATAGGCGGTGACCCTCTTCCTGTCACAATCAATAACGACCCGATACGCCGCCAACCAGTCCATCCCAAGGATGACATCAAATTCCGACATGTCCATAACCCTAAGGTCCACGGTGAGTAGAATCCCCGAGATCTCTAGCTCACAACCCCGACATATCTGATTCACACACCCTAGCTCCTAGGGGTGAATTCACATATAACGGCTCCTCCAAGGTATCAACCTCTAAGCCCAAATCCCTCACACATGATGCAGAAATGAATGAATGTGATGCACCAGAGTCAAATAACACTTTAGTCCATAGGCGAGAAAGTAGAAATGTACCCTGAATGACTGACTGGTCCACTGGCTCAGCCTGAGGTGTAATGGCGTAGACACGCCCCTGGGTCCCTGAAGTCCCGGCCTACATGCCCTGTCCTCGGCCTCGACCCATGCCTTGGCTCATCTGGCCCGACTGCGGAGTCCCCGCTCGAAAGGTGGTAGGGGCCTGAGTAGCGCCCTGGAACTGATACTGGTTTCCCTGGCCCGTGGTGGGGTAGGGAGGAACAAGGCGTGTCTGCGACTGTCCCACTGATGACTGGGACTGAGGTGTCCCATAGCTTTGGGATCCTTGCCTCTGCGGACAATCCCGCTTCATATGCCCCGGTTGGTGGCAATGGAAACATGTCTTCTGGCCCGCCTGGTAGGTAGTCCTGAAGTTTCTCCCGCCTTGGGAAAGCTGACCTTGGCCTTGGCCTTGATAGCCGCGGCCCTGTCCTTGAGGAGCAGAGGTCCTCTGTTTCTTCCCCGAACTAGAAGAAGAGGATTGGCCCTCCTTCTTCTTATCCTTAGCACCCGCCTCACGGATGCTTCGAGCATCGTCCACCTCCCTCTCAATGGCCATAGCTGTCTCGACCATAGAGTCCAAGTCTTGCAGGCGGAGGCCCACAATCTTTCCCCGGATGGATAGCTTCAACCCATCCTCAAACCTTCTTACCTTGGCCATATCCGTGGCCACGTAATCATCAGCAAATCGGGCTAATTCGGTGAACTTAGCCACATACTCCATCACTGTCATTGACCCTTGCTTCAAATCTAGAAACTTGCGGGCCTTTGCATGTCGAATGGCCGTTGGGAAATATTTACCCATGAAGAGCTCCTTGAACTCTCCCCATGTCATGGCCTCTAAGTTCTTCGAGGCCGTCACCCAATCCCACCACAATTGGGCTTCTCCTTCTAGCTGGAATGCAGCTAGCCTTATCTTAGTAGCGTCTGAGGTGACCTCCATCGCCCCTAAGATCTTGTTGACTTGCCGGAACCAATGGTCGGCCACCATCGGGTCCGCCCCTCCCATGAAGACTGGAGGTTTGTGTGCTTTAAACTGTTGGAGGTTACTCGCGCCTCCATGTCCGGCATTTGCACTAGCTTGTGCAACAGTAGCCGCCATTAGGCCCATGGTTTCCGTAAACGCTCGTTGATCGAAGACCGGTGGTGGTTGGTTATTGTTCCGCCCACCGCCTCGACGTCCTCTTCTTCCACTTGCCATCTACACACAAGTCAAATGGCAATGGCACAACAACTTAGTATCCCTAGATAGGGATCAAGTTAAAACGCTCAAATCTTTCTCATTGTCTCACTAGTAGAGCGTATGCCTCCAATAGTGGACCCTTTCGCTTTGAACCTTCCCGTTCATTTGCTTTCCCACTCCCAAGGTTAAGTTCTCTAACCCTAGTGTGTCCATTTCCATACACATTTTACCATGCATATAATACACATACCACATATCACATAACATGTATCAATTTAAGCACATAACATGTAATGTACAATGAATGCAATGGTCTAAACCCATGCCCCATCAAGCCCTAGGTAAATCGCATACCTAGGCTCTGATACCAAGCTGTGACGCCCCAATTTTCCGGGGGTCCTTTATTAACCGTTGACCATCCGTCAACCCGCGGAAATACTCGTGATGGTCGTATAACCCGACACCACGTCACTCACATGCTTTTAATCGGATTTACCATCCACAAGGTCAATTATACCTTCATTTATGTCCATTTATGTCATAGAAACCAAAGAAAACAAAGCCCAAAAGCATGGCTAAGCATTTTGAAAATTTCAAGTTTTTGGAAAAACCTTCCGGAAGGTCGATATACACCTACCGGAAGGTCGCTGAAGGAACTGTTACATGAAAAGGATCAATTTCAAGAACTTCCGGAAGGTCGACATCAGTAGCAAAAACCTTCCGGAAGGTCCATTCCAGTAGTCAAAACCTTCCGGAAGGTTCATTCCAGAAAACAAAACTTCCGGAAGAACTCGGCAGTCAAAAAGAAACCCAAGGCAAAACCTTCCGGAAGGTCCACTCCAGTAGACAAGTTCTTCCGCTAGGTTTTACTCCAGTAGCTAAAATCTTCCGGAAGGTTCATTCCAGTGGGCAAAACCTTCCGGAAGGTATTAGCCGTGAGCAAGGCAAGCTGGGGTTTTTAGCAAAACCTTCCGGAAGGCCAACACACACCTTCCGGTAGGTTTTCAGACTGTGAGCATAAAAATGGATTTCTTTCCCCTCCAAACCATCCTTAAAGCTACCCCATACACTCCAAACTCATTCAATACATGTTTAATGAGATTTTTCATATAATACCCAACTCATACTATCTCTATTACAATTCATTCCATAATATATATACATCAAAATGGAATTTTGTTAAAGGTTTTACAAAACTTAAACTAAGGCCACAAGCCGGCCCCCTTCATGCTTGATGCTCTCCAAATGAGCCATCCGTCGGAGCAAAACCCACACCTGAAATGTTTTTCCCATAAAGGGTGAGCCACGCTCAATAGGGTATCTCCTAGAGAAGCTACTCCCCAACCTAAATGCATATGAAATGTCACATGCTATCAATCAACAATCCACAACAAGAATATATTCCATGTTGAAACATGTAATGTCATGCTATGAAATGAGGTGAGACTCACTCATGCACATCAACCGAGCCCTTCCCGGCTCCTCTACACATGCAAGTGCCGATGTGTACCAATCTGTCATTTATGTTCCACATCAAATGACATTTCATTCTAGGGTCTTTGTAAGGGGTGGATGTTCATGGACTCACACCAAAGGTCACCCAACCTACACGGGATTCATGGACTTCCACCAACGGTTCCGCGTACACCGACACACTTTATGGGCTCTTATACCAACGGAGTGCGTATCCAATCACCGGGTCTCTCACCCGAGGGATTTTCTAGCCCTTCTTACTACCCCAACCCTATCAACATATAAACCATTCAACTCGTCTAGGTCATCGACCCATATTACCCGAGCTCACTCGTCATCCACCATGTGTGGTGAAGACAAATAACCATGCACACACACCTCCTAAAATGCGATGTTCCCGTGCATATGAAATGTGGTGCTCCATTGCAACACCAATACAATGTTCGATATGATATGAGTGACATATGAACATTCTCAACACATTTCTCATATTCCATGGCAAAATCATATCAAAAGCATATAATTCCCATAATACAAATTCCAAGCATGTTATCAACATACTAAAATTTCATGACATATATATAAACACATAACACGCCCACAATTTCATATAACACATGAATTTACATTGGGTTCATTTCACATATCCAATTCATAGAAATCACAATTAGTAACTTCTAATTATTCATCCAAGTTAGGATTTCCTTTACCCATTTCAATACCCAATTCACCCAATTTCACAACAATAGGCAAGAGACACATAGGCTATCATCCTACCCATTCCATAAAAACATTATAGGTTTGGAATAAACCTTAGTAGGAAGAAACCCTACCTCTTGAAGCGTGAGGAACGACCAAGGGAAGTTCCAAGACCCGATTCAAGCCAAAAACCCTCACTTCTCGAAAATCCCGTACCTTAATCTTCGGTAAAACTTGCGCTTTTTGGTATAGCCTCGTAGCCCTCGATGAGTAGAGCGACTTTAATTCTTGGCTTGCGTGGATTCGAGGTCCGTAGCGCCGTAGATCGTAGAGAGAAGGTGAGTTTTTCTCTCTTTTCTCCCTCTTTCTCTCTATCGGCTGAAACCGGCTGAACAATGGGGAAAAATCTAATTTTTCCCCCTATTTATATTTTAGAATACTTGGCCCACAATTCGCCACACGTCCTATTTAATTCCGGGTCCGTTTTAATCCCGGGTCCGTTTTAATCCCGAAACGATTAAATTTCGCTCCGGTTCAAGTTCGAATTATTTTTTTGTTTTAACTTGTGTTTAATATTTCCCCAAACCTGGAAACTTTATAAAAATTTCGTGTACAGGGTCACTCAGGGCCCGTTCGTCTCGTAAAACGCGAAAAATCCGACTATCTCGGAATTCCACGAAATTTGATGTGGTAACTAGATTTCGCGAGACGAATCCAACGGTGAGGTCCGTTTCGTCATCCGAGTTCTAGAAAAATTCAGGTTTACAACCTGTACTGTAGTGGCAATTTACCGTTTTGCCCTTTTTCGCAAAGGTTGAAATTTTCTCGGGTTTTACACAAACAAATTTTTATAAAACCAAAACACAAAAATAGACAAATTTCACAAATTTTAATAATTCTCTCTCCCCCAACTTAAATTAAACATTGTCCGCAATGTATAAAACAGTGAAAATATAGAAATGCTTAATCAAGTGTGGAAGGTAATATAACTAATAATCTAATCTGTAAAACAAACAACAAATAATTAGTACTACTATTTACAATCAAAAAACAATATAAATTTTTCAGAATACATAAATTGGTTCTAACAGCTATATAGAAGTTACATCTTGAGTAAATCCATCATAATAGGGTTTAAATATTTGACCATTTACTTTGAAAATATTTCCAGTTAATGGATTCTCAATTTCAATTGCTCCATAATCAAAAACTTACTTGACAATGTACGAACCTGTCCATCTTGATCTTAACTTTCCAGGAAATAGACGAAGCTTTGAATTATATAACAGAACTTTCTGAGAATGTGTGACACCCCAAAATCCGGGGGTCCGTTGATTACCCATCAACCCGCGGAATACCTGTAAATACCTAGTATCTCGATATCACACTGTTATGCCCCATTTACCGGGGTCCATAACTTAACGAAATTTGGGCAGAGTCTCCTTTGTATGGGGAGCTCTACCCAATACCCAACCTGTGCAATACACAATTACCAGACCCATCCGAGGTCAAATATAAAGCAATGACCGCACCGGGTCCATGTATAAGTAAACATTGGTCACACTGGGTCCAATTAACCATACTTAAATCAAAACATGAAAGGCTAATCTAACAATAGTCTTTATAAGTTCTATTACAATTATTTTACGCATTACATGCCCAAAAATATAGTTTCTAACATGTAATTACACAAAACATTAAGTAAAGCCACATGCGGCTTTCTTCAAGCATGAGGGTCCAAAATGGAGCCATCCGCCGGTGTCTCTCTCCCACCTGAAATGTGTTCCCGTATAGGGTGAGCCAACGCCCAGTAGAGTATTTCCTACAGAGGCTACTCCTCAACCTATATGCATATGAAATGTTCACATGCAACATTCATAAATCCGTAACCATTCCATCAAATAATATACAATTAAATGATGTAATGCTATAATGTCATGCCATGAATGAGGTGAGACCCACCCATGTGCACTCAACCCGAGTCCACCACGACTCCCTTTACATGCTATTGCCATGTATGCAAAACCAGGCTACCTAAGCCCCATGAATGAGATGTAACTCATGTACTCAACCCGAGCCCTCCCTGGCTCCTCAACACAATGCTAATGCCAACGTGTTTGATGTATCATGAAATGAGATGTGACTCATTTATGCACTCACCCCGAGCCCTTCCCGGCTCGACAACACAATGTAAATGCCAATGTGTACGACATGCCATGAGTGAGATAAGACTCAATCATGTAACACACCCCGAGCCTCCCCGGCTCCCACACACACAATGAAATGTCAATGTGTCGTAAAATTCGCCGTTGATGTTATCCACTCAACGACCATTGATAAATCAAAACCCTTGTGTCTTTGTTGGGCAACGGATTTTGGTATCTCAACCGCCGGTTCCGTAAACCATGGCACTTTTCTGGAATTTCACCGCCGGACAAATGCCTGAACCATGTAACCGGGTCTTGCACCCGAGGGGGGGATCTATCCCTTCTTGTTATACCCAGACACAAGTTTTTCCTTTATGCATGTAACCGGGCAACTCAAATGAATATTCAATCTATCTTTCCCGAGCCCACCATCAAACACCTAGTATGGTGTTGATTAATGCAAACATACCACCACACTCATGAATGACTCCCATGAATGTGACACAACATTATGCCCAATATGCTATGACCGCCAATGAGCAACTCTTTTCATGTCCATATGCATTTAATACCACATAGATTGTGGTACAATACCCATGCACAAACACACCCACACCCATGCTAACATCCCATGAATGTGATGCCCATGTCCACATACATTTAATACCACATAGATTGTGGTATAAACACCCATGCACAACATCCCTATGACACAATGTCCATGTATGCGATGTTCCCGTGCATATGCAATGCAATGGACAATTGTCACTTGTATATCATGTTCATATATAATGAATGTCATATGAACTAATCTCACACAATCTATTCCATTCCATGTCAATTTACATCATAACCATATAAATTCCATACTTCATCTCAACTTTGATACATCAAAACCATATATCAATAATTCATAATTTCAACATAAATCATATCGTACACATATGATTTTCATTCTCCACCTAAGGCATAACATGTTATTTATCATATAACAATTTCAATCCATTTAGGTATTTTGTCAAACACCTTCAAGGCAAACAACATGGTAACACATATCATGCCCAATTTCCACATAATTCAAGAAATTCCAATAGGCAATTTCTACATATCCATTTAGGATAAAATTATTTTACCTAAATTCCACCAATAGGCAAGTGTAATTTTCTAACAACCTACCCACCATCTTCATTATTCCATAACCATATACATATAAATATATGTATACATAGGTCAATATATATATATATATATATATATCCAGCCCATTTATCATAGGCATTTCTAGGTAAGAAATCAACCAAAGTAGGAGAACCCCTACCTCTTGTAGCGTGAGAATCCCGTAGGAAGCTCCCAAGACACGAAAACCCAACTCGAAGCTTGATTTTCCCAACTCCCGAAATTTCACCTTCGGTGAAATTCGTCATTTTTGGTACCCACGCGTAGCCCTCGTCGACGTGATCACTTCTCCCTTCTAGCTTGACGGAATCCGAACAACGAAATACAACTCGAATCTTGATTTTCGTACACCTCCACCCGTTCACCTTCGGTGAAACTTGTTGTTTTTGGTACCCACGCGTAGCCCTCGTCGCGTAGATGAACTTTGCCTTTTGAATCGACGAATTCCGACGGACGGAACTCCCGGAATCGGAGAAACAAGTTTGGATTTTTCACTTTTTTTTCTCCTCCTCACCCACGTTTTCTCACTGGTTTTCAGCTCAAAAATTCTGAAGAAAATCAGATTTTTACAGATATTTATAGGCAAAAATGTGCGGTCCACATCGCACCGCATATTTTCGACTTCCGGGTCCGTTTTTCGTCCCGAAACGATTCATTAAGTCCCGGATTAAGTCCAAATTAATTTTATTGGAACTTTAATCCAATTATAAGGAAATTTTATAAAATCCATTATTGGGGACCTTTAAAATTACATTCGCCACGCAGTCGCCTCGAACGACGTGCAAAAATCCGACTATCTCGGAATTCGACGAAATTTCTAGTGATTACTAGATTTCGCGTTGCGAATCCAATGGCACACTCCGTTTCCTCATCCAAGGTCTAGAACATGATTATTTCACATACGCATAAGGGTGGAGAATTACCATTTTGCCCTTTTTCAGAAAAAGTTCAATTTTTTCCCGGGTTTTACATTCTTCCCCCCTTAAAAAGAATTTCGTCCCCGAAATTCACACCCACGTGCACATTCAACCATATGCATATGTCACAACAATACAGTCTAAAATGTCCCACATGTATCCGTCTCTCTCCCAGACTAGGTTCTAAACTCAACCAAGTTCGTTCGTAAAGGCACCACATATCCCGTGTACCTCTGTCCCATTTCCGGGACTACTAGAATACGAGGTAAAGTAACCTTCTTTGTAATTTGACAATAGTACCGAAACATCCCAAGGCGAGGCATTCGGTAGTGAAGTCCTTATTCAACCTAGAGTTCTCACAACTCTACCAGTGTCATTCTATGAGGAGCCATAGAGTAGACAACATACCGGGGTGTAACTCAACACTGAAGTCTACATCCCTACGTGGAGGCAAACATTCGTAAGCTCATAAACATCTGAGGTGGGCCAAATTCCTGTCTCACCTCGTTCCCTAGGGTAAAGCTTGCTAGCTAACCCATGAACTGTCGGTACCAACGGAATTCATACTTTACTTGAGGTAAAACGTCATGCGTTTCTCCTAAAACTTAAAACATACACACTCCGAGGTGTAAACAGTGACCCGCTGACGATCACAATCACTGACGACTCAGTGTGCCGTCAATCCGTCCATCCCAAGGATGACATCAAATTCTAACATGTCCGTGGAGTAGAATCCCCAAGAATCCTAGCTCACATTCCCGACATACCCATTTAGTACTCACCCTAGCTCCTAGGGGAGAACTCACCCACAATGGCTCTTCCAAGGTTTCAACCTCTAAGCCCAATTCCTTTATGCAATTTAAATTGTCACAAAACAATAACTAGTATCCCAATGTAGGGACTCAGTTCAAAACATTGTGAATTTTCTCACCGTCTACCTAGTAGAGCAAGTGTCTCACACTAGTAGACATTTAACCCATGAACTATCCCGTTCATCCATTTCCGAACCTCCAAGATTATGTTTTCTAACCCTAGTGTTCCTCTTTTTCCATATACATTTTACCATGTATACAATTTACACATAACACATAATCATGTAGCACATAATCATGTAACAAATAAAACACATAACATGAATGCACATGGAATGCAATGGTGTAAACCCATTTCCCTCAAGCCCTAGGTAATCGTATACCTATGCTCTGATACCATCTGTGACACCCCAAAATCCGGGGGTCCGTTGATTACCCATCAACCCGCGGAATACCTGTAAATACCTAGTATCTCGATATCACACTGTTATGCCCCATTTACCGGGGTCCATAACTTAACGAAATTTGGGCAGAGTCTCCTTTGTATGGGGAGCTCTACCCAATACCCAACCTGTGCAATACACAATTACCAGACCCATCCGAGGTCAAATATAAAGCAATGGCCGCACCGGGTCCATGTATAAGTAAACATTGGCCACACTGGGTCCAATTAACCATACTTAAATCAAAACATGAAAGGCTAATCTAACAATAGTCTTTATAAGTTCTATTACAATTATTTTACGCATTACATGCCCCAAAATATAGTTTCTAACATGTAATTACACAAAACATTAAGTAAAGCCACATGCGGCTTTCTTCAAGCATGAGGGTCCAAAATGGAGCCATCCGCCGGTGTCTCTCTCCCACCTGAAATGTGTTCCCGTATAGGGTGAGCCAACGCCCAGTAGAGTATTTCCTACAGAGGCTACTCCTCAACCTATATGCATATGAAATGTTCACATGCAACATTCATAAATCCGTAACCATTCCATCAAATAATATACAATTAAATGATGTAATGCTATAATGTCATGCCATGAATGAGGTGAGACCCACCCATGTGCACTCAACCCGAGTCCACCACGACTCCCTTTACATGCTATTGCCATGTATGCAAAACCGGGCTACCTAAGCCCCATGAATGAGATGTAACTCATGTACTCAACCCGAGCCCTCCCTGGCTCCTCAACACAATGCTAATGCCAACGTGTTTGATGTATCATGAAATGAGATGTGACTCATTTATGCACTCACCCCGAGCCCTTCCCGGCTCGACAACACAATGTAAATGCCAATGTGTACGACATGCCATGAGTGAGATAAGACTCAATCATGTAACACACCCCGAGCCTCCCCGGCTCCCACACACACAATGAAATGTCAATGTGTCGTAAAATTCGCCGTTGATGTTATCCACTCAACGACCATTGATAAATCAAAACCCTTGTGTCTTTGTTGGGCAACGGATTTTGGTATCTCAACCGCCGGTTCCGTAAACCATGGCACTTTTCTGGAATTTCACCGCCGGACAAATGCCTGAACCATGTAACCGGGTCTTGCACCCGAGGGGGGGATCTATCCCTTCTTGTTATACCCAGACACAAGTTTTTCCTTTAGGCATGTAACCGGGCAACTCAAATGAATATTCAATCTATCTTTCCCGAGCCCACCATCAAACACCTAGTATGGTGTTGATTAATGCAAACATACCACCACACTCATGAATGACTCCCATGAATGTGACACAACATTATGCCCAATATGCTATGACCGCCAATGAGCAACTCTTTTCATGTCCATATGCATTTAATACCACATAGATTGTGGTACAATACCCATGCACAAACACACCCACACCCATGCTAACATCCCATGAATGTGATGCCCATGTCCACATACATTTAATACCACATAGATTGTGGTATAAACACCCATGCACAACATCCCTATGACACAATGTCCATGTATGCGATGTTCCCGTGCATATGCAATGCAATGGACAATTGTCACTTGTATATCATGTTCATATATAATGAATGTCATATGAACTAATCTCACACAATCTATTCCATTCCATGTCAATTTACATCATAACCATATAAATTCCATACTTCATCTCAACTTTGATACATCAAAACCATATATCAATAATTCATAATTTCAACATAAATCATATCGTACACATATGATTTTCATTCTCCACCTAAGGCATAACATGTTATTTATCATATAACAATTTCAATCCATTTAGGTATTTTGTCAAACACCTTCAAGGCAAACAACATGGTAACACATATCATGCCCAATTTCCACATAATTCAAGAAATTCCAATAGGCAATTTCTACATATCCATTTAGGATAAAATTATTTTACCTAAATTCCACCAATAGGCAAGTGTAATTTTCTAACAACCTACCCACCATCTTCATTATTCCATAACCATATACATATAAATATATGTATACATAGGTCAATATATATATATATATATATATCCAGCCCATTTATCATAGGCATTTCTAGGTAAGAAATCAACCAAAGTAGGAGAACCCCTACCTCTTGTAGCGTGAGAATCCCGTAGGAAGCTCCCAAGACACGAAAACCCAACTCGAAGCTTGATTTTCCCAACTCCCGAAATTTCACCTTCGGTGAAATTCGTCATTTTTGGTACCCACGCGTAGCCCTCGTCGACGTGATCACTTCTCCCTTCTAGCTTGACGGAATCCGAGCAACGAAATACAACTCGAATCTTGATTTTCGTACACCCCCACCCGTTCACCTTCGGTGAAACTTGTTGTTTTTGGTACCCACGCGTAGCCCTCGTCGCGTAGATGAACTTTGCCTTTTGAATCGACGAATTCCGACGGACGGAACTCCCGGAATCGGAGAAACAAGTTTGGATTTTTCACTTTTTTTCTCTCCTCCTCACCCACGTTTTCTCACTGGTTTTCAGCTCAAAAATTCTGAAGAAAATCAGATTTTTACCGATATTTATAGGCAAAAATGTGCGGTCCACATCGCACCGCATATTTTCGACTTCCGGGTCCGTTTTTCGTCCCGAAACGATTCATTAAGTCCCGGATTAAGTCCAAATTAATTTTATTGGAACTTTAATCCAATTATAAGGAAATTTTATAAAATCCATTATTGGGGACCTTTAAAATTACATTCGCCACGCAGTCGCCTCGAACGACGTGCAAAAATCCGACTATCTCGGAATTCGACGAAATTTCTAGTGATTACTAGATTTCGCGTTGCGAATCCAATGGCACACTCCGTTTCCTCATCCAAGGTCTAGAACATGATTATTTCACATACGCATAAGGGTGGAGAATTACCATTTTGCCCTTTTTCAGAAAAAGTTCAATTTTTTCCCGGGTTTTACATTCTTCCCCCCTTAAAAAGAATTTCGTCCCCGAAATTCACACCCACGTGCACATTCAACCATATGCATATGTCACAACAATACAGTCTAAAATGTCCCACATGTATCCGTCTCTCTCCCAGACTAGGTTCTAAACTCAACCAAGTTCGTTCGTAAAGGCACCACATATCCCGTGTACCTCTGTCCCATTTCCGGGACTACTAGAATACGAGGTAAAGTAACCTTCTTTGTAATTTGACAATAGTACCGAAACATCCCAAGGCGAGGCATTCGGTAGTGAAGTCCTTATTCAACCTAGAGTTCTCACAACTCTACCAGTGTCATTCTATGAGGAGCCATAGAGTAGACAACATACCGGGGTGTAACTCAACACTGAAGTCTACATCCCTACGTGGAGGCAAACATTCGTAAGCTCATAAACATCTGAGGTGGGCCAAATTCCTGTCTCACCTCGTTCCCTAGGGTAAAGCTTGCTAGCTAACCCATGAACTGTCGGTACCAACGGAATTCATACTTTACTTGAGGTAAAACGTCATGCGTTTCTCCTAAAACTTAAAACATACACACTCCGAGGTGTAAACAGTGACCCGCTGACGATCACAATCACTGACGACTCAGTGTGCCGTCAATCCGTCCATCCCAAGGATGACATCAAATTCTAACATGTCCGTGGAGTAGAATCCCCAAGAATCCTAGCTCACATTCCCGACATACCCATTTAGTACTCACCCTAGCTCCTAGGGGAGAACTCACCCACAATGGCTCTTCCAAGGTTTCAACCTCTAAGCCCAATTCCTTTATGCAATTTAAATTGTCACAAAACAATAACTAGTATCCCAATGTAGGGACTCAGTTCAAAACATTGTGAATTTTCTCACCGTCTACCTAGTAGAGCAAGTGTCTCACACTAGTAGACATTTAACCCATGAACTATCCCGTTCATCCATTTCCGAACCTCCAAGATTATGTTTTCTAACCCTAGTGTTCCTCTTTTTCCATATACATTTTACCATGTATACAATTTACACATAACACATAATCATGTAGCACATAATCATGTAACAAATAAAACACATAACATGAATGCACATGGAATGCAATGGTGTAAACCCATTTCCCTCAAGCCCTAGGTAATCGTATACCTATGCTCTGATACCATCTGTGACACCCCAAAATCCGGGGGTCCGTTGATTACCCATCAACCCGCGGAATACCTGTAAATACCTAGTATCTCGATATCACACTGTTATGCCCCATTTACCGGGGTCCATAACTTAACGAAATTTGGGCAGAGTCTCCTTTGTATGGGGAGCTCTACCCAATACCCAACCTGTGCAATACACAATTACCAGACCCATCCGAGGTCAAATATAAAGCAATGGCCGCACCGGGTCCATGTATAAGTAAACATTGGCCACACTGGGTCCAATTAACCATACTTAAATCAAAACATGAAAGGCTAATCTAACAATAGTCTTTATAAGTTCTATTACAATTATTTTACGCATTACATGCCCCAAAATATAGTTTCTAACATGTAATTACACAAAACATTAAGTAAAGCCACATGCGGCTTTCTTCAAGCATGAGGGTCCAAAATGGAGCCATCCGCCGGTGTCTCTCTCCCACCTGAAATGTGTTCCCGTATAGGGTGAGCCAACGCCCAGTAGAGTATTTCCTACAGAGGCTACTCCTCAACCTATATGCATATGAAATGTTCACATGCAACATTCATAAATCCGTAACCATTCCATCAAATAATATACAATTAAATGATGTAATGCTATAATGTCATGCCATGAATGAGGTGAGACCCACCCATGTGCACTCAACCCGAGTCCACCACGACTCCCTTTACATGCTATTGCCATGTATGCAAAACCGGGCTACCTAAGCCCCATGAATGAGATGTAACTCATGTACTCAACCCGAGCCCTCCCTGGCTCCTCAACACAATGCTAATGCCAACGTGTTTGATGTATCATGAAATGAGATGTGACTCATTTATGCACTCACCCCGAGCCCTTCCCGGCTCGACAACACAATGTAAATGCCAATGTGTACGACATGCCATGAGTGAGATAAGACTCAATCATGTAACACACCCCGAGCCTCCCCGGCTCCCACACACACAATGAAATGTCAATGTGTCGTAAAATTCGCCGTTGATGTTATCCACTCAACGACCATTGATAAATCAAAACCCTTGTGTCTTTGTTGGGCAACGGATTTTGGTATCTCAACCGCCGGTTCCGTAAACCATGGCACTTTTCTGGAATTTCACCGCCGGACAAATGCCTGAACCATGTAACCGGGTCTTGCACCCGAGGGGGGGATCTATCCCTTCTTGTTATACCCAGACACAAGTTTTTCCTTTACGCATGTAACCGGGCAACTCAAATGAATATTCAATCTATCTTTCCCGAGCCCACCATCAAACACCTAGTATGGTGTTGATTAATGCAAACATACCACCACACTCATGAATGACTCCCATGAATGTGACACAACATTATGCCCAATATGCTATGACCGCCAATGAGCAACTCTTTTCATGTCCATATGCATTTAATACCACATAGATTGTGGTACAATACCCATGCACAAACACACCCACACCCATGCTAACATCCCATGAATGTGATGCCCATGTCCACATACATTTAATACCACATAGATTGTGGTATAAACACCCATGCACAACATCCCTATGACACAATGTCCATGTATGCGATGTTCCCGTGCATATGCAATGCAATGGACAATTGTCACTTGTATATCATGTTCATATATAATGAATGTCATATGAACTAATCTCACACAATCTATTCCATTCCATGTCAATTTACATCATAACCATATAAATTCCATACTTCATCTCAACTTTGATACATCAAAACCATATATCAATAATTCATAATTTCAACATAAATCATATCGTACACATATGATTTTCATTCTCCACCTAAGGCATAACATGTTATTTATCATATAACAATTTCAATCCATTTAGGTATTTTGTCAAACACCTTCAAGGCAAACAACATGGTAACACATATCATGCCCAATTTCCACATAATTCAAGAAATTCCAATAGGCAATTTCTACATATCCATTTAGGATAAAATTATTTTACCTAAATTCCACCAATAGGCAAGTGTAATTTTCTAACAACCTACCCACCATCTTCATTATTCCATAACCATATACATATAAATATATGTATACATAGGTCAATATATATATATATATATATATATATATATATATATATATCCAGCCCATTTATCATAGGCATTTCTAGGTAAGAAATCAACCCAAGTAGGAGAACCCCTACCTCTTGTAGCGTGAGAATCCCGTAGGAAGCTCCCAAGACACGAAAACCCAACTCGAAGCTTGATTTTCCCAACTCCCGAAATTTCACCTTCGGTGAAATTCGTCATTTTTGGTACCCACGCGTAGCCCTCGCCGACGTGATCACTTCTCCCTTCTAGCTTGACGGAATCCGAGCAAAGAAATACAACTCGAATCTTGATTTTCGTACACCCCCACCCGTTCAACTTCGGTGAAACTTGTTGTTTTTGGTACCCACGCGTAGCCCTCGTCGCGTAGATGAACTTTGCCTTTTGAATCGACGAATTCCGACGGACGGAACTCCCGGAATCGGAGAAACAAGTTTGGATTTTTCACTTTTTTTCTCTCCTCCTCACCCACGTTTTCTCACTGGTTTTCAGCTCAAAAATTCTGAAGAAAATCAGATTTTTACCGATATTTATAGGCAAAAATGTGCGGTCCACATCGCACCGCATATTTTCGACTTCCGGGTCCGTTTTTCGTCCCGAAACGATTCATTAAGTCCCGGATTAAGTCCAAATTAATTTTATTGGAACTTTAATCCAATTATAAGGAAATTTTATAAAATCCATTATTGGGGACCTTTAAAATTACATTCGCCACGCAGTCGCCTCGAACGACGTGCAAAAATCCGACTATCTCGGAATTCGACGAAATTTCTAGTGATTACTAGATTTCGCGTTGCGAATCCAATGGCACACTCCGTTTCCTCATCCAAGGTCTAGAACATGATTATTTCACATACGCATAAGGGTGGAGAATTACCATTTTGCCCTTTTTCAGAAAAAGTTCAATTTTTTCCCGGGTTTTACAGAATGTTCAAGACTTCTGCATGATATTTTTATCATGAAATTTTTTTGTTCTAGACTTGGCAATCTTTGCATTTTTATAAGCTTCATTTCTTAATTCTTCCAATTCATTAATTTGAAGTTTACGAGATACTCCAGCTTTATCCGTATCAAAATTCATCATTTTGATTGCCCAATATGCTCGATGTTCTAATTCTACAGGCAAGTGACATGATTTACCATAAACCAACCGATAAGGAAACATCCCTAAAATAGTTTTATATGCAGTACGGTAAGCCCAAAGCGCATCAGTTAATCTTAAAGACCAATCATTACAATCTGGATTTACTGTTTTTTCTAAAATGTGTTTTATCTCTCTATTAGCTAATTCAGCTTGTCCACTTGTCTGTGGATGATACAGAGTGGATATTTTATGAGAAATCGAGTATTTTTTCATAAGATTTTCAAAAACTTTATTACAAAAATGTGATCCACCGTCACTAATAATTGTTCGAGGAATTCCAAATCTGGATAAAATATTTTCTTTTAAATATTTGACCACTGTTATGTGATCATTATTTCTACATGAAATTGCCTCTACCCATTTAGAGACATAATCGACTACAACCAAAATGTACAGATATCCAAAGGATGGGGAAATGGTCCCATAAAATCGATGTCCCAACAATCGAAAATTTTAACAATTAAAATAGGGTATAAATGCATCATATTTCTTTTTGAAATATTTCTCATTCTTTGACATCTGTCACAATTTAAACAAAAGATATGTACATTTTAAAAAAGAGTTGGCCAATAAAATCCACACTGCAAAATTTTAGCAGTGGTTTTCTTTGAAGCAAAATAGCCTCCGTAAGCTTCAGAGTGACAAAACTGAATTACCTGATTAATTTCATGATTATGTACACATCTTATTATTTGATCTTTACAATATTTAAACAAATAAGGATCTTCCCAGAAAAAATTACGTACCTCACTTAGAAACTTGTTTCTATCAGTCCAGGTATAACTAGAAGGAATAGTACTATTAGCTAAATAATTGGCTATATCTGCATACCATGATACTTCTGTTATTGCAAAAAATTGTTCATCTGACAAGGTTTCTCTAATTGGAATTGGTTCTTCCTATATATCATAATTTAGTCTTGACAAGTGATTTGCTACCACATTTTCAACTTATTTCTTATCTTTAATGATAAGATCAAATTCTTGAAGTAACAATATTCATCGTAGGAGACGTGGATTAGCATCTTTCTTAGTAAATAAATATTTTAAAGCTGCATGATCAGTAAATACAACAATTAATGATCCAACCAGATATGAACGAAATTTATCTAATGCAAACACAACAGCAAGTAATTCTTTCTCTGTAGTAGAATAATTCATTTGTGCATCATTTAGAGTTTTACTTGCATAGTAAATAACATAGGATTTTTTTTATCCCTTCTTTGACCTAATACAACTCCTACTGCATAATCACTAGCATTACACATTAATTGAAAAGGTGAAGACCAGTCAGGAGGTTGCATAATAGGTGTAGAAATAAGCATGTTTTTCAATTTATCAAATGTTAATTGACATGCATCATTCCATTCAAATAATATATCTTGACATAAAAGATTACATATAGGTCTAGATATTGAACTGAAATTTTTAATAAATCTTCTATAAAATCCTGCATGACCTAAAAAAGATTGGACATCTATTACAGTTTTCAGTGGAGGAAGATTAGCTATCAAATCAATTTTGGATTTATCAACTTCAATTCTTTTTTCAGAAACTACATGACCTAAAACAATATCTTGTGTAACCATGAAGTGATATTTTTCTCAATTCAAAACAAGGTTTGTTTCTTCACATCGAATAAGTACTTTTTCAAGATTTTCTAAACATAAATGAAATGAATCACCATATACCAAGAAATCGTCCATAAAAACTTCTAGATACCGTTCCACCATATCACTAAATATATTTAACATGCAACGCTGAAAAGTAGCTGGAGCATTACATAATCCAAAAGACATCCTATAATAAACAAAAGTACCAAAAGGGCATGTAAATGTGATTTTTTCTTGATCATCTATTGCAATTTCAATTTGATTATAACCAGAATATCTATCTAAAAAACAATAATATGCATGACCAGTTATTCTTTCTAAAACTTGATTTAGAAAAGGCAATGAAAAATGATCTTTTCTGGTGAGGGAATTTAGCTTTCGATAATCAATACACATACGCCAACCTGTGACTGTATGCATAGGGACTAATTCATTTTCTTGATTTTTTATTACAGTGACACCAAACTTCTTAGGGACTACCTGTGTAGAACTAACCCATTTACTATCAGATATAGGGTAGATAATATTAGCATTTAATAGTTTGTGTACTTCAGCGCGAACTATCTGTTTCAAGTGTGGATCCAATCTTCTTTGCATCTGACGAGATGGTTTAGCATTTTCTTCTAAGTATATACAATGAGTACATAGAAGTGGACTTATACCTTTTATATCTGCTATTGTCCATCCAATAACACTTTCGTGATCTTTCAAAACTTTTGTCAATTCTTTTTCTTGAATTCCAGATAATTTTGATGATATTATCACTAGATAGATTTCATCTTCTCCTAAAAAGACATATTTTAAGTTAGTTGCAAGAGGTTTTAATTCCAGCTTAAAAACTTTGACGTTAGATTCTATAGATTTAGGTAACAATTTTTCACTTTTTGGATTCCATGTTGATATATCTTCAAACTCAGTATCTGTAGAGATCTGAAAAGTAAGGATAATTTTTTCAATTTTGCCTGTAGGGCACTATTCATGCATCATTTGCTGGTAGGGCACTGCATATGCATCATTTAGGCGTAGGTCATGTTTAGGAGCATAATTTGAGTATGTCATAGAAGCAAAACATGCTTAGAATGTTAAAATACACATACCGTGTAAATTTGAACCTAAACGAAAATAGTTTCAAAAATTGGACAAAAAGGGTATCTCGAGCGACCTAGGTGGGACCGGCCAAACCCGGCCACTATCAAAAATATATTTTTTTGAAAAATTTCATTTAAAATAATTTTAAGAACTTTGGTTAAAATTAAATGTCGAATTGAGGCGTTTCAGAACGAGTTGTAGTGTAACGGGGTCCTGGATTCATCAAGGGCAAAAGGGTCATTTTTCACCTTAGCCCTCCACTATAAATACAGACCTTTTAGTGTAAAAATATCAATATTTGGCCTGGAGATAGAGCAGTACACGTTTTTGGAGGAAAAGAGAAGAAAAACCCTAAGTTCTTCAAGCTTCAAGCCACCAAAACTCATTCCTAGGCCAAGATTCTTGCAAGACTTACTTCTAAGATGTTGTTCCTCTCAACAAGAGCTATATTCTCACCGATCAGTTTGGCTATAAAGTGAACAAAACTCCCTTGGTTTGAGAAAAACTATTTTAGGTATGATATTTTGCTAAGTTGGTAATAGATTTAAGTTTTCTTGCATTTCTATGTGTTGATTGAATAATTTAGGTGTTTACTTAATGTTAGAAAATCATTTAGTTGGTAGTTGCTTTGAAAACTTAGAGTTAGTGGTTTAAGTACTTTTGCATTCTTTGAATTTCTTGACAATTTGTTGCTATGATAAAAGTGTACCTTGCTTATGTGTTGAATTATCATATTCTAGCTTATGTTCATGCAGAGAAACTCTTGTGGTTTGAGAGTTATGAATTTTTCCATGAGTTGGTAACTTGTGTATTTGTATTTTCCTTGAGAAATTGTGAAAGTAATGAACATGAAACTTGATCATATGTTTAATCCATTGAATGGTGCTCCACATTCATGTGGGTAAAGTGTTGTGAATTTGAAGTTATGTTTTACTTTATGAATGAGGCATATTTTAAGTTACACACCATGTGTTTGATGAAATGTTCCATAGAATTTACGTTGAGAAAAATCATGGCATCTTGGCATACATGAATCCTTGGAACATAGTGTGGGTTGAGCACTTGGTGCTATGCATTATGAGGGTGTAGATCCTGTGGTGAAAAACCCAAAATCTGACCAATGACAGTACTCGCGGGCTGACGAGGGCGGACCGTGAAGCGAGACATGGGTGGCATAGAGTTGCATGGGTGTGTCATGCATATTGACATTGCATAGCATTGAGGGATTATGGGGTTGTAGATTTTAAAATGTACACTTGCACATGTCACGCCTTAAATTTGTTCCTAACATTAGCATTTTGTCATACCAGCAGTTGAGCTGACCCATTCGTGGGATATCATATTACAGATGAGGCTCCCGATACTTGAAACTTGAGGAAGTCTTAAAGGAAGGAGAGGAAAGGGACTTGAATGTATATTTGGCCCTTGGGGCATATTTTGTATGTATAGGCATAAGCCCAAATGACTTGTATTTCAGTTTGGAAAAGTAGTGGATTATAAGTCTTGGATCTTTTTAAAGTGTAAGAGTGTAAATCCAATTGATATTTGGGATGTCTTTATTTAATGAGTATCATATGTGTATATTGGGACAATTAGATGTGTATGTTGAGAACAAGGGATGTATGTTTAATTTACATGGGTTGTGGCCACCGAGTGAGGGTGGGTTGTGATATACTAATGGATATGAAATATTGTGAATATTAGGTGGAATATTGTGAATATTATGAAATATCCCAGGCACTATGCCTATTTCCATTCCACCTTATCGTATGGCTCCAGCTGAGTTAAGAGCGCTGAGGGAGCAGTTGACTGATTTGTTGGATAAGGGTTTTATTCGTCCTAGTACTTCTCCGTGGGGTGCTTCGGCACTATTTGCGAAGAAGAAGGATGAGACATTACATTTGTGTGTGGACTATAGGAGGCTAAACCGGGTCACTATCAAGAACAAGTACTAGTTGCCGAGGATAGATGACTTGTTTGATCAGCTTAGGGGTTCGAGATGTTTCTCGAAGATTGATCTTAGATCGGGGTATCATCAGGTGAGAGTACGGGAGGAGGATGTGGCGAAGACGCTTTTCGCAATCGTTATGGCCATTATGAATTCGTGGTTGTCATTCGGTGTGACGAATGCCCCGGCAGCATTCATGGACTTGATGCATCGCATTTTTAGTCCTTATTTAGATCAGTTTGTTGTGGTGTTTGTTGATGACATTTTGATTTATTCACCTTCTGAGGATGAGCATGTCTTTCACCTACGGACTGTGTTACAGATTTTGAGGGAACACTGTTTATTTGCTAAGTTCTCAAAGTGTGAGTTTTGGCTTCAAGAGGTGCAGTTTCTAGGCCATGTTGTGTCAAGTAGTGGGGTATCTGTGGATCCTTCTAAGATTGACGTTGTTATGAGTTGGGAGAGACCGAAGAGTGTGTTTGAGATTCGGAGTTTCTTGGGATTGGCAGGGTACTACCGTCGATTTGTGGAGGGGTTTTCTCGTCTTGCCGCGCCGATGACTCATCTGACGCGCAAGGGCAATAGATTTGAGTTGACAGATGACTGTGAACATTCATTTCAGGAGCTGAAGAAGAGGCTGACTTCAGCACCTATCCTGATTATACCTAAGGGAGATATTGGTTATACCGTTTATTGTGATGCTTCACGAGAGGGATTAGGCTGTGTGTTGATGCAGGAGGGTAGAGTGGTAGCCTATGGTTCTCGTCAGTTGAAGAATCATGAGCAGAACTACCCCACACATGATTTGGAGTTAGCTGCCGTCATTTTTGCAGTTAAGAGTTGGCGACACTACTTATATGGGGAGAGGTTCGAGGTGTTCTTAGATCACAAGAGCCTCAGATACATCTTCACGCAAAAGGACTTGAACCATCGGCAGAGGAGATGGATGGAGTATATGGAGGACTATGACTTTGACCTTCAGTACCATCCTGGGAAGGCCAATGTCATAGCAGATGCACTTAGTAGGAGACCGAGGAGCACTGTAGCTAGCATTGCTATTAGTGAGTGGGAGATGATGGGAGACATTGGCGAGTTCGACTTAGACCTTGCCGAGTCTGAGGGACACGCCACACTATTCAGTGTTTGTGCACAACCTACACTGTTGAGCAGGGTTATTGAGGCACAGTTACAGGACACAGAGGCAGGGCAGATTCGAGCACGAGTTGCAAGTGCCGAGGGCTTTGAGGGATGGACAGTTCATTCTGACCTTAGCCTGAGGTATATGGGTAGAGTCTTTGTTCCAGAGTCTCTTAGGGCTGATGTCCTTAGAGATTTCCATCATTCACGCCTAGCAGTACACCCAGGGGGCACTAAGATGTACCATAATTTACGCCGCCAGTATTAGTGGACGGGGATGAAGGGGGATGTGGTGCAGTTTATATTGAGATGTCCCAAAAGCCAGCAGGTTAAGGCTGGGGACCAGAGACCTGGGGGTTTGTTACAGCCATTGTCAGTGGCTGAGTGGAAGTGGGAATTTGTTACCATGGATTTTGTGATGGATCTTCCGAAGTCACCTAGAGGTCACGATGCAGTTTGGGTTGTTGTTGATAGGTTGACGAAGTTCGCACATTTCCTATCGATTAGAGCGACTGATTCAGTGGATGTTCTCAGTAGGCTGTATATCCAAGAGATAGTACGACTACATGGGATTCCTGTTTCCATTGTTTCAGACAGAGACCCATGTTTCACTGCACGGTTTTGGCAGAGTCTGCAGACAGCCTTGGGGACTCGGCTATTGTTTAGTACTGCTTTTCACCCTCAGACTGACGGTTAGTGAGAGCGTACTATTCAGATACTTAAGGACATGCTTAGAGCATGTGTTATGGACTTTAGGGGTAGCTGGGAAGATCACCTTGTTTTAGTAGAGTTTGCCTACAACAACAGCTATCAGTCTAGTATTGAGATGGCACCTTTTGAGGCGTTGTATGGTAGGCCGTGTTGTTCACCAGTATGTTGGACTGAGGTAGGGGAGACAGCTGCTTTAGGGCCTGACATAGTCCGTGAGACCACGGACAAGATACAGGTGATTAGACAGCATCTGTTGACGGCACAGAGCCACCAGAAGAGTTATGCAGACAGGAGGCGGCGACCTCTATCATTTGATGTTGGGGGACATGTGTTCCTCAAGGTAGCCCCACGGCGGGGATTAAGGAGATTCGGGCGGAGCGGGAAACTGTCGCCGCGGTTTATAGGACTATTTGAGATCCTTGCGAAGGTTGGTGAGGTGGCCTATAAACTAGCATTACCGCCACAGCTATCTGGGGTTCATGATGTCTTCCATGTGTCGATGTTGAGGAAGTACGAGCCTGACCCTTCACATGTGTTAGATTGGGCAGATCTTCAAGTGGAGGGCGATGTTGCTTATGATGAGAGGCCAGTGGAGGTATTGGACTTGAGGGACCAGGTTTTGCGGGGCAAGACCATCCCTTTGGTCAAGGTTCTTTGGAACCATCATAGGGTCGAGGAGGCTACTTGGGAGCGTGAGGCTGAAGTCCGCGCTAGGTATACAGAGTTTTTTATTCATAGAGGTACATTTCTAAATTTCGGGACAAAATTTCTTTAAGGGGGGGAGGATGTAGAGATTTGAAAAGTAAGGATAACTTTTTCATTTTTGCCAGTAGGGCACTATTCATGCATCATTTGCTGGTAGGACACTGCATATGCATCATTTAGGCGTAGGTCATGTTTCGGAACATAATTTTAGTATGTCATAGAAGTGAAACATGCTTAGAATGTTAAAATACACATACTGTGTAAATTTGAGCCTAAACAGAAATAGTTTAAAAAATTGGACAAAAAGGGTATCTCGAGCGGCCTAGGTGGGACCGGCCACTATCAAAAATTATTTTTTTGAAAATTTTTATTTAAAATAATTTTAAGAATTTTGGTTAAAATTAAATGTCGAATTGAGGCGTTTCGGGACGAGTTGTAGTGTAACGGGATCCTAGATTCATCAAGGGCAAAATGGTCATTTTGCACCTTTGCCCTCCACTATAAATACATACCTTTTAGTGTAAAAATATCCGTATTTGGCCTGGAGATGAAGAAATTCACGTTTTTGGAGGAAAAGAGAAGAAAAACTCTAAGCTCTTCAAGCTTCAAGCCACCAAAACTCATTCCTAGGCCAAGATTCTTGCAAGACTTCCTTCTAAGATGTTGTTCCTCTCAACAAGAGCTATATTCTCACCGATCGGTTCGGCTATAAAGCGAACACAACTCCCTTGGTTTGAGAAAAACTATTTTAGGTATGATATTTTGCTAAGTTGGTAATAGATTTAAGTTTTCTTACCTTTCTATGTGTTGATTGAATGATTTAGGTGTTTACTTGATGTTAGAAAATCATTTACTTGGTAGTTGCTTTGAAAACTTAGAGTTAGTGGTTTAAGTACTTTTGTGTTCTTTGAGTTTCTTGACAATTTGTTGCTATGATAAATGTGTACCTTGCTTATGTGTTGAATTATCATATTCTAGCTTATGTTCATGTAGAGAAACTCTTGTGGTTTGAGAGTTATGAATTTTTCCATGAGTTGATAATTTGTGTATTTATATTTTCCTTGAGAAATAGTGAAAGTAATGAACATGAAACTTGATCAAATGTTTAATCCTGTAACACCCCAAAACACACCCTGGACGGCATTACATTCTAAAACCATTTACATAATGAGAGCACTAATATAATCCATCAATAAGAAAAGTTTTCCATTCATCATCCATAGAATTTACAATGTCATCCCAAAAGAATATGCCCAACCATGGCATTTACATCTCAAAAATTAATTAAAGTAGCACAGCGGAATAGCAAAAGAAACTAGACCTTACAGTGTCCAAAAGAATAACCTAGTCTAGTACAAAAGAAGCTACATCTCTACATATCCACCTCGGGATCTAGGTTCCCCTCGAGTGGAGCCTCCCAATGCCCTGACTCGTCGATGCCGAGATCCTCCTCTAGCACCAAATCTGAAAAATGTAATTTGTAGGGGATGAGCACGAAGCTCTGTAGCAAAATCTTCCCAACTCAAACAAGGTTTATAAAAATATAAAACGGTAGGTCTCATTTCACAATTAACATATATAATTTTTGAGGTAAAACCAGGACATTTAAATAGATCTCAAGTTTAGGTAGCAACAGTAAGTTACATAAACAGTAAAAGAAACCAAGATCCAATACATATCCATTTTCCCAAAACATAAACCATTTTCCCACAAGACCTTGTGGAATCCCATACTCCCACAAGTCCTTGTAGGAAACCATTTTCCACAATAATACAACAATCTATCAATATGTATATGTATCTCAAACATGATGTAAGGCAAACCCCATGAATCGACACATTGAGTAATATCTAACCCACACACACCCACACAAATCTTATCAAAGATATCCATCCTTTAGGAAGGGCGTATGCCACACCAATGGCAGTGACGTATCCAACCCAGGCATTAGTATACTAACCCTCTTACACGGCACCCGTGAGCAATAGCGGTTTAGTCTTACCAAAGCACTAACCCCACTACGAGTGGTAGGAGAAATGCCAACCCCCACGGAGCAAGCAACACGTCTACCCACTCTACGATATCTCGTCAAAGGCCACCCATGGTCATCCCACACTCATAAGAGATACAATACCAAACCCAATTTCACCATTTACAAGAATATCTTAAAAATCCCCAATTTAAACATGTGACATTTTCAATAACCAACAAAGAAAATGCAAGAGATCACAACCATATCATTTTATTACTCAACACAAAACACTATGATTTTGAAATCAAGAATAAAGGAAGAGTTCAAGAGGAAAACCCATCACTCTTGAAAACTAGGGTTTTTCAAACAAAAGAGGGATTTCATGGGTATACAACCCTAACTTTGTGTAAAACATGTTAACAATTGAAAAAGAACCAAGAAACAATGGAGTCATAGCAAATACATATCATTAAGAATCAAAACATACATATTTATTAACCCTAACATCAATGTAAGAGAAAGAGAAGAAATCCCCTACCTTAATGTTCTTGGGAAATTAGGGCTTTGATCTTGAATCAACCCTTCAATCTCTTGTTTTCTCTTGATCTTGTGTTTCTCTCTTTCTCTCTTCCTCTCTTATGTTTTCTAGGGTTTGGAGTGGTGTAATGAAGGCTAAGGAGGTGACAAAATGTATTTATAGTGGAGGAAAAATCGGCTTGTTCGCGACTTAAAATTGTCTGATTTTTACAGCGACTACCGGTAGCTGATTTTGACTACCGGTAGCTCGGGTACACTGGACACTCGACTACCGGTTGACTACCGGTAGCCCGGGTACACTGGACACTTGACTACCGGTAGTCCGAGTACACTGGGCACTTGACTACCGGTAGTTACTACCGGTAGTTGATCCCAGATTTGCCTACTTCCTTTATTTTTCATTTCTAATCCATTCCAATCTCTTCCAAAACCATCCCAAACCTCTCCAACATATATTTCTACCTCAAACCTATTTAGTACAAGTTCTAGGACATAAAATTTCATATTTTCACATACTAAAACTAAATTTCAAATATTATTTTCATTAACATTTTAAATCTTTACTTTTCAAATTTACAAAGTTCAAACACACTTCAATACCCCTATCCACATCTTTACAACCATTATTTGCTATATCTATATATCTATATGCATATATAAAAGAAAATGCGGGGTGTTACAAATCCATTGAATGGTGCTCCACATTCATGTGGGTAAAGTGTTGTGAATTTGAAGTTATGTTTTACTTTATGAATGAGGCATATTTTAAGTTACACACCATGTGTTTGATGAAATGTTCCATAGAATTTACGTTGAGAAAAATCATGGCATCTTGGCATACATGAATCCTTGGAACATAGTGTGGGTTGAGCACTTGGTGCTATGCATTATGAGGGTGTAGATCTTGTGGTGAAAAACCCAAAATCTGGCCAATGACAGTACTCGCGGGCTGACGGGGGCGGACCGTGAAGCGAGACATGGGTGGCATAGAGTTGCATGGGTGTGTCATGCATATTGACATTGCATAGCATTGAGGGATTACGGGGTTGTAGATTTTAAAATGTACACTTGCACATGTGACGCATTAAATTTGTTCCTAGCATTAGCATTTTGTCATACCAGCAGTTGAGCTGACCCATTCGTGGGATATCATATTACAGATGAGGCTCCCAATACTTGAGACTTGAGGAAGTCTTAAAGGAAGGAGAGGAAAGGGACTTGAATGTATATTTGGCCCATGGGGCATATTTTGTATGTATGGGCATAAGCCCAAATGACTTGTATTTTAGTTTGGAAAAGTAGTGGATTATAAGTCTTGGATCATTTTAAAGTGTAGGAGTGTAAACCCAATTGATATTTGGGATGTCTTTATTTAATGAGTATCATATGTGTATATTGGGACAATTAGATGTGTATGTTGAGAACAATGGATGTATGTTTAATTTACATGAGTTGTGGCCACCGAGTGAGGGTGGGTTGTGATATACTAATGGATATGAAATATTGTGAATATTAGGTGGAAAAAGGCTTGGAAAACAAAGGAGGTTATGTCGAAATTTTATGAAAAATTAAAAGACTTGTTAAGTGTGTAAAACACATTTTAAATAGGTGGGAATGATGTCAAAAGGGGGAGTTTAGAAACCTTGAAGAAATAGGCTAAAATTGGAAGAAAAATGGCTTGAAAAATTTTGGGAAAACGTGGGAAATGAATGAGAAACCAATTTATCCAACCTAATGACCTTTCATTTACTTTTCTTCTTCCTTTTCACTCACTCCCCGGGTTTGTGGAAATTCGGGGCGTGACAGTATCAGATATAGACTCTAATGTATATAATTCTTTTTTCATACAAGCATTTTCAAATAAACTCTGAGTTAACAACTCTACACAATTTACTTCATGCAATTCTTCTTCTTCTCTGGGTTGTTTTGCAATATTTAAAATATTTAATTCCAAAGTCATGTTTCCAAATGAAAGTTTCATGACTCCATTCCTACAATTTATCAATGCATTTGATGCAGCTAGGAATGGTTGACCCAAAAATAATAGGTATATATGTAGATGCATGAAAAATTGGTTGTATATCTAAAACAATAAAATCTACTGGAAAATAGAATTGATCAACTTGGACAAGAAAATCCTCCACAATTCCTCACGGAGTTTTGATAGATCGGTCTGCTAGTTATAGTGTAACATTGGTAGGTTTCAACTCACCTACCCCAAATTGTGTATACACCGAATATGACATTAAATTAACACTGACTCCAAGGTCTAGTGATGAGCACAAAATATTGTATATTTGAAGGCCTCATTACATTCATTTTAACTCAACTTTTGCATATAAGTACTTAGAGTTAGCCAATTTTATGAATAATGTTGAATTTTCAATGTTGCAAGTTTTTATAGCTTAAATGATTGATTTTAGGACCTTGCAACTATGATGGATGTGTGGTGACGGCATGGACACATTACATGAAGATTTGGAGGCTTAAAAGTGAAGAAATCAAAGAGGTATTGGTGTTTGGGAACAAAAGCACCAGCAACCACACCATCTGGAAACAGAGCCTCGGTATTCCTCCATTGTGACCATGATCCACTTCGAATATGAAAAATTTTAAAACATGAAAGTTGTATATCTGGATGTCTTCTGTATTGTGTCAAAATCTCAACTCAATCGGACGGTTAGATCAAAAGTTATTCCAATTCTACGAAGACTGGTCCGGAGCAGAAAAACCGCACTGGTATTCAGTACCGGTACTGTACTGTACCGGTACGCCGAAGCTACTGGTGTACGAAGTACCGGTACGCCATGCCGAACAGCCCAAAAATGCCTGCAACTCATCTCCACTTGCTTGGGGGTCCCACCTACACTTCTCCCACTTGCCCCCCAACATTTCCTTACACATTTCCATGCCTCCCTTACACAATTAAAAGACTTTGGAGGCCATTGCATTAATGAGGATGGGAGAGAAGGGGTAGCCTGGGGGAGGCTTGTCCTAGCCTGCAACACCCATCCATTCAGCCCCCTATTGATGGAGGCCTTTCACACAGCTAGGGGGGACCACCATGCACGAAATTGGAAGGCTCACTCTCCATATACTCAGCATTTTTACACATTGTATTGGGGTGGCTACCTAAGCTTAGAAAATCCCATGAAGAAGACAATGAATAGTGTCATAGTGTAAGAAATTTATGTTTTTGCATTTTCTTCCATCTTTTCACTTGTAATCTTCTTGAATACTCTTGTAAGCTTCATTAATTACTTTTAATGTCATTTACTTCAAGTGCTTTGCAAGTTTAGTTACATGTTTTAGATTTCACCATTGTTATTTAAGTTTTCTTCATTTCAAGCTTTTAAATTGGGTATTTCATATTTGTCTTCTTAGTTTAAGTTTTCTTGTATTAGTTCAAGTTTCATGCTCCATTTCATTATGCCCATTTACATTATGCTTGTCTTTCCTTTATGCATAACTAGCTAGATTTTTAGTTGGCTAATTCAAGGGAGAATTCCTCTTGGGCCCTCCATTTCAACTTATTTTCTTTCCTCCCCGGTGTACGATGGTTCGGTTTGACTGGGTTGAGTGTGGACGTGGTGGTGAGTCCTTGTTATCCCGTAGGCATTTGTCACGGGGTATGCTTGGATCCTCACCTCCATTTGGTTGTGAGGCTTTGATATTCCATAGACTTGTCACGGTTTATGCTTAGATCCTCATTTCCATTTGTCCCGAGCTTCCCACGAATCAATCGTTCATCTATAAACCCTTGGAGGAAGGTTTTGAGTTGAGTTGGTATTCCCATTGGAATGACCCTTTGGATTAGCCAACACTTGTTTTCTTGCATTTTCATTACAAACACAACTCTACAAAATAAACTAAAAGATTTTACACTTTCTCTTTTTGACAAAATCACCTTCACACACTTGAACTTTCCTTCCCTGAGGAGACGACCTTGGAATACCACCAAGTAAAACACGACACGCGAAAGACTCCTTGCGATTGGGGAGCACTTTTGTTCATTCATATATCACATTTTCACCAACCTATTTCCTTTCCCCTTGCCCTTTCTTTTGACACTCCCTTTTGTTCATACACTTTGGCTTTTAAGGGATAGTAGTTAAGGGCTTAGGAATAACAAGGTTTTTGCTCAATCATTTTTGGCGCCGTTGCCGGGGAAGGTAGCGTTGAGTTCAAAGGGTGATTTTGGGCGGCATGGTAAGTCTCGTGATTTTCATCACGGGCCAAGGTATGTCGTTTCTTTTCAAAATGTGTGAGATTTGTGATGAGTATGGGCATGTTACTAGTGAGTGCCCAATGAGTGCCCAATAAATGCCCCTTATTTTGAAAACGTTTGCGAGATTTGTGGTGAGTATGGACACATCACTAACGAGTGCCCAATAAATGCCCCTTATTTTGAAAACGTTTGCGAAATTTGTGGTGAGTATGGACACCTCACTAATGAATGCCCAAGAAATTATCTGGTTCAAGACTTTGCATGCGAATGTTCAAATTCATTTTTGGCCTCCGAAAATATTTACCCCAATCATTATGTTACACCGAGTTATCCGAGTTATGGTTGGGAGAATGAACCTCATGATTTTTCATCCAATCTCAAACCACCAAATAAATTTTTCCATTATCCAACGTATGAGGACTCAACTGAACAAGAATTGGAAAATACGTTTTACGAGTTTATGCAAAGCCAAATGGAATGGAATGCCCAAATAACCCAACAACTTGATACATTGACTAATGCTATAATTGCTATGCATGAAGAACAACTTCTTGAGCATAGTCAATGTATTGAGGTTGATCATCCCAATGGAATGCATATTGATGTTGAATCTCCCACCACTCTTGATTGTGAAAAATTTGATAAAGTTATTATCTCACAAGAGGCTAATGAGCCCAAGGTCATTTTTCCATCTAAGAGTGGTGTTGAGATTCACATTTCTCAACTTGGGGAGGGCATTGCAATGGAGTTAAGTGTAGAAAGTTTTCAAGACAAATTTTATACTCCATTGTTGGAATTGCATAAACTTGCCTATACCTCGGTTCGGTTGAGAATTTTGAGTCAACATCCTTTCTATGTTTGGATCGATGGTTTAAGAAGGGCATTCATACACCAAAAAAATGTTAAAACCAAAAAAATAAATGGGTGCAAGTTCATATCCGAATTGAAGCCGGATTGACATGTGCCCCTTTTTTATTTTGTTTCCATGTACATAGTAGTTAGATTTCTTTTAATTATCATATTTTCCTTTTCTTAATGTTGTAGTATAGTGGTGAATATTGTTATATTTTTATTTTCTTAATGTTGTAGTGTAGAAGTTGTTTACCTCTCCATAATTTGGACTCATTTTATTTTGAGCATCATAGTAGAAAATCTCATTCAATATCATGTGCGAGTTTAAGTTGGGGGGTGTAAATAAACTTGTCTTTTTTTTTCCTTTAATGTTTATATCAAAAAAAAAAAAAAAGAGGGGGTATTTCATTTCCCAAGTTACTTTCATTTTTGTCATTGCATGATTTCTTGTGCATTGAGGACAATGCATGGTTTAAGTTGGGGGGTGAGGTGCACCATTCACATGTTCCACCACTTTTTGTATAGAATAATGGAAAATGTGAAAATTTTGAAAATTTTGGTTCCAATATTGAACTATATTCCCCTATCTTAATGGTTATGGGATTTGTGATTACTTGATCTTCATTTTGAACTTTGAATACATGAGCACATTATAGAAGTTTATCCTATTGCTAAGAGTATCACATACTTGTTTGCTTTTGAACTCAATCATAAGTGCACCATGAACTTGTAATTTTGGCAATTTACGGATTGAGTTCACATTTAGTGTTTGACATGAATAGTGGAGATGATTAAGGACCCATGAGAGCTTTAGTGCCAATTCTTTTTGGAGGGAACTTACATTTACTCAAGGAACAATTCTTAATTTTCAAATTTGTTCAATAGTCTCATTATGCTTATTTTGGTTAGGAGTATTTGGGTAGTTAATTGACTTTGTCTTGATATGTACAATGCTCTCCCATGCCTATCTAGAGATGATCTTAGGCCATTTTTGAATGCTTTGAGCCTTTGCCTTTTTTCTTGTGAAAAGTTTATCCCTAGTGCCGTGATTGAGCCTAATTGAATTCGTTTCTATGCCATACATTTGACCAAGCCAATGCAAAATGATATAAATCTACCTTACATTGATTGTTCCTTGAGCTGAATATGAGTGATTGTAAAAGAGAAGGAAGTATGGTGCGAAAACTCAAGAAAAAGGGGTGAATGATGTTGGAACTCAAAGAGTTCAATGAAAAAAAAAATGAAAATCCGAGAAAAGGAAGAAAAGGGGTGGAAGAAGAAAAGAATGATCAAAAGAAAAGGAAAATGTTAAAGAAAAGAAAGAAAAGAAAGAAAGAGTGTGGTGATGGTGTTAGCCTAGAAATCATAAAAGGGAGATCTTTTTGAAATAAATGACATTCACTTGGAACAACCCTCTTTGTTATCCTATCTCCTTCGTTTCCCTTACCTCAATATCACCCCAAAGCCTAGTTATAACCCATGAAAGTCCTAAATGATCTAGAGAAACATGGGGGAGGCACACTTTTAAAGAAAAAGAGGAGTTGATTTTGCTATCTAATGCCCTATCATTCCTTTCATGAGATTATGCCAAGGTTGTTTCATTTTTATGCATACTTCATTTTTGGATTATATGTGAGCTTATTTCATTTTGAGCACAATATTCTATCTCACATATACACATGGAGTGCATGCTCGGATAATCATTGAGTTATTCTTTGTTGAGAGAAACCCTTGGTGAGTTTTTGCATCGAAGCTTAATTTGGATAGCCAAAGTGAATGTAAATTCTATTGTGTAAATGTTTAAATTACATGTTCATCTCACACATACACGAGTTTGAAAATGAATGTGTATGTGGATACTCTAGAATAGCATTTAAGGCTATGATGTGTTTCATGTGTGATTGGTTCGGGTGTTCGGATCAAGTTATTGTTGACATCCCATTGCTAATTAAGATAAGGGAATATATTTTAATTATTGGATACAAGGAAAAGAAGTTTGTAGGTACCTTCACTGGAAACCTTCACGAGACAAAACTCGTCCACTAGGGATTACCTAGGGGTTTAAAGGCTTGTTTCATGTGCTAAATGCAATTGCGGAATTAGTATATGTTTTATTTTGTTTGCTAGGGACTACCAAAACTTAAGTTGGGGGGTGTGATGAGCACAAAATATTGTATATTTGAAGGCCTCATTACATTCATTTTAACTCAACTTTTGCATATAAGTACTTAGTGTTAGCCAATTTTATGAATAATGTTGAATTTTCAATGCTGCAAGTTTTTATAGCTTAAATGATTGATTTTAGGACCTTGCAACTATGATGGATGTGTGGTGAGGGCATGGACACATTACATGAAGATTTGGAGGCTTAAAAGTGAAGAAATCAAGGAGGTATTGGTGTTTGGGAACAAAAGCACCAGCAGCCACACCATCTGGAAACAGAGCCTCAGTATTCCTCCATTTTGACCATGATCCACTTCGAATCTGAAAAAGTTTAAAACATGAAAGTTGTAGATCTGGATGTCTTCTGTATTGTGTCAAAATTTCAACTTAATCGACGGTTAGATCAAAAGTTATGCCAATTCTACGAAGACTGGTACGGAGCAGAAAAACCGTACCGGTATTCAGTACCGGTACTGTACCGTACCGGTACTCAGTACCAGTACGCCGAAGCTACTGGTGTACGAAATACCGATATGGTACAGTACCGGTACTCAGTACCAGTACTCCGTGCCGAACAGCCCAAAAACGCCTGCAACTCATCTCCACTTGCTTGGGGGTCCCACCTACACTTCTCCCACTTGCCCCCCAACATTTCCTTACACATTTCCATGCCTCCCTTACACAATTAAAAGACTTTGGAGGCCATTGCATTAATGAGGATGGGAGAGAAGGGGTAGCTTGGGGGAGGCTTGTCCTAGCCTGCAACACCCATCCATTCAGCCCCTATTGATGGAGGCCTTTCACACAGCTAGGGGGGACCACCATGCACGAAATTGGAAGGCTCACTCTCCATATACTCAGCATTTTTACACATTGTATTGGGGTGGCTACCTAAGCTTAGAAAATCCCATGAAGAAGATAATGAATAGTGTCATAGTGTAAGAAATTTATGTTTTTGCATTTTCTTCCATCTTTTCACTTGTAATCTTCTTGAATACTCTTGTAAGCTTCATTAATTACTTTTAATGTCATTTACTTCAAGTGCTTTGCAAGTTTAGTTACATGTTTTAGATTTCACCATTGTTATTTAAGTTTTCTTCATTTCAAGCTTTTAAATTGGGTATTTCATATTTGTCTTTTTAGTTTAAGTTTTCTTGTATTAGTTCAAGTTTCATGCTCCATTTCATTATTTCCATTTACATTATGCTTGTCTTTCCTTTATGCATGACTAGCTAGATTTTTAGTTGGCTAATTCAAGGGAGAATTCCTCTTGGGCCCTCCATCTCAACTTATTTTCTTTCCTCCCCGGTGTACGATGGTTCGGTTTGACTGGGTTGAGTGTGGATGTGGTGGTGAGTCCTTGATATCCCGTAGGCATTTGTCACGGGGTATGCTTGGATCCTCACCTCCATTTGGTTGTGAGGCTTTGATATTCCGTAGACTTGTCACGGTTTATGCTTAGATCCTCATTTCCATTTGTCCCGAGCTTCCCACGAATCAATCGTTCATCTATAAACCCTTGGAGGAAGGTTTTGAGTTGAGTTGGTATTCCCATTGGAATGACCATTTGGATTAGCCAACACTTGTTTTCTTGCATTTTCATTACAAACACAACTGTACAAAACAAACTAAAAGATTTTACATTTTCTTTACCTTTTGCAAAATCACCTTCACACAACTTGAACTTTCCTTCCCTGAGGAGACGACCTTGGAATACTTTTCCAAGTAAAACACCGACATACAAAAGACTCTTTGCGACTGGGGTGCACTTTTGTTCACACACACGCATTTCATTTCACATTTTGTTCATTCCATTTTCCACCAATCCGTTGTTGCCTAATCTCTTGCATCACCCCAAGGGAGAGTGACACTCCCTTTCACACATACACCATATACACATTTGAGGGATGATATTAGGAGGTTAGGAACAACAACGTTTTTGACCAATCATCTAGCAAAACTTCTTCAATTCAAAAATTTCCAATGATGCATGAGACTATATGACTACCCAGATCTTTGTACTTAAAAAGAGTCTCATGTTGAATTATATCACTAACTTGTTCAGTTAGAAATTCTTTCTTTTGTACAGTGGTTTTTCTTTTTACCATGCAAAGATCTTTTAAAAATTTGGCGTAAGCTAGAACTTGTTTAATTGCATCCAATAAAGGGATATTAATCTTTACCTGTTTAAATAGCTCAAGAATTTCAGAATGATCTTTTACATATGAGGACTTCTTAACCCTTTGAGGAAAAGGTAAAGGAATAGGACACGGATGATCTTTTTCATTTTGTATTTCTTGTTGCTTTTCGGCTGAAGGTTCAGGTTCAAGTGGTTCATTTACAGGAATTGACTTACGTATTTTTTTAGAAATCTTGGGTTTAATGATTTTCTCAATCACCTTACCACTTCTCAGTGTTGTGATTGCTTGTACTTGGCTTGGAGAAGGTTCAGAGGACACTGTATTAGCTTGACTTTGACTTTGTGGAGGTTTAGGCTGAGATGGGAATTTTCCCTTCTCTGACATACTCAAGGAATGGGATAATTTAGGTAGATGACTCTTAATGTCTTCAATACTTTGTGAAGTTTGAGCTTTAAAATCATTAAATGATGGAGTTGTTTGAGTATTGAAACTCATTTGACTCTGAATAAATGATTCATAGTATCTTCTAGAGTCCTTCTATGTGGAGGTTGAAAAGGTTAATATTGTTGTTGAGTCTGTGGTTGTGATGGACCTTGTGTTTGATTTGTAAGTTGTGTATTTTTCCAACAAAAATTTGGATGATTTCTCCATCTTGGGTTGTAGGTATCAGAATATGGATTTGGATAAGGCTTAGTATAAGTTGGAATAACATTAGATTGTTCTATCAAAACTTCTATAAATGCAGATATAGTTGGACATTCTCTGGCAGGATGTTCTGACAACGCACAAATTTCACATATTTGGTTAGTAGAAGAGACAACAGACACTTGCTTAATTTTTTTCATCTCTAAGGCTTCTAATTTTCGAGATAAATTAGTCATTTTAGTTCTTAAATCATCATCTTCTTTTAACACATATTTTCCTCTTTCGGACGTAGATGGCTTAGTTTCAACAATATTTGAAGAAGTCGAGTCCCACATCTGGAAACTCTCAAAAATAGTATCAAAAAATTGAAACGCCTCCTCAGGGTTTTTACTCATAAATTCTTCTTGGGCCATCATTGTAACGCCTCAAATACCACCCTGGACGGCATTACATTCTACAACCATTCATATCATGAGAGCACTAATATAATTCATTCATAAATAAAAGTTCATTCACCATATCTAATGATTACAACATTATCCCAAAAGATCAAGCCAAAATGTGGCGATTTCATCCCAAAAGATTCAAAGTTAATCTAGCAGCGGACTAACAAAAGATTATATTTTTTTACATGATCTCAAAATAACTCTTCCATCTAATACAAAGATGGACAGTCTAAATATCCCCATCTGGATCCACATGCCCGTCACCTATACGATCTCCTTCTGAAGCATCACCTGAAAAATGGATTGTTTGTAGGGGGTGAGCACTAAGCTCTGTAGGAAAATCCTCCCAAACCCGAACAAGGTTTAGAAAACATAGAAAACGGTCGGTCTCTTTTCACAAATAACATATATAGATTTTGAGATAACACCGGGACATTTAACGGATCTCAAGTTTAAGTAAAAACAGTAATTGAATGAATAAATGCACACAATATACAATTAATACACCATTCCACCATTCACCGTTTCCACAATAACCCATATATAATTTATAATCCATTTCCACCATACACCGCTTCCACAAGTTCTCGTGGCATCCCATACTACCCCAGGACTCTTGTAGAAACTGTCTATGGTAGAATGAACAATATACTACTGTACTCGTATCTCAGGTATGAAGCACGACTCCGCATGGTCACCATCGAGAATATCATGTCCCACGCAAGTACATACCAATGCTACCCCGTGAGCAATAGTGGTTTAGTCTTACCAAAGCACTAACCCCACTATGAGTGGTAGGAAAAGTTCTTACCAAAGAAGACGTCTACCCACTCCATGATACCTAGTCAATAGTAACCCATGTTCATATCGAGCAACCATACAAGAGATACGATACCAACTACTTTCTCAATTAACAAGCAAGTTCCACAATTTAGTTTTCTGTGGTATGAGCATCCTTTCAAGGAACTTCTCACCCATGTTCATCCAAACAACATTCCATAATTTCAATACCAACACGTATTACACATATCCAACAATTCCCCCAAATCCACAACTTTCGCAAGTGATATTTCCCATAAAACATATTTAAGAAAAAGTACATGAGATCATCAAAAGTATCATTTTATTGTTCAATACAAATCGCTAGAGTTTTGAAATCAAGAACAAATGAAAGATCAAGCTTTGGAACTCAAGAACAAAGGACAAATCAATTCTTGAATCCCTAACAACAAATATCAAGCTTGAAATCAAGAATAAAGGGTAAATCAAGTCTTGAATCCATAACAACAAATATCAAGCTTGGAATCAAGAATAAAGGAACAATTAAGTATTGAAATCGACAACAACGAATATCAAGATTGAAATCAATAACCAAGGATAAATCAAGAGAAAACCCACTTCCCTTGAAGAACTAGGGCATACAAGAGGTTTAGTGATTACCCAACCATCACATAGTTTAATACAAGGTAATAATTGCAAGAATCACAAGAAATGATGAATTCATAGCAAGTATATATGATTGAGAGTCAAGAGAATGCATATATATAGTAGCCCTAACCTCAATGTAAGAGAATGGAAGAAAACCCCTACCTTGAATCCAAGAGTTGTAAGCTAACCCAAGCTCCAAATATCTCTTTCCTCCCTTCTCCTTCTCCTTCTTGTCTTCTCTTAGGGTTCTAAGAGATGTGGGTAAGGGTGTAGTGAAAGTGTATAGGAAGAGAGGAGAAGAATGGTGTTCTTGAGGAATTTCGGTTTTGATTTCTATGAGGTGTGAATCTATCTTGATCTTGGTGTTTCTTCCCTTTCTTTATCTCCTCCTAGGGCTCTAAGATGTTTGTGGTGAGGATGAGATGAAGAATGGGGCAAATAGGGCTTGGAATGGGTGTTTTAAAACCCAAAATCCCGACTTTTTACTGTTCGGGAAGGCTCCAGTCAAAGGGTACCGGTACCGGGTACCGGTACCAATTAGCTACTGGTTCCGGGGTACCGGTACTGGGTACCGGTACTGTTCGGTACCGGTACTGTTTGACTGCTTCGACTTCCAGGGCAGTTTTTTTGACCCCTTTAGAGGTCGAATTGGAAAATTTCCAAGAGATACACTTTTGTAGCCCTAGATGTCTACTATCTACTGTAAAAATTTCAGATCAATTGGATGTAAGAATAAAAAGTTATGGCCAAAATACTAGAAGGTGTCTCAACTCATTTTTACCCAAAAATTTCTCTAAGTGTGTTTTCACTCCGGAATACTTCCTAACTTCCAATACACCTCATATTACCTCTCCCAAGGTTGTTCGACCTTCCGGATTCAATGGAGACCTTATTTTGACCTAGAAATATTCAGAAACTTCCATAGTCCCTTTCCTCAAGTTTACACACCTTCGAAACTTAAACTTCCCAATCAATTTGTATTTCTAGTTTTTGTTTTTATTACTACCGTCACTACACCTATCTACATTTTTACATCAATTATTTACTATATATCTATATACATATATAAGAGAACATGTGGGGTGTTACAATCATTCAACAAACTGTCGCATTACAGATGAAAGAACATCATAAAAGAAACCAATTAAAGTCCAGTTTTCAAATGCATGATGTGGACAAGCTTGGACAAGATCCTGAAATCTCTCCCAACATTGATAAAAAGTTTCTCCTTCTTTTACAGAAAAATTCATTATTTGATGTCTTAATGTATTAGCACGATGCATAGGAAATTTTTTTTTGAAAAACTCTGCTTGCAAACTTGTAATAGAATTAGCTCTTAAAGAATTAAGTCATTGTTTAACTTTGTCTTTCAAAAAAAAGGAAAAAGTTTTAATCGAGCCATTTCAAAGTTATCCTGCGGAGTTCCACAGACTTCCTCAAATTCTTTCATATGTACATAGGGGTTTTCAGTTTCCAAACCATAGAACTGTGGTAATAACTGTATTATCCTTGACTTAATATTAAGATTTGGAGCGTCTATTAGAAAAGTAACGCATGACGGAACATTAGTACGTGTAGGATGCAAATATTCTCTTAAAGGTCGGACATTCTGAACTATTTCTTGCTCCCTAGTAACGTTTTGAGCTATACTTAATTCAAATGATGCTTGTGTAGATGGAGATGATAAAGACGAAGGAGATGACTGATTTACAGAACCTACTAATGAATGAACATGCATAAACTATTAAAAGAAACCAAACAATCCATAAACATATAATACAAGTAAACAACTTCCCTATTCAAATTAAAATTACCGTAACTCCCCAGCAACGGCCCCAAAAACTTGGTTCGACCTGTTTCGTGACCTGCTTTATATCATACACCTAAGTATAAGTGGTCGAATTATAGTTTACTCGGTTTAAGTCCAAGATCGATCCCACGAAGAGTTTTAATAATTGAAATTTAAAATAAGAACAGTGAAGTTATTGTTAAAGCAGTGTAACATAAGATAACTTGTGATGTAAGCTTAGATTGATAACTAGTCTAAGTAAATGAAATGCGTAGGCAGACTGTTAAAAGATAATAATATGAAAGGTACCCTTCAGTTTAAGGATCACATATGCTTTATATTGGTTAAGTACTGAAAATGCCACCTTACAACAATTAACTTGCAGGTCACTGAAAAGTCAACCGGTAGGTCTGATGTATATTAAATCATAACACATCAACTTCTTAAGTTAACTGGTAGGTATATGCAACAATTGACTAATTCAAGTAAACCAGAAGGACAAGTCATTCAGGAGGAATACTGGAATTACTCAATTGACAATTTTATGTATCAGTTAAACAACCCTTGCGAACCAGAAGGTCAAGCCATTCAGGAAGATCACTTAGGTTATTCATATGACAACTTTATATATCAGTTAAACAACCCTAATGAACCAGAAGGTCAATCCATTCAGAAGGATCACTTAGGTTATTCATCTGACAACTTTATACCATGCAATAGTAAAATATCCTTAGTGCACCAGAAGGTCAAACCATTCAAATGGAACACTTTAGATATTTCATCGGTAGGTTGATGATTCACTAATGACATAATTCCGAGCTACATATTGAACTGAAAGCATTGGCTATGCCGAGACTTAACCCGTCTATAACCAATCAATCGACTTTTATGTAACACTCAATTACGTACATCACTATATCATGCATGAAGTACATAATAGTAGATAGTATGGTACATAATATTAAGTACCGCTCGGTGTTCATAACCATGAGCATATTATAAATATAACCATCCATCAGTTAATGGAAGTATACATATATCAATATCATAATTAAACATCGACATTTCCATAATTAAACCAATAATATACATATGTTTACCTTTACTGAAGGGTATAAGTAAACTACTCACACTCCATTGCTATAAACAAGCAAGAAATGCAGGTAATTCCCATTACAATACTAAATAAAATACCGAAACTGACCCTCCTTTCTTAAGGAATAATTGAAATACAACCATCCTTAATATCATTTAAGACACAAAGTTGGCAGAAGTTCAACTCTCCAAGTAGAAAGGCATAACAGAACTGTAGAAATAATAGAATTCTAGCTGGAGAATAGGTCTGGCAGGGTTTCACTCTAGATTTCTTCCTTTCTCTCTTGTTTTCTCTTGTTTTCTTCTCTTTGGATTCGTCCTGGAGCTCTGCTAAACTCTCCAACTTCTCTCCAAATCTCTCCACCCGGTTGAAGAAGATGGGCAGCCTATTTATAGGCCAAATGTGAAGCTGGAGGTGGAAAATAATGATGAACCGCCTAGAGCAACCGTCCAGACGCACCACCACCGTCCGGACGGTGCTAGTTTGCTGGAATTGTGGTGGTGGTTCCACAGTATTCTTGCATGTTCCATTCTTTAATTACACTTGCATCCCTTGTTGATTCAAGCTTTGACAGATTGCTCCTCACAATTTCTGACAATTCCGCACAAAAATCCTGAAATTTCAGACATTACACACATAAACCCTAATTTAGAGTTTTTAACTGTTTTATCTTACAAAATTCACTTATTTATTTATTTTAATTTACATACTAATTAGGGTTAATCACATATCCCATTCAGGAATGCACATTCTATATAATAGGAAGCATCTCTTACCACTTCATACATCTCTAACGGAAATTCGGTAGCATCTCCCCATAGTTCTCCAAGTACACGACATAGACTAGGTGTCGTTGCTACACCCTTCTAGTATGTACCAAGAGAGAAATGAGATCTGCCACACAGAATATCCAAAAGATGTAACAAGTTAAGCAGTGAGATACTAACTACAATATAGACTTGTGCATTCCTAAACTGTATGAAATTAGACAATTCAAGAATCTCCACTGGCAAAGAATACTCTATGTCCGATGTGGATTCTTGAACGGGTACTAAGGTTTCATGCTGGCATGCATAGAATAGTACAAATTTTAAAACTTACAAACATATTGTATTGAAACCTTAATATAAATTAAGGTTTCAATAAATCACCAAAACTAATAACTCGCTTATTACCATAAAAAAAACAAAACATTAAAAAAGCTAGACATATATAATAAGTGATCAAGTTTTTAAATTTAGGCAGAGGTTGGAATGATGGTACACTAGAATGTTGTCTGCTATGGGGAGGGTTTTAATGGTGCAGTTAGTCCTTGCTGATGTTCCTGTGCATGTGCTGGCTTGCTTAAATTTACCTAAGTCAGTTATTGCTAAATTAAATTCCATTATGGCTAGTTTTATTTGGTGAAGTAAGCAGGCTTGTATTGTTGAGTGTATGTTTGCTAAATGTATTTGGAGTATGGTGGCTGTCCTAGTGGGTTTTCCACTCATAACTAATGAGCATCCGCTAGTGAGATTTAAGAGAATATGTAGGATTTTTCGAAGGAAGTTTGTTTGGCATTCTCTAGTTAGAAGCATTCCTCTTTTGATCTATTGGCAGGTGTGGAAGGAGCGATATAGAAGAAGGGTTGGGGAAGGGAGATTGCTTTCCTACTCTGTTTATCTTAAAGTGTGCAGTATTTTGAGATATCAAGCTAGGAATGTTAAGCCTAAGGTGCAGGATAATGGCATGGATAAATTTGTGTTGGGTATATTGGGGATTGATATGCCTTATCAAGTTGTGTACATGGTTGTTTGGGTTTGTTGGAGCTGTCCTGCAACTGGGACGTTAAAGCTCAATACTGATGGAGCTTCAAAAGGGAACCCAGGTCCTGTTGCAAGTGGTGCTATTCTTAGAAATGAGTGTGGTAGAATGGTAGTTGCTGGGTCGTTTTACTATGGTGAGTGCTCTAATATGGTGGCATAATTTAGAGCTTTATTGAATGGGTTGGAATTGATTGTTAAATATGGCTTGGCAGCTTACAGGATTTTCATTGAATGCGATTCCCTTGTTTTGGTCAATATGGTTTTGGGGAAGATGGATTGTACATGGAGGTGTTTGAGTTTCCTTTATCAGATTAAAGGCTTATTGAGGGGGATGTGTTTTCAGTTGGCCCATGTTTTTAGGGAGGTGAATTATGTTACTGATAGTCTAGCTAATAAGGTTGTTCATGATAGGGCTTCGTCTGATTTTTCTGCTGATATGCAGTTGCCCAGGTGTACTAAATTGGTCCTAATGCAGGATCAAAGGGGGCTTCCAGTGCTGAGATCGAAGAATGTATTATTTTTTTATGATAAAGGATGAGCTGATGGTTTTAGAGTAGCTGCCTTTTTACAGCTTTGCTGCCTTGAACAGGATGGTGCGCTGATATGAAAGTTCTTTGGAAGATGATTGAATGGAAGGCTGTTAGCTGCCAAGATTTAGAAATTTAGACTTGTTGTCATGTTTTGAAGGATTAAAGCCATATGTTGGTTTATTTGATTCACAATTGGGGTACCATTTTTGGGGGGATTAGGACAATGCTATTTGTGTTAAATTAGACTCTTAACTTCGTTTCTTTTTCATTCCGCAGATTGTATATGTTTGATATTACTTTGATTCAAAGGGATTGTAGGAATAGGACAGCTTAGTGAATTTTATAGTATTGCCTTGGAAAAGAGGCCAATTTGGGTAGGTGAAAGCATGTTTAAGTTGGCCAGGCGCCAAAGCATGTATGCATGTTTTTTTTGCCATTATGGCATACGTTGAAAATTGAGGTACTGGTACTAAGATTTTCATATGAATTTTGGCCTGATTTGGATTTTAGACAGGCATTTTGGCGATTTTTTCTCACATGGGGTAATGTAGGGACTGTGTATTGGGTAAAGAATAGGCAAGCATTTTGTGCTCTGCATCTAAGTAGCGGATAGCTTACATTACTACTCTCAGATTATGCTGAAAATATGGTCAAATGTAAAATAATGGTATTTTGACTTAACGTGGTACTGACTGTGATACATAGCTTCTTAATTTACTGTGGTTATGCTCCACTGTTTGTGCACTCCTCTTCAATTGATGAGGCTCTCTGGTTTGTTGTCAGTATAGTATTCCCATGCTTTTCTAACTAGTTTTACAATCAAGAATCAAGATTAGCTTCTTTATAGTAAATTGACAATAGCAATTTCATTCTTTGGTTTGTCCAAGTGATTTTTATGATTTTTGAAAGCTTTTTATGGTCTAACCAAGGGAAACTTGTTTAATAAATCAGGTAGTTTTAAATTGCGTTCTTCTGGTTTGTGTCCAGTGTCCAGTGTCCATGATTTTGATTACCAGAAAAGATGTTGTATGTGATGTAATCTTCAAAGCTTGAATGGTTTTCTGATTGCCATAAAATAAGCTGTATATGATTTGATCTTTAAAGCTTGTTTGCACTTTGCAGTAATTTGGATGACTTGTATCCTTCCCACCTACCAGATGTGTGGTTCTATTTTTTGCATGGGATTTTTGGTACTCTACCATATTTGAAGCACAAGTGTAATGAATTTTTCCTCATATATTTACCTTAGGATTAAGATTACTAGCTAATTGTAGGTGAACTTATTTTGTCAAGGCATTACATTCTGACGAGCCCAAATTTGACTGGGCCAAGCCCGATAAAAATAAATCGAGAAAGGCCCAAATATTAAAAACTCAAGAAGAAGCCCAAGTCGCTGAGACCCATTCAGTCGGGTCAACCCATCCAAAAGGAATCCAGAAGGAGGCCAAATGGCCAAGGGGCGCCAACAAGAGGTCACCCATCACTTGGGCGCCGACCACTAGGAGGTCATCACTTGGGTGCCGCCCACTAGGGGTCATCACTTGGGCGCCGGACTTGGACCCCGCACTTGGACGCCGCACTTGGACGCCACACTTGGGCGCCGCCCTTGGGCGCCAACCATTGGGCGCCTACCTCTTCGTGCTCCTCATGCTGTGGTGCCTCAAGTCAAGTGATCTCTCCTCATGCCGTGATGCCTCAAGTCCAAGAAGGAAGACACTAGTAGACCATCACCTAAGCCCAAGGAAAACACCCAAGGGGCATGACAACCCTTGGGCGCCGCCCATAGGGCGCCAACCATTGCGCGCCGCCCCTTGGGTCCCTACCCCTTGGTGCTCCTCTTGCCTTGGTACTCCAGTACGCCCACTCCAACTCAAGGTCCAGCCTAAAGTCCAATCCAATCAGGACTCTCCTCCGACTAAATAGGAGCACGAAGGAGAGAATGACGGGATACGGAGATCAACTCCTACCTTAATTGTGCTTGCCAAAGAGGTCCACTCTTACCATGATTGTACTTACCAAAATAGTGGAAGACCTCTTCCTCACGGCACCGCCTCACCGCCTCACCATAACTATATAATGTAAGCCCTCTCAAGGGTAAAGACATGTTGAATACACCTCGATACATCTCAGACACCTAGAGACAGGCCTCACTACACACTTGCTCTCTCTCTCTCTCTTTCAAAGCTCTGTAACACTCCGGTGACTCTTATTCATCAATAAAGAACACCAGGCCACCGCTGCCATTCCCGAAAGTGGAGTAGGTCATCCGAGACCGAACTACTATAAATCTTCGTGTTGATATGTTGTTTATTGCTTTAAGTTCCGTTGATTGCCATTGATTACTCGTTAATTACTCATTAATTGCATCATTATTCATACTTGACTGTTGATCTTGCCAAAGACAATTTTGTGCATCATCAGTTTGGCGCCGTCTGTGGGAACGACAAAGTTTCTATTGCTCTACTTCTTTGCTCATTGAATCCATGGCAATCACCACGAGATCAAGGTCTCAACAACCCAGGGACAACAACCCGGCTCACCGGGAGGAGGTTCCGCCTCCCCCCACACCTTCGGGACCTTCTGTCACGGCAACTACCGTCGTCGGACAGCAACAACTCTTGCAGACCATGCAGCTGCTGGTGGAACAGAACCACCAAATCATCCAACTTATGCTCACTCAAGGGGGCGTCGCCCCTCACCCTGCAGGAGAAGCACCACTCCCTCCAACAGGGGAGGAGCAGCAACCCCTTCCTTCTGGGCACCAGGCAGCCCATCACCATGGGGTCCTCCGCCAGAATGCCCCAAGGCCACAGGGGGCCCCTCACCCAGCAGTCCCTCCTCAACGCGCAGGCAGCTCGCGTGTTCCTCCTCTCTCACACGTACCTGCGCAGGAGGATGATGACGGTGAGAGTCAGTACGGTGACCATTAAAGCCAGTACCATCATCCGACTGAAGATGTCCCCAACCAGTGGGACGAGAAGATTAGAGAGGTGCAGAACCAGCTTGGTGATGCCCTCAACGCCATTAAGGCACAGGCGCCTGAAGCCGTAGACTACCTGGTAAGACGTACTGATACGTCTTTTACTACTGATATTGTCAATTATCATCTGCCTTCGAAGTTCAAGATGCCCAATATCGAGATCTTCGATGGCACCAAAGACCCCATTGACCACCTGGACACCTACAAATCCCTCATGCAACTCCACAATGTGCCTAAGGAAGTTATGTGCAGAGCCTTCCTTACCACCTTGCAGGGGTCTGCCTGCTAGTGGTTCTCCAAGATCAAGCCTTCCTCCATCCACTCTTTTGCAGAGCTAAGTAGATCCTTCGTCTCCCACTTCATTGGGGGACGCCGCCATCAGAAACCAGTAACCCACCTGCTCACTATCAAGCAGGACAGGGATGAAAGCCTGAGGGGCTACCTTGCCCGCTTCAACGAGGAGGTCCTCCATATTGAGGAGTCGAATGATAAGGTGGCCTTAGCCACTTTTATTGCTGGACTTCGCTCCTCCAGTTTCATGTTCTCCGTACTCAAAAAACCGTCCTCCAGTATGCCCGAGTTGCTGTCCAGGGCACAGAAATATATGAACGCCAAGGACATCACCAAAGCCCATAGAGATAAGTCCTCCCGAGGAGGGAAGAAAAGGAAGGACACTCGCGAGGACAGGTGGGAGGTAGAGAACAAAAGAAACAGGACGGAGGGAATCTCTGTCAAGGACCACCTTGGTCCCCCACATCTGAGAGAGCAACAACCTTTCACACCACTCAACGCCTCGGTGGAGCACATCATATTTCAGATACAGGATGACCCCACGTCCATTGGCCCGAAAAAATGAAATCTGCCCCAAACTGCAGAAATCACAGCAGGTATTGTCGCTTCCACCGCGACCATGGCCACGACACTCATGACTGCTATGAGCTCAAGAGGCAGATCGAGGAGCTCATACAGCGTGGCCAGTTGAGGCAGTACGTTGCTGGCAGAGGTCAAGCTCTGCCACCTGACCGGGACCAGGACGACAGAGAACGTCAACAACCCCTTGGAGAAATTCAGACAATCTCTTGAGGGCTACAACTCCGCCAAGGAAACATTGGCCCACCTATGGGACACACCTAAAGATTTTATCTGTCTTTTATAGTTTCAGTTGATTTATTTTGTTATTCATTATTTTATGAAATAAAATTTTGCAAGATTATTGTTGTTATAACTATCTTGTTTTCATCTCAAACAGCCTACGACTTAATAACAACAAGGTAGACAAAAGTCAAAAGGCGCCCAGACGAGGGGTCTCGCCCTCTCCACCTTGGGCGCTCCTTTTGATGCAGCCCGACGAGGGGTCTCGCCCTCTCCACCTTGGAGGCCCCCAAGACGGCCTTGCCCTCTCCACCTTGGGCGCCCCTCATGATGTCGCCCAGACGAGGGGTCTCGTCCTCTCCACCAGGTGCCCCCATGATGGCCTCGCCCTCTCCACCTTGGGCGACCCCATGACGGTCTCGCCCTCTCCACCTTGGCGCTTCCTTCGATGACGCCTAGACGATGGGTCTCGCCCCCTCTCACCAGGCGCCCAGGTGCTCAACACCAGGCACCAGGCGCCCAGCTCGTCAGCGCCCTCCTCATCTACATAGAATGAACCTCTGCCCTAGTAGCTATCTCAAGTGCTACTCAAAGGTCAGCCTCTAGATGGGCAGCTTTCTCGTGCGCTAGCCTCAACTGCTCAGCATCATCCTCTCGTGTCTGCTGCTCGAGCCCTATCTGCTCAGCGGCATCCTCTCGTGCCTGCCGCCCGAGCCCTACTGCTCCGTGGCATCCTCTTGTGCCTGCCACCCGAGCCCTACCTGCTCAGCAGCATCCTCTCGTGCCTGCTGCTCGAGCCCTATTTGCCCCGTGGCATCCTCTCGTGCCTGCCACCCGAGCCCTAACTGCTTCGCGGCATCCTCTTGTGCCTACCGCTCAAGCACCAAATGTTCTCAGCAGTCCCCAGTGCCTGCCTCTCTGACATCCCTAGGAGTCACAGACCTCCAAAGTTGCTCATTGGCCAAAGTCGCATTGCTACAATCCCTAGAAACCGCACTGGAGTCTCAACTCCTACAGTCGTACAACAGCTAGCTCTGGTACACACATGAGCCACAGCTTGAGAAGGAGTGGGAGCACCACCAGACCTTGCACCTGGCCATCGGACCTTAACTGGGGGCATAAAACCTCACTCTCTCGGGAGAAGAGGAGACACCACCATGAAAGCACAAAGAACCTCCACCTCCATCATCGCTCTTTCAACAGGAGCTCCTGAAATTAGAGACAAGGTCAGTTAATGACCAAGCACCAGAGAGGCGTCGCCCAAGGAGCTGCCATGTTTCCAGGCTTCTTCCAAGGCGCCTGCCTAGTTGGCATCGCCCAAGGGGAGCTAGCAGGGCCCTTGCCCAGGACAATCAAGGCCCTCGTTTATGCCAGTCAGCACCTCGCCCAGCTGTCCACCGGACGTCACCCAACGCCTTGGCACCGCCCAGGCTATTCTTCACTCACCTAGCGCCTCCATCTGCTAAGTTGCCCAATCTCCAAAGATGCTCTGATATTGATCACCACAACGACATCACCATGGGCAGGGGAGCCTTCATGCCACGCTTTCAAGGAGTTCATGGATCATCCATAGAGTCTCCCATCAGCAGGAATAGAAAGTTGAAGACTAGAAGCACCATGAGAAACAAGAAAATTTATGCTCACTCAAGCGAAGCCGAAGCACATGCCCTCAACCCCTTCCTCTCGAGAAAGTCAGAGCTCGGGGCATGGGGGGCAAATGACGAGCCCAAATTTGACTGGCCCAAGCCCGATAAAAATAAATCGAGAAAGGCCCAAATATTAAAAACTCAAGAAGAAGCCCAAGTCGCTGAGACCCATTCAATCGGGTCAACCCATCCAAAAGGAATCCAGAAGGAGGCCAAATGGCCAAGGGGCGCCAACAAGAGGTCACCCATCACTTGGGCGCCGACCACTAGGAGGTCATCACTTGGGTGCCGCCCACTAGGGGTCATCACTTGGGCGCCGCACTTGGACCCCGCACTTGGACGCCGCACTTGGACGCCACACTTGGGCGCCGCCCTTGGGCGCCAACCATTGGGCGCCGACTAGGGAGCCCCTTGGGCGCCTACCTCTTCGTGCTCCTCATGCTGTGGTGCCTCAAGTCAAGTGATATCTCCTCATGCCGTGACGCCTCAAGTCCAAGAAGGAAGACACTAGTAGACCATCACCTAAGCCCAAGGAAAACACCCAAGGGGCATGACAACCCTTGGGCGCCGCCCATAGGGCGCCAACCATTGCGCGCCGCCCCTTGGGTCCCTACCCCTTGGTGATCCTCTTGCCTTGGTACTCCAGTACGCCCACTCCAACTCAAGGTCCAGCCTAAAGTCCAATCCAATCAGGACTCTCCTCCGACTAAATAGAAGCACGAAGGAGAGAATGACGGGATACAGAGATCAACTCCTACCTTAATTGTGCTTGCCAAAGAGGTCCACTCTTACCATGATTGTACTTACCAAAATAGTGGAAGACCTCTTCCTCACGGCACCGCCTCACCGCCTCACCATAACTATATAATGTAAGCACTCTCAAGGGTAAAGACATGTTGAATACACCTTGATACATCTCAGACACCTAGAGACAGGCCTCACTACACACTTGCTCTCTCTCTCTCTCAAAGCTCTGTAACACTCCGGTGACTCTTATTCATCAATAAAGAACACCAGGCCACCGCCGCCATTCCCGAAAGTGGAGTAGGTCATCTGAGACCGAACTACTATAAATCTTCGTGTTGATCTGTTGTTTATTGCTTTAAGTTCCGTTGATTGCCATTGATTACTCGTTAATTACTCATTAATTGCATCATTATTCATACTTGACTATTGATCTTGCCAAAGACAATTTTGTGCATCATCAGTTTGGTGCCGTCTGTGGGAACGACAAAGTTTTCTATTGTTCTACTTCTTTGCTCATTGAATCCATGGCAATCACCACGAGATCAAGGTCTCAACAACCCAGGGACAACAACCCGGCTCACCGGGAGGAGGTTCTGCCTCCCCCCGCACCTTCGGGACCTTCTGTCACGGCGACTCCCATCGTCGGACAGCAACAACTCTTGCAGACCATGCAGCTACTGGTGGAACAGAACCAGCAAATCATCCAACTTATGCTCACTCAAGGGGGTGTCGCCCCTCACCCTGCAGGAAAAGCACCACTCCCTCCAACAGGGGAGGAACAACAACCCCTTCCTTCTGGGCACCAGGCAGCCCATCACCATGGGGTCCTCCGCCAGAATGCCCCAAGGCCACAGGGCGCCCCTCACCCAGCAGTCCTTCCTCAACGCGCAGGCAGCTCGCATGTTCCTCCTCTCTCACACGTACCTGCGCAGGAGGATGATGACGGTGAGAGTCAGTACAGTGACCATTAAAGCCAGTACCATCATCCGACTGAAGATGTCCCCAACCAGTGGGACGAGAAGATTAGAGAGGTGCAGAACCAGCTTGGTGATGCCCTCAACGCCATCAAGGCACAGGCGCCTGAAGCCGTAGACTACCTGGTAAGACGTACTGATACGCCTTTTACTGCTGATATTGTCAATTATCCTCTGCCTTCGAAGTTCAAGATGTCCAATATCGAGATCTTCGATGGCACCAAAGACCCCCTTGACTCCCTGGACACCTACAAATCCCTCATGCAACTCCACAATGTGCCTAAGGAAGTTATGTGCAGAGCCTTCCTTACCACCTTTTGCAGAGCTAAGCAGGTCCTTCGTCTCCCACTTCATTGGGGGACGCCGCCATCAGAAACCAGTAACCCACCTGCTCACTATCAAGCAGGACATGGATAAAAGCCTAAGGGGCTACCTTGCCCGCTTCAATGAGGAGGTCCTCCAGATTGAGGAGTCGGATGATAAGGTGGCCTTAGCCGCTTTTATTGCTAGACTTCGCTCCTCCAGTTTCATGTTCTCCGTACTCAAAAAACCGCCCTCCAGTATGCCCGAGCTGCTGCCGAGGGCACAGAAATATATGAACGCCGAGGACGTCCCCAAAGCCCATAGAGATAAGTCCTCCCGAGGAGTGGAGAAAAGGAAGGACACTCGCGAGGACAGGTGGGAGGTAGAGAACAAAAGAAACAGGACGGAGGGAATCTCTGTCAAGGACCGCCTTGGTCCCCCACATCTGAGAGAGCGACAACCTTTCATACCACTCAACGCCTCGGTGGAGCACATCCTATTCCAGATACAGGATAACCCCACGCTCCGTTGGCCCGGAAAAATGAAGTCTGCCCCAAACCGCAGAAATCACAGCAGGTATTGTCGCTTCCACCGCGACCATGGCCACGACACTCATGACTGCTATGAGCTCAAGAGGCAGATCGAGGAGCTCATATAGCGTGGCCAGTTGAGGCAGTACGTTGCTGGCAGAGGTCAAGCCCTGCCACCTGACCGGGACCAAGACAACAGAGAACGCCAACAACCACTTGGAGAAATTCAGACAATCTCTTGAGGGCTACAACTCCGCCAAGGAAACATTGGCCCACCTATGGGACACACCTAAAGATTTTGTCTGTCTTTTATAGTTTCAGCTGATTTATTTTGTTATTCATTATTTTATGAAATAAAATTTTGCAAGATTATTGTTGTTATAACTATCTTGTTTTCATCTCAAACAGCCTATGACATAATAACAACAAGGTAGACAAAAGTCAAAAGGCGCCCAAACGAGGGGTCTCGCCCTCTCCACCTTGGGCGCTCCTCTTGATGCAGCCCGACGAGGGGTCTCGCCCTCTCCACCTTGGAGGCCCCCATGACGGCCTCGCCCTCTCCACCTTGGGTGCCCCTCCTGATGTCGCCCAGACGAGGGGTCTCACCCTCTCCACCAGGTGCCCCCATGATGGCCTCGCCCTCTCCACCTTGGGTGACCCCATGACGGTCTCGCCCTCTCCACCTTGGCGCTTCCTTCGATGACGCCTAGACGATGGGTCTCGCCCCCTCTCACCAGGCGCCTAGGTGCTCAACACCAGGCACCAGGCGCCCAGCTCGTCAGCGCCCTCCTCATCTACATAGAATGAACCTCTGCCCTAGCAGCTATCTGAAGTGCTACTCAAAGGTCAGCCTCTAGATGGGCAGCCCTCTCGTGCGCTAGCCTCAACTGCTCAGAAGCATCCTCTCGTGTCTGCTGCTCGAGCCCTATCTGCTCAGCGGCATCCTCTCGTGCCTGCCGCCCGATCCCTACTACTCCGTGGCATCCTCTCGTGCCTGCCACCCGAGCCCTACCTACTCGGCAGCATCCTCTCGTGCCTGCTGCTCGAGCCCTACTGCTCTGTGGCATCCTCTCGTGCCTGCCACCCGAGCCCTATTTACCCCGTGGCATCCTCTCGTGCCTGCCACCCGAGCCATAACTGCTTCGCGGCATCCTCTCGTGCCTACCGTTCAAGCACCAAATGTTCTCAGCAGTCCCCAGTGCCTGCCTCTCAGACATCCCTAGGAGTCACAGACCTCCAAACTTGCTCCTTGGCCAAAGTCGCATTGCTACAATCCCTAGAAACCGCACTGGAGTCTCAACTCCTACAGCAGTACAACAGCTAGCTCTGGTACACACATGAGCCACAGCTTGAGAAGGAGTGGGGGCACCACCAGACCAAGCCTTCCTCCATCCACTCTTTTGCAGAGCTAAGTTGGTCCTTCGTCTCCCACTTCATTGGGGGATGCCGCCATCAGAAACCAGTAACCCACCTACTCACTATCAAGTAGGACAGGGATGAAAGCCTCAGGGGCTACCTTGCTCGCTTCAACGAGGAGGTCCTCCAGATTGAGGAGTCGGATGATAAGGTGGCCTTAGCCGCTTTTATTGCTGGACTTCGCTCCTCCAGTTTCATGTTCTCCGTACTCAAAAAACTGCCCTCCAGTATGCCTGAGCTGCTGCCGAGGGCACATAAATATATGAACGCCGAGGACGTCACCAAAGCCCATAGAGATAAGTCCTCCCGAGGAGTGGAGAAAAGGAAGGACACTCGCGAGGACAGGTGGGAGGTAGAGAACAAAAGAAACAGGACGGAGGGAATCTCTGTCAAGGACCGCCTTGGTCCCCCACATCTGAGAGAGCGACAACCTTTCACACCACTTCAACCCATCCAAAAGGAATCCAGAAGGAGGCCAAATGGCCAAGGGGCGCCAACAAGAGGTCACTCATCACTTGGGCGCCGACCACTAGGAGGTCATCACTTGGGCGCCGCCCACTAGGGGTCATCACTTGGGCGCCGCACTTGGACGCCGCACTTGGACCCAGTACTTGGGCTCCGCCCTTGGGCGCCGACTAGGGAGCCCCTCGGGCGCCTACCTCTTCGTGCTCCTCATGCCGTGGTGCCTCAAGTCAAGTGATCTCTCCTCATGCCATGATGCCTCAAGTCCAAGAAGGAAGACACTAGTAGACCATCACCTAAGCCCAAGGAAAACACCAAAGGGGCATGACAACCCTTGGGCGCCGCCCATAGGGCGCCAACCATTGGGCGCCAACCATTGGGTCCCTACCCCTTGGTGCTCCTCTTGCCTTGGTACTCCAGTACGCCCACTCCAACTCAAGGTCTAGCTTAAAGTCCAATCCAATCAGGACTCTCCTCCGACTAAATAGGAGCACGAGGGAGAGAATGACGGGATACGGAGATCAACTCCTACCTTAATTGTGCTTTCCAAAGAGGTCCACTCTTACCATGATTGTACTTACCAAAATAGTGGAAGACCTCTTCCTCACGGCACCGCCTCACCATAGCTATATAATGTAAGCCCTCTCAAGGGTAAAGACATGTTGAATACACCTTGATACATGTCAGACACCTAGAGATAGACCTCACTACACACTTGCTCTCTCTCTCTCTCAAAGCTCTGTAACACTCCGGTGACTCTTATTCATCAATAAAGAACACCAGGCCACCGCTGCCATTCCCGAAAGTGGAGTAGGTCATCCGAGATCGAACCACTATAAATCTTCGTGTTGATCTGTTGTTTATTGCTTTAAGTTTCATTGATTGCCATTGATTACTCATTAATTGCATCATTATTCATACTTGACTGTTGATCTTGCCAAAGACAATTTTTTGCATCATCACATTCTAAAAATTTTCAAACAAATATGTCTACCATTGGACCTATCTTCCCCAACTTCAAATCGTTCTCATAAGAAGTCAAGTTCAAATCCAAGCACAAAGAGATGACAGAGAATATATTAGGAAAGCACAACGTTCAAATCGTTCTCATAGAGCAGAGAAGATAAATAGAAAACAAGAGGGAGGAGAGAAGGTGACTAACCTTAGAGGTGCTAGACTGTCGGAGTTACGTCGAAGAGAGGATAGAGCTTGACAGCGGTGGTAGCCAGTGGTGGCTAGCTTTGCGTGACAGCAGTGGCGGCCAGTGGTGGCTGGGTTTGCGTGACAGCGGTGGCAGCCAATGGGGGCTAGGTTTGCGTTCCAACGGTGGCGGCCAGTGGTGCTGGGTTTAAGTTCCAACGAGAAGATAGCGGCAATGGAGAGAATTTTTGGAGGAATGAAACAACTGACCTAGGGCATGAGATATTAGGAAAGCAAAACGACTTCATTTTGGATTAATAGAATCAAAATGAGGTAGTTTTAATCAAGAAGAGTTGTTTTTTAAAGACTAAAAACAAAGTCGTTTTGATTTTTTTAAAAAATTAAATTTTGTGACGTAAGTTAAAACGTCATAATAAAAATTTCTAAATATATTATAGTGACGTATATAAAAAAAGTCGTGAATTAATATTTCATTTTATTTTTTCTTTAATTTTGATTTCTATACAAAAATTGAATTCAAATTTCGCGACGAAAAATTAAATGTCGCTAAAATTATTTTTACTTTAATATTGGTTTAAAAAAATAAAATTTATATTCTGCGATGAAAAAATTAAATGTCGGGATAAAAATTTGTAAAATTTTCTTTTACGATGCAAAACAAAAATGTCGCGGAATAATATTGACTTTATTTTTTATTTTTATTTTTGATTATTTATTTTTGCGACGATTTAATACAATCTACGACAAATAATATTTGTCGTAAAAAATTGTCAATTCCCACCATTTCTCGCGCCAAAAAATTTTGGGAAGGGACGCTATTTTGCAAGCACTTGGAAAAAACGACGCAATAAAATTAACTAAATATAAATGTGCGACAAAATTATAAAATCGCCGCGATAGTACACTTTTTGCGACGTTTTTTAATTCGTCGCCAAAAAACATCGCAAAAAATGATTTTTCTTGTAGTGTGTATGTAACACCCCGCATTTTCTTTAACATATGTATATAGATATATAGTAAACAAATGTTGTAAAAATGGGGATATGCGTAGTGATGTGTGTTTGAACTTGGGTAGAAAGGATTTTGGACACTTCCTAGTATTTTGATCATAACTTTTTATTCTAATGTCCGTTGACTCTGAAATTTTGACAGTAGATAGTAGACTTCCAGGGCTACAAAAGTGTGTTTCACGAAAATTTTCTAAATCAATCTCCAAATAGGCCAAAAATTCACTGGAAGTTTCAGCAAAAACAGGAATTCCGTTCGAACGTGACTCGACGTTCGAACGTGAATCGACGTTCGAACGTGAATAAACGTTTGAACGTAAGTGCGTTCCAGTACTCTTGTCTGATGAAAAAACAAAAGTATTGGGAGCAACGACCGTTCGAACGCCAATGACGTTCGAACGTGAGTTACGAATTCTGAATTTCAGAAATCGCGCACAAGAGACCATTTCTCACCCTATAAATACATAAGGACGCCTCTCTTTGTATCATTTCAACTTTTCTAACCCTAGGAAGACTTAGAGAGGAGGAAAGAAGGGGAAAACACAAGATCAAGGGAGGATTTACACATTGAAGAGGATCAAAACTTCAAGTTTTTCAAGAACACTAAGGAAGAAGAAGGTAGGGGTTTTCTCTCACTCACTTACATTGAGGCTAGGGTATTTATATATATATGATTTGGCTATCAATGGTATATGTATGCTATGAAATCATCCTCTCTTAGTCTTTTGGGCAAAGATTACATGTTTTTAACAAAGTTAGGGTTTAATACCCATGAAATCTCTTCTCTAGTTTTAAAACCCTCATTTTTTGAGAGTGATGTATTTCCTTCTTAAATGCTTTCTTTATTATGGATTTTTGAAACCTTAGTGCTTTGTGTTGGGTATAAAAATGATGTTATTGTGATCTCATGTATTTTCTTTGTTGGTTGTGGAATTGTTACATGATATATTTTGGGGATTTTGGATAAATGATTGTAAATTGAGATAAATATTGGAATTGTATGCTTGGTTGGGTTGTTTGTGATGCACATGAGTGAGAGGTTCCTTGTAAGGATGTTCACCCATTCTCAAGAGGTTCCTTGTAAGGATGCTTGAGAATCAAAGATGACCTAAAGGGGGGTGGAGGTTACCCTAAAGTATGCCATCTACCGAAGGAATGGAAACAATGAAGTGATTGGTGGGAGGTTCCTTGTAAGGATGCTCACCCCCTTCCCAAGATGTTCCTTGTAAGGATGCTTGGGAAACAATGAAGTGATTGGTGGGAGGTTCCTTGTAAGGATGCTCACCCATTCTCAAGAGGTTCCTTGTAAGGATGCTTGAGAATCAAAGATGACCAAAAAGGGGGTGGAGGTTACCCTAAAGTATGCCACCTACCGAAAGAATCAAAGATTACCTAAAGGGGGGTGGAGGTTACCCTAAAGTATGCCACTTACCGAAGGAATGGAAACAATGAAGTGATTGGTTGGAGGTTCCTTGTAAGGATGCTCACCCCCTTCCCAAGAGGTTCCTTGTAAGGATGCTTGGGAAACAATGAAGTGATTGGTGGAAGGTTCCTTGTAAGGATGCTCACCCATTCTCAAGAGGTTCCTTGTAAGGATGCTTGAGAATCAAAGATGACCAAAAAGGGGGTGGAGGTTACCCTAAAGTATGCCACCTACCGAAAGAATCAGAGATGACCTAAAGGGGGGTGGAGGTTACCACAAAGTATGCCACCTACCGAAAGAATTGTTGGGAATTGTTTATGGCCATTAATGATTATTTGTATGTGGCGCTCGTTTCTTCATTTAAGTAATGTTTTTACATAAACTTGAGATCCTTTTTAAATGTCACTGCTTTCGTTCAAATTATGTATCTATGTTATGTTAAAAAATGAGGCCGACCGTTTTAAATGTTTTTTCTAAACCTTGTATGGGTTTGAGAGAATTTTTCTACAGAGCTTCATGCTCACCCCCTACCGCTAACATTTTTCAGATTACCAGCTTGAGGAGGACGTAAGGGTCGAGGAGCCCGCTACTTGGGAGACTTCACTTGACGGGAGTGTGGACCCCGAGGTGGACGCCTAGAACGACCTCCTTCCCTTTTGTACTAGACTAGGACATTCTTTTGGAACATTGTGTAGTCTAGTTTCTTTTGTTTATTCCGCTGTGCTACTTTAATTAATTTTTGAGATGTAATAGCCATAATTTGGGCTTATCCTTTTGGATCACTTTGTAAATATTTTGTGGATGATAAATTGAGTCTCGTTTCTTAAGGAACTATATTAGTGCTCTCATGATATGAATGTTTTAGAATGTAATGCCGTCCAGTGTGTGTTTTGGGGTGTTACAAAGTTGGTATCAGAGCTTAGGCTTTAGGTCTTACATGGGAGCTGTAGGTTATGGATTACCACTGGAAAGGTAGGACTAGGTTGACGGAACTGTAGGCTTGCATTTGTTTGAAGTTGTGTGTTTATCAGATAGGTTAGATTCATTGTATATTTAGGTTAAGGGTTAATTATTTGTTCGAATTCGATGAGTTGTCTCACTACGCAATCAAGTTTGTGGTCACTGAGGCAAGGAGGGCTAAACGCTTTGAACAAGATTTGAGGCCTTCCATCCGCGAGAAGCTGGTTACACTCTGAATTCGAGAATACAAGATCTCGTGAACGTGGACGTGGACGCGGTTGAACAAAGACTTCAAACATAGATGCCCCTCGTTTCCCCCAATGACCAAACAAGCAACCGAGCAAGTACCAGCAAACAAGCCACCTCTACAAAGGCCAGCACAGCAGTTACCTCAGATAGGTCAAGGAGCGGGAGGCGTACCAGAGAGAGTAGGCACGGATGCACGCCGATGCTTCGCTTGTGGAGGTGTTGGGCACTTCAAAGATAATTTTCCATTGCTTTCTACCAAGACCAACCAAGCAACTAGGCGAGTGAATGCAAACAGGCCACCGCTACGACTGCCACTACCACCACAGAGACCGTTACAAGCTCAAGCCCCCAGCGGCGCCAATCAAGGAAGGGTTTTTTCTTTGACTCAACCAGAGGAAGATGCCTCCAACGTCGTTGTGGAAGGTATTGTTCTTCTCTACCATTCTTGGGCCCGAATTTTATTGGATTCCTATGCGACTCATTCTTTTATACGTACTGCGGACGCTGTGGAATTGAGATTGGGTTCCGAGGAGCTAGAACATGCTTTATATGTTGACTTGCCTACGGGAGAACAAGGGGATACCAAGCTGGTCTGTAAGGGTTACGTGCTAGCGGATTACATTCCAGTTACCAGTAGGTTTACTTATATGTATTTCTCTGACTCTAAATGTTATATGTATGCTATCCAATCCTTGATTCTTGCTATTCTTGAAATTAATGGCATGTGAAAAATAATGTGATGGTTGGGTAACCCTTAAATCGCCTTGCTTGCTACCAAACCCTAGTTTTTAAGGGAAATGTGTTTTTCTCTTGATTTCTCCTTTGTTCTTGATTTCCACCCTTGATATTTGTTTGTTATTGATTTCAATACCTGATTGTTCCTTATTGTTAATTCCAAGCTTAATATTCATTTGTTCTTGATATCTAAATTTGATATGCACTTGGTAGTGACTATAACCCTTGTAATTCAATTATTCTCAATATTCAATACTTGATATTCTTTATTCTTGATTCCAAGACTTGAGTGTTCTTTTGGTCTTGATTTCTAAGCTTCATAATCATTTGTTCTTGATTTCACACCTTGATAGTCGTTTGTTATTGATTTCCATACATGGTTGTTCCGTTAAATCTTAATTTCTCCTTTGTTCATGACTTTCAAACTTGATACGCTTTTATTCTTGATTTCTAAGCTTAATATTCATTGGCACTTGATAGCCAAATTTGATATTCATTTGATTGATTCTAACTATTGTAATTCATGTATTCTTGATATTCAATACTTGACATCCTTTGGTTCTTGATTTCAAGACTTGGTTGTTCCTTTGTTTTTAATCTCCCCAGGCTTGATGATCCATTGGTTCTTGATAGCCAAATTTAATATTCATTTGTTATTGATTCTAACCCTTGTGATTCATTTATTCTTGATATTCAATACTTGATATTCATTGGTTCTTGATTTCCAGACTTGACATTCAATTGCTCTTGATTTCAATACTTGATTTCTCCTTGTCCTTGAGTTCAAAACTTGATACTCTTTAGTTCTTGGTTACAAAGCTTGATATGCATCTATTATTGACTCCAAGACTCGATTGTTACTTTGTTCTTGATTTCAAGCCTTGATTGTTTCTTATTTTGATTCCAAAGTTTGATATGGGTTTGTTATGGAATTCGAGACTTGATTGTTCCTTTATTTTGAATTCCAAAAACTTGAGATTCGTTTGTTATTAATTTCAAACCTTACTTGTTCTTGATTTCCAAGCTTGATAGCCATTTATTCTTGATTCCAAAGCTTGATTTTTTTATTTACTCATGAATTCAAAACTCTAGTGATTGGTAGTGACCACTAAAATGGTATTTTCGATGATATTATGTTAATTTTTCGAAAAAAAGAAAAGAAAAGAAATATATGGATTTGGAAGCTAAAATGGGAGGACAAGTCTGGTTAGGTTTCAACTGTAACCTTTGGTGGATTGTAATTTATATCAGAGTGCGCAGCGAACTAACGAAGTAAGGACTACAATGGGGAAACTACGGAGAAGATTCAACTCATCCGAGAGAGGCTACGCACGGCACAAAGTAGACAGAAGAGCTATGCGGACCACAGACGAAGATCCTTGGAATTCAAAGTGGGAGATTACATGTTTCCCAAGGTGTCACAAAAGAAAGGCGTGTTTCGATTCGGCAAGAAGGAGAAGTTAGCGCCAAGATATACCGGACCGTTTGAAGTGATCAAAGCGGTAGGCAATGCGGCGTATCAACTTCGACTACCAGCCCAGCTATCCGGAGTACATGGCGTGTTTCACGTGTCGATGTTGAGAAAGTGTCAATCGGATGCAACGCCGGTCGTAGACTTGGAAGATATTGAAATTCAAGATGGAGCAACCTATGAAGAACAACCGGTGAAGATTCTCGACGCCAAAGAGAAGGTGCTCCGTAACAAAGTCATCCGACTAGTGAAGGTGTTGTGACAACACCATGGAGTGGAGGAAGCTACATGGGAACCGGAGCAAGAAATGCGGGAGAAGTATCCATATTTGTTCGCTACTTGAGGTAAGTTTCGAGGACGAAACTTTCTTTAAGGGGGGTGGATTGTAACACCCCGCATTTTCTTTAATATATGTATATAGATATATAGTAAACAAATGTTGTAAAAATGGGGATATGCGTAGTGATGTGCGTTTGAATTTGGTAGATTGGAAAAGTAGCAATAAAAATGTTAGGCGGTGTAATAGGGTATGTATTAGAAGTTAGGAAGATTTTCGGAATGAAAACACATTTAAGAGAAAACTTGGGTAGAAAGGATTTTGGACACTTCCTAGTATTTTGATCATAACTTTTTATTCTAATGTCTGTTGGCTCTGAAATTTTGACAGTAGATAGTAGACTTCCAGGGCTACAAAACTGTGTTTCACGAAAATTTTCTAAAGCAATCTCCAAATAGGCCAAAAATTCACTGGAAGTTTCAGCAAAAATAGGAATGCCGTTCGAACGTGACTCGACGTTCGAACGTGAATCGACGTTCGAACGTGAATAAACGTTCGAACGTAAGTGCGTTCCAGTACTCTTGTCTGATGGAAAAACAAAAGTACTGGGAGCAACGACCGTTCGAACGCCAATGACGTTCGAACGTGAGTTACGAATTCTGAATTTCAGAAATTGCGCACAAGAGACCATTTCTCACCCTATAAATACATAAGGACGCCTCTCTTTGCATCATTTCAACATTTCTAACCCTAGGAAGACTTAGAGAGGAGGAAAGAAGGGGAAAACACAAGATCAAGGGAGGATTTACACATTGAAGAGGATCAAAACATCAAGTTTTTCAAGAACACTAAGGAAGAAGAAGGTAGGGGTTTTCTCTCACTCACTTACATTGAGGCTAGGGTATTTATATATATATGCTTTGACTATCAATGGTATATGTATGCTATGAAATCATCCTCTCTTAGTTTTTTGGGCAAAGATTACATGTTTTTAACAAAGTTAGGGTTTAATACCCATGAAATCTCTTCTCTAGTTTTAAAACCCTCATTTTTTGAGAGTGATGTATTTCCTTCTTAAATGCTTTCTTTATTATGGATTTTCGAAACCTTAGTGCTTTGTGTTGGGTAGAAAAATGATGTTATTGTGACCTCATGTATTTTCTTTGTTGGTTGTGGAATTGTTACATGATATATTTTAGGGATTTTGGATAAATGATTGTAAATTGAGATAAATATTGGAATTGTATGCTTGGTTGGGTTGTTTGTGATGCACATGAGTGAGAGGTTCCTTGTAAGGATGCTCACCCATTCTCAAGAGGTTCCTTGTAAGGATGCTTGAGAATCAAAGATGACCTAAAGGGGGGTGGAGGTTACCCTAAAGTATGTCATCTACCGAAGGAATGGAAACAATGAAGTGATTGGTGGGAGGTTCCTTGTAAGGATGCTCACCCCCTTCTCAAGAGGTTCCTTGTAAGGATGCTTGGGAAACAATGAAGTGATTGGTGGGAGGTTCCTTGTAAGGATGCTCACCCATTCTCAAGAGGTTCCTTGTAAGGATGCTTGAGAATCAAAGATGACCAAAAAGGGGGTGGAGGTTACCCTAAAGTATGCCACATACTGAAAGAATCAAAGATTACCTAAAGGGGGGTGGAGGTTACCGTAAAGTATGCCACCTACCGAAGGAATGGAAACAATGAAGTGATTGGTGGGAGGTTCCTTGTAAGGATGCTCACCCCCTTCCCAAGAGGTTCCTTGTAAGGATGCTTGTGAAACAATGAAGTGATTGGTGGGAGGTTCCTTGTAAGGATGCTCACCCATTCTCAAGAGGTTCCTTGTAAGGATGCTTGAGAATCAAAGATGACCAAAAAGGGGGTGGAGGTTACCCTAAAGTATGCCACCTACCAAAAGAATCAGAGATGACCTAAAGGGAGGTGAAGGTTTTAATTAGCATTCATCTCCTATTTTGTTAAGAAAATCTTTCTGGAAAGAATCTTATATTCTGTCCAGCAAAACCCATATCTTGCAGCAAATCAAAAAGGTTACAATCAAAAGGTCTCTACCACTGCTTGCCTTAGAGATATCAACAAAAGTTCCCTTTGGATTCGACTCCGGACTCAAACCGGATTATTACTACAGCTTGACCGCCTGCACTTGGGTGTATGCATTTGGATCAAGCCATCAACAGGCAACCTCGGAAGGTACGCCGGGCATTTCATTGGTTCTCCATGCGAAGACGTCGGCATATTCTTTTAGAAGATAGATGAGTTCTTGTCGCTGCTCGGGACAAAGGGTTGCTCCGAGTAGGAAGTACTTGTCTGGCTCTCCATCTTTATCTAAAGGTACTTTAGATAAAGCTTCAATTGTACGGTCTGTAGCTTCCTTTTCAGTGCCTAAAGGTACTTTAGGACTTTCATTTTCAGCTCGGTTGTGTGAAACAAACAGCCGAGCTGTACTTCCTTGATTGCTATTTTTCGTCACCTTCAACAGTACTCTTCTCTCCAAAACCTGTCTCATTTTTCGTTTTGACCGCCGCCAAACAAGCAAGTCCTGGAGCTGACCTGGTCTCCTCTGATGTTCACTACTCCCTCAGAAGAAGGGAACCTAAGCATCTGGTGGTAGGTTGATGGTACCGCCTTCATCTCGTGTAACCATGACCTCCCCATTATTGCGTTGTACGCCGAGACCGTATCAACTACAAGAAATTCCATCATGACACCCACAGGTCCCGTTTTTACTGGCAGCGTGACTTTTCCTCGGGGAATGACTGTTTTTCCACTAAAGCCAACCAATGGAGTGTTGGATGGCTTGAGATCCTCTCTCTTGAGTCCGAACTTGTCGAAAAGGTCTATGTACATTATTTCAGACGAGCTTCCTGGATCAATCAGTACCCTTCTCACATCAAAGTTAGCTATCCGAAGTGTTACCACCAATGCATCGTTATGCGGTTGATGAATCTCATCCAAGTCATGCTCGGTGAAGCAAATGGAGTCAATTGATTCCTCCACCTTCAGTCTTTTGCTTCTTATCTCGGGGGTTAGCCGCAGCTGATAGACTTCTCTCTCCTTCGCGGCTTTCTGAATGTACGCCCTAGCCGCGTTGTTTGTGGACATCTGAGGATTTGTCGCAGCGTGGATCACATCTATCACCCCTGCTGGCGTAGCCTTGTCCCCTCTGGGTTCGGCTCTTCCTCCGTTTGGGCTAGCCTCGCTGTCGATGAACTCGGCGAGGTGCCTTTCTCGGACCAACTCCTCCAAGTGCTGCTTTAGTGTTCGGCAATTTTCGGTCATGTGACCGACATCACGATGGTATGAACATCTAAAATTAGGGTTCCGTCTCGAAGGGTCTCCCAATAACTTGTTGGGCCATTTGAAAAATGGCTTTCCTTTGATTTGGCCCAAAATTTTGTGTATGGGTTCTTTGAACAGTGTGTTTATTCCAAGGAAAGGAGATTTTGTGAAGAATCCTTCCTTCTCATTCTTTCTCCCGATCTCTCGATTCGGTTCGGCCTGCTTCTCCTTGCCGAACTGCCTTCTGTTAAATTGATCCTTGCCCCCGTCTCTGGACAAGTCATCATCGACTTTAGCATACTTCTCGATTCTAGCCATTAACTCTTCCAAGTTTACGGCTGGCCTCCTTGTCAGGGATTGATATAGAGGGTTTCCTTTGGCAACCCAATCTTGAATGATGCCACCGCAATTTCAGGGTTGCAGCCTTCCACCTCATTCATCGTCTCCCAATAGCGATGAGCATACTCGCGCAAGGTCTCTTTGTTTCGTTTCTTTAGGGTCAGCAAAGCACCGACGTCCTTAGGCTATTTACTGCTTGTTATGAACCGAGCAGTAAATTGTTCGGCTAACTGCGACCAGCCGTCAATTGACTGCCTCGGCAGGCTGTCGAACCACTTCATGGCCGATTCTCCCAGACTGCTCGGGAATATCGTACAGAGCAGGGGTTCATTCCTCCGATGTATTGTCATCAATTGTCTGAAATGTCTGATGTGGGATGACGGGTCGGTTTTTCCATCGTAGAGTCTGAAGTTCGGAACAGTGAACTTGCTCGGGATACGCCCCTTTTCAATCCATGAGGAAAAGGGAGACGAATCCGAACCGTCTCCATACTCCCCGGTCGCCCTCCTTGCCATATCCCTAGCCGACCTCTGCTCTGGCTTCTTCAAACGATTGTCCAATTCTTCAGTGATGTACTGCTTCCAGGAGTCCTCTTCTGAAACCCGAGGTTTTTTCTGTCGGTACTTGTCAGTTTCGGGTTTTTTGGTCCTGCCAAACTTCTTTTCAGGATTTTCTCGTCGGCTTTCCCTTTCACGCTTTTCTTTTCCAGTCAGCTCCTTCAACTTGGCCTTCAACTCTTCATTTTCCTTCAGCAAATCTGTCTCACTGGAATAAGATTTCTTAAATAGCTTGTCATGAGCATCCAGCCGGTCCTGCATGGACTGAACCAGCTTCATCATAGAGTGGTTTTCCCCCTCGGTACGGAGGGATTCACCACGATTCCCCACTTGCTGGTTTGGATTCCTGGAAGGCCTGAAGCTCGCTGAGGATACCTCGATGTCTTCGATAGGCTTAATAGGGCTTCCGTTGACATGTAGTCTGACGTTGCCATTAGAAGGAAGCGACACCGGATCGGAATTACCCAAAGCAAGACTGCCTATGGGGGATCCAATAGCACTTCTGAGTCTTGACATAGTAGCTTTTTGTTCTACTTCAAAGATGATTCCCACAGACGGCGCCAAAATGTAAGAGGTAAAAAATGAAAATACCTCCTACTGGAATGATGTATTGATATTTCTGATAATCTTTTCTGAACTTAGCTTCCCAATCTCCCTCCTGCAAAACGAACAAACTGCCCAAGATCGAAGTGATTCGATCGAAGGCACTCCGATGCTTAAGTCAGTAATTGAATTGAATAAGATGCAAGAAGACTGGGAGAGTTCATCGTACCTTTCACCCAGGCTCTTTGTTTTATTTTATAGACCGTTCCCTCTTTAGGGTTTCCGAGGTTTTTGGTTCAAGGTGGCACACCTTCCTCTTTTTCAGTCATTTAGTTTGGGAAGTTGCTGATATTTCTCCAGCGATTTCCTCCAATCTCTGTAATTCCGTTCATTTATCCGTATGAAATACCTAAGTTATAGGCGCATCTCTATCCTTACGTATCTTTTCAAACAGATCGGTTACAATGGCGAACGAACACCTTCGATGTTTGCCGAACTAACTGATCAACTCGGTTTGATCCATTGCCGAGCTTTTCAAGCATTTTACCGAACTCTTTACCCAATTCGACTCGGTTCATCTGATTCGAGCAATCAATATCTTTGTCACGATGCTCTGTCTTGTCAATCTCACGTGGATGCATTTAATGACATGACACGTGTAATAAGGGGAGCCACCCCCTTCAGGAATTATGCCGAAAGATTCAAGAGAGGATAACTACTATATGCAGAAGAGAAAAGAAGAGAAGGATAGGGCACAAACACGTTGAGCAACTAAGGCAAATTATCAAGAAATTGCCATCAACTATATCACATTGCCAAGTTCATCCAGAGGTTACGACAGTTAGTATTCTGGATGAAAAGTTTCCACATGTTACACAGATGACATGAGCATAGACAAACATTTCCTTTTCAATCATAATTCTATACAAGGATAATTCATGTAAATAAATCCATTCATACAATAGTTATATCAAAATTATAATTCTCTTTTTTCTGTCTTTTTCATTTTGCATTTCCTAATCTATCTATATACATAAAAGAACTATTTTCTTAAAAAAGGAAGGCTTTAAAATCTTTTTCTCACACTTTCCTATTTCCCTAAGAATTTTGAATTATTAAATTAAGAATGAATCATTCACATTCTCTCATGTACCCCCAAATAACTACCCTACCTTCCACTAACAGCTAACTTCACAAGTACTTAAATGAGATAGCAAAAATGATGACGAAAGAATTGTATATTGCATGGGGTTAGCCGCTAGTATGTACAAAAAGTAAACACAACCCAATTGCCACTGCCACTGGTACCGACCTGTACCACCACCATCACTTTTGTAAAACCCGGGTAAATTTGAATTTTTTCTGCAAAAGGGCAAAATGGCCATTTTGCCACTGAAATGCGGAATTAAAATACGTATTATTTAGAGCTCGTATGACACAACGGACTTCGCCGTTGGATTCGTATCGCGAAATCTAGTCACCGGACTAATTTCGTCGAATTCCGAGATAGTCAAATTTTGCACGTTTTACGAGACAACTGGGTGTCGAATGACCTTAAACGGAAAATATAAATTTTCCTTATAATTGGATTAAATTTCAAATAAAATCAATTTGAACTTAAACTGGGATGAAATTAATCGTTTCGGGGCGAAAACGGACCCGGACAAGTGGGGGACACTTGGCGCGACCTGAGCCAAGCCTTGAAAAAATATAAATAGGCTTAAAAATCAGAATTTCAGCATAAATATTTGCTGAAATTGTGGTCTTCAACTTGTGGGAGAAAGAGGGAGAGAAAAGAGAGAAAACAAATTTTCTTTTGGCGATTCTCAGAGTTCTGTCGGTCGGGATCCGTCGAGCCAAGAATTAAACTTCATATTCTCGATGAGGTCTACGCGTACGTACCAAGAACGAGGAATTTCACCGAAGATCCAAAGGAGGAAATTTGGGGAAATCAAGTTTTGGGGTTGGTATTGGTGTTCTTGAAGTCTCTACACCTCGGTTTACGCTTCAAGAGGTAGGGTTCCTCCTAGTTTGGTTTTTATTCCTATCCTTTGGTGTTGAAATTGTGGGCTGTTTTGGGTTGGAATTGTGGACTATTTTTTGGGCTGCTATGTGGCCTGTTGTGGGGCTGTTTTGTAGCCTGTTTAGGGGCTGCTTTGTGGCCTATTTTTGGGGCTACTATGTGGCCTGTTTAGGGGCTGTTTTGTGGCCTATTGTGAGGCTGTTTTATGGCCTGTTTAGGGGCTGTTTTGTGGCCTGTTTAGGGGCTGCTATGTGGCCTGTTATATGTTTACATTATGCCTTGAGAATTAGGTGTGTCTTTGCTTGATTATGTAACGACAGGCTTGGTTGTTGTTGTTAGATAAAATATCGATATGTGTTTATAATGTGTCTTTGTGAATGGAATGTGCTATGACATGCTTGAGGATGTTGTAGTTGTGTATTAATACATGTTGTTAATGTATTAGCATCATGATAAATTGTGGTAATTATGTGCATTACACATATATTGCATTGACCCATGTTGATATGTAGTTTAAGTTGTCCATATGACATTCATTACATATGAGACATGACATTGATATGCGGTGGTACATTACATTGCATTTGCACGGAGGCATCACATTCATAGGCTTAGGCATGAGTGTGGGTGTGTGTGTGTGTGGGCATGGTTTATTCAAACATCATACTTGCTTATTGAAGGGTGGGCTCGGGAAAGTGGGATTGAAGATCCTACTGAGTCGCATGGTTGCATGCATGGAAAAACTTGTGTCAGGTATAGCAAGTAGGGCTAGACTCTCCCTCGGGTGCAAAACCCGGTTATTGGTTTATTTACTTCCGTCGGTGCAAGTCCAAAAAAGTGAATTAGGCATACAGAGCCGGTGGTGTAATTCCAAAATTCGTTGTCCAATAAGACACAAGATTTTGATTTATAAAAATACTCATTCAATGAGTAACATCCAACAGTAATTTGGTTTTACAAGCACATGACTTTTATTTCAAACGATCATTGGATGGATATTTTCGTCAATTGACGGTTTCATTGCACAAGTGCATTGCATTGTGTTGTGGGAGTCAGTGAGCACTCGGGTTAAGATGCATGAGTAAGTCTCATCTCATTCCATGGCATGACATGGTAAAATTCCAATATAGAGTTGCATATTCTTGTTTGGAATGTTGTAACACCCCGCATTTTCTTTAATATATGTATATAAATATATAGTAAATAATTGTTGTAAAAATGTGGATATGTGGAATGATGTAAGAATGAACTATATAGATTGTAATAGTAGGAGAAATGCTAGAGATGCATATTGATTGGGAAGTTGGAGTTTCCAAGACGTTTAAACTTGGAAAGGGTGATTAGATGAATATCTAAATATTTTTAGGTCCAAATAAGGTGTCCATTGAATCCGGAAGGTCGAACAACCTTGGGAGAGGTAATATGAGGTGTATTGGAAGTTAGGAAGTATTTTAGAGTAAAGACACATTTAAGAGAAAACTTGGGTAGAAAGGATTTTGGACACTTCCTAGTATTTTGATCATAACTTTTTATTCTAATGTCCGTTGGCTCTGAAAATTTGACAGTAATAGCATACTTCCAGGGCTACAAAAGAGTATTTCACGAAAATTTTCCAAATCAATCTCTAAATAGGCCAAAAATTCACTGGAAGTTTCAGCAGAAACTGGGATGACGTTCGAACGTGAATTGACGTTCGAACGTGAGGGAGTCCCAGTACTTTGGTGTCCGCAGAGCTCTGATGGAAATGAAAAAGTACTGGGAGCAACCAACGTTCGAAAGCCAAAGTGACGTTCGAACGCCAATGACGTTCGAACGTGAGTTACGAATTCTAAACTTCAGAATCGCGCACATGAGGTCATTTCTTCCACTATAAATACATAAGGACATCTCTATTAGTCCCATTTCAACATTTCAAACCCTAGGAAAACTTAGAGAGGAGGAAAGAAAGGGAAAACACAAGATCAAAGGAGGATTTGCACCGTGAAGAAGATCAAAACTTCAAGTTTTCAAGAACACATAGGAAGAAGAAAGGTAGGGGTTTTCTCTCACTCTCTTACATTGAGGCTAGGGTATTTATATATGTATGTTTTGACTATCAATGGTATATATATGCTATGGAATCATCCTCTCTTAGGCTTTTTGGCAAAGATTACATGTTTTGAACAAAGTTAGGGTTTAATACCCATGAAATCTCTTCTCTAGTTTTAAAACCCTCATTTTTGGGAGAGTGGTGTATTTCTTTTTAAATGCTTTCTCCATTATGAACTTCGAAAACCGTAGTTGTTGTGTTGGGTATAAAAATGATGTTATTGTGATCTCATGTATTTTTCTTAGTTGGTTGTGGAACTTTACATGTTATATGTTGGGAGATTTTGGATAGAGGATTGTAAATTGAGAAAAATATTGGAATTGTATGCTTGGTGGGGTTGTTTGTGATGCCTTGAGGGTGAGAGGTTCCTTATAAGGATGCTCATGCCAAAAGAGGACAGTATGTGATTTTCCTCAAGAGGTTCCTTATAAGGATGCTTGAGAAACCAAGTCTTGAGGGTGAGAGGTTCCTTATAAGGATGCTCATGCCAAAAGAGGACAGTATGTGATTTCCCTCAAGAGGTTCCTTATAAGGATGCTTGAGAAACCAAGCCTTGAGGGTGAGAGGTTTCTTATAAGGATGCTCATGCCAAAAGATGACAGTATGTGATTTCCCTCAAGAGGTTCCTTATAAGGATGCTTGAGAAACCAAGCCTTGAGGGTGAGAAGTTCCTTATAAGGATGCTCATGCCAAAAGAGGACAGTATGTGATTTCCCTCAAGAGGTTCCTTATAAGGATGCTTGAGAAACCAAACCTTGGGGGTGAGAGGTTCCTTATAAGGATGATCATGCCATGGAGGACAATATTATATAATGTGTGGGAAATGGTTTATCTTTTGAAAATGGATGTTTATTAAAATTGGTTATTATTGTTCATTTCTAATACTATTGCTACTTAAACTTGAGATCCGTTGTAAAATGTCATGGTTTTACTTTAAAGATCATATATGTTATTTGTGAAATGAGACCGGCTGTTTTAAATGCTTTTCTAAACCTTGTATGGGTTTGAGAGAATTTTTCTACAGAGCTTCGTGCTCACCCCCTACCGCTAACATTTTTCAGATTACCTGCTTGAGGATGACGTAAGGGTTGAGGAGCCCGCTACTTGGGAGACTCCACTTGACGGGAGTGTGGATCCCGAGGTGGACACATAGAGCGACCTCCTTTCCTTTTGTACTAGACTAGGACATTCTTTTGGAACATTGTGTAGTCTAGTTTCTTTTGTTATTCCGCTGCTAAGTTACGTTTGATCCTTTGAAATGTAAATGCCATAGCTTGGCTTATTCTTTTGGGATGATATTGTAAATTATATGGATGATGAATGGAAAATTTTTCTTATTGATGGAATTATATTAGTGCTCTCATGATATGAATGTTTTAGAATGTAATGTCGTCCAGGGTGTGTTTTGGGGTGTTACAAATGTTGTTATGGATGAATGTTGTATGTAAACATTGCATATGCATCTAGGGTGGGGAGTAGCCTCTGTAGTAGATACTATATTGAGCGTTGCTCACCCTATACGGGAAAACATTTCAGGTGTGGGTTTTACGCTGACGGACGACACTCATTCGGGCACTTAAGGAGGAAGAAAAGCCGAGATGTGGCTTTATTTTGAGTCCTTGTAAAATCATTGTAAAAATTATGATTTTTGAGCATGTAAATATTTGGAAATAGTCGTAATGGGACTCATATGGACTGTTTTGAATGTAAATTTCCTGATGTATGAGTTTGCTATGAGTTTGGGTAGGTTTTCTCAAAACTCCATATTTATGGACTATTTTTAATCTAACCTTGCATGTAATTATATGAGTATGGATAAATGGACCCGGTGTGGTCAATGTTTACTCATAAATGGACCCGGTGCGGTCATTGTTTTATATTGGGCCTCGGATGGGTCATGTGAATGTATATTTGCACTAGTTGGGTTTTGGGTAGAGCTCCCCGTACAAAGGAGACTCTGCCCGATTTTTGTTCAATTATGGACCGTGATAAATGGGGCATAACGGCGCGATATCGAGTTACTCGGTATCCACGGGTATTCCGCGGGTTGATGGGTAATCAACGGACCCTTAGATTTTGGGGCATCACAACTTTTGTCCCTCCTTCCACGTACCAATCATCATGAGCATCAACTCACAATCTTTTAACCAACCACTGTGTCCAGCACCTGAACCCACCCCCCCTCGATTTGAATTACACATATCTGCAACTCAAACTGAGCACCAGTCTAAACTCTCCATCTTTAATTACAATCTGAAAAAAAATCCAAAACATAAAATCCACCACACCACCAAAAATACACATCAAAATCACAGCAAAATAATCCATGCACGTATCAACGTTTGAAAAAGATAGGAAACCCATGAGATTCTGCTTTTGTTTTGGAGATGAAGAGCTATTGGATTGATCCTTCATTTTTCCTCCACTTTCTTAGCAGCAAAACTAGGATACTGAGAGATAGAAGAGAGAGAGAGAGAGAGAGAGCTTATCATGGCTGATGTCTAGTGGAGGCTGAGCGAGGTGAACGAGATCACTGCAGGTTATAAAGGTACAACTAGGGTTAGGTATTCGACTTACTGGCTTTTAAATCAACTGGCATCATAGATTAGGGTTTTGTATAATGTCGGACTTAATTCGAATGCAAAGCCCATTTGTGAAGTTGGCCTACTATAATGAGCAATGGAAATATGCGACTTTTTTTTTTGACGAGTAAAATATGTGACTTGATAATTTTTAAAAACCGATGTTATAAATTCAAATGTTGAGAACAGTAAAAACAAATTAATGAAGATAGAGTTGTCGGACAAGGTATTTCAGATGTTATCTTCAACATATTAATTTCCCCACTTAGAATGCAATGACTCTTAAAAATCTTACCTAGGATACAATGCTTGACTTTTAACACTATCTAAGATTGTACTTCTTAGTAGTCTAGCAACAATAACTCAACTCGAATGCATAAAATCGAAAATTAGAAAATCAAGAAAAAGCCTAACAAAAGAAGAACACAAAGAGATGACAGAAGGGGAATTCAATTAATTAATTACTTTAGCCATGCAATGGAACTCTATTTATAGAGTCCAATGCACCACTTTAGGAAGAGATATATCACCTTTGTTAGAAGTCGATGGCACTAGTCGAAGGGTTGTAACTTTCCTGACAAGAGAATGTTAGACAAAAGTGTCCAACAATTTTAAAATAACCACTAATGGCTATTTGAAAATAAACTGGATTTTAATTTGAGGGATAACTGCTGCAACAATCGGTTCCTTTAACCCAACAATTACTTCCCTCTTCTTTTTCTTTATTTCTTTCCTCTTAATTTATATATATATATATATATATATATTTGTGTGTGTGTGTGTGTGTGTGTAGGCTTGTCAATTGATTAGATTATGATCCAATTTCAAATTCAATTAATCGGATATAGATTAATATTTTTTTATCGATAATCCAAACTCGAATTCAAAATATTACATTTCACATATACGAATTTGGATATACCTATATCTGATCCAAGTATGATCTGATTCGAACTATTTATATATTTTTATATAAATATTAAAAAAATTAAGTGATTATTTAAATAAATTTAGTTGAAAATTGGGTATAATTTGTTAAAATTTAGTTAATTAAGTTATTCAGATCAGACTTTTGAAATCATATTTAGATTCGGATCAGTCAAAATTCGATCCAAACCTGATCCGTTCACAAAAAAAAGCTAAGGCTCAACGCAATTCAGAGATGGTCTAAGATCATCTCTAGATAAGCATGGGGAGACATATTGCATTTTAAGATAAAGTCAATCAACTATCCATATGCACTCTAACCAAATCAAGCATAATGAGATTGCTTAACAAATTTTTGAATTTGAAAAATTGTTTCTTTGAGTAAATGTAAGTTCCCTCCAACAACGATTGGTACTAAAGCTCACACGGGTACTTACTTCATCTCTACTACGTATGTCAAACTCTAAAATGTGGATCCAACCAGTAAATTGCCGAAATAACACATTCAAAGTGCACTATGGTTGAGTTCGAAAGAAAAGACATATGTGATACTCAGACATACGATAAACTTCTATGGTGTACTCATGTGTTCAAAGTTCAAAATGAAGATCAAACAATCACAAATCCCATAACAATTAGAATAAGGGAATATAGTTCAATATTATATATTTTTCACAAAAAATGTCTAAAATTTTCAAAATTTTCACATTTCCATCTATAATGTACAAAAAAGTGGTGGAACATGTAAATGGTGCACTTCACCCCCCAACTTGAACCAATGCACAAGGAATCATGCAATGAGAAAAACTAAAGTAACATGGGAAATAAGATACCCCCTTTTTTTCTTTTTCTTTTTTTTTTATTTCTTTTTTTTTTTTGATATAAACATTAAAGGGAAAATGAAACACAAAAATCTTGTTTAAATCCCCCAACTTAGACTTGAACATGATACTGAATAAGATTTGTTACGAGGATGCTCAGAATGAATTGAGTCCAAATTAGGAAGAGGTAAACAACTTCATGAAAATAAAAATATAACAATAAAAGAAATCTATTACTATGTACATGAGAACAAAACAAAAAAGACTCATGTCAATCCGACTTCAATTTGGATATGAGCTTGCGCCTATTGATTTTTTTGATTTTAAATTTTTTTTTGTGTATAAACGTATTTCCTAACCAATCTATCCAACAATACAAAAGATAATGATTCAAAATTCTCAATAAAACAGCGGTGCACATAAGTTTAGGAAATTTCAACAATGAAGTATACAATTTCTCTTTATAAATTTCTCCACTTAACTCCATTTTAATGCCCTCCCCAAGTTGAAAATTGTGAACCTCAACACCACTCTTTGATGGCAAATTAAACTTGGGCTTATTAGCTTCATGTGAGATAATAACTTCATTAAATTTTTCGTAATCAAGAGTGGTGGGAGATTCGACATCAATTTGCATTCCATAGAAATGATCACCCTCAATACATTGACTATGCTTAAGATGTTGTTCTTCACGCATAGTAATTATAGCATTAGTCAATGCAATAAGGTCATCTCTAATTTCCGAAAATTGTTGGGCTACTTGGGCATTGACTTCCATTTGGTATTGCATAAACCCGCAAAGAGTATTTTTCAATTCTTGTTTGGTTGAGTCCTCATATCTATGATAGTGGCAAAATTCATTTGGTGGTGTGAGATCGGATGAAAAATTATATTGTTCGTTCTCCTAACCATAACTTGGATAACTCGGTGCAACATAATGGTTGGGGTAAAAAATTTTGGGGTTCAATATTGAAATTGATCATTCACATGCAAAGTCTTGAACCGTATAATTTAATGAACACTTCCAAGAGATGTGCTCATACTCATCACAAATCTTGCGCATATTTTCAAAATTTGGGGCATTTAACACATTATCATAAAAATTAGGAAACATAACATAAAACACAAACTACAACAAATTATTTACAATCGAGACGACATACCTTGGCCAGTGATGAAAATCACAAGACTTACCTATGCCGTCCCAAATCACATTCGGAATGATGATGCTTAGCCTTCCCCTGCAACGGCGTCAAAAATGGTTGTTGGTTTTCCCTAATCTCCAAACATGAACCCGGACTATGTGTGTATGGCTTATAGAAGTTGGTGAGTTTCACTCTCCCTCGGGTTATATGCAAGAAATGGAAAAAATCGTGTGTGAACAAAAATGTGTGTGCGTGTGCAAAAGTGCTCCCCAAGCGTAGAGACACTTACAAATGTCATGTTTTACTTGGAATGAGTATTCCAAGGTTGTCTGCTCAGGGAAGGAAGGTCAAATTGTTTGAAGGGTGATTTGTAAAGAAATGAAAATTGGAAAATCTTGTGAATTGTGTTTTGGTGAGATGTGTTTTGGTAAAATGAAAGAAACCATGGTTGGCTAATCCACAGAGGTCATTCCAATGGGAATGCTAAATCGACTAAGTTCATTCAACCAATGGTGTCTCGGTGTTTGATTGATTCATAGGAAATGAGGGACTAATGTGGATGTGTTGGAAAAAAGAATACTTCATGACAAGTCTACGGTGTATCAAGAGCCCACAACCACGTCCACACTCAACCTAGTCAAACCAAACATTTTACACTACGAGGAAGAATGAAAGAGAGTCGATTTCACATACCCAAGAGAAAATTCCCCTTGGATTAGCCAACTAAAAGTTTAGTTACTCATAGTAAAAGCAAGAACCAACATATGGTAAAGAGACATGGTAGTAAATGGAACATGAAACTTGTATTAATGCAAGAAAATGTTTAAACTACAATAAAAAAATCATCCATACCCAAAATACCAAGATTAAAGACAAAATACCCAAATGTAGAAATGGAAATGCTAGAACACTTAACTAAGCTTGATTACAACTTAAATAAAATGGTTTAGAGTGAAAGAGGGAAAGATTACAAGTAAAATAAAGCTTACTACAATGAAAATAAAGCGTAAATTTGTAATAAATTTGATCCCAACATCTGATTGATCTGAAATTTTGACAGAGGACAGAGGACATCTATACAACTTTCATGTTTTGCACTTTCTGAGACTCGAAGTGGATCGTGGTCAAAAATTCAAAATACTGGGTATTACTACCAATTGGTACGGGTGTCGGTACCAAAATTCCAGTAGGCTTAGATACCGGTACCTATGATACCATATACCGCTACCTCCTTGATTTCTTTCACTTTAAAGCCTCCTAATCCTCCTTTAATGTGTTCATTTCTTCACCACTCATCTACACTTAGTTGCAGGGTTCCGAAACCCATCATTTACCCTATGATTACTTGCAACATCAAAATTTCCACATTATTCATAAATTCGACTAACTCCAAGTAATTAAATGCAAAGTTGATTTAAAATTCATGTAATGAGGATGTTAAATATGCAATATTACATGCTCATCACACTCCCTAACTTAAGCTTTGCTAGTCCCTAGCAAACTAAATTTAAAAATTAAGTAAACAAAAAAAAACCTATCCTAATTCCACTATTTCATTTAGCATATGTAACAAGCCTTTAAATCCCTAGGTGATCCCTAGTGGACAAGTTTTATCTCGTGAAGGTTTCTACTGAAGGTACCTACAAACTTCTTTTCCTCATATCCAACATTTGAAACATATGCCATTATTCTGACTAGCACTGGGATGTCAAAAACAGCTAATTCCGAACACCCGAACCAATCACATATTAGTTTCATCGTAGCTTTAAATACTATTCTAGAGTATACACCTACACATTTATTTTCAACTCGTGTGTGTGTGAAATGAATATGCAATTTAAACATTTACTCAACAGAATCCACATTCACTTGGCTATCCAAATTCAGCTTTGATGCAAAACTCATCAAGGGTTTCCCTAAAAAATGAATAACTCAATGATTATCCGGGCATGCTCTCGATGTGTATATGTGAGATGGAATCTTGTGCACAAACCAAAATATACTCACATATAATCCAAAAATGAAGTACATGCATAACAATTGAAATGACCTTGGCATAATCTCATGAATATAATGTTAGGGCACTAGATAGCAAAATCAACTTTTCTTTTCATTTAAAGTGTGCTCTCACCATGCTTTCTCTAGATCATTTAGGGCTTTCATGGGTTGTAATGAGGCCTGGGGGGATATTTATGGTAAGTGAAACGAAGGGTAGAGGGAGACAAAAGGGGTTATTCTGAAGGCATGACTTTTATTATCAAAAATCTCATTTTTGTGGAATTTTCAACTTTACACCTTCACATCAACTTTTTGTCTCTTTTTTTTTCTTTTCTCAACATTTTTTCTTTTCTTTTCTTGTTCAACCGCTTTTTCTCCTTTTTATTGGATTCTTCTCTTCTTTTTCATTCAATGCCATTCATCCCTTTTTTGAATTTCCTCACCACGTTGCCCTTTCTTCATTATTAATCACAGTCAGTCTTGGAGCAACCAAGGTGTAGTAATTGTAATCATTTTGCACTGTCTTGGTAAAAGATGTGGCATGGAAATAAACTTTCAATTAATGCTCAATCACGGCACAAGGGATAATTTTTTCACAAGAAAAAGCTAAGGCTCAGCGCAATTCAGAGTTGGCCTAAGATCATCTCTAGATAAGCATGGGAAGAAATATTGCATTTTAAGATAAATTCAATCAACTATCCATATGCACTCTAACCAAATCAAGCATAAAATGATTATTGAACAAATTTCTGAATTTGAAAAATTGTTCCTTTGAGTAAATGTAAGTTCTCTCAAACAACGATTGACACTAAAGCTCACATGGGTACTTACTTAATCTTCAATACGTATGTCAAGCTCTAAAATATGGATCCAATCAGCAAATTTCCAAAATAACACATTCAAAGTGCACTATGGTTGAGTTCGAAAGAAAACACATATGTGATACTCAGGCATAGGATAAACTTCTATGGTGTACTTGTGTTAAAAGTTCAAAATGAAGATCAAGCAATCACAAATCCCATAACAATTAAGATAGGGGAATATAGTTCAATATTAGATATTTTCCACAAAAAATGTCCAAAATATTTCAAAATTTTCACATTTCCAACTATTTCGTACAAAAAGTGGTGGAACATGTAAATTGTGAACCTCACCCCCCTACTTGAACCATGTACCGTCCTCAATGCACAAGGAATCATGCAATGAAAAAAAATGAAAGTAACATGGGAAAAAAATACCCCTCTTTTTTCCTTTTTTTTTTTTTGACATAAACATTAAAGGGAAAATGAAACACAAAAAAAAGCTTGTTTACACCCCCCAACTTAGACTCCAACATGATATTGAATTAGATTTGGTACGATGATGCTCAGAATGAATTGAGTCCAAATTAGGAAGAGGTAAACAACTTCATGCTATAATATACACTACAACATCATGAAGATAAAAATATAACAATAAAATAAATCTAACTATTATGTACATGAAAACAAAACAAAAAAAAATTCATGTTAATCCGGCTTCAATTCGGATATGAGCTTGCGCCCATTGATTTTAAAAAAAAATTGTTGTATAAATGACTTTCCTAACCAATCTATCCAACAAAAGATAATGATTGAAAATTTTCAACAAAACAACGGTGCACACAAGTTTATGCAATTCCAACACTGGAGTATACAATTTCTCTTTATAAATTTCTCCACTTAACTCCTTTTTAATGCCCTCCCCAAGTTGAAAATTGTGAACCTCAACACCACTCTTTGATTGCAATTTGACCTTGGGCTTATTAGCCTAATGTGAGATAAGGAATTGATTAAATTTTTCTTAATCAAGAGTGGTGGGAGATTCAACATCAATTTGCATTTCATAGAAATGATCATCCTCAATACATTGACTATGCTCAAGATGTTGTTCTTCAAGTATTGTAACTATAGCATTAGTCAATGCAATAAGGCCATCTCTAATTTTTGAAAATTGTTGGGCAAATTGGGCATTGACTTCCATTTGGCATTGCATAAATTCGCAAAGATTATTTTCCAATTCTTGTTCGGTTGAGTCCTCATATGTTGGATAGTGGCAAAATTCATTTGGTGGTGTGAGATCGTATGAAAAATTATAAGGTTCGTTCTCCCAACCATAACTTGGATAATTCGGTGCCACAAAATGGTCGGGGTAAAAGTTTTCGGGGGCCAATATTGAAATTGATCCTTCACATGCAAAGTCTTAAACCGTATAATTTAATGAGCACTTGCTAGTGATGTTCTCATACTCATCACAAATCTTGCACACATTTTCAAAATTTGGAGGGGCGCATTACCATAAAAATTAGGAAACATAACAGAAAACACAAACTACAACAAACTATTTACAATCGAGGTGACATACTTGGCCTGTGATGAAAATCACGAGACTTACCTATGTCGTCCCAAATCACCTTCGAAAACATGACGCTTAGCCTTCCCCGACAATTGCGCCAAAAATGCTTGGTGGTTTTTTCTAATCTCCAAACACGAACCCGGACTATGCGTGTATGGCTAATAGAAGTTGGTGAGTGTCACTCTCCCTCAGGTTGCATGCAAGAAATTGGAAAAATCATATGTGTGAACAAAAATGAGTGTGTGTGCAAAAGTGCTCCCCAAGCATAAAGACAGTTGCAATGTTATGTTTTACTTGGAATGAGTATTCCAAGGTCGTCTCCTCAGGGAAGGAAATGTCAAATTACTTTGAAGGGTGATTTTTAAAGAAATGAAAATTGAAAAATCTTGTGAATTGTGTTTTGGTGAGTTGTGTTTTGGTAAAAATGCAAGAAAGCAAGGTTGGCTAATCCATAGAGGTCATTCCAATTAAAATGCCAAATCGAATCAATTCATTCAACCAATGGTGTCTCAGTGTTTGATTGATTTGTAGGAAGTGAGGGGACTAATATGGATGTGTTGGATAAAAGCATACCCCGTGACAAGTCTACGATGTATCAAGAGCCCACAACCACGTCCGCACTGAACCTAGTGAAACCAAACACTTTACACTACGAGGAAGAATGAAAGATATTCGATTTCACATACCCAAGAGGAAATTCCTCTTGGATTAGCCAACTAAATGTTTAGTTACTCATAGTAAAAGCAAGAACCAACATAAGATAAAGAGACATGGTAGTGAAATGGAACATGAAACTTGTATTAATACAAGAAAAGGTTTAAACTACAAGAACAAAATCATTCACACCCAAAATACCAAGATCGAAGACAAAATACCCAAATATAGAAATGTAAATGCTAGAACACTTAACTAAGCTTGATTACAACTTAAATAAAAGACTTTAGAGTGAAAGAGGGAAAGATTACAAGTAAAATAAAGCTTACCACAATGAAAATGGTGAAGGAAATGTAAAAACCCAACTTTCTCTCTCTAAAACTTCATCTTCCACCTTGGGCTTCTCTCTCTAAAAGCAAGTATAAAACTGAATAATGGTTCAAGACTCTCTGATTTTCATCCATCCTTTCTCCCTTAGCATGTGTGAACTGAACTGGAATGTTGGATAGAGGTTGGACACTTCCACAAGCAAGTTCAGTCCAAGCATGGTCTTCCCTTGTTTCAGCAACCACCCTTCTTCTCTATCTTGCTTCTCCCCTCTCTCTTACTTTAAATCTGACTTTAGGGGTTAGGAGAGCATCATGGGGTGTCAAACATGTTAGGGTATGGCTTAGGGGACAAGAGCTGGGCCCCCAGAGTTGGTAGGGTCGTGTGGGGAAGTCTCTGGGCTTTTAGGAAAGTTCTACCGATAGGTTGTGGGACTTCTACCGGTAGATAACTTCCAGCAGGGTCTTTTACCGATAGGTTTTAAGGTTCTACCGGTAGGTCGTAAGGGGGATGGTAGCTCAGGACCATATTTTGTAAATTTGTCATAACTTTTGATCGCACCATCCGATTGATCTGCAATTTTGACACAAGATAGAGGACATCCAGATCTACAACTTTCCTGGTTTACACTTTTTTATATTTGACGTTGATCATGGTCAAAAATGAAAAATACTAGGGTACTACTACCAATTGGTGCGGGTGCCAGTACCAAAATTTCAGTAGGCTTAGATACCGGTACCTATGATACCAAGTACCGCTACCTCCTTGATTTCTTTCACTTTAAATCCTTCTAATCCTCATGTAATGTGTCTATCTCTTCACCACTCATCCACACTTAGTTGTAGGGTTTCGGAAGCCATCATTTACCCTATGATTACCTGGAACATCAAAATTTCCACATTATTCATAATTCGACTAACTCTAAGTAATTAAATGCAAAGTGGAGTTAAAATGCATGTAATGAGGCCATTAAATATGAAATATTACATGCTCATCAATATACCACCAAATAGTCAAAACATCAACAAATATCCAACATCCTCTAACTAAACATTAAAAAAGAATCATAAAATTAACCATTATAGGTTACATCCAAAAACCTTTAATCTATACTACTTTAAAATGTCTAAATACTTGAATTTTTTTTTTCCACCATTGTCTCTCAAAACTACAATTATGTCATCCTTATCCCTCATAATTAATGCTACAGATTCCAATTTCTTCTCACCTGTTAATTCTCTCTTAATGCTACACACTCTAAGTGATTCTCACCCGTTAACTATGTCTCTCTCTTTCTCCCCAAATTTTCAACCGTTAGCCCCTCTCCCTTCCATCGCCACTTCGAAAGAAGTGTGAAATATGAACCCCCACCCCCCACCCATCATCTCTTACTTCTCCCTTGCCCTTCTCTTCTCCACTTATTTTCCTTCGATTTCGACCAACCACTATGGGACTACTGAGTACGACGTCCGCCTCCAATTCACTTGCAATAATCCCATAACCGTCAAACTCAAAAACAAGTTAAGCTTTGCTCCCCCTATTTCTTCGCCCTCTCCTTAATTTGGATTTTTTTTTCACAATTTGCTGCCTGTTAATCCCCACAAATTACTCTATCCTTCTCCTACAATTGCAACCACGAGAGAGATAGGGAAGAGATTGCACACAATATCGTAATCTATCCCATGAGATCAAGTTAAAGTAGCTGACATTTTTACAGGTTTAGGTGGACAACTTTTCCCAAAATCTTAAAGGGTAAAATGTAAAAAAAAGGTACTGCATAATTTTGTGTTTTGTGGACTTCAATTTAAACTAGGTATTTTAGCACCTGTTTATTTCTCTACATGTTTGCACAAAAAAATTGACTTAAATTTTAACATCAGTTAGTATCATGTAGCTTGCACATTTTTAAAATCAAGTCATCTGTCGTAGGTGAGCTAGTGGTGGCTTATGGCTTAAACACTACAAAAAAAAAGGGTTTTTATGGCGGTAAAGTGCTGTCATAAAAGGTCTATTTGCCGTCACAAATACTTTTTGTGGCGGCATTGCCTCGCCATAATAAGTGTGGTCTCAAAAGGTTTTTACGGCAGCAACAGTCCGTCTCAAATAGTATTTACGGCAGCAAAACTCTGTCGTAAATAAGTTGTCACAAAACATCCGACACTTTTGTTTTTATCACGGCGGCAAAAGTGCTGCCTCAAATACCATATTTGGCTGTCGTAAAAAATAGAAGATATATTTATGACGGCAACGATGCCGCCACAAAAAAAAAACTTTAATTATTATAGACCGTTGGTAACCAATGTTATATACTCTGTGCATATATACACTCCATACAACTTTTTTTTTTTTTTTTGGGTGGGGGAGGGAGGAAGGGGGCTTGAACCCTTGATCTCAAGAAGGCAAAGCTTTCACAATGTAAGGAATATCATTAGACCAAAGACCCATTGGTATCCATACAACTACCCAATTTAATATATAGATAAACACAAAAGTAAATATAATCAACATTTCCAAAAATATAGAAATATTTTCATATCCAAAAAAAACAATCCCACGAGTTGAAAAAAATGTAAAGTATGCACTTTTATAAAACATAACGATCTATGAGTACAAGAAATTAATGCAAAAAATTGAACATCCTTCCCGAACCATCTACTCTCTCAGTGACATCTAAAAAAAAATATAAAATTATTGTTACTATACTGAAATAATATTTATATACATATATACAATAAAGAACTAAAAGAAGTTAGAATATACATCAACAGAGGGCCACGCAATATTTCTCTGAACGGCTTGTCAAATTATGTAAATAACATATAAACGAGTCATATCGTATACATTTCTTATAATTGGTTTCACCAATACCTAATTCGTTTATAATCGTATCGTGACGGGTCCACTCGTTTACTAAACAGGTGGTTTAAGGAAGATTCAAACCCACTAATTTTATGTCGTGTTAACAGGTCGTGTCATATTTTGACACTCTTAATTTGATATAAAAACTTGACTTTGTAGAGTTTAATTTTTTTTTCTTTGAACTAGAAATTGTCTTTTGATGTTAAACTACATAATTTTATAAAATATTACTTGTAACATAAAAAATAGTTGTTGCCAATACAAATTTTTTTTAGAGTTTTTCTTTTTTAAACTATAAACTGTTTTTTAATCTAAAACAACATTTTAATGTTTTATGAAATATTATATACGACGGGAAAAATAGCTACCATAAATATAAAAAATTCTTTTGAATTTATAAATATTATTTGAGGCAGGAAAAACAGCTGTCTCAAATACAAATTTTTTTTTTGAGTTTATGACACTATTTACGGCAGAAAAAATAACTGCCACAAATATTAACACAAACACGCTTTTTGTGACGACAAACACAACCGCCACAAAAAAATGTCTCAAATACGTCTTTTGTGACGGCGAACACATCCGCCGTAAAAAATTTGTCACAAAACCCCCTTATTCTTGTAGTGAAAGTCCTTTTCTGTAACACCCCGCATTTTCGTTTATATATGTATATAGATATATACTAAATAATAGTTGTAAAAAATGTTGATATAGAATAACTCGAGGAAATAATATTTGAAATTTAGTTTTAGTATGTGAAAATATGAAATTTTATGTCCTAGAACTTGTACTAAATAGGTTTGAGATAGAAATATATGTTGGAGAGGTTTGGGATGGTTTTGGAAGAGATTTGAATGGATTAGAAATGAAAAATAAAGGAAGTAGGTAAATCTGGGATCAACTACCGGTAGCCAAGTGCCCAGTGTACTCGGGCTACCGGTAGTCAAGTGTCCAGTGTACCCGAGCTACCGGTAGTCAATCGGTAGTCGAGTGTCCAGTGTACCCGAGCTACCTGTAGTCGCTGTAAAAATCAGACAATTTTAGTTCGCAAACAGCCGGTTTTTCCCCCACTATAAATACTTCTTGCCATCCCCTTAGCCTTCATTACACACCTTAAAACCCTAGAAAACATTAGAGAGAAAGAGGGGAAGAGAAAAACACAAGATCAAAGGTGAAAAACAAGGAATTTAAGGGTGATTCATGATCCAAGCCCTAGGTTTCTTCAAGAGCATAAGGTAGGAGTTTTCTCTCACTCACTTACATTGAGGCTAGGGTATTTATATATGTATGTTTTGGCTATCAATGGTATGTATATGCTATGGAATCATCCTCTCTTAGACTTTTTTTGCAAAGATTACATGTTTTGAACAAAGTTAGGGTTTAATACCCATGAAATCTCTTTTCTAGTTTTAAAACCCTAGTTTTGGGGAGAGTGATGTATTTCCTTCTTAATTGTTTTCTTTATTATGAATTTCGAAACCGTAGTGTTTTGTGTTGGGTAGAAAATGATGTTATTGTGATCTCATGTATTTTATTTGTTGGTTGTGGAATGGTTATGTGACACCCCAATTTCCGGGGGTCCTTTATTAACCGTTGACCATCCGTCAACCCGCGGAAATACTCGTGATAGTCGTATAACCCGACACCACGTCATTCACATGCTTTTAACCGGATTTACCATCCACAAGGTCAATTATACCTCAATTTATGTCCATTTATGTCATAGGAACCAAAGAAAACAAAGCCCAAAAGCATGGCTAAGCATTTTGAAAATTTCAAATTGTTTTGGAAAAACCTTCCGGAAGGTCGACATACACCTACCGGAAGGTCGCTGAAAGAACAGTTAAATGAAAATGATCAATTTCAAGAGCTTCCGGAAGGTCGACATCAGTAGCAAAAACCTTCCGGAAGGTTCATTCCAGCAGCCAAAACCTTCCGGAAGGTTCATTCCAGAAAACAAAACCTTCCGGAAGATTTTGGCAGTCAAAAAGAAACCCAAGGCAAAACCTTCCGGAAGGTTCATTCCAGCAGACAAGTCCTTCCGGTAGGTTTTACTCCAGTGGCTAAAATCTTCCGGAAAATTCATTCCAGTGGGCAAAACCTTCCGGAAGGTATTAGCTGTGAACAAGGCAAGCTGGGGTTTTTAGCAAAACCTTCCGAAAGGCCGACATACACCTTCCGGTAGGTTTTCAGACTGTGAGCAAAAAATGGATTTCTTTCCCCTCCAAACCATCCTTAAAGCTACCCCATACACTCCAAACTCATCCAATACATGTTTAATGAGATTTTCCATATAATACACAACCCATACAAGCTCTATCACAATTCATTCCATAATATATATACATCAAAATAGAATTTTGTTAAAGGTTTTACAAAACTCAAACTAAGGCCACAAGCCAGCCCCCTTCATGCTTGATGCTCTCCAAATGAGCCATCCGCCGGTGCAAAACCCACACCTGAAATGTTTTTCCCATAAAGGGTGAGCCACGCTCAATAGGGTATCTCCTAAAGAGGCTACTCCCCAACCTAAATGCATATGAAATGTTCACATGCTATCAATCAACAATCCACAACAAGAATATATTCCATGTTGAAACATGTAATGCCATGCTATGAAATGAGGTGAGACTCCCTCATGCACATCAACCGAGCCCTTCCCGGCTCCTCTACACATGCAAGTGCCAATGTGTACCAATCCGTCATTTATGTTTCACATCAAATGACATTTTGTTCTAGGGTCTTTGTTGGGGTGGATGTTCATGGACTCACACCAAAGGTCACCCGACCTACACGGAATTCATGGACTTCCACCAACGGTTCCGCGTACACCGACACACTTTATGGACTCTTATACCAACGGAGTGCGTATCCAATCACCGGGTCTCTCACCCGAGGGATTTTCTAGCCCTTCTTGCTACCCCAACCCTATCAACATATAAACCATTCGACTCGACTAGGTCATCGACCCATATTACCCGAGCTCACTCGTCATCCACCATGTGTGGTGAAGACAAACAACCATGCACACATACCTCCTAAAATGCGATGTTCCCGTGCATATGCAATGTGGTGCTCCATTGCAACACTAATACAATGTTCGATATGGTATGAGTGACATATGAACATTCTCAACACATTCCTCATATTCCATGGCAAAATCACATCAAAATCATATAATTCCCATAATACAAATTTCAAGCATGTTATCAACATACTAAAATTTCAAGGCATATATATAAACACAAAACATGCCCACAATTTCATATAACACATGAATTCACATTGAGTTCATTTCACATATCCAATCATAGAAATCACATTTAGTAACTTCTAAATCTCCATCCAAGCTAGGATTTCCTTTACCCATTTCAATACCCAATTCACCCAATTTCACTACAATAGGCAAGAGATACATAGGTTATCATCCTACCCATTTCATAAAAACATTATAGGCTTGGAATAAACCTTAGTAGGAGGAAACCCTACCTCTTGAAGCGTGAGGAACGACCAAGGGAAGTTCCAAGACCCGATTCAAGCAAAAATCCTCACTTCTCGAAAATCCCGTACCTTGATCTTCGGTAAAACTTGCGTTTTTTGGTATAGCCGCGTAGCCCTCGATGAGTAGAGCGACTTTAATTCTTGGCTTGCGTGGATTCGAGGTCCGTAGCACCGTAGATCGTAGAGAGAATGTGAGTTTTCTCTCTTTTCTCCCTCTTTCTCTCTATCGGCTGAAACCGGCTGAACAATGGGGAAAAATCTAATTTTTTCCCCTATTTATATTTTAGAATACTTGGCCCACAATTCGCCACACGTCCTATTTAATTTCGGGTCCGTTTTAATCCCGAAACGATTAAATTTCGCTCCGGTTCAAGTTCGAATTATTTTTATTTTTAACTTGTCTCTAATATTTCCCAAACTTGGAAATTTTATAAAAATTTCGTGTACAGGGTCACCCGAGGCCCGTTCGTCCCGTAAAACGCGAAAAATCCGACTATCTCGGAATTCAACGAAATTTGACGTGGTAACTAGATTTCGCGAGACGAATCCAACGGTGAGGTCCGTTTCGTCATCCGAGTTCTAGAAAAATTCAGGTTTACAACCTGTACTGTAGTGGCAATTTACCGTTTTGCCCTTTTTCACAAAAGTTTAAATTTTCTCGGGTTTTACATTCTTCCCCCCTTAAAAGAATTTCGTCCCCGAAATTCACACACTCATGCACACACAATCACACGCATATGCAACAGTCATATAATACTGAATGACTATAACAATGTACCCTGAATGACCGACTGGTCCACTGGCTCAGCCTGAGGTGTAATGGCGTAGACACGCCCCTGGGTCCCCGAAGTCCCGGCCTGCATGCCCTGTCCTCGGCCTCGACCCATGCCTTGGCCCATCTGGCCCGACTGCGGAGTCCCCGCTCGAAAGGTGGTAGGGGTCTGAGTAGCGCCCTGGAACTGATACTGGCTTCCCTGGCCCATGGTGGGGTAGGGAGGAACAAGGCGTGTCTGCGACTGTCCCACTGATGACTGGGACTGAGGTGTCCCATAGCTCTGGGATCCTTGCCTCTGCGGACAATCCCGCCTCATATGCCCCGGTTGGTGGCAATGGAAACATGTCTTCTGGCCCGCCTGGTAGGTAGTCCTGAAGTTTCTCCCGCCTTGGGAAAGCTGACCTTGGCCTTGGCCTTGATAGCCGCGGCCCTGTCCTTGAGGAGCAGAGGTCCTCTGTTTCTTCCCCGAACTAGAAGAAGAGGATTGGCCCTCCTTCTTCTTATCCTTAGCACCCGCCTCACGGATGCTTCGTGCATCGTCAACCTCCCTCTCAATGGCCATAGCTGTCTCGACCATAGAGTCCAAGTCTTGCAAGCGGAGGCCCACAATCTTTCCCCGGATGGATAGCTTCAACCCATCCTCAAACCTTCTTACCTTGGCCATATCCGTGGCCACGTAATCATCAGCAAATCGGGCTAATTCGGTGAACTTAGCCACATACTCCATCACCGTCATTGACCCTTGCTTCAAATCTAGAAACTCTCGGGCCTTTGCATGTCGAACGGCCGTTGGGAAATATTTACCCATGAAGAACTCCTTGAACTCTCCCCATGTCATGGCCTCTAAGTTCTTTGAGGCCGTCACCCAATCCCACCACAATTGGGCTTCTCCCTCTAGCTGGAATGCAGCTAGTCTTATCTTAGTAGCGTCTGAGGTGACCTCCATCGCCCCTAAGATTTTGTTGACTTGCCGGAACCAATGGTCGGCCACCATCGGGTCCGCCCCTCCCATGAAGACTGGAGGTTTGTGTGCTTTAAACTGTCGGAGGTTACTCGCACCTCCATGCCCGGCACTTGCACTAGCTTGTGCAACAGTAGCCGCCATCATACCCATGGTTTCCGTAAATGCTTGTTGATCGAAGACCGGTGGTGGTTGGTTATTGTTCCGTCCACCGCCCCGACGTCCTCTCCTTCCACTTGCCATCTACACACAAGTCAAATGGCAATGGCACAACAACTTAGTATCCCTAGATAGGGATCAAAGTTAAAACGTTCAAATCTTTCTCATTGTCTCACTAGTAGAGCGTATGCCTCCCATAGTGGACCCTTACGCTTTGAACTTTCTCGTTCATTTGTTTTCCCACTCCCAAGGTTAAGTTCTCTAACCCTAGTGTGTCCATTTCCATACACATTTTACCATGCATATAATACACATATTACATATCACATAACATGTAGCAATTTAAGTAAATAACATGTAATGTACAATGAATGCAATGTTCTAGACCCATGCCCCATCAAGCCCTAGGTAAATCGCATACCTATGCTCTGATACCAAGCTGTGACACCCCAATTTTCGGGGGTCCTTTATTAACCGTTGACCATCCGTCAACCAGCGGAAATACTCGTGATAGTCGTATAACCCGACACCACGTCATTCACATGCTTTTAACCGGATTTACCATCCACAAGGTCAATTATACCTCAATTTATGTCCATTTATGTCATAGGAACCAAAGAAAACAAAGCCCAAAAGCATGGCTAAGCATTTTGAAAATTTCAAATTGTTTTGGAAAAACCTTCCGGAAGGTCGACATACACCTACCGGAAGGTCGCTGAAAGAACAGTTAAATGAAAAGGATCAATTTCAAGAGCTTCCGGAAGGTCGACATCAGTAGCAAAAACCTTCCGGAAGGTTCATTCCAGTAGCCAAAACCTTCCGGAAGGTTCATTCCAGAAAACAAAACCTTCCGGGAGATTTTGGCAGTCAAAAAGAAACCCAAGGCAAAACCTTCCGGAAGGTTCATTCCAGTAGACAAGTCCTTCCGGTAGGTTTTACTCCAGTGGCTAAAATCTTCCGGAAGGTTCATTCCAGTGGGCAAAACCTTCCGGAAGGTATTAGCTGTGAACAAGGCAAGCTGGGGTTTTTAGCAAAACCTTCCGGAAGGCCGACATACACCTTCCGGTAGGTTTTCAGACTGTGAGCAAAAAATAGATTTCTTTCCCCTCCAAACCATCCTTAAAGCTACCCCATACACTCCAAACTCATCCAATACATGTTTAATGAGATTTTCCATATAATACACAACCCATACAAGCTCTATCACAATTCATTCCATAATATATATACATCAAAATGGAATTTTGTTAAAGGTTTTACAAAACTCAAACTAAGGCCACAAGCCGGCCCCCTTCATGCTTGATGCTCTCCAAATGAGCCATACGCCGGTGCAAAACCCACACCTGAAATGTTTTTCCCGTAAAGGGTGAGCCACGCTCAATAGGGTATCTCCTAAAGAGGCTACTCTCCAACCTAAATGCATATGAAATGTTCACATGCTATCAATCAACAATCCACAACAAGAATATATTCCATGTTGAAACATGTAATGCCATGCTATGAAATGAGGTGAGACTCCCTCATGCACATCAACCGAGCCCTTCCCGGCTCCTCTACACATGCAAGTGCCAATGTGTACCAATCCGTCATTTATGTTTCACATCAAATGACATTTTGTTCTAGGGTCTTTGTAGGGGTGGATGTTCATGGACTCACACCAAAGGTCACCCGACCTACACGGAATTCATGGACTTCCACCAACGGTTCCGCGTACACCGACACACTTTATGGACTCTTATACCAACGGAGTGCGTATCCAATCACCGGGTCTCTCACCCGAGGGATTTTCTAGCCCTTCTTGCTACCCCCAACCCTATCAACATATAAACCATTCGACTCGACTAGGTCATCGACCCATATTACCCGAGCTCACTCGTCATCCACCATGTGTGGTGAAGACAAACAAGCATGCACACACACCTCCTAAAATGCGATGTTCCCGTGCATATGCAATGTGGTGCTCCATTGCAACACTAATACAATGTTCGATATGGTATGAGTGACATATGAACATTCTCAACACATTCCTCATATTCCATGGCAAAATCACATCAAAAGCATATAATTCCCATAATACAAATTTCAAGCATGTTATTAACATACTAAAATTTCAAGGCATATATATAAACACATAACATGCCCACAATTTCATATAACACATGAATTCACATTGAGTTCATTTCACATATCCAATCATAGAAATCACATTTAGTAACTTCTAAATCTCCATCCAAACTAGGATTTCTTTTACCCATTTCAATACCCAATTCACCCAATTTCACTACAATAGGCAAGAGATACATAGGTTATCATCCTACCCATTTCATAAAAACATTATAGGCTTGGAATAAACCTTAGTAGGAGGAAACCCTACCTCTTGAAGCGTGAGGAACGACCAAGGGAAGTTCCAAGACCCGATTCAAGCAAAAATCCTCACTTCTCGAAAATCCCGTACCTTGATCTTCGGTAAAACTTGCGTTTTTTGGTATAGCCGCGTAGCCCTCGATGAGTAGAGCGACTTTAATTCTTGGCTTGCGTGGATTCGAGGTCCGTAGCACCGTAGATCGTAGGGAGAATGTGAGTTTTCTCTCTTTTCTCCCTCTTTCTCTCTATCGGCTGAAACCGGCTGAACAATGGGGAAAAATCTAATTTTTCCCCCTATTTATATTTTAGAATACTTGGCCCACAATTCGCCACACGTCCTATTTAATTTCGGGTCCGTTTTAATCCCGAAACGATTAAATTTCGCTCCGGTTCAAGTTCGAATTATTTTTATTTTTAACTTGTCTCTAATATTTCCCAAACTTGGAAATTTTATAAAAATTTCGTGTACAGGGTCACCCGAGGCCCGTTCGTCCCGTAAAACGCGAAAAATCCGACTATCTCGGAATTCAACCAAATTTGACGTGGTAAGTAGATTTCGCGAGACGAATCCAACGGTGAGGTACGTTTCGTCATCCGAGTTCTAGAAAAATTCAGGTTTACAACCTGTACTGTAGTGGCAATTTACCGTTTTGCCCTTTTTCACAAAGGTTTAAATTTTCTCGGGTTTTACATTCTTCCCCCCTTAAAAGAATTTCGTCCCCGAAATTCACACACTCATGCACACACAATCACAGGCATATGCAACAGTCATATAATACTAAATGACTATAAGAATGTACCCTGAATGACCGACTGGTCCACTGGCTCAGCCTGAGGTGTAATGGCGTAGACACGCCCCTGGGTCCCCGAAGTCCCAGCCTGCATGCCCTGTCCTCGGCCTCGACCCATGCCTTGGCCCATCTGGCCCGACTGCGGAGTCCCCGCTCGAAAGGTGGTAGGGGTCTGAGTAGCGCCCTGGAACTGATACTGGCTTCCCTGGCCCATGGTGGGGTAGGGAGGAACAAGGCGTGTCTGCGACTGTCCCACTGATGACTGGGACTGAGGTGTCCCATAGCTCTGGGATCCTTGCTTCTGCGGACAATCCCGCCTCATATGCCCCGGTTGGTGGCAATGGAAACATGTCTTCTGGCCCGCCTGGTAGGTAGTCCTGAAGTTTCTCCCGTCTTGGGAAAGCTGACCTTGGCCTTGGCCTTGATAGCCGCGGCCCTGTCCTTGAGGAGCAGAGGTCCTCTGTTTCTTCCCCGAACTAGAAGAAGAGGATTGGCCCTCCTTCTTCTTATCCTTAGCACCCGCCTCACGGATGCTTCGTGCATCGTCAACCTCCCTCTCAATGGCCATAGCTGTCTCGACCATAGAGTCCAAGTCTTGCAAGCGGAGGCCCACAATCTTTCCCCGGATGGATAGCTTCAACCCATCCTCAAACCTTCTTACCTTGGCCATATCCGTGGCCACGTAATCATCAGCAAATCGGGCTAATTCGGTGAACTTAGCCACATACTCCATCACCTTCATTGACCCTTGCTTCAAATCTAGAAACTCTCGGGCCTTTGCATGTCGAACGGCCGTTGGGAAGTATTTACCCATGAAGAGCTCCTTGAACTCTCCCCATGTCATGGCCTCTAAGTTCTTCGAGGCCGTCACCCAATCCCACCACAATTGGGCTTCTCCCTCTAGCTGGAATGCAGCTAGTCTTATCTTAGTAGCGTCTGAGGTGACCTCCATCGCCCCTAAGATTTTGTTGACTTGCCGGAACCAATGGTCGGCCACCATCGGGTCCGCCCCTCCCATGAAGACTGGAGGTTTGTGTGCTTTAAACTGTTGGAGGTTACTCGCACCTCCATGCCCGGCACTTGCACTAGCTTGTGCAACAGTAGCCGCCATCATACCCAAGGTTTCCGTAAATGCTTGTTGATCGAAGACCGGTGATGGTTGGTTATTGTTCCGTCCACCGCCCCGACGTCCTCACCTTCCACTTGCCATCTACACACAAGTCAAATGGCAATGGCACAACAACTTAGTATCCCTAGATAGGGATCAAAGTTAAAACGTTCAAATCTTTCTCATTGTCTCACTAGTAGAGCGTATGCCTCCCATAGTGGACCCTTACGCTTTGAACTTTCTCGTTCATTTGCTTTCCCACTCCCAAGGTTAAGTTCTCTAACCCTAGTGTGTCCATTTCCATACACATTTTACCATGCATATAATACACATATCACATATCACATAACATGTAGCAATTTAAGTAAATAACATGTAATGTACAATGAATGCAATGTTCTAGACCCATGCCCCATCAAGCCCTAGGTAAATCGCATACCTATGCTCTGATACCAAGCTGTGACACCCCAATTTCCGGGGGTCATTTATTAACCGTTGACCATCCGTCAACCCGCGGAAATACTCGTGATAGTCGTATAACCCGACACCACGTCATTCACATGCTTTTAACCGGATTTACCATCCACAAGGTCAATTATACCTCAATTTATGTCCATTTATGTCATAGGAACCAAAGAAAACAAAGCCCAAAAGCATGGCTAAGCATTTTGAAAATTTCAAATTGTTTTGGAAAAACCTTCCGGAAGGTCGACATACACCTACCGGAAGGTCGCTGAAAGAACAGTTAAATGAAAAGGATCAATTTCAAGAGCTTCCGGAAGGTCGACATCAGTAGCAAAAACCTTCCGGAAGGTTCATTCCAGTAGCCAAAACCTTCCGGAAGGTTCATTCCAGAAAACAAAACCTTCCGGGAGATTTTGGCAGTCAAAAAGAAACCCAAGGCAAAACCTTCCGGAAGGTTCATTCCAGTAGACAAGTCCTTCCGGTAGGTTTTACTCCAGTGGCTAAAATCTTCCGGAAGGTTCATTCCAGTGGGCAAAACCTTCCGGAAGGTATTAGCTGTGAACAAGACAAGCTGGGGTTTTTAGCAAAACCTTCCGGAAGGCCGACATACACCTTCCGGTAGGTTTTCAGACTGTGAGCAAAAAATGGATTTTTTTCCCCTCCAAACCATCCTTAAAGCTACCCCATACACTCCAAACTCATCCAATACATGTTTAATGAGATTTTCCATATAATACACAACCCATACAAGCTCTATCACAATTCATTCCATAATATATATACATCAAAATGGAATTTTGTTAAAGGTTTTACAAAACTCAAACTAAGGCCACAAGCCGGCCCCCTTCATTCTTGATGCTCTCCAAATGAGCCATACGCCGGTGCAAAACCCACACCTGAAATGTTTTTCCCATAAAGGGTGAGCCACGCTCAATAGGGTATCTCCTAAAGAGGCTACTCCCCAACCTAAATGCATATGAAATGTTCACATGCTATCAATCAACAATCCACAACAAGAATATATTCCATGTTGAAACATGTAATGCCATGCTATGAAATGAGGTGAGACTCCCTCATGCACATCAACCGAGCCCTTCCCGGCTCCTCTACACATGCAAGTGCCAATGTGTACCAATCCGTCATTTATGTTTCACATCAAATGACATTTTGTTCTAGGGTCTTTGTAGGGGTGGATGTTCATGGACTCACACCAAAGGTCACCCGACCTACACGGAATTCATGGACTTCCACCAACGGTTCCGCGTACACCGACACACTTTATGGACTCTTATACCAACGAAGTGCGTATCCAATCACCGGGTCTCTCACCCGAGGGATTTTCTAGCCCTTCTTGCTACCCCAACCCTATCAACATATAAACCATTCGACTCGACTAGGTCATCGACCCATATTACCCGAGCTCACTCGTCATCCACCATGTGTGGTGAAGACAAACAACCATGCACACACACCTCCTAAAATGCGATGTTCTCGTGCATATGCAATGTGGTGCTCCATTGTAACACTAATACAATGTTCGATATGGTATGAGTGACATATGAACATTCTCAACACATTCCTCATATTCCATGGCAAAATCACATCAAAAGCATATAATTCCCATAATACAAATTTCAAGCATGTTATCAACATACTAAAATTTCAAGGCATATATATAAACACATAACATGCCCACAATTTCATATAACACATGAATTCACATTGAGTTCATTTCACATATCCAATCATAGAAATCACATTTAGTAACTTCTAAATCTCCATCCAAACTATGATTTCTTTTACCCATTTCAATACCCAATTCACCCAATTTCACTACAATAGGCAAGAGATACATAGGTTATCATCCTACCCATTTCATAAAAATATTATAGGCTTGGAATAAACCTTAGTAGGAGGAAACCCTACCTCTTGAAGCGTGAGGAACGACCAAGGGAAGTTCCAAGACCCGATTCAAGCAAAAATCCTCACTTCTCGAAAATCCCGTACCTTGATCTTCGGTAAAACTTGCGCTTTTTGGTATAGCCGCGTAGCCCTCGATGAGTAGAGCGACTTTAATTCTTGGCTTGCGTGGATTCGAGGTCCGTAGCACCGTAGATCGTAGAGAGAAGGTGAGTTTTCTCTCTTTTCTCCCTCTTTCTCTCTATCGGCTGAAACCGGCTGAACAATGGGGAAAAATCTAATTTTTCCCCCTATTTATATTTTAGAATACTTGGCCCACAATTCGCCACACGTCCTATTTAATTTCGGGTCCGTTTTAATCCCGAAACGATTAAATTTCGCTCCGGTTCAAGTTTGAATTATTTTTATTTTTAACTTGTCTCTAATATTTCCCAAACTTGGAAATTTTATAAAAATTTCGTGTACAGGGTCACCCGAGGCCCGTTCGTCCCGTAAAACGCGAAAAATCCGACTATCTCGGAATTCAACGAAATTTGACGTGGTAACTAGATTTCGCGAGACGAATCCAACGGTGAGGTCCGTTTCGTCATCCGAGTTCTAGAAAAATTCAGGTTTACAACCTGTACTGTAGTGGCAATTTACTGTTTTGCCCTTTTTCACAAAGGTTTAAATTTTCTCGGGTTTTACATTCTTCCCCCCTTAAAAGAATTTCGTCCCCGAAATTCACACACTCATGCACACACAATCACACGCATATGCAACAGTCATATAATACTGAATGACTATAACAATGTACCCTGAATGACCGACTGGTCCACTGGCTCAGCCTGAGGTGTAATGGCGTAGACACGCCCCTGGGTCCCCGAAGTCCCGGCCTGCATGCCCTGTCCTCGGCCTCGACCCATGCCTTGGCCCATCTGGCCCGACTGCGGAGTCCCCGCTCGAAAGGTGGTAGGGGTCAGAGTAGCGCCCTGGAACTGATACTGGCTTCCCTGGCCCATGGTGGGGTAGGGAGGAACAAGGCGTGTCTGCGACTGTCCCACTGATGACTGGGACTGAGGTGTCCCATAGCTCTGGGATCCTTGCCTCTGCGGACAATCCCGCCTCATATGCCCCGGTTGGTGGCAATGGAAACATGTCTTCTGGCCCGCCTGGTAGGTAGTCCTGAAGTTTCTCCCGCCTTGGGAAAGCTGACCTTGGCCTTGGCCTTGATAGCCGCGGCCCTGTCCTTGAGGAGCAGAGGTCCTCTGTTTCTTCCCCGAACTAGAAGAAGAGGATTGGCCCTCCTTCTTCTTATCCTTAGCACCCGCCTCACGGATGCTTCGTGCATCGTCAACCTCCCTCTCAATGGCCATAGCTGTCTCGACCATAAAGTCCAAGTCTTGCAAGCGGAGGCCCACAATCTTTCCCCGGATGGATAGCTTCAACCCATCCTCAAACCTTCTTACCTTGGCCATATCCGTGGCCACGTAATCATCAGCAAATCGGGCTAATTCGGTGAACTTAGCCACATACTCCATCACCTTCATTGACCCTTGCTTCAAATCTAGAAACTCTCGGGCCTTTGCATGTCGAACGGCCGTTGGGAAATATTTACCCATGAAGAGCTCCTTGAACTCTCCCCATGTCATGGCCTCTAAGTTCTTCGAGGCCGTCACCCAATCCCACCACAATTGGGCTTCTCCCTCTAGCTGGAATGCAGCTAGTCTTATCTTAGTAACGTCTGAGGTGACCTCCATCGCCCCTAAGATTTTGTTGACTTGCCGGAACCAATGGTCGGCCACCATCGGGTCCGCCCCTCCCATGAAGACTGGAGGTTTGTGTGCTTTAAACTGTTGGAGGTTACTCGCACCTCCATGCCCGGCACTTGCACTAGCTTGTGCAAAAGTAGCCGCCATCATACCCATGGTTTCCGTAAATGCTTGTTGATCGAAGACCGGTGGTGGTTGGTTATTGTTCCGTCCACCGCCCCGACGTCCTCTCCTTCCACTTGCCATCTACACACAAGTCAAATGGCAATGGCACAACAACTTAGTGTCCCTAGATAGGGATCAAAGTTAAAACGTTCAAATCTTTCTCATTGTCTCACTAGTAGAGCGTATGCCTCCCATAGTGGACCCTTACGCTTTGAACTTTCTCGTTCATTTGCTTTCCCACTCCCAAGGTTAAGTTCTCTAACCCTAGTGTGTCCATTTCTATACACATTTTACCATGCATATAATACACATATCACATATCACATAACATGTAGCAATTTAAGTAAATAACATGTAATGTACAATGAATGCAATGTTCTAGACTCATGCCCCATCAAGCCCTAGGTAAATCGCATACCTATGCTCTGATACCAAGCTGTGACACCCCAATTGCCGGGGGTGCTTTATTAACCGTTGACCATCCGTCAACCCGCGGAAATACTCGTGATAGTCGTATAACCCGACACCACGTCATTCACATGCTTTTAACCGGATTTACCATCCACAAGGTCAATTATACCTCAATTTATGTCCATTTATGTCATAGGAACCAAAGAAAACAAAGCCCAAAAGCATGGCTAAGCATTTTGAAAATTTCAAATTGTTTTGGAAAAACCTTCCGGAAGGTCGACATACACCTACCGGAAGGTCGCTGAAAGAACAGTTAAATGAAAAGGATCAATTTCAAGAGCTTCCGGAAGGTCGACATCAGTAGCAAAAACCTTCCGGAAGGTTCATTCCAGTAGCCAAAACCTTCCGGAAGGTTCATTCCAGAAAACAAAACCTTCCGGGAGATTTTGGCAGTCAAAAAGAAACCCAAGGCAAAACCTTCCGGAAGGTTCATTCCAGTAGACAAGTCCTTCCGGTAGGCTTTACTCCAGTGGCTAAAATCTTCCGGAAGGTTCATTCCAGTGGGCAAAACCTTCCGGAAGGTATTAGCTGTGAACAAGGCAAGCTGGGGTTTTTAGCAAAACCTTCCGGAAGGCCGACATACACCTTCGGGTAGGTTTTCAGACTGTGAGCAAAAAATGGATTTCTTTCCCCTCCAAACCATCCTTAAAGCTACCTCATACACTGCAAACTCATCAAATACATGTTTAATGAGATTTTCCATATAATACACAACCCATACAAGCTCTATCACAATTCATTCCATAATATATATACATCAAAATGAAATTTTGTTAAAGGTTTTACAAAACTCAAACTAAGGCCACAAGCCGGCCCCCTTCATGCTTGATGCTCTCCAAATGAGCCATCCGCCGGTGCAAAACCCACACCTGAAATGTTTTTCCCATAAAGGGTGAGCCACGCTCAATAGGGTATCTCCTAAAGAGGCTACTCCCCAACCTAAATGCATATGAAATGTTCACATGCTATCAATCAACAATCCACAACAAGAATATATTCCATGTTGAAACATGTAATGCCATGCTATGAAATGAGGTGAGACTCCCTCATGCACATCAACCGAGCCCTTCCCGGCTCCTCTACACATGCAAGTGCCAATGTGTACCAATCCGTCATTTATGTTTCACATCAAATGACATTTTGTTCTAGGGTCTTTGTAGGGGTGGATGTTCATGGACTCACACCAAAGGTCACCCGACCTACACGGAATTCATGGACTTCCACCAACGGTTCCGCGTACACCGACACACTTTATGGACTCTTATACCAACGGAGTGCGTATCCAATCACCGGGTCTCTCACCCGAGGGATTTTCTAGCCCTTCTTGCTACCCCAACCCTATCAACATATAAACCATTCGACTCGACTAGGTCATCGACCCATATTACCCGAGCTCACTCGTCATCCACCATGTGTGGTGAAGACAAACAACCATGCACACACACCTCCTAAAATGCGATGTTCCCGTGCATATGCAATGTGGTGCTCCATTGCAACACTAATACAATGTTCGATATGGTATGAGTGACATATGAACATTCTCAACACATTCCTCATATTCCATGGCAAAATCACATCAAAAGCATATAATTCCCATAATACAAATTTCAAGCATGTTATCAACATACTAAAATTTCAAGGCATATATATAAACACATAAGATGCCCACAATTTCATATAACACATGAATTCACATTGAGTTCATTTCACATATCCAATCATAGAAATCACATTTAGTAACTTCTAAATCTCCATCCAAACTAGGATTTCTTTTACCCATTTCAATACCCAATTCACCCAATTTCACTACAATAGGCAAGAGATACATAGGTTATCATCCTACCCATTTCATAAAAACATTATAGGCTTGGAATAAACCTTAGTAGGAGGAAACCCTACCTCTTGAAGCGTGAGGAACGACCAAGGGAAGTTCCAAGACCCGATTCAAGCAAAAATCCTCACTTCTCGAAAATCCCGTACCTTGATCTTCGGTAAAACTTGCGCTTTTTGGTATAGCCGCGTAGCCCTCGATGAGTAGAGCGACTTTAATTCTTGGCTTGCGTGGATTCGAGGTCCGTAGCACCGTAGATCGTAGAGAGAAGGTGAGTTTTCTCTCTTTTCTCCCTCTTTCTCTCTATCGGCTGAAACCGGCTGAACAATGGGGAAAAATCTAATTTTTCCCCCTATTTATATTATAGAATACTTGGCCCACAATTCGCCACACGTCCTATTTAATTTCGGGTCCGTTTTAATCCCGAAACGATTAAATTTCGCTCCGGTTCAAGTTTGAATTATTTTTATTTTTAACTTGTCTCTAATATTTCCCAAACTTGGAAATTTTATAAAAATTTCGTGTACAGGGTCACCCGAGACCCGTTCGTCCCGTAAAACGCGAAAAATCCGACTATCTCGGAATTCAACGAAATTTGACGTGGTAACTAGATTTCGCGAGAAGAATCCAACGGTGAGGTCCGTTTCGTCATCCGAGTTCTAGAAAAATTCAGGTTTACAACCTGTACCGTAGTGGCAATTTACCATTTTGCCCTTTTTCACAAAGGTTTAAATTTTCTTGGGTTTTACATTCTTCCCCCCTTAAAAGAATTTCGTCCCCGAAATTCACACACTCATGCACACACAATCACACGCATATGCAACAGTCATATAATACTAAATGACTATAAGAATGTACCCTGAATGACCGACTGGTCCACTGGCTCAGCCTGAGGTGTAATGGCGTAGACACGCCCCTGGGTCCCCGAAGTCCCAGCCTGCATGCCCTGTCCTCGGCCTCGACCCATGCCTTGGCCCATCTGGCCCGACTGCGGAGTCCCCGCTCGAAAGGTGGTAGGGGTCTGAGTAGCGCCCTGGAACTGATACTGGCTTCCCTGGCCCATGGTGGGGTAGGGAAGAACTAGGCGTGTCTGCGACTGTCCCACTGATGACTGGGACTGAGGTGTCCCATAGCTCTGGGATCCTTGCCTCTGCGGACAATCCCGCCTCATATGCCCCGGTTGGTGGCAATGGAAACATGTCTTCTGGCCCGCCTGGTAGGTAGTCCTGAAGTTTCTCCCGCCTTGGGAAAGCTGACCTTGGCCTTGGCCTTGATAGCCGCGGCCCTGTCCTTGAGGAGCAGAGGTCCTCTGTTTCTTCCCCGAACTAGAAGAAGAGGATTGGCCCTCCTTCTTCTTATCCTTAGCACCCGCCTCACGGATGCTTCGTGCATCGTCAACCTCCCTCTCAATGGCCATAGCTGTCTCAACCATAGAGTCCAAGTCTTGCAAGCGGAGGCCCACAATCTTTCCCCAGATGGATAGCTTCAACCCATCCTCAAACCTTCTTATCTTGGCCATATCCGTGGCCACGTAATCATCAGCAAATCGGGCTAATTCGGTGAACTTAGCCACATACTCCATCACCTTCATTGACCCTTGCTTCAAATCTAGAAACTCTCGGGCCTTTGCATGTCGAACGGCCGTTGGGAAATATTTACCCATGAAGAGCTCCTTGAACTCTCCCCATGTCATGGCCTCTAAGTTCTTCAAGGCCGTCACCCAATCCCACCACAATTGGGCTTCTCCCTCTAGCTGGAATGCAGCTAGTCTTATCTTAGTAGCGTCTGAGGTGACCTCTATCGCCCCTAAGATTTTGTTGACTTGCCGGAACCAATGGTCGGCCACCATCGGGTCCGCCCCTCCCATGAAGACTGGAGGTTTCTGTGCTTTAAACTGTTGGAGGTTACTCGCACCTCCATGCCCGGCACTTGCACTAGCTTGTGCAACAGTAGCCGCCATCATACCCATGGTTTCCGTAAATGCTTGTTGATCGAAGACCGGTGGTGGTTGGTTATTGTTCCGTCCACCGCCCCGACGTCCTCTCCTTCCACTTGCCATCTACACACAAGTCAAATGGCAATGGCACAACAACTTAGTGTCCCTAGATAGGTATCAAAGTTAAAACGTTCAAATCTTTCTCATTGTCTCACTAGTAGAGCGTATGCCTCCCCTAGTGGACCCTTACGCTTTGAACTTTCTCGTTCATTTGCTTTCCCACTCCCAAGGTTAAGTTCTCTAACCCTAGTGTGTCCATTTCCATACACATTTTACCATGCATATAATACACATATCACATAACATGTAGCAATTTAAGTAAATAACATGTAATGTACAATGAATGCAATGTTCTAGACCCATGCCCCATCAAGCCCTAGGTAAATCGCATACCTATGCTATAATACCAAGCTGTGACACCCCAATTGCCGGGGGTGCTTTATTAACCGTTGACCATCCGTCAACCCGCGGAAATACTCGTGATAGTCGTATAACCCGACACCACGTCATTCACATGCTTTTAACCGGATTTACCATCCACAAGGTCAATTATACCTCAATTTATGTCCATTTATGTCATAGGAACCAAAGAAAACAAAGCCCAAAAGCATGGCTAAGCATTTTGAAAATTTCAAATTGTTTTGGAAAAACCTTCCGGAAGGTCGACATACACCTACCGGAAGGTCGCTGAAAGAACAGTTAAATGAAAAGGATCAATTTCAAGAGCTTCCGGAAGGTCGACATCAGTAGCAAAAACCTTCCGGAAGGTTCATTCCAGTAGCCAAAACCTTCCGGAAGGTTCATTCCAGAAAACAAAACCTTCCGGGAGATTTTGGCAGTCAAAAAGAAACCCAAGGCAAAACCTTCCGGAAGGTTCATTCCAGTAGACAAGTCCTTCCGGTAGGTTTTACTTCAGTGGCTAAAATCTTCCGGAAGGTTCATTCCAGTGGGCAAAACCTTCCGGAAGGTATTAGCTGTGAACAAGGCAAGCTGGGGTTTTTAGCAAAACCTTCCGGAAGGCCGACATACACCTTCGGGTAGGTTTTCAGACTGTGAGCAAAAAATGGATTTCTTTCCTCTCCAAACCATCCTTAAAGCTACCTCATACACTGCAAACTCATCCAATACATGTTTAATGAGATTTTCCATATAATACACAACCCATACAAGCTCTATCACAATTCATTCCATAATATATATACATCAAAATGGAATTTTGTTAAAGGTTTTACAAAACTCAAACTAAGGCCACAAGCCGGCCCCCTTCATGCTTGATGCTCTCCAAATGAGCCATCCGCCGGTGCAAAACCCACACCTGAAATGTTTTTCCCATAAAGGGTGAGCCACGCTCAATAGGGTATCTCCTAAAGAGGCTACTCCCCAACCTAAATGCATATGAAATGTTCACATGCTATCAATCAACAATCCACAACAAGAATATATTCCATGTTGAAACATGTAATGCCAGGCTATGAAATGAGGTGAGACTCCCTCATGCACATCAACCGAGCCCTTCCCGGCTCCTCTACACATGCAAGTGCCAATGTGTACCAATCCGTCATTTATGTTTCACATCAAATGACATTTTGTTCTAGGGTCTTTGTAGGGGTGGATGTTCATGGACTCACACCAAAGGTCACCCGACCTACACGGAATTCATCGACTTCCACCAACGGTTCCGCGTACACCGACACACTTTATGGACTCTTATACCAACGGAGTGCGTATCCAATCACCGGGTCTCTCACCCGAGGGATTTTCTAGCCCTTCTAGCTACCCCAACCCTATCAACATATAAACCATTCGACTCGACTAGGTCATCGACCCATATTACCCGAGCTCACTCGTCATCCACCATGTGTGGTGAAGACAAACAACCATGCACACACACCTCCTAAAATGCGATGTTCCCGTGCATATGCAATGTGGTGCTCCATTGCAACACTAATACAATGTTCGATATGGTATGAGTGACATATGAACATTCTCAACACATTCCTCATATTCCATGGCAAAATCACATCAAAAGCATATAATTCCCATAATACAAATTTCAAGCATGTTATCAACATACTAAAATTTCAAGGCATATATATAAACACATAACATGCCCACAATTTCATATAACACATGAATTCACATTGAGTTCATTTCACATATCCTATCATAGAAATCACATTTAGTAACTTCTAAATCTCCATCCAAACTAGAATTTCTTTTACCCATTTCAATACCCAATTCACCCAATTTCACTACAATAGGCAAGAGATACATAGGTTATCATCCTACCCATTTCATAAAAATATTATAGGCTTGGAATAAACCTTAGTAGGAGGAAACCCTACCTCTTGAAGCGTGAGGAACGACCAAGGGAAGTTCCAAGACCCGATTCAAGCAAAAATCCTCACTTCTCGAAAATCCCGTACCTTGATCTTCGGTAAAACTTGCGCTTTTTGGTATAGCCGCGTAGCCCTCGATGAGTAGAGCGACTTTAATTCTTGGCTTGCGTGGATTCGAGGTCCGTAGCACCGTAGATCGTAGAGAGAAGGTGAGTTTTCTCTCTTTTCTCCCTCTTTCTCTCTATCGGCTGAAACCGGCTGAACAATGGGGAAAAATCTAATTTTTCCCCCTATTTATATTTTAGAATACTTGGCCCACAATTCGCCACACGTCCTATTTAATTTCGGGTCCGTTTTAATCTCGAAACGATTAAATTTCGCTCCGGTTGAAGTTCCAATTATTTTTATTTTTAACTTGTCTCTAATATTTCCCAAACTTGGAAATTTTATAAAAATTTCGTGTACAGGGTCACCCGAGGCCCGTTCGTCCCGTAAAACGCGAAAAATCCGACTATCTCGGAATTCAACGAAATTTGACGTGGTAACTAGATTTCGCGAGACGAATCCAACAGTGAGGTCCGTTTCGTCATCCGAGTTCTAGAAAAATTCAGGTTTACAACCTGTACTGTAGTGGCAATTTACCGTTTTGCCCTTTTTCACAAAGGTTTAAATTTTCTCGGGTTTTACATTCTTCCCCCCTTAAAAGAATTTCGTCCCCGAAATTCACACACTCATGCACACACAATCACACGCATATGCAACAGTCATATAATACTGAATGACTATAACAATGTACCCTGAATGACCGACTGGTCCACTGGCTCAGCCTGAGGTGTAATGGCGTAGACACGCCCCTGGGTCCCCGAAGTCCTGGCCTGCATGCCCTGTCCTCGGCCTCGACCCATGCCTTGGCCCATCTGGCCCGACTGCGGAGTCCCCGCTCGAAAGGTGGTAGGGGTCTGAGTAGCGCCCTGGAACTGATACTGGCTTCCCTGGCCCATGGTGGGGTAGGGAGGAACTAGGCGTGTCTGCGACTGTCCCACTAATGACTGGGACTGAGGTGTCCCATAGCTCTGGGATCCTTGCCTCTGCGGACAATCCCGCCTCATATGCCCCGGTTGGTGGCAATGGAAACATGTCTTGTGGCCCGCCTGGTAGGTAGTCCTGAAGTTTCTCCCGCCTTGGGAAAGCTGACCTTGGCCTTGGCCTTGATAGTCGCGGCCCTGTCCTTGAGGAGCAGAGGTCCTCTGTTTCTTCCTCGAACTAGAAGAAGAGGATTGGCCCTCCTTCTTCTTATCCTTAGCACCCGCCTCACGGATGCTTCGTGCATCGTCAACCTCCCTCTCAATGGCCATAGCTGTCTCGACCATAGAGTCCAAGTCTTGCAAGCGGAGGCCCACAATCTTTCCCCGGATGGATAGCTTCAACCCATCCTCAAACCTTCTTACCTTGGCCATATCCGTGGCCACGTAATCATCAGCAAATCGGGCTAATTCGGTGAACTTAGCCACATACTCCATCACCTTCATTGACCCTTGCTTCAAATCTAGAAACTCTCGGGCCTTTGCATGTCGAACGGCCGTTGGGAAATATTTACCCATGAAGAGCTCCTTGAACTCTCCCCATGTTATGGCCTCTAAGTTCTTCGAGGCCGTCACCCAATCCCACCACAATTGGGCTTCTCCCTCTAGCTGGAATGCAGCTAGTCTTATCTTAGTAGCGTCTGAGGTGACCTCCATCGCCCCTAAGATTTTGTTGACTTGCCGGAACCAATGGTCGGCCACCATCGGGTCCGCCCCTCCCATGAAGACTGGAGGTTTGTGTGCTTTAAACTGTCGGAGGTTACTCGCACCTCCATGCCCGGCACTTGCACTAGCTTGTGCAACAGTAGCCGCCATCATACCCATGGTTTCCGTAAATGCTTGTTGATCGAAGACCGGTGGTGGTTGGTTATTGTTCCGTCCACCGCCCCGACGTCCTCTCCTTCCACTTGCCATCTACACACAAGTCAAATGGCAATGGCACAACAACTTAGTATCCCTAGATAGGGATCAAAGTTAAAACGTTCAAATCTTTCTCATTGTCTCACTAGTAGAGCGTATGCCTCCCATAGTGGACCCTTACGCTTTGAACTTTCTCGTTCATTTGCTTTCCCACTCCCAAGGTTAAGTTCTCTAACCCTAGTGTGTCCATTTCTATACACATTTTACCATGCATATAATACACATATCACATATCACATAACATGTAGCAATTTAAGTAAATAACATGTAATGTACAATGAATGCAATGTTCTAGACTCATGCCCCATCAAGCCCTAGGTAAATCGCATACCTATGCTCTGATACCAAGCTGTGACACCCCAATTGCCGGGGGTGCTTTATTAACCGTTGACCATCCGTCAACCCGCGGAAATACTCGTGATAGTCGTATAACCCGACACCACGTCATTCACATGCTTTTAACCGGATTTACCATCCACAAGGTCAATTATACCTCAATTTATGTCCATTTATGTCATAGGAACCAAAGAAAACAAAGCTCAAAAGCATGGCTAAGCATTTTGAAAATTTCAAATTGTTTTGGAAAAACCTTCCGGAAGGTCGACATACACCTACCGGAAGGTCGCTGAAAGAACAGTTAAATGAAAAGGATCAATTTCAAGAGCTTCCGGAAGGTCGACATCAGTAGCAAAAACCTTCCGGAAGGTTCATTCCAGTAGCCAAAACCTTCCGGAAGGTTCATTCCAGAAAACAAAACCTTCCGGGAGATTTTGGCAGTCAAAAAGAAACCCAAGGCAAAACCTTCCGGAAGGTTCATTCCAGTAGACAAGTCCTTCCGGTAGGTTTTACTCCAGTGGCTAAAATCTTCAGGAAGGTTCATTCCAGTGGGCAAAACCTTCCGGAAGGTATTAGCTGTGAACAAGGCAAGCTGGGGTTTTTAGCAAAACCTTCCGGAAGGCCGACATACACCTTCCGGTAGGTTTTCAGACTGTGAGCAAAAAATGGATTTCTTTCCCCTCCAAACCATCCTTAAAGCTACCCCACACTCCAAACTCATCCAATACATGTTTAATGAGATTTTCCATATAACACACAACCCAGACAAGCTCTATCACAATTCATTCCATAATATATATACATCAAAATGGAATTTTGTTAAAGGTTTTACAAAACTCAAACTAAGGCCACAAGCCGGCCCCCTTCATGCTTGATGCTCTCCAAATGAGCCATCTGCCGGTGCAAAACCCACACCTGAAATGTTTTTCCCATAAAGGGTGAGCCACGCTCAATAAGGTATCTCCTAAAGAGGCTACTCCCCAACCTAAATGCATATGAAATGTTCACATGCTATCAATCAACAATCCACAACAAGAATATATTCCATGTTGAAACATGTAATGCCATGCTATGAAATGAGGTGAGACTCCCTCATGCACATCAACCGAGCCCTTCCCGGCTCCTCTACACATGCAAGTGCCAATGTGTACCAATCCGTCATTTATGTTTCACATCAAATGACATTTTGTTCTAGGGTCTTTGTAGGGGTGGATGTTCATGGACTCACACCAAAGGTCACCCGACTTACACGGAATTCATGGACTTCCACCAACGGTTCCGCGTACACCGACACACTTTATAGACTCTTATACCAACGGAGTGCGTATCCAATCACCGGGTCTCTCACCCGAGGGATTTTCTAGCCCTTCTAGCTACCCCAACCCTATCAACATATAAACCATTCGACTCGACTAGGTCATCGACCCATATTACCCGAGCTCACTCGTCATCCACCATGTGTGGTGAAGACAAACAAGCATGCACACACACCTCCTAAAATGCGATGTTCCCGTGCATATGCAATGTGGTGCTCCATTGCAACACTAATACAATGTTCGATATGGTATGAGTGACATATGAACATTCTCAACACATTCCTCATATTCCATGGCAAAATCACATCAAAAGCATATAATTCCCATAATACAAATTTCAAGCATGTTATCAACATACTAAAATTTCAAGGCATATATATAAACACATAACATGCCCACAATTTCATATAACACATGAATTTACATTGAGTTCATTTCACATATCCAATCATAGAAATCACATTTAGTAACTTCTAAATCTCCATCCAAGCTAGGATTTCCTTTACCCATTTCAATACCCAATTCACCCAATTTCACTACAATAGGCAAGAGATACATAGGTTATCATCCTACCCATTTCATAAAAACATTATAGGCTTGGAATAAACCTTAGTAGGAGGAAACCCTACCTCTTGAAGCGTGAGGAACGACCAAGGGAAGTTCCAAGACCCGATTCAAGCAAAAATCCTCACTTCTCGAAAATCCCGTACCTTGATCTTCGGTAAAACTTGCGCTTTTTGGTATAGCCACGTGGCCCTCGATGAGTAGAGCGACTTTAATTCTTGGCTTGCGTGGATTCGAGGTCCGTAGCACCGTAGATCGTAGAGAGAAGGTGAGTTTTCTCTCTTTTCTCCCTCTTTCTCTCTATCGGCTGAAACCGGCTGAACAATGGGGAAAAATCTAATTTTTCCCCCTATTTATATTTTAGAATACTTGGCCCACAATTCGCCACACGTCCTATTTAATTTCGGGTCCGTTTTAATCCCGAAACGATTAAATTTCGCTCCGGTTCAAGTTCGAATTATTTTTATTTTTAACTTGTCTCTAATATTTCCCAAACTTGGAAATTTTATAAAAATTTCGTGTACAGGGTCACCCGAGGCCCGTTCGTCCCGTAAAACGCGAAAAATCCGACTATCTCGGAATTCAACGTAATTTGACGTGGTAACTAGATTTCGCGAGACGAATCCAACGGTGAGGTCCGTTTCGTCATCCGAGTTCTAGAAAAATTCAGGTTTACAACCTGTACTGTAGTGGCAATTTACCGTTTTGCCCTTTTTCACAAAGGTTTAAATTTTCTCGGGTTTTACATTCTTCCCCCCTTAAAAGAATTTCGTCCCCGAAATTCACACACTCATGCACACACAATCACACGCATATGCAACAGTCATATAATACTGAATGACTATAACAATGTACCCTGAATGACCGACTGGTCCACTGGCTCAGCCTGAGGTGTAATGGCGTAGACACGCCCCTGGGTCCCCGAAGTCCTGGCCTGCATGCCCTGTCCTCGGCCTCGACCCATGCCTTGGCCCATCTGGCCCGACTGCGGAGTCCCCGCTCGAAAGGTGGTAGGGGTCTGAGTAGCGCCCTGGAACTGATACTGGCTTCCCTGGCCCATGGTGGGGTAGGGAGGAACTAGGCGTGTCTGCGACTGTCCCACTAATGACTGGGACTGAGGTGTCCCATAGCTCTGGGATCCTTGCCTCTGCGGACAATCCCGCCTCATATGCCCCGGTTGGTGGCAATGGAAACATGTCTTGTGGCCCGCCTGGTAGGTAGTCCTGAAGTTTCTCCCGCCTTGGGAAAGCTGACCTTGGCCTTGGCCTTGATAGTCGCGGCCCTGTCCTTGAGGAGCAGAGGTCCTCTGTTTCTTCCTCGAACTAGAAGAAGAGGATTGGCCCTCCTTCTTCTTATCCTTAGCACCCGCCTCACGGATGCTTCGTGCATCGTCAACCTCCCTCTCAATGGCCATAGCTGTCTCGACCATAGAGTCCAAGTCTTGCAAGCGGAGGCCCACAATCTTTCCCCGGATGGATAGCTTCAACCCATCCTCAAACCTTCTTACCTTGGCCATATCCGTGGCCACGTAATCATCAGCAAATCGGGCTAATTCGGTGAACTTAGCCACATACTCCATCACCTTCATTGACCCTTGCTTCAAATCTAGAAACTCTCGGGCCTTTGCATGTCGAACGGCCGTTGGGAAATATTTACCCATGAAGAGCTCCTTGAACTCTCCCCATGTTATGGCCTCTAAGTTCTTCGAGGCCGTCACCCAATCCCACCACAATTGGGCTTCTCCCTCTAGCTGGAATGCAGCTAGTCTTATCTTAGTAGCGTCTGAGGTGACCTCCATCGCCCCTAAGATTTTGTTGACTTGCCGGAACCAATGGTCGGCCACCATCGGGTCCGCCCCTCCCATGAAGACTGGAGGTTTGTGTGCTTTAAACTGTCGGAGGTTACTCGCACCTCCATGCCCGGCACTTGCACTAGCTTGTGCAACAGTAGCCGCCATCATACCCATGGTTTCCGTAAATGCTTGTTGATCGAAGACCGGTGGTGGTTGGTTATTGTTCCGTCCACCGCCCCGACGTCCTCTCCTTCCACTTGCCATCTACACACAAGTCAAATGGCAATGGCACAACAACTTAGTATCCCTAGATAGGGATCAAAGTTAAAACGTTCAAATCTTTCTCATTGTCTCACTAGTAGAGCGTATGCCTCCCATAGTGGACCCTTACGCTTTGAACTTTCTCGTTCATTTGCTTTCCCACTCCCAAGGTTAAGTTCTCTAACCCTAGTGTGTCCATTTCCATACACATTTTACCATGCATATAATACACATATCACATATCACATAACATGTAGCAATTTAAGTAAATAACATGTAATGTACAATGAATGCAATGTTCTAGACCCATGCCCCATCAAGCCCTAGGTAAATCGCATACCTATGCTCTGATACCAAGCTGTGACACCCCAATTTCCGGGGGTCCTTTATTAACCGTTGACCATCCGTCAACCCGCGGAAATACTCGTGATAGTCGTATAACCCGACACCACGTCATTCACATGCTTTTAACCGGATTTACCATCCACAAGGTCAATTATACCTCAATTTATGTCCATTTATGTCATAGGAACCAAAGAAAACAAAGCCCAAAAGCATGGCTAAGCATTTTGAAAATTTCAAATTGTTTTGGAAAAACCTTCCGGAAGGTCGACATACACCTACCGGAAGGTCGCTGAAAGAACAGTTAAATGAAAAGGATCAATTTCAAGAGCTTCCGGAAGGTCGACATCAGTAGCAAAAACCTTCCGGAAGGTTCATTCCAGTAGCCAAAACCTTCCGGAAGGTTCATTCCAGAAAACAAAACCTTCCGGGAGATTTTGGCAGTCAAAAAGAAACCCAAGGCAAAACCTTCCGGAAGGTTCATTCCAGTAGACAAGTCCTTCCGGTAGGTTTTACTCCAGTGGCTAAAATCTTCCGGAAGGTTCATTCAAGTGGGCAAAACCTTCCGGAAGGTATTAGCTGTGAACAAGGCAAGCTGGGGTTTTTAGCAAAACCTTCCGGAAGGCCGACATACACCTTCCGATAGGTTTTCAGACTGTGAGCAAAAAATGGATTTCTTTCCCCACCAAACCATCCTTAAAGCTACCCCATACACTCCAAACTCATCCAATACATGTTTGATGAGATTTTCCATATAACACACAACCCATACATGCTCTATCACAATTCATTCCATAATATATATACATCAAAATGAAATTTTGTTAAAGGTTTTACAAAACTCAAACTAAGGCCACAAGCCGGCCCCCTTCATGCTTGATGCTCTCCAAATGAGCCATCCGCCGGTGCAAAACCCACACCTGAAATGTTTTTCCCATAAAGGGTGAGCCACGCTCAATAGGGTATCTCCTAAAGAGGCTACTCCCCAACCTAAATGCATATGAAATGTTCACATGCTATCAATCAACAATCCAAAACAAGAATATATTCCATGTTGAAACATGTAATGCCATGCTATGAAATGAGGTGAGACTCCCTCATGCACATCAACCGAGCCCTTCCCGGCTCCTCTACACATGCAAGTGCCAATGTGTACCAATCCGTCATTTATGTTTCACATCAAATGACATTTTGTTCTAGGGTCTTTGTAGGGGTGGATGTTCATGGACTCACACCAAAGGTCACCCGACCTACACGGAATTCATGGACTTCCACCAACGGTTCCGCGTACAGCGACACACTTTATGGACTCTTATACCAACGGAGTGCGTATCCAATCACCGTGTCTCTCACCCGAGGGATTTTCTAGCCCTTCTTGCTACCCCAACCCTATCAACATATAAACCATTCGACTCGACTAGGTCATCGACCCATATTACCCGAGCTCACTCGTCATCCACCATGTGTGGTGAAGACAAACAACCATGCACACACACCTCCTAAAATGCGATGTTCCCGTGCATATGCAATGTGGTGCTCCATTGCAACACTAATACAATGTTCGATATGGTATGAGTGACATATGAACATTCTCAACACATTCCTCATATTCCATGGCAAAATCACATCAAAAGCATATAATTCCCATAATACAAATTTCAAGCATGTTATTAACATACTAAAATTTCAAGGCATATATATAAACACATAACATGCCCACAATTTCATATAACACATGAATTCACATTGAGTTCATTTCACATATCCAATCATAGAAATCACATTTAGTAACTTCTAAATCTCCATCCAAACTAGGATTTCTTTTACCCATTTCAATACCCAATTCACCCAATTTCACTACAATAGGCAAGAGATACATAGGTTATCATCCTACCCATTTCATAAAAACATTATAGGCTTGGAATAAACCTTAGTAGGAGGAAACCCTACCTCTTGAAGCGTGAGGAACGACCAAGGGAAGTTCCAAGACCCGATTCAAGCAAAAATCCTCACTTCTCGAAAATCCCGTACCTTGATCTTCGGTAAAACTTGCGCTTTTTGGTATAGCCGCGTAGCCCTCGATGAGTAGAGCGACTTTAATTCTTGGCTTGCGTGGATTCGAGGTCCGTAGCACCGTAGATCGTAGAGAGAATGTGAGTTTTCTCTCTTTTCTCCCTCTTTCTCTCTATCGGCTGAAATCGGCTGAACAATGGGGAAAAATCTAATTTTTCCCCCTATTTATATTTTAGAATACTTGGCCCACAATTCGCCACACGTCCTATTTAATTTCGGGTCCGTTTTAATCCCGAAACGATTAAATTTCGCTCCGGTTCAAGTTCGAATTATTTTTATTTTTAACTTGTCTCTAATATTTCCCAAACTTGGAAATTTTATAAAAATTTCGTGTACAGGGTCACCCGAGGCCCGTTCGTCCCGTAAAACGCGAAAAATCCGACTATCTCGGAATTCAACGAAATTTGACGTGGTAACTAGATTTCGCGAGATGAATCCAACGGTGAGGTCCGTTTCGTCATCCGAGTTCTAGAAAAATTTAGGTTTACAACCTGTACTGTAGTGGCAATTTACCGTTTTGCCCTTTTTCACAAAGGTTTAAATTTTCTCGGGTTTTACATTCTTCCCCCCTTAAAATAATTTCGTCCCCGAAATTCACACACTCATGCACACACAATCACACGCATATGCAACAGTCATATAATACTGAATGACTATAACAATGTACCCTGAATGACCGACTGGTCCACTGGCTCAGCCTGAGGTGTAATGGCGTAGACACGCCCCTGGGTCCCCGAAGTCCCGGCCTGCATGCCCTGTCCTCGGCCTCGACCCATGCCTTGGCCCATCTGGCCCGACTGCGGAGTCCCCGCTCGAAAGGTGGTAGGGGTCTGAGTAGCGCCCTGGAACTGATACTGGCTTCCCTGGCCCATGGTGGGGTAGGGAGGAACTAGGCGTGTCTGCGACTGTCCCACTGATGACTGGGACTGAGGTGTCCCATAGCTCTGGGATCCTTGCCTCTGCGGACAATCCCGCCTCATATGCCCCGGTTGGTGGCAATGGAAACATGTCTTCTGGCCCACCTGGTAGGTAGTCCTGAAGTTTCTCCCGCCTTGGGAAAGCTGACCTTGGCCTTGGCCTTGATAGCCGCGGCCCTGTCCTTGAGGAGCAGAGGTCCTCTGTTTCTTCCCCGAACTAGAAGAAGAGGATTGGCCCTCCTTCTTCTTATCCTTAGCACCCGCCTCACGGATGCTTCGTGCATCATCAACCTCCCTCTCAATGGCCATAGCTGTCTCGACCATAGAGTCCAAGTCTTGCAAGCGGAGGCCCACAATCTTTCCCCGGATGGATAGCTTCAACCCATCCTCAAACCTTCTTACCTTGGCCATATCCGTGGCCACGTAATCATCAGCAAATCGGGCTAATTCGGTGAACTTAGCCACATACTCCATCACCGTCATTGACCCTTGCTTCAAATCTAGAAACTCTCGGGCCTTTGCATGTCGAACGGCCGTTGGGAAATATTTACCCATGAAGAGCTCCTTGAACTCTCCCCATGTCATGGCCTCTAAGTTCTTTGAGGCCGTCACCCAATCCCACCACAATTGGGCTTCTCCCTCTAGCTGGAATGCAGCTAGTCTTATCTTAGTAGCGTCTGAGGTGACCTCCATCGCCCCTAAGATTTTGTTGACTTGCCGGAACCAATGGTCGGCCACCATCGGGTCCGCCCCTCCCATGAAGACTGGAGGTTTGTGTGCTTTAAACTGTCGGAGGTTACTCGCACCTCCATGCCCGGCACTTGCACTAGCTTGTGCAACAGTAGCCGCCATCATACCCATGGTTTCCGTAAATGCTTGTTGATCGAAGACCGGTGGTGGTTGGTTATTGTTCCGTCCACCGCCCCGACGTCCTCTCCTTCCACTTGCCATCTACACACAAGTCAAATGGCAATGGCACAACAACTTAGTATCCCTAGATAGGGATCAAAGTTAAAACGTTCAAATCTTTCTCATTGTCTCACTAGTAGAGCGTATGCCTCCCATAGTGGACCCTTACGCTTTGAACTTTCTCGTTCATTTGCTTTTCCACTCCCAAGGTTAAGTTCTCTAACCCTAGTGTGTCCATTTCCATACACATTTTACCATGCATATAATACACATATCACATATCACATAACATGTAGCAATTTAAGTAAATAACATGTAATGTACAATGAATGCAATGTTCTAGACCCATGCCCCATCAAGCCCTAGGTAAATCGCATACCTATGCTCTGATACCAAGCTGTGACACCCCAATTTCCGGGGGTGCTTTATTAACCGTTGACCATCCGTCAACCCGCGGAAATACTCGTGATAGTCGTATAACCCGACACCACGTCATTCACATGCTTTTAACCGGATTTACCATCCACAAGGTCAATTATACCTCAATTTATGTCCATTTATGTGATAGGAACCAAAGAAAACAAAGCCCAAAAGCATGGCTAAGCATTTTGAAAATTTCAAATTGTTTTGGAAAAACCTTCCGGAAGGTCGACATACACCTACCGGAAGGTCGCTGAAAGAACAGTTAAATGAAAAGGATCAATTTCAAGAGCTTCCGGAAGGTCGACATCAGTAGCAAAAACCTTCCGGAAGGTTCATTCCAGTAGCCAAAACCTTCCGGAAGGTTCATTCCAGAAAACAAAACCTTCCGGGAGATTTTGGCAGTCAAAAAGAAACCCAAGGCAAAACCTTCCGGAAGGTTCATTCCAGTAGACAAGTCCTTCCGGTAGGTTTTACTCCAGTGGCTAAAATCTTCCGGAAGGTTCATTCAAGTGGGCAAAACCTTCCGGAAGGTATTAGCTGTGAACAAGGCAAGCTGGGGTTTTTAGCAAAACCTTCCGGAAGGCCGACATACACCTTCCGGTAGGTTTTCAGACTGTGAGCAAAAAATGGATTTCTTTCCCCTCCAAACCATCCTTAAAGCTACCCCATACACTCCAAACTCATCCAATACATGTTTAATGAGATTTTCCATATAATACACAACCCATACAAGCTCTATCACAATTCATTCCATAATATATATACATCAAAATGGAATTTTGTTAAAGGTTTTACAAAACTCAAACTAAGGCCACAAGCCCGCCCCCTTCATGCTTGATGCTCTCCAAATGAGCCATCCGCCGGTGCAAAACCCACACCTGAAATGTTTTTCCCATAAAGGGTGAGCCACGCTCAATAGGGTATCTCCTAAAGAGGCTACTCCCCAACCTAAATGCATATGAAATGTTCACATGCTATCAATCAACAATCCACAACAAGAATATATTCCATGTTGAAACATGTAATGCCATGCTATGAAATGAGGTGAGACTCCCTCATGCACATCAACCGAGCCCTTCCCGGCTCCTCTACACATGCAAGTGCCAATGTGTACCAATCCGTCATTTATGTTTCACATCAAATGACATTTTGTTCTAGGGTCTTTGTAGGGGTGGATGTTCATGGACTCACACCAAAGGTCACCCGACCTACACGGAATTCATGGACTTCCACCAACGGTTCCGCGTACACCGACACACTTTATGGACTCTTATACCAACGGAGTGCGTATCCAATCACCGGGTCTCTCACCCGAGGGATTTTCTAGCCCTTCTTGCTACCCCAACCCTATCAACATATAAACCATTCGACTCGACTAGGTCATCGACCCATATTACCCGAGCTCACTCGTCATCCACCATGTGTGGTGAAGACAAACAACCATGCACACACACCTCCTAAAATGCGATGTTCCCGTGCATATGCAATGTGGTGCTCCATTGCAACACTAATACAATGTTCGATATGGTATGAGTGACATATGAACATTCTCAACACATTCCTCATATTCCATGGCAAAATCACATCAAAAGCATATAATTCCCATAATACAAATTTCAAGCATGTTATTAACATACTAAAATTTCAAGGCATATATATAAACACATAACATGCCCACAATTTCATATAACACATGAATTCACATTGAGTTCATTTCACATATCCAATCATAGAAATCACATTTAGTAACTTCTAAATCTCCATCCAAACTAGGATTTCTTTTACCCATTTCAATACCCAATTCACCCAATTTCACTACAATAGGCAAGAGATACATAGGTTATCATCCTACCCATTTCATAAAAACATTATAGGCTTGGAATAAACCTTAGTAGGAGGAAACTCTACCTCTTGAAGCGTGAGGAACGACCAAGGGAAGTTCCAAGACCCGATTCAAGCAAAAATCCTCACTTCTCGAAAATCCCGTACCTTGATCTTCGGTAAAACTTGCGCTTTTTGGTATAGCCGCGTAGCCCTCGATGAGTAGAGCGACTTTAATTCTTGGCTTGCGTGGATTCGAGGTCCGTAGCACCGTAGATCGTAGAGAGAAGGTGAGTTTTCTCTCTTTTCTCCCTCTTTCTCTCTATCGGCTGAACAATGGGGAAAAATCTAATTTTTCCCCCTATTTATATTTTAGAATACTTGGCCCACAATTCGCCACACGTCCTATTTAATTTCGGGTCCGTTTTAATCCCGAAACGATTAAATTTCGCTCCGGTTCAAGTTCGAATTATTTTTATTTTTAACTTGTCTCTAATATTTCCCAAACTTGGAAATTTTATAAAAATTTCGTGTACAGGGTCACCCAAGGCCCGTTCGTCCCGTAAAACGCGAAAAATCCGACTATCTCGGAATTCAACGAAATTTGACGTGGTAACTAGATTTCGCGAGACGAATCCAACGGTGAGGTCCGTTTCGTCATCCGAGTTCTAAAAAAATTCAGGTTTACAACCTGTACTGTAGTGGCAATTTACCGTTTTGCCCTTTTTCACAAAGGTTTAAATTTTCTCGGGTTTTACATTCTTCCCCCCTTAAAAGAATTTCGTCCCCGAAATTCACACACTCATGCACACACAATCACAGGCATATGCAACAGTCATATAATACTAAATGACTATAAGAATGTACCCTGAATGACCGACTGGTCCACTGGCTCAGCCTGAGGTGTAATGGCGTAGACACGCCCTTGGGTCCCCGAAGTCCCCGCATGCATGCCCTGTCCTCGGCCTCGACCCATGCCTTGGCCCATCTGGCCCGACTGCGGAGTCCCCGCTCGAAAGGTGGTAGGGGTCTGAGTAGCGCCCTGGAACTGATACTGGCTTCCCTGGCCCATGGTGGGGTAGGGAGGAACTAGGCGTGTCTGCGACTGTCCCACTGATGACTGGGACTGAGGTGTCCCATAGCTCTGGGATCCTTGCCTCTGCGGACAATCCCGCCTCATATGCCCCGGTTGGTGGCAATGGAAACATGTCTTCTAGCCCGCCTGGTAGGTAGTCTTGAAGTTTCTCCCGTCTTGGGAAAGCTGACCTTGGCCTTGGCCTTGATAGCCGCGGCCCTGTCCTTGAGGAGCAGAGGTCCTCTGTTTCTTCCCCGAACTAGAAGAAGAGGATTGGCCCTCCTTCTTCTTATCCTTAGCACCCGCCTCACGGATGCTTCGTGCATCGTCAACCTCCCTCTCAATGGCCATAGCTGTCTCGACCATAGAGTCCAAGTCTTGCAAGCGGAGGCCCACAATCTTTCCCCGGATGGATAGCTTCAACCCATCCTCAAACCTTCTTACCTTGGCCATATCCGTGGCCACGTAATCATCAGCAAATCGGGCTAATTCGGTGAACTTAGCCACATACTCCATCACCGTCATTGACCCTTGCTTCAAATCTAGAAACTCTCGGGCCTTTGCATGTCGAACGGCCGTTGGGAAATATTTACCCATGAAGAGCTCCTTGAACTCTCCCCATGTCATGGCCTCTAAGTTCTTTGAGGCCGTCACCCAATCCCACCACAATTGGGCTTCTCCCTCTAGCTGGAATGCAGCTAGTCTTATCTTAGTAGCGTCTGAGGTGACCTCCATCGCCCCTAAGATTTTGTTGACTTGCCGGAACCAATGGTCGGCCACCATCGGGTCCGCCCCTCCCATGAAGACTGGAGGTTTGTGTGCTTTAAACTGTCGGAGGTTACTCGCACCTCCATGCCCGGCACTTGCACTAGCTTGTGCAACAGTAGCCGCCATCATACCCATGGTTTCCGTAAATGCTTGTTGATCGAAGACCGGTGGTGGTTGGTTATTGTTCCGTCCACCGCCCCGACGTCCTCTCCTTCCACTTGCCATCTACACACAAGTCAAATGGCAATGGCACAACAACTTAGTATCCCTAGATAGGGATCAAAGTTAAAACGTTCAAATCTTTCTCATTGTCTCACTAGTAGAGCGTATGCCTCCCATAGTGGACCCTTACGCTTTGAACTTTCTCGTTCATTTGCTTTCCCACTCCCAAGGTTAAGTTCTCTAACCCTAGTGTGTCCATTTCCATACACATTTTACCATGCATATAATACACATATCACATATCACATAACATGTAGCAATTTAAGTAAATAACATGTAATGTACAATGAATGCAATGTTCTAGACTCATGCCCCATCAAGCCCTAGGTAAATCGCATACCTATGCTCTGATACCAAGCTGTGACACCCCAATTGCCGGGGGTGCTTTATTAACCGTTGACCATCCGTCAACCCGCGGAAATACTCGTGATAGTCGTATAACCCGACACCACGTCATTCACATGCTTTTAACCGGATTTACCATCCACAAGGTCAATTATACCTCAATTTATGTCCATTTATGTCATAGGAACCAAAGAAAACAAAGCCCAAAAGCATGGCTAAGCATTTTGAAAATTTCAAATTGTTTTGGAAAAACCTTCCGGAAGGTCGACATACACCTATCGGAAGGTCGCTGAAAGAACAGTTAAATGAAAAGGATCAATTTCAAGAGCTTCCGGAAGGTCGACATCAGTAGCAAAAACCTTCCGGAAGGTTCATTCCAGTAGCCAAAACCTTCCGGAAGGTTCATTCCAGAAAACAAAACCTTCCGGGAGATTTTGGCAGTCAAAAAGAAACCCAAGGCGAAACCTTCCGGAAGGTTCATTCCAGTAGACAAGTCCTTCCGGTAGGTTTTACTCCAGTGGCTAAAATCTTCCGGAAGGTTCATTCAAGTGGGCAAAACCTTCCGGAAGGTATTAGCTGTGAACAAGGCAAGCTGGGGTTTTTAGCAAAACCTTCCGGAAGGCCGACATACACCTTCCGGTAGGTTTTCAGACTGTGAGCAAAAAATGGATTTCTTTCCCCTCCAAACCATCCTTAAAGCTACCCCATACACTCCAAACTCATCCAATACATGTTTAATGAGATTTTCCATATAATACACAACCCATACAAGCTCTATCACAATTCATTCCATAATATATATACATCAAAATGGAATTTTGTTAAAGGTTTTACAAAACTCAAACTAAGGCCACAAGCCCGCCCCCTTCATGCTTGATGCTCTCCAAATGAGCCATCCGCCGGTGCAAAACCCACACCTGAAATGTTTTTCCCATAAAGGGTGAGCCACGCTCAATAGGGTATCTCCTAAAGAGGCTACTCCCCAACCTAAATGCATATGAAATGTTCACATGCTATCAATCAACAATCCACAACAAGAATATATTCCATGTTGAAACATGTAATGTCATGCTATGAAATGAGGTGAGACTCCCTCATGCACATCAACCGAGCCCTTCCCGGCTCCTCTACACATGCAAGTGCCAATGTGTACCAATCCGTCATTTATGTTTCACATCAAATGACATTTTGTTCTAGGGTCTTTGTAGGGGTGGATGTTCATGGACTCACACCAAAGGTCACCCGACCTACACGGAATTCATGGACTTCCACCAACGGTTCCGCGTACACCGACACACTTTATGGACTCTTATACCAACGGAGTGCGTATCCAATCACCGGGTCTCTCACCTGAGGGATTTTCTAGCCCTTCTTGCTACCCCAACCCTATCAACATCTAAACCATTCGACTCGACTAGGTCATCGACCCATATTACCCGAGCTCACTCGTCATCCACCATGTGTGGTGAAGACAAACAACCATGCACACACACCTCCTAAAATGCGATGTTCCCGTGCATATGCAATGTGGTGCTCCATTGCAACACTAATACAATGTTCGATATGGTATGAGTGACATATGAACATTCTCAACACATTCCTCATATTCCATGGCAAAATCACATCAAAAGCATATAATTCCCATAATACAAATTTCAAGCATGTTATCAACATACTAAAATTTCAAGGCATATATATAAACACATAACATGCCCACAATTTCATATAACACATGAATTCACATTGAGTTCATTTCACATATCCAATCATAGAAATCACATTTAGTAACTTCTAAATCTCCATCCAAGCTAGGATTTCCTTTACCCATTTCAATACCCAATTCACCCAATTTCACTACAATAGGCAAGAGATACATAGGTTATCATCCTACCCATTTCATAAAAACATTATAGGCTTGGAATAAACCTTAGTAGGAGGAAACCCTACCTCTTGAAGCGTGAGGAACGACCAAGGGAAGTTCCAAGACCCGATTCAAGCAAAAATCCTCACTTCTCGAAAATCCCGTACATTGATCTTCGGTAAAACTTGCGCTTTTTGGTATAGCCGCGTAGCCCTCGATGAGTAGAGCGACTTTAATTCTTGGCTTGCGTGGATTCGAGGTCCGTAGCACCGTAGATCGTAGAGAGAAGGTGAGTTTTCTCTATTTTCTCCCTCTTTCTCTCTATCGGCTGAAACCGGCTGAACAATGGGGAAAAATCTAATTTTTCCTCCTATTTATATTTTAGAATACTTGGCCCACAATTCGCCACACGTCCTATATAATTTCGGGTCCGTTTTAATCCCGAAACGATTAAATTTCGCTCCGGTTCAATTTCGAATTATTTTTATTTTTAACTTGTCTCTAATATTTCCCAAACTTGGAAATTTTATAAAAATTTCGTGTACAGGGTCACCCGAGGCCCGTTCGTCCCGTAAAACGCGAAAAATCCGACTATCTCGGAATTCAACGAAATTTGACGTGGTAACTAGATTTCGCGAGAAGAATCCAACGGTGAGGTCCGTTTCGTCATCCGAGTTCTAGAAAAATTTAGGTTTACAACCTGTACTGTAGTGGTAATTTACCGTTTTGCCCTTTTTCACAAAGGTTTAAATTTTCTCGGGTTTTACATTCTTCCCCCCTTAAAATAATTTCGTCCCCGAAATTCACACACTCATGCACACACAATCACACGCATATGCAACAGTCATATAATACTGAATGACTATAACAATGTACCCTGAATGACCGACTGGTCCACTGGCTCAGCCTGAGGTGTAATGGCGTAGACACGCCCCTGGGTCCCCGAAGTCCCGGCCTGCATGCCCTATCCTCGGCCTCGACCCATGCCTTGGCCCATCTGGCCCGACTGCGGAGTCCCCGCTCGAAAGGTGGTAGGGGTCTGAGTAGCGCCCTGGAACTGATACTGGCTTCCCTGGCCCATGGTGGGGTAGGGAGGAACTAGGCGTGTCTGCGACTGTCCCACTGATGACTGGGACTGAGGTGTCCCATAGCTCTGGGATCCTTGCCTCTGCGGACAATCCCGCCTCATATGCCCCGGTTGGTGGCAATGGAAACATGTCTTCTAGCCCGCCTGGTAGGTAGTCTTGAAGTTTCTCCCGTCTTGGGAAAGCTGACCTTGGCCTTGGCCTTGATAGCCGCGGCCCTGTCCTTGAGGAGCAGAGGTCCTCTGTTTCTTCCCCGAACTAGAAGAAGAGGATTGGCCCTCCTTCTTCTTATCCTTAGCACCCGCCTCACGGATGCTTCGTGCATCGTCAACCTCCCTCTCAATGGCCATAGCTGTCTCGACCATAGAGTCCAAGTCTTGCAAGCGGAGGCCCACAATCTTTCCCCGGATGGATAGCTTCAACCCATCCTCAAACCTTCTTACCTTGGCCATATCCGTGGCCACGTAATCATCAGCAAATCGGGCTAATTCGGTGAACTTAGCCACATACTCCATCACCGTCATTGACCCTTGCTTCAAATCTAGAAACTCTCGGGCCTTTGCATGTCGAACGGCCGTTGGGAAATATTTACCCATGAAGAGCTCCTTGAACTCTCCCCATGTCATGGCCTCTAAGTTCTTTGAGGCCGTCACCCAATCCCACCACAATTGGGCTTCTCCCTCTAGCTGGAATGCAGCTAGTCTTATCTTAGTAGCGTCTGAGGTGACCTCCATCGCCCCTAAGATTTTGTTGACTTGCCGGAACCAATGGTCGGCCACCATCGGGTCCGCCCCTCCCATGAAGACTGGAGGTTTGTGTGCTTTAAACTGTCGGAGGTTACTCGCACCTCCATGCCCGGCACTTGCACTAGCTTGTGCAACAGTAGCCGCCATCATACCCATGGTTTCCGTAAATGCTTGTTGATCGAAGACCGGTGGTGGTTGGTTATTGTTCCGTCCACCGCCCCGACGTCCTCTCCTTCCACTTGCCATCTACACACAAGTCAAATGGCAATGGCACAACAACTTAGTATCCCTAGATAGGGATCAAAGTTAAAACGTTCAAATCTTTCTCATTGTCTCACTAGTAGAGCGTATGCCTCCCATAGTGGACCCTTACGCTTTGAACTTTCTCGTTCATTTGCTTTCCCACTCCCAAGGTTAAGTTCTCTAACCCTAGTGTGTCCATTTCCATACACATTTTACCATGCATATAATACACATATCACATATCACATAACATGTAGCAATTTAAGTAAATAACATGTAATGTACAATGAATGCAATGTTCTAGACCCATGCCCCATCAAGCCCTAGGTAAATCGCATACCTATGCTCTGATACCAAGCTGTGACACCCCAATTTCCGGGGGTCCTTTATTAACCGTTGACCATCCGTCAACCCGCGGAAATACTCGTGATAGTCGTATAACCCGACACCACGTCATTCACATGCTTTTAACCGGATTTACCATCCACAAGGTCAATTATACCTCAATTTATGTCCATTTATGTCATAGGAACCAAAGAAAACAAAGCCCAAAAGCATGGCTAAGCATTTTGAAAATTTCAAATTGTTTTGGAAAAACCTTCCGGAAGGTCGACATACACCTATCGGAAGGTCGCTGAAAGAACAGTTAAATGAAAAGGATCAATTTCAAGAGCTTCCGGAAGGTCGACATCAGTAGCAAAAACCTTCCGGAAGGTTCATTCCAGTAGCCAAAACCTTCCGGAAGGTTCATTCCAGAAAACAAAACCTTCCGGGAGATTTTGGCAGTCAAAAAGAAACCCAAGGCAAAACCTTCCGGAAGGTTCATTCCAGTAGACAAGTCCTTCCGGTAGGTTTTACTCCAGTGGCTAAAATCTTCCGGAAGGTTCATTCAAGTGGGCAAAACCTTCCGGAAGGTATTAGCTGTGAACAAGGCAAGCTGGGGTTTTTAGCAAAACCTTCCGGAAGGCCGACATACACCTTCCGGTAGGTTTTCAGACTGTGAGCAAAAAATGGATTTCTTTCCCCTCCAAACCATCCTTAAAGCTACCCCATACACTCCAAACTCATCCAATACATGTTTAATGAGATTTTCCATATAATACACAACCCATACAAGCTCTATCACAATTCATTCCATAATATATATACATCAAAATGGAATTTTGTTAAAGGTTTTACAAAACTCAAACTAAGGCCACAAGCCCGCCCCCTTCATGCTTGATGCTCTCCAAATGAGCCATCCGCCGGTGCAAAACCCACACCTGAAATGTTTTTCCCATAAAGGGTGAGCCACGCTCAATAGGGTATCTCCTAAAGAGGCTACTCCCCAACCTAAATGCATATGAAATGTTCACATGCTATCAATCAACAATCCACAACAAGAATATATTCCATGTTGAAACATGTAATGTCATGCTATGAAATGAGGTGAGACTCCCTCATGCACATCAACCGAGCCCTTCCCGGCTCCTCTACACATGCAAGTGCCAATGTGTACCAATCCGTCATTTATGTTTCACATCAAATGACATTTTGTTCTAGGGTCTTTGTAGGGGTGGATGTTCATGGACTCACACCAAAGGTCACCCGACCTACACGGAATTCATGGACTTCCACCAACGGTTCCGCGTACACCGACACACTTTATGGACTCTTATACCAACGGAGTGCGTATCCAATCACCGGGTCTCTCACCTGAGGGATTTTCTAGCCCTTCTTGCTACCCCAACCCTATCAACATATAAACCATTCGACTCGACTAGGTCATCGACCCATATTACCCGAGCTCACTCGTCATCCACCATGTGTGGTGAAGACAAACAACCATGCACACACACCTCCTAAAATGCGATGTTCCCGTGCATATGCAATGTGGTACTCCATTGCAACACTAATACAATGTTCGATATGGTATGAGTGACATATGAACATTCTCAACACATTCCTCATATTCCATGGCAAAATCACATCAAAAGCATATAATTCCCATAATACAAATTTCAAGCATGTTATCAACATACTAAAATTTCAAGGCATATATATAAACACATAACATGCCCACAATTTCATATAACACATGAATTCACATTGAGTTCATTTCACATATCCAATCATAGAAATCACATTTAGTAACTTCTAAATCTCCATCCAAGCTAGGATTTCCTTTACCCATTTCAATACCCAATTCACCCAATTTCACTACAATAGGCAAGAGATACATAGGTTATCATCCTACCCATTTCATAAAAACATTATAGGCTTGGAATAAACCTTAGTAGGAGGAAACCCTACCTCTTGAAGCGTGAGGAACGACCAAGGGAAGTTCCAAGACCCGATTCAAGCAAAAATCCTCACTTCTCGAAAATCCCGTACCTTGATCTTCGGTAAAACTTGCGCTTTTTGGTATAGCCGCGTAGCCCTCGATGAGTAGAGCGACTTTAATTCTTGGCTTGCGTGGATTCGAGGTCCGTAGCACCGTAGATCGTAGAGAGAAGGTGAGTTTTCTCTATTTTCTCCCTCTTTCTCTCTATCGGCTGAAACCGGCTGAACAATGGGGAAAAATCTAATTTTTCCCCCTATTTATATTTTAGAATACTTGGCCCACAATTCGCCACACGTCCTATTTAATTTCGGGTCCGTTTTAATCCCGAAACGATTAAATTTCGCTCCGGTTCAATTTCGAATTATTTTTATTTTTAACTTGTCTCTAATATTTCCCAAACTTGGAAATTTTATAAAAATTTCGTGTACAGGGTCACCCGAGGCCCGTTCGTCCCGTAAAACGCGAAAAATCCGACTATCTCGGAATTCAACGAAATTTGACGTGGTAACTAGATTTCGCGAGAAGAATCCAACGGTGAGGTCCGTTTCGTCATCCGAGTTCTAGAAAAATTTAGGTTTACAACCTGTACTGTAGTGGCAATTTACCGTTTTGCCCTTTTTCACAAAGGTTTAAATTTTCTCGGGTTTTACATTCTTCCCCCCTTAAAATAATTTCGTCCCCGAAATTCACACACTCATGCACACACAATCACACGCATATGCAACAGTCATATAATACTGAATGACTATAACAATGTACCCTGAATGACCGACTGGTCCACTGGCTCAGCCTGAGGTGTAATGGCGTAGACACGCCCCTGGGTCCCCGAAGTCCCGGCTTGCATGCCCTATCCTCGGCCTCGACCCATGCCTTGGCCCATCTGGCCCGACTGCGGAGTCCCCGCTCGAAAGGTGGTAGGGGTCTGAGTAGCGCCCTGGAACTGATACTGGCTTCCCTGGCCCATGGTGGGGTAGGGAGGAACTAGGCGTGTCTGCGACTGTCCCACTGATGACTGGGACTGAGGTGTCCCATAGCTCTGGGATCCTTGCCTCTGCGGACAATCCCGCCTCATATGCCCCGGTTGGTGGCAATGGAAACATGTCTTCTAGCCCGCCTGGTAGGTAGTCTTGAAGTTTCTCCCGTCTTGGGAAAGCTGACCTTGGCCTTGGCCTTGATAGCCGCGGCCCTGTCCTTGAGGAGCAGAGGTCCTCTGTTTCTTCCCCGAACTAGAAGAAGAGGATTGGCCCTCCTTCTTCTTATCCTTAGCACCCGCCTCACGGATGCTTCGTGCATCGTCAACCTCCCTCTCAATGGCCATAGCTGTCTCGACCATAGAGTCCAAGTCTTGCAAGCGGAGGCCCACAATCTTTCCCCGGATGGATAGCTTTAACCCATCCTCAAACCTTCTTACCTTGGCCATATCCGTGGCCACGTAATCATCAGCAAATCGGGCTAATTCGGTGAACTTAGCCACATACTCCATCACCGTCATTGACCCTTGCTTCAAATCTAGAAACTCTCGGGCCTTTGCATGTCGAACGGCCGTTGGGAAATATTTACCCATGAAGAGCTCCTTGAACTCTCCCCATGTCATGGCCTCTAAGTTCTTTGAGGCCGTCACCCAATCCCACCACAATTGGGCTTCTCCCTCTAGCTGGAATGCAGCTAGTCTTATCTTAGTAGCGTCTGAGGTGACCTCCATCGCCCCTAAGATGTTGTTGACTTGCCGGAACCAATGGTCGGCCACCATCGGGTCCGCCCCTCCCATGAAGACTGGAGGTTTGTGTGCTTTAAACTGTCGGAGGTTACTCGCACCTCCATGCCCGACACTTGCACTAGCTTGTGCAACAGTAGCCGCCATCATACCCATGGTTTCCGTAAATGCTTGTTGATCGAAGACCGGTGGTGGTTGGTTATTGTTCCATCCACCGCCCCGACGTCCTCTCCTTCCACTTGCCATCTACACACAAGTCAAATGGCAATGGCACAACAACTTAGTATCCCTAGATAGGGATCAAAGTTAAAACGTTCAAATCTTTCTCATTGTCTCACTAGTAGAGCGTATGCCTCCCATAGTGGACCCTTACGCTTTGAACTTTCTCGTTCATTTGCTTTCCCACTTCCAAGGTTAAGTTCTCTAACCCTAGTGTGTCCATTTCCATACACATTTTACCATGCATATAATACACATATCACATATCACATAACATGTAGCAATTTAAGTAAATAACATGTAATGTACAATGAATGCAATGTTCTAGACCCATGCCCCATCAAGCCCTAGGTAAATCGCATACCTATGCTCTGATACCAAGCTGTGACACCCCAATTTCCGGGGGTCCTTTATTAACCGTTGACCATCCGTCAACCCGCGGAAATACTCGTGATAGTCGTATAACCCGACACCACGTCATTCACATGCTTTTAACCGGATTTACCATCCACAAGGTCAATTATACCTCAATTTATGTCCATTTATGTCATAGGAACCAAAGAAAACAAAGCCCAAAAGCATGGCTAAGCATTTTGAAAATTTCAAATTGTTTTGGAAAAACCTTCCGGAAGGTCGACATACACCTACCGGAAGGTCGCTGAAAGAACAGTTAAATGAAAAGGATCAATTTCAAGAGCTTCCGGAAGGTCGACATCAGTAGCAAAAACCTTCCGGAAGGTTCATTCCAGTAGCCAAAACCTTCCGGAAGGTTCATTCCAGAAAACAAAACCTTCCGGGAGATTTTGGCAGTCAAAAAGAAACCCAAGGCAAAACCTTCCGGAAGGTTCATTCCAGTAGACAAGTCCTTCCGGTAGGTTTTACTCCAGTGGCTAAAATCTTCCGGAAGGTTCATTCCAGTGGGCAAAACCTTCCGGAAGGTATTAGCTGTGAACAAGGCAAGCTGGGGTTTTTAGCAAAACCTTCCGGAAGGCCGACATACACCTTCCGGTAGGTTTTCAGACTGTGAGCAAAAAATGGATTTCTTTCCCCTCCAAACCATCCTTAAAGCTACCCCATACACTCCAAACTCATCCAATACATGTTTAATGAGATTTTCCATATAACACACAACCCATACAAGCTCTATCACAATTCATTCCATAATATATATACATCAAAATGGAATTTTGTTAAAGGTTTTACAAAACTCAAACTAAGGCCACAAGCCGGCCCCCTTCATGCTTGATGCTCTCCAAATGAGCCATCCGCCGGTGCAAAACCCACACCTGAAATGTTTTTCCCATAAAGGGTGAGCCACGCTCAATAGGGTATCTCCTAAAGAGGCTACTCCCCAACCTAAATGCATATGAAATGTTCACATGCTATCAATCAACAATCCACAACAAGAATATATTCCATGTTGAAACATGTAATGCCATGCTATGAAATGAGGTGAGACTCCCTCATGCACATCAACCGAGCCCTTCCCGGCTCCTCTACACATGCAAGTGCCAATGTGTACCAATCCGTCATTTATGTTTCACATCAAATGACATTTTGTTCTAGGGTCTTTGTAGGGGTGGATGTTCATGGACTCACACCAAAGGTCACCCGACCTACACGGAATTCATGGACTTCCACCAACGGTTCCGCGTACACCGACACACTTTATGGACTCTTATACCAACGGAGTGCGTATCCAATCACCGGGTCTCTCACCTGAGGGATTTTCTAGCCCTTCTTGCTACCCCAACCCTATCAACATATAAACCATTCGACTCGACTAGGTCATCGACCCATATTACCCGAGCTCACTCGTCATCCACCATGTGTGGTGAAGACAAACAACCATGCACACACACCTCCTAAAATGCGATGTTCCCGTGCATATGCAATGTGGTACTCCATTGCAACACTAATACAATGTTCGATATGGTATGAGTGACATATGAACATTCTCAACACATTCCTCATATTCCATGGCAAAATCACATCAAAAGCATATAATTCCCATAATACAAATTTCAAGCATGTTATCAACATACTAAAATTTCAAGGCATATATATAAACACATAACATGCCCACAATTTCATATAACACATGAATTCACATTGAGTTCATTTCACATATCCAATCATAGAAATCACATTTAGTAACTTCTAAATCTCCATCCAAGCTAGGATTTCCTTTACCCATTTCAATACCCAATTCACCCAATTTCACTACAATAGGCAAGAGATACATAGGTTATCATCCTACCCATTTCATAAAAACATTATAGGCTTGGAATAAACCTTAGTAGGAAGAAACCCTACCTCTTGAAGCGTGAGGAACGACCAAGGGAAGTTCCAAGACCCGATTCAAGCAAAAATCCTCACTTCTCGAAAATCCCGTACCTTGATCTTCGGTAAAACTTGCGCTTTTTGGTATAGCCGCGTAGCCCTCGATGAGTAGAGCGACTTTAATTCTTGGCTTGCGTGGATTCGAGGTCCGTAGCACCGTAGATCGTAGAGAGAATGTGAGTTTTCTCTATTTTCTCCCTCTTTCTCTCTATCGGCTGAAACCGGCTGAACAATGGGGAAAAATCTAATTTTTCCCCCTATTTATATTTTAGAATACTTGGCCCACAATTCGTCACACGTCCTATTTAATTTCGGGTCCGTTTTAATCCCGAAACGATTAAATTTCGCTCCGGTTCAATTTCGAATTATTTTTATTTTTAACTTGTCTCTAATATTTCCCAAACTTGGAAATTTTATAAAAATTTCGTGTACAGGGTCACCCGAGGCCCGTTCGTCCCGTAAAACGCGAAAAATCCGACTATCTCGGAATTCAACGAAATTTGACGTGGTAACTAGATTTCGCGAGAAGAATCCAACGGTGAGGTCCGTTTCGTCATCCGAGTTCTAGAAAAATTTAGGTTTACAACCTGTACTGTAGTGGCAATTTACCGTTTTGCCCTTTTTCACAAAGGTTTAAATTTTCTCGGGTTTTACATTCTTCCCCCCTTAAAATAATTTCGTCCCCGAAATTCACACACTCATGCACACACAATCACACGCATATGCAACAGTCATATAATACTGAATGACTATAACAATGTACCCTGAATGACCGACTGGTCCACTGGCTCAGCCTGAGGTGTAATGGCGTAGACACGCCCCTGGGTCCCCGAAGTCCCGGCCTGCATGCCCTATCCTCGGCCTCGACCCATGCCTTGGCCCATCTGGCCCGACTGCGGAGTCCCCGCTCGAAAGGTGGTAGGGGTCTGAGTAGCGCCCTGGAACTGATACTGGCTTCCCTGGCCCATGGTGGGGTAGGGAGGAACTAGGCGTGTCTGCGACTGTCCCACTGATGACTGGGACTGAGGTGTCCCATAGCTCTGGGATCCTTGCCTCTGCGGACAATCCCGCCTCATATGCCCCGGTTGGTGGCAATGGAAACATGTCTTCTAGCCCGCCTGGTAGGTAGTCTTGAAGTTTCTCCCGTCTTGGGAAAGCTGACCTTGGCCTTGGCCTTGATAGCCGCGGCCCTGTCCTTGAGGAGCAGAGGTCCTCTGTTTCTTCCCCGAACTAGAAGAAGAGGATTGGCCCTCCTTCTTCTTATCCTTAGCACCCGCCTCACGGATGCTTCGTGCATCGTCAACCTCCCTCTCAATGGCCATAGCTGTCTCGACCATAGAGTCCAAGTCTTGCAAGCGGAGGCCCACAATCTTTCCCCGGATGGATAGCTTCAACCCATCCTCAAACCTTCTTACCTTGGCCATATCCGTGGCCACGTAATCATCAGCAAATCGGGCTAATTCGGTGAACTTAGCCACATACTCCATCACCGTCATTGACCCTTGCTTCAAATCTAGAAACTCTCGGGCCTTTGCATGTCGAACGGCCGTTGGGAAATATTTACCCATGAAGAGCTCCTTGAACTCTCCCCATGTCATGGCCTCTAAGTTCTTTGAGGCCGTCACCCAATCCCACCACAATTGGGCTTCTCCCTCTAGCTGGAATGCAGCTAGTCTTATCTTAGTAGCGTCTGAGGTGACCTCCATCGCCCCTAAGATTTTGTTGACTTGCTGGAACCAATGGTCGGCCACCATCGGGTCCGCCCCTCCCATGAAGACTGGAGGTTTGTGTGCTTTAAACTGTCGGAGGTTACTCGCACCTCCATGCCCGGCACTTGCACTAGCTTGTGCAACAGTAGCCGCCATCATACCCATGGTTTCCGTAAATGCTTGTTGATCGAAGACCGGTGGTGGTTGGTTATTGTTCCGTCCACCGCCCCGACGTCCTCTCCTTCCACTTGCCATCTACACACAAGTCAAATGGCAATGGCACAACAACTTAGTATCCCTAGATAGGGATCAAAGTTAAAACATTCAAATCTTTCTCATTGTCTCACTAGTAGAGCGTATGCCTCCCATAGTGGACCCTTACGCTTTGAACTTTCTCGTTCATTTGCTTTCCCACTCCCAAGGTTAAGTTCTCTAACCCTAGTGTGTCCATTTCCATACACATTTTACCATGCATATAATACACATATCACATATCACATAACATGTAGCAATTTAAGTAAATAACATGTAATGTACAATGAATGCAATGTTCTAGACCCATGCCCCATCAAGCCCTAGGTAAATCGCATACCTATGCTCTGATACCAAGCTGTGACACCCCAATTTCCGGGGGTCCTTTATTAACCGTTGACCATCCGTCAACCCGCGGAAATACTCGTGATAGTCGTATAACCCGACACCACGTCATTCACATGCTTTTAACCGGATTTACCATCCACAAGGTCAATTATACCTCAATTTATGTCCATTTATGTCATAGGAACCAAAGAAAACAAAGCCCAAAAGCATGGCTAAGCATTTTGAAAATTTCAAATTGTTTTGGAAAAACCTTCCGGAAGGTCGACATACACCTACCGGAAGGTCGCTGAAAGAACAGTTAAATGAAAAGGATCAATTTCAAGAGCTTCCGGAAGGTCGACATCAGTAGCAAAAACCTTCCGGAAGGTTCATTCCAGTAGCCAAAACCTTCCGGAAGGTTCATTCCAGAAAACAAAACCTTCCGGGAGATTTTGGCAGTCAAAAAGAAACCCAAGGCAAAACCTTCCGGAAGGTTCATTCCAGTAGACAAGTCCTTCCGGTAGGTTTTACTCCAGTGGCTAAAATCTTCCGGAAGGTTCATTCCAGTGGGCAAAACCTTCCGGAAGGTATTAGCTGTGAACAAGGCAAGCTGGGGTTTTTAGCAAAACCTTCCGGAAGGCCGACATACACCTTCCGGTAGGTTTTCAGACTGTGAGCAAAAAATGGATTTCTTTCCCCTCCAAACCATCCTTAAAGCTACCCCATACACTCCAAACTCATCCAATACATGTTTAATGAGATTTTCCATATAATACACAACCCATACAAGCTCTATCACAATTCATTCCATAATATATATACATCAAAATGGAATTTTGTTAAAGGTTTTACAAAACTCAAACTAAGGCCACAAGCCCGCCCCCTTCATGCTTGATGCTCTCCAAATGAGCCATCCGCCGGTGCAAAACCCACACCTGAAATGTTTTTCCCATAAAGGGTGAGCCACGCTCAATAGGGTATCTCCTAAAGAGGCTACTCCCCAACCTAAATGCATATGAAATGTTCACATGCTATCAATCAACAATCCACAACAAGAATATATTCCATGTTGAAACATGTAATGCCATGCTATGAAATGAGGTGAGACTCCCTCATGCACATCAACCGAGCCCTTCCCGGCTCCTCTACACATGCAAGTGCCAATGTGTACCAATCCGTCATTTATGTTTCACATCAAATGACATTTTGTTCTAGGGTCTTTGTAGGGGTGGATGTTCATGGACTCACACCAAAGGTCACCCGACCTACACGGAATTCATGGACTTCCACCAACGGTTCCGCGTACACCGACACACTTTATGGACTCTTATACCAACGGAGTGCGTATCTAATCACCGGGTCTCTCACCCGAGGGATTTTCTAGCCCTTCTTGCTACCCCAACCCTATCAACATATAAACCATTCGACTCGACTAGGTCATCGACCCATATTACCCGAGCTCACTCGTCATCCACCATGTGTGGTGAAGACAAACAACCATGCACACACACCTCCTAAAATGCGATGTTCCCGTGCATATGCAATGTGGTGCTCCATTGCAACACTAATACAATGTTCGATATGGTATGAGTGACATATGAACATTCTCAACACATTCCTCATATTCCATGGCAAAATCACATCAAAAGCATATAATTCCCATAATACAAATTTCAAGCATGTTATTAACATACTAAAATTTCAAGGCATATATATAAACACATAACATGCCCACAATTTCATATAACACATGAATTCACATTGAGTTCATTTCACATATCCAATCATAGAAATCACATTTAGTAACTTCTAAATCTCCATCCAAACTAGGATTTCTTTTACCCATTTCAATACCCAATTCACCCAATTTCACTACAATAGGCAAGAGATACATAGGTTATCATCCTACCCATTTCATAAAAACATTATAGGTTTGGAATAAACCTTAGTAGGAGGAAACCCTACCTCTTGAAGCGTGAGGAACGACCAAGGGAAGTTCCAAGACCCGATTCAAGCAAAAATCCTCACTTCTCGAAAATCCCGTACCTTGATCTTCGGTAAAACTTGCGCTTTTTGGTATAGCCGCGTAGCCCTCGATGAGTAGAGCGACTTTAATTCTTGGCTTGCGTGGATTTGAGGTCCGTAGCACCGTAGATCGTAGAGAGAAGGTGAGTTTTCTCTCTTTTCTCCCTCTTTCTCTCTATCGGCTGAAATCGGCTGAACAATGGGGAAAAATCTAATTTTTCCCCCTATTTATATTTTAGAATACTTGGCCCACAATTCGCCACACGTCCTATTTAATTTCGGGTCCGTTTTAATCCCGAAACGATTAAATTTCGCTCCGGTTCAAGTTCGAATTATTTTTATTTTTAACTTGTCTCTAATATTTCCCAAACTTGGAAATTTTATAAAAATTTCGTGTACAGGGTCACCCGAGGCCCGTTCGTCCCGTAAAACGCGAAAAATCCGACTATCTCGGAATTCAACGAAATTTGACGTGGTAACTAGATTTCGCGAGACGAATCCAACGGTGAGGTCCGTTTCGTCATCCGAGTTCTAGAAAAATTCAGGTTTACAACCTGTACTGTAGTGGCAATTTACCGTTTTGCCCTTTTTCACAAAGGTTTAAATTTTCTCGGGTTTTACATTCTTCCCCCCTTAAAAGAATTTCGTCCCCGAAATTCACACACTCATGCACACACAATCACAGGCATATGCAACAGTCATATAATACTAAATGACTATAAGAATGTACCCTGAATGACCGACTGGTCCACTGGCTCAGCCTGAGGTGTAATGGCGTAGACACGCCCCTGGGTCCCCGAAGTCCCCGCATGCATGCCCTGTCCTCGGCCTCGACCCATGCCTTGGCCCATCTGGCCCGACTGCGGAGTCCCCGCTCGAAAGGTGGTAGGGGTCTGAGTAGCGCCCTGGAACTGATACTGGCTTCCCTGGCCCATGGTGGGGTAGGGAGGAACTAGGCGTGTCTGCGACTGTCCCACTGATGACTGGGACTGAGGTGTCCCATAGCTCTGGGATCCTTGCCTCTGCGGACAATCCCGCCTCATATGCCCCGGTTGGTGGCAATGGAAACATGTCTTCTAGCCCGCCTGGTAGGTAGTCTTGAAGTTTCTCCCGTCTTGGGAAAGCTGACCTTGGCCTTGGCCTTGATAGCTGCGGCCCTGTCCTTGAGGAGCAGAGGTCCTCTGTTTCTTCCCCGAACTAGAAGAAGAGGATTGGCCCTCCTTCTTCTTATCCTTAGCACCCGCCTCACGGATGCTTCGTGCATCGTCAACCTCCCTCTCAATGGCCATAGCTGTCTCGACCATAGAGTCCAAGTCTTGCAAGCGGAGGCCCACAATCTTTCCCCGGATGGATAGCTTCAACCCATCCTCAAACCTTCTTACCTTGGCCATATCCGTGGCCACGTAATCATCAGCAAATCGGGCTAATTCGGTGAACTTAGCCACATACTCCATCACCGTCATTGACCCTTGCTTCAAATCTAGAAACTCTCGGGCCTTTGCATGTCGAACGGCCGTTGGGAAATATTTACCCATGAAGAGCTCCTTGAACTCTCCCCATGTCATGGCCTCTAAGTTCTTTGAGGCCGTCACCCAATCCCACCACAATTGGGCTTCTCCCTCTAGCTGGAATGCAGCTAGTCTTATCTTAGTAGCGTCTGAGGTGACCTCCATCGCCCCTAAGATTTTGTTGACTTGCCGGAACCAATGGTCGGCCACCATCGGGTCCGCCCCTCCCATGAAGACTGGAGGTTTGTGTGCTTTAAACTGTCGGAGGTTACTCGCACCTCCATGCCCGGCACTTGCACTAGCTTGTGCAACAGTAGCCGCCATCATACCCATGGTTTCCGTAAATGCTTGTTGATCGAAGACCGGTGGTGGTTGGTTATTGTTCCGTCCACCGCCCCGACGTCCTCTCCTTCCACTTGCCATCTACACACAAGTCAAATGGCAATGGCACAACAACTTAGTATCCCTAGATAGGGATCAAAGTTAAAACGTTCAAATCTTTCTCATTGTCTCACTAGTAGAGCGTATGCCTCCCATAGTGGACCCTTACGCTTTGAACTTTCTCGTTCATTTGCTTTCCCACTCCCAAGGTTAAGTTCTCTAACCCTAGTGTGTCCATTTCCATACACATTTTACCATGCATATAATACACATATCACATATCACATAACATGTAGCAATTTAAGTAAATAACATGTAATGTACAATGAATGCAATGTTCTAGACCCATGCCCCATCAAGCCCTAGGTAAATCGCATACCTATGCTCTGATACCAAGCTGTGACACCCCAATTTCCGGGGGTCCTTTATTAACCGTTGACCATCCGTCAACCCGCGGAAATACTCGTGATAGTCGTATAACCCGACACCACGTCATTCACATGCTTTTAACCGGATTTACCATCCACAAGGTCAATTATACCTCAATTTATGTCCATTTATGTCATAGGAACCAAAGAAAACAAAGCCCAAAAGCATGGCTAAGCATTTTGAAAATTTCAAATTGTTTTGGAAAAACCTTCCGGAAGGTCGACATACACCTACCGGAAGGTCGCTGAAAGAACAGTTAAATGAAAAGGATCAATTTCAAGAGCTTCCGGAAGGTCGACATCAGTAGCAAAAACCTTCCGGAAGGTTCATTCCAGTAGCCAAAACCTTCCGGAAGGTTCATTCCAGAAAACAAAACCTTCCGGGAGATTTTGGCAGTCAAAAAGAAACCCAAGGCAAAACCTTCCGGAAGGTTCATTCCAGTAGACAAGTCCTTCCGGTAGGTTTTACTCCAGTGGCTAAAATCTTCCGGAAGGTTCATTCCAGTGGGCAAAACCTTCCGGAAGGTATTAGCTGTGAACAAGGCAAGCTGGGGTTTTTAGCAAAACCTTCCGGAAGGCCGACATACACCTTCCGGTAGGTTTTCAGACTGTGAGCAAAAAATGGATTTCTTTCCCCTCCAAACCATCCTTAAAGCTACCCCATACACTCCAAACTCATCCAATACATGTTTAATGAGATTTTCCATATAATACACAACCCATACAAGCTCTATCACAATTCATTCCATAATATATATACATCAAAATGGAATTTTGTTAAAGGTTTTACAAAACTCAAACTAAGGCCACAAGCCCGCCCCCTTCATGCTTGATGCTCTCCAAATGAGCCATCCGCCGGTGCAAAACCCACACCTGAAATGTTTTTCCCATAAAGGGTGAGCCACGCTCAATAGGGTATCTCCTAAAGAGGCTACTCCCCAACCTAAATGCATATGAAATGTTCACATGCTATCAATCAACAATCCACAACAAGAATATATTCCATGTTGAAACATGTAATGTCATGCTATGAAATGAGGTGAGACTCCCTCATGCACATCAACCGAGCCCTTCCCGGCTCCTCTACACATGCAAGTGCCAATGTGTACCAATCCGTCATTTATGTTTCACATCAAATGACATTTTGTTCTAGGGTCTTTGTAGGGGTGGATGTTCATGGACTCACACCAAAGGTCACCCGACCTACACGGAATTCATGGACTTCCACCAACGGTTCCGCGTACACCGACACACTTTATGGACTCTTATACCAATGGAGTGCGTATCCAATCACCGGGTCTCTCACCCGAGGGATTTTCTAGCCCTTCTTGCTACCCCAACCCTATCAACATATAAACCATTCGACTCGACTAGGTCATCGACCCATATTACCCGAGCTCACTCGTCATCCACCATGTGTGGTGAAGACAAACAACCATGCACACACACCTCCTAAAATGCGATGTTCCCGTGCATATGCAATGTGGTGCTCCATTGCAACACTAATACAATGTTCGATATGGTATGAGTGACATATGAACATTCTCAACACATTCCTCATATTCCATGGCAAAATCACATCAAAAGCATATAATTCCCATAATACAAATTTCAAGCATGTTATTAACATACTAAAATTTCAAGGCATATATATAAACACATAACATGCTCACAATTTCATATAACACATGAATTCACATTGAGTTCATTTCACATATCCAATCATAGAAATCACATTTAGTAACTTCTAAATCTCCATCCAAACTAGGATTTCTTTTACCCATTTCAATACCCAATTCACCCAATTTCACTACAATAGGCAAGAGATACATAGGTTATCATCCTACCCATTTCATAAAAACATTATAGGCTTGGAATAAACCTTAGTAGGAGGAAACCCTACCTCTTGAAGCGTGAGGAACGACCAAGGGAACTTCCAAGACCCGATTCAAGCAAAAATCCTCACTTCTCGAAAATCCCGTACCTTGATCTTCGGTAAAACTTACGCTTTTTGGTATAGCCGCGTAGCCCTCGATGAGTAGAGCGACTTTAATTCTTGGCTTGCGTGGATTCGAGGTCCGTAGCACCGTAGATCGTAGAGAGAAGGTGAGTTTTCTCTCTTTTCTCCCTCTTTCTCTCTATCGGCTGAAACCGGCTGAACAATGGGGAAAAATCTAATTTTTCCCCCTATTTATATTTTAGAATACTTGGCCCACAATTCGCCACACGTCCTATTTAATTTCGGGTCCGTTTTAATCCCGAAACGATTAAATTTCGCTCCGGTTCAAGTTCGAATTATTTTTATTTTTAACTTGTCTCTAATATTTCCCAAACTTGGAAATTTTATAAAAATTTCGTGTACAGGGTCACCCGAGGCCCGTTCGTCCCGTAAAACGCGAAAAATCCGACTATCTCGGAATTCAACGAAATTTGACGTGGTAACTAGATTTCGCGAGACGAATCCAACGGTGAGGTCCGTTTCGTCATCCGAGTTCTAGAAAAATTCAGGTTTACAACCTGTACTGTAGTGGCAATTTACCGTTTTGCCCTTTTTCACAAAGGTTTAAATTTTCTCGGGTTTTACATTCTTCCCCCCTTAAAAGAATTTCGTCCCCGAAATTCACACACTCATGCACACACAATCACAGGCATATGCAACAGTCATATAATACTAAATGACTATAAGAATGTACCCTGAATGACCGACTGGTCCACTGGCTCAGCCTGAGGTGTAATGGCGTAGACACGCCCCTGGGTCCCCGAAGTCCCCGCATGCATGCCCTGTCCTCGGCCTCGACCCATGCCTTGGCCCATCTGGCCCGACTGCGGAGTCCCCGCTCGAAAGGTGGTAGGGGTCTGAGTAGCGCCCTGGAACTGATACTGGCTTCCCTGGCCCATGGTGGGGTAGGGAGGAACTAGGCGTGTCTGCGACTGTCCCACTGATGACTGGGACTGAGGTGTCCCATAGCTCTGGGATCCTTGCCTCTGCGGACAATCCCGCCTCATATGCCCCGGTTGGTGGCAATGGAAACATGTCTTCTGGCCCGCCTGGTAGGTAGTCCTGAAGTTTCTCCCGTCTTGGGAAAGCTGACCTTGGCCTTGGCCTTGATAGCCGCGGCCCTGTCCTTGAGGAGCAGAGGTCCTCTGTTTCTTCCCCGAACTAGAAGAAGAGGATTGGCCCTCCTTCTTCTTATCCTTAGCACCCGCCTCACGGATGCTTCGTGCATCGTCAACCTCCCTCTCAATGGCCATAGTTGTCTCGACCATAGAGTCCAAGTCTTGCAAGCGGAGGCCCACAATCTTTCCCCGGATGGATAGCTTCAACCCATCCTCAAACCTTCTTACCTTGGCCATATCCGTGGCCACGTAATCATCAGCAAATCGGGCTAATTCGGTGAACTTAGCCACATACTCCATCACCGTCATTGACCCTTGCTTCAAATCTAGAAACTCTCGGGCCTTTGCATGTCGAACGGCCGTTGGGAAATATTTACCCATGAAGAGCTCCTTGAACTCTCCCCATGTCATGGCCTCTAAGTTCTTCGAGGCCGTCACCCAATCCCACCACAATTGGGCTTCTCCCTCTAGCTGGAATGCAGCTAGTCTTATCTTAGTAGCGTCTGAGGTGACCTCCATCGCCCCTAAGATTTTGTTGACTTGCCGGAACCAATGGTCGGCCACCATCGGGTCCGCCCCTCCCATGAAGACTGGAGGTTTGTGTGCTTTAAACTGTTGGAGGTTACTCGCACCTCCATGCCCGGCACTTGCACTAGCTTGTGCAACAGTAGCCGCCATCATACCCAAGGTTTCCGTAAATGCTTGTTGATCGAAGACCGGTGGTGGTTGGTTATTGTTCCGTCCACCGCCCCGACGTCCTCACCTTCCACTTGCCATCTACACACAAGTCAAATGGCAATGGCACAACAACTTAGTATCCCTAGATAGGGATCAAAGTTAAAACGTTCAAATCTTTCTCATTGTCTCACTAGTAGAGCGTATGCCTCCCATAGTGGACCCTTACGCTTTGAACTTTCTCGTTCATTTGCTTTCCCACTCCCAAGGTTAAGTTCTCTAACCCTAGTGTGTCCATTTCCATACACATTTTACCATGCATATAATACACATATCACATATCACATAACATGTAGCAATTTAAGTAAATAACATGTAATGTACAATGAATGCAATGTTCTAGACCCATGCCCCATCAAGCCCTAGGTAAATCGCATACCTATGCTCTGATACCAAGCTGTGACACCCCAATTTTCGGGGGTCCTTTATTAACCGTTGACCATCCGTCAACCCGCGGAAATACTCGTGATAGTCGTATAACCCGACACCACGTCATTCACATGCTTTTAACCGGATTTACCATCCACAAGGTCAATTATACCTCAATTTATGTCCATTTATGTCATAGGAACCAAAGAAAACAAAGCCCAAAAGCATGGCTAAGCATTTTGAAAATTTCAAATTGTTTTGGAAAAACCTTCCGGAAGGTCGACATACACCTACCGGAAGGTCGCTGAAAGAACAGTTAAATGAAAAGGATCAATTTCAAGAGCTTCCGGAAGGTCGACATCAGTAGCAAAAACCTTCCGGAAGGTTCATTCCAGTAGCCAAAACCTTCCGGAAGGTTCATTCCAGAAAACAAAACCTTCCGGGAGATTTTGGCAGTCAAAAAGAAACCCAAGGCAAAACCTTCCGGAAGGTTCATTCCAGTAGACAAGTCCTTCCGGTAGGTTTTACTCCAGTGGCTAAAATCTTCCGGAAGGTTCATTCCAGTGGGCAAAACCTTCCGGAAGGTATTAGCTGTGAACAAGGCAAGCTGGGGTTTTTAGCAAAACCTTCCGGAAGGCCGACATACACCTTCCGGTAGGTTTTCAGACTGTGAGCAAAAAATGGATTTCTTTCCCCTCCAAACCATCCTTAAAGCTACCCCATACACTCCAAACTCATCCAATACATGTTTAATGAGATTTTCCATATAACACACAACCCATACAAGCTCTATCACAATTCATTCCATAATATATATACATCAAAATGGAATTTTGTTAAAGGTTTTACAAAACTCAAACTAAGGCCACAAGCCGGCCCCCTTCATGCTTGATGCTCTCCAAATGAGCCATCCGCCGGTGCAAAACCCACACCTGAAATGTTTTTCCCATAAAGGGTGAGCCACGCTCAATAGGGTATCTCCTAAAGAGGCTACTCCCCAACCTAAATGCATATGAAATGTTCACATGCTATCAATCAACAATCCAAAACAAGAATATATTCCATGTTGAAACATGTAATGCCATGCTATGAAATGAGGTGAGACTCCCTCATGCACATCAACCGAGCCCTTCCCGGCTCCTCTACACATGCAAGTGCCAATGTGTACCAATCCGTCATTTATGTTTCACATCAAATGACATTTTGTTCTAGGGTCTTTGTAGGGGTGGATGTTCATGGACTCACACCAAAGGTCACCCGACCTACACGGAATTCATGGACTTCCACCAACGGTTCCGCGTACAGCGACACACTTTATGGACTCTTATACCAACGGAGTGCGTATCCAATCACCGGGTCTCTCACCCGAGGGATTTTCTAGCCCTTCTTGCTACCCCAACCCTATCAACATATAAACCATTCGACTCGACTAGGTCATCGACCCATATTACCCGAGCTCACTCGTCATCCACCATGTGTGGTGAAGACAAACAACCATGCACACACACCTCCTAAAATGCGATGTTCCCGTGCATATGCAATGTGGTGCTCCATTGCAACACTAATACAATGTTCGATATGGTATGAGTGACATATGAACATTCTCAACACATTCCTCATATTCCATGGCAAAATCACATCAAAAGCATATAATTCCCATAATACAAATTTCAAGCATGTTATCAACATACTAAAATTTCAAGGCATATATATAAACACATAACATGCCCACAATTTCATGTAACACATGAATTCACATTGAGTTCATTTCACATATCCAATCATAGAAATCACATTTAGTAACTTCTAAATCTCCATCCAAGTTAGGATTTCCTTTACCCATTTCAATACCCAATTCACCCAATTTCACTACAATAGCCAAAAGATACATAGGTTATCATCCTACCCATTTCATAAAAACATTATAGGCTTGGAATAAACCTTAGTAAGAGGAAACCCTACCTCTTGAAGCGTGAGGAACGACCAAGGGAAGTTCCAAGACCCGATTCAAGCAAAAATCCTCACTTCTCGAAAATCCCGTACCTTGATCTTCGGTAAAACTTGCGCTTTTTGGTATAGCCGCGTAGCCCTCGATGAGTAGAGCGACTTTAATTCTTGGCTTGCGTGGATTCGAGGTCCGTAGCACCATAGATCGTAGAGAGAAGGTGAGTTTTCTCTCTTTTCTCCCTCTTTCTCTCTATCGGCTGAAACCGGCTGAACAATGGGGAAAAATCTAATTTTTCCCCCTATTTATATTTTAGAATACTTGGCCCACAATTCGCCACACGTCCTATTTAATTTCGGGTCCGTTTTAATCCCGAAACGATTAAATTTCGCTCCGGTTCAAGTTCGAATTATTTTTATTTTTAACTTGTCTCTAATATTTCCCAAACTTGGAAATTTTATAAAAATTTCGTGTACAGGGTCACCCGAGGCCCGTTCGTCCCGTAAAACGCGAAAAATTTGACTATCTCGGAATTCAACGAAATTTGACGTGGTAACTAGATTTCGCGAGACGAATCCAACGGTGAGGTCCGTTTCGTCATCCGAGTTCTATAAAAATTCAGGTTTACAACCTGTACTGTAGTGGCAATTTACCGTTTTGCCCTTTTTCACAAAGGTTTAAATTTTCTCGGGTTTTACATTCTTCCCCCCTTAAAAGAATTTCGTCCCCGAAATTCACACACTCATGCACACACAATCACACGCATATGCAACAGTCATATAATACTGAATGACTATAACAATGTACCCTGAATGACCGACTGGTCCACTGGCTCAGCCTGAGGTGTAATGGCGTAGACACGCCCCTGGGTCCCCGAAGTCCCGGCCTGCATGCCCTGTCCTCGGCCTCGACCCATGCCTTGGCCCATCTGGCCCGACTGCGGAGTCCCCGCTCGAAAGGTGGTAGGGGTCTGAGTAGCGCCCTGGAACTGATACTGGCTTCCCTGGCCCATGGTGGGGTAGGGAGGAACTAGGCGTGTCTGCGACTGTCCCACTGATGACTGGGACTGAGGTGTCCCATAGCTCTGGGATCCTTGCCTCTGCGGACAATCCCGCCTCATATGCCCCGGTTGGTGGCAATGGAAACATGTCTTCTGGCCCGCCTGGTAGGTAGTCCTGAAGTTTCTCCCGCCTTGGGAAAGCTGACCTTGGCCTTGGCCTTGATAGCCGCGGCCCTGTCCTTGAGGAGCAGAGGTCCTCTGTTTCTTCCCCGAACTAGAAGAAGAGGATTGGCCCTCCTTCTTCTTATCCTTAGCACCCGCCTCACGGATGCTTCGTGCATCGTCAACCTCCCTCTCAATGGCCATAGCTGTCTCGACCATAGAGTCCAAGTCTTGCAAGCGGAGGCCCACAATCTTTCCCCGGATGGATAGCTTCAACCCATCCTCAAACCTTCTTACCTTGGCCATATCCGTGGCCACGTAATCATCAGCAAATCGGGCTAATTCGGTGAACTTAGCCACATACTCCATCACCTTCATTGACCCTTGCTTCAAATCTAGAAACTCTCGGGCCTTTGCATGTCGAACGGCCGTTGGGAAATATTTACCCATGAAGAGCTCCTTGAACTCTCCCCATGTCATGGCCTCTAAGTTCTTCGAGGCCGTCACCCAATCCCACCACAATTGGGCTTCTCCCTCTAGCTTGAATGCAGCTAGTCTTATCTTAGTAGCGTCTGAGGTGACCTCCATCGCCCCTAAGATTTTGTTGACTTGCCGGAACCAATGGTCGGCCACCATCGGGTCCACCCCTCCCATGAAGACTGGAGGTTTCTGTGGTTTAAACTGTTGGAGGTTACTCGCACCTCCATTCCCGGCACTTGCACTAGCTTGTGCAACAGTAGCCGCCATCATACCCATGGTTTCCGTAAATGCTTGTTGATCGAAGACCGGTGGTGGTTGGTTATTGTTCCGTCCACCGCCCCGACGTCCTCTCCTTCCACTTGCCATCTACACACAAGTCAAATGGCAATGGCACAACAACTTAGTATCCCTAGATAGGGATCAAAGTTAAAACGTTCAAATCTTTCTCATTGTCTCACTAGTAGAGCGTATGCCTCCCATAGTGGACCCTTACGCTTTGAACTTTCTCGTTCATTTGCTTTCCCACTCCCAAGGTTAAGTTCTCTAACCCTAGTGTGTCCATTTCCATACACATTTTACCATGCATATAATACACATATCACATATCACATAACATGTAGCAATTTAAGTAAATAACATGTAATGTACAATGAATGCAATGTTCTAGACCCATGCCCCATCAAGCCCTAGGTAAATCGCATACCTATGCTCTGATACCAAGCTGTGACACCCCAATTTCCGGGGGTCCTTTATTAACCGTTGACCATCCGTCAACCCGCGGAAATACTCGTGATAGTCGTATAACCCGACACCACGTCATTCACATGCTTTTAACCGGATTTACCATCCACAAGGTCAATTATACCTCAATTTATGTCCATTTATGTCATAGGAACCAAAGAAAACAAAGCCCAAAAGCATGGCTAAGCATTTTGAAAATTTCAAATTGTTTTGGAAAAACCTTCCGGAAGGTCGACATACACCTACCGGAAGGTCGCTGAAAGAACAGTTAAATGAAAAGGATCAATTTCAAGAGCTTCCGGAAGGTCGACATCAGTAGCAAAAACCTTCCGGAAGGTTCATTCCAGTAGCCAAAACCTTCCGGAAGGTTCATTCCAGAAAACAAAACCTTCCGGGAGATTTTGGCAGTCAAAAAGAAACCCAAGGCAAAACCTTCCGGAAGGTTCATTCCAGTAGACAAGTCCTTCCGGTAGGTTTTACTCCAGTGGCTAAAATCTTCCGGAAGGTTCATTCCAGTGGGCAAAACCTTCCGGAAGGTATTAGCTGTGAACAAGGCAAGCTGGGGTTTTTAGCAAAACCTTCCGGAAGGCCGACATACACCTTCCGGTAGGTTTTCAGACTGTGAGCAAAAAATGGATTTCTTTCCCCTCCAAACCATCCTTAAAGCTACCCCATACACTCCAAACTCATCCAATACATGTTTAATGAGATTTTCCATATAATACACAACCCACACAAGCTCTATCACAATTCATTCCATAATATATATACATCAAAATGGAATTTTGTTAAAGGTTTTACAAAACTCAAACTAAGGCCACAAGCCGGCCCCCTTCATGCTTGATGCTCTCCAAATGAGCCATCCGCCGGTGCAAAACCCACACCTGAAATGTTTTTCCCATAAAGGGTGAGCCACGCTCAATAGGGTATCTCCTAAAGAGGCTACTCCCCAACCTAAATGCATATGAAATGTTCACATGCTATCAATCAACAATCCACAACAAGAATATATTCCATGTTGAAACATGTAATGCCATGCTATGAAATGAGGTGAGACTCCCTCATGCACATCAACCGAGCCCTTCCCGGCTCCTCTACACATGCAAGTGCCAATGTGTACCAATCCGTCATTTATGTTTCACATCAAATGACATTTTGTTCTAGGGTCTTTGTAGGGGTGGATGTTCATGGACTCACACCAAAGGTCACCCGACCTACACGGAATTCATGGACTTCCACCAACGGTTCCGCGTACACCGACACACTTTATGGACTCTTATACCAACGGAGTGCGTATCCAATCACCGGGTCTCTCACCCGAGGGATTTTCTAGCCCTTCTTGCTACCCCAACCCTATCAACATATAAACCATTCGACTCGACTAGGTCATCGACCCATATTACCCGAGCTCACTCGTCATCCACCATGTGTGGTGAAGACAAACAACCATGCACACACACCTCCTAAAATGCGATGTTCCCGTGCATATGCAATGTGGTGCTCCATTGCAACACTAATACAATGTTCGATATGGTATGAGTGACATATGAACATTCTCAACACATTCCTCATATTCCATGGCAAAATCACATCAAAAGCATATAATTCCCATAATACAAATTTCAAGCATGTTATTAACATACTAAAATTTCAAGGCATATATATAAACACATAACATGCCCACAATTTCATATAACACATGAATTCACATTGAGTTCATTTCACATATCCAATCATAGAAATCACATTTAGTAACTTCTAAATCTCCATCCAAACTAGGATTTCTTTTACCCATTTCAATACCCAATTCACCCAATTTCACTACAATAGGCAAGAGATACATAGGTTATCATCCTACCCATTTCATAAAAACATTATAGGCTTGGAATAAACCTTAGTAGGAGGAAACCCTACCTCTTGAAGCGTGAGGAACGACCAAGGGAAGTTCCAAGACCCGATTCAAGCAAAAATCCTCACTTCTCGAAAATCCCGTACCTTGATCTTCGGTAAAACTTGCGCTTTTTGGTATAGCCGCGTAGCCCTCGATGAGTAGAGCGACTTTAATTCTTGGCTTGCGTGGATTCGATGTCCGTAGCACCGTAGATCGTAGAGAGAAGGTGAGTTTTCTCTCTTTTCTCCCTCTTTCTCTCTATCGGCTGAAACCGGCTGAACAATGGGGAAAAATCTAATTTTTCCCCCTATTTATATTTTAGAATACTTGGCCCACAATTCGCCACACGTCCTATTTAATTTCGGGTCCGTTTTAATCCCGAAACGATTAAATTTCGCTCCGGTTCAAGTTCGAATTATTTTTATTTTTAACTTGTCTCTAATATTTCCCAAACTTGGAAATTTTATAAAAATTTCGTGTACAGGGTCACCCGAGGCCCGTTCGTCCCGTAAAACGCGAAAAATTTGACTATCTCGGAATTCAACGAAATTTGACGTGGTAACTAGATTTCGCGAGACGAATCCAACGGTGAGGTCCGTTTCGTCATCCGAGTTCTATAAAAATTCAGGTTTACAACCTGTACTGTAGTGACAATTTACCGTTTTTCCCTTTTTCACAAAGGTTTAAATTTTCTCGGGTTTTACATTCTTCCCCCATTAAAAGAATTTCGTCCCCGAAATTCACACACTCTTGCACACACAATCACACGCATATGCAACAGTCATATAATACTAAATGACTATAAGAATGTACCCTGAATGACCGACTGGTCCACTGGCTCAGCCTGAGGTGTAATGGCGTAGACACGCCCCTGGGTCCCCGAAGTCCCGGCCTGCATGCCCTGTCCTCGGCCTCGACCCATGCCTTGGCCCATCTGGCCCGACTGCGGAGTCCCCGCTCGAAAGGTGGTAGGGGTCTGAGTAGCGCCCTAGAACTGATACTGGCTTCCCTGGCCCATGGTGGGGTAGGGAGGAACTAGGCGTGTCTGCGACTGTCCCACTGATGACTGGGACTGAGGTGTCCCATAGCTCTGGGATCCTTGCCTCTGCGGACAATCCCGCCTCATATGCCCCGGTTGGTGGCAATGGAAACATGTCTTCTGGCCCGCCTGGTAGGTAGTCCTGAAGTTTCTCCCGCCTTGGGAAAGCTGACCTTGGCCTTGGCCTTGATAGCCGCGGCCCTGTCCTTGAGGAGCAGAGGTCCTCTGTTTCTTCCCCGAACTAGAAGAAGAGGATTGGCCCTCCTTCTTCTTATCCTTAGCACCCGCCTCACGGATGCTTCGTGCATCGTCAACCTCCCTCTCAATGGCCATAGCTGTCTCGACCATAGAGTCCAAGTCTTGCAAGCGGAGGCCCACAATCTTTCCCCGGATGGATAGCTTCAACCCATCCTCAAACCTTCTTACCTTGGCCATATCCGTGGCCACGTAATCATCAGCAAATCGGGCTAATTCCGTGAACTTAGCCACATACTCCATCACCTTCATTGACCCTTGCTTCAAATCTAGAAACTCTCGGGCCTTTGCATGTCGAACGACCGTTGGGAAATATTTACCCATGAAGAGCTCCTTGAACTCTCCCCATGTCATGGCCTCTAAGTTCTTCGAGGCCGTCACCCAATCCCACCACAATTGGGCTTCTCCCTCTAGCTGGAATACAACTAGTCTTATCTTAGTAGCGTCTGAGGTGACCTCCATCGCCCCTAAGATTTTGTTGACTTGCCAGAACCAATGGTCGGCCACCATCGGGTCCGCCCCTCCCATGAAGACTGGAGGTTTCAGTGCTTTAAACTGTTGGAGGTTACTCGCACCTCCATTCCCGTCACTTGCACTAGCTTGTGCAACAGTAGCCGCCATCATACCCATGGTTTCCGTAAATGCTTGTTGATCGAAGACCGGTGGTGGTTGGTTATTGTTCCGTCCACCGCCCCGACGTCCTCTCCTTCCACTTGCCATCTACACACAAGTCAAATGGCAATGGCACAACAACTTAGTATCCCTAGATAGGGATCAAAGTTAAAACGTTCAAATCTTTCTCATTGTCTCACTAGTAGAGCGTATGCCTCCCATAGTGGACCCTTACGCTTTGAACTTTCTCGTTCATTTGCTTTCCCACTCCCAAGGTTAAGTTCTCTAACCCTAGTGTGTCCATTTCCATACACATTTTACCATGCATATAATACACATATCACATATCACATAACATGTAGCAATTTAAGTAAATAACATGTAATGTACAATGAATGCAATGTTCTAGACCCATGCCCCATCAAGCCCTAGGTAAATCGCATACCTATGCTCTGATACCAAGCTGTGACACCCCAATTTCCGGGGGTCCTTTATTAACCGTTGACCATCCGTCAACCCGCGGAAATACTCGTGATAGTCGTATAACCCGACACCACGTCATTCACATGCTTTTAACCGGATTTACCATCCACAAGGTCAATTATACCTCAATTTATGTCCATTTATGTCATAGGAACCAAAGAAAACAAAGCCCAAAAGCATGGCTAAGCATTTTGAAAATTTCAAATTGTTTTGGAAAAACCTTCCGGAAGGTCGACATACACCTACCGGAAGGTCGCTGAAAGAACAGTTAAATGAAAAGGATCAATTTCAAGAGCTTCCGGAAGGTCGACATCAGTAGCAAAAACCTTCCGGAAGGTTCATTCCAGTAGCCAAAACCTTCCGGAAGGTTCATTCCAGAAAACAAAACCTTCCGGGAGATTTTGGCAGTCAAAAAGAAACCCAAGGCAAAACCTTCCGGAAGGTTCATTCCAGTAGACAAGTCCTTCCGGTAGGTTTTACTCCAGTGGCTAAAATCTTCCGGAAGGTTCATTCCAGTGGGCAAAACCTTCCGGAAGGTATTAGCTGTGAACAAGGCAAGCTGGGGTTTTTAGCAAAACCTTCCGGAAGGCCGACATACACCTTCCGGTAGGTTTTCAGACTGTGAGCAAAAAATGGATTTCTTTCCCCTCCAAACCATCCTTAAAGCTACCCCATACACTCCAAACTCATCCAATACATGTTTAATGAGATTTTCCATATAATACACAACCCACACAAGCTCTATCACAATTCATTCCATAATATATATACATCAAAATGGAATTTTGTTAAAGGTTTTACAAAACTCAAACTAAGGCCACAAGCCGGCCCCCTTCATGCTTGATGCTCTCCAAATGAGCCATCCGCCGGTGCAAAACCCACACCTGAAATGTTTTTCCCATAAAGGGTGAGCCACGCTCAATAGGGTATCTCCTAAAGAGGCTACTCCCCAACCTAAATGCATATGAAATGTTCACATGCTATCAATCAACAATCCACAACAAGAATATATTCCATGTTGAAACATGTAATGCCATGCTATGAAATGAGGTGAGACTCCCTCATGCACATCAACCGAGCCCTTCCCGGCTCCTCTACACATGCAAGTGCCAATGTGTACCAATCCGCCATTTATGTTTCACATCAAATGACATTTTGTTCTAGGGTCTTTGTAGGGGTGGATGTTCATGGACTCACACCAAAGGTCACCCGACCTACACGGAATTCATGGACTTCCACCAACGGTTCCGCGTACACCGACACACTTTATGGACTCTTATACCAACGGAGTGCGTATCCAATCACCGGGTCTCTCACCCGAGGGATTTTCTAGCCCTTCTTGCTACCCCAACCCTATCAACATATAAACCATTCGACTCGACTAGGTCATCGACCCATATTACCCGAGCTCACTCGTCATCCACCATGTGTGGTGAAGACAAACAACCATGCACACACACCTCCTAAAATGCGATGTTCCCGTGCATATGCAATGTGGTGCTCCATTGCAACACTAATACAATGTTCGATATGGTATGAGTGACATATGAACATTCTCAACACATTCCTCATATTCCATGGCAAAATCACATCAAAAGCATATAATTCCCATAATACAAATTTCAAGCATGTTATCAACATACTAAAATTTCAAGGCATATATATAAACACATAACATGCTCACAATTTCATATAACACATGAATTCACATTGAGTTCATTTCACATATCCAATCATAGAAATCACATTTAGTAACTTCTAAATCTCCATCCAAGCTAGGATTTCCTTTACCCATTTCAATACCCAATTCACCCAATTTCACTACAATAGGCAAGAGATACATAGGTTATCATCCTACCCATTTCATAAAAACATTATAGGCTTGGAATAAACCTTAGTAGGAGGAAACCCTACCTCTTGAAGCGTGAGGAACGACCAAGGGAAGTTCCAAGACCCGATTCAAGCAAAAATCCTCACTTCTCGAAAATCCCGTACCTTGATCTTCGGTAAAACTTGCGCTTTTTGGTATAGCCGCGTAGCCCTCGATGAGTAGAGCGACTTTAATTCTTGGCTTGCGTGGATTCGAGGTCCGTAGCACCGTAGATCGTGGAGAGAAGGTGAGTTTTCTCTCTTTTCTCCCTCTTTCTCTCTATCGGCTGAAACCGGCTGAACAATGGGGAAAAATCTAATTTTTCCCCCTATTTATATTTTAGAATACTTGGCCCACAATTCGCCACACGTCCTATTTAATTTCGGGTCCGTTTTAATCCCGAAACGATTAAATTTCGCTCCGGTTCAAGTTCGAATTATTTTTATTTTTAACTTGTCTCTAATATTTCCCAAACTTGGAAATTTTATAAAAATTTCGTGTACAGGGTCACCCGAGGCCCGTTCGTCCCGTAAAACGCGAAAAATTTGACTATCTCGGAATTCAACGAAATTTGACGTGGTAACTAGATTTCGCGAGACGAATCCAACGGTGAGGTCCGTTTCGTCATCCGAGTTCTATAAAAATTCAGGTTTACAACCTGTACTGTAGTGGCAATTTACCGTTTTTCCCTTTTTCACAAAAGTTTAAATTTTCTCGGGTTTTACATTCTTCCTCCCTTAAAAGAATTTCGTCCCCGAAATTCACACACTCATGCACACACAATCACACGCATATGCAACAGTCATATAATACTGAATGACTATAAAAATGTACCCTGAATGACCGACTGGTCCACTGGCTCAGCCTGAGGTGTAATGGCGTAGACACGCCCCTGGGTCCTCGAAGTCCCGGCCTGCATGCCCTGTCCTCGGCCTCGACCCATGCCTTGGCCCATCTGGCCCGACTGCGGAGTCCCCGCTCGAAAGGTGGTAGGGGTCTGAGTAGCGCCCTGGAACTGATACTGGCTTCCCTGACCCATGGTGGGGTAGGGAGGAACTAGGCGTGTCTGCGACTGTCCCACTGATGACTGGGACTGAGGTGTCCCATAGCTCTGGGATCCTTGCCTCTGCGGACAATCCCGCCTCATATGCCCCGGTTGGTGGCAATGGAAACATGTCTTCTGGCCCCCTTGGTAGGTAGTCCTGAAGTTTCTCCCGCCTTGGGAAAGCTGACCTTGGCCTTGGCCTTGATAGCCGCGGCCCTGTCCTTGAGGAGCAGAGGTCCTCTGTTTCTTCCCCGAACTAGAAGAAGAGGATTGGCCCTCCTTCTTCTTATCCTTAGCACCCGCCTCACGGATGCTTCGTGCATCGTCAACCTCCCTCTCAATGGCCATAGCTGTCTCGACCATAGAGTCCAAGTCTTGCAAGCGGAGGCCCACAATCTTTCCCCGGATGGATAGCTTCAACCCATCCTCAAACCTTCTTACCTTGGCCATATCCGTGGCCACGTAATCATCAGCAAATCGGGCTAATTCGGTGAACTTAGCCACATACTCCATCACCTTCATTGACCCTTGCTTCAAATCTAGAAACTCTCGGGCCTTTGCATGTCGAACGGCCGTTGGGAAATATTTACCCATGAAGAGCTCCTTGAACTCTCCCCATGTCATGGCCTCTAAGTTCTTCGAGGCCGTCACCCAATCCCACCACAATTGGGCTTCTCCCTCTAGTTGGAATGCAGCTAGTCTTATCTTAGTAGCGTCTGAGGTGACCTCCATCGCCCCTAAGATTTTGTTGACTTGCCCGAACCAATGGTCGGCCACCATCGGGTCCGCCCTTCCAATGAAGACTGGAGGTTTCTGTGCTTTAAACTGTTGGAGGTTACTCGCACCTCCATTCCCGGCACTTGCACTAGCTTGTGCAACAGTAGCCGCCATCATACCCATGGTTTCCGTAAATGCTTGTTGATCGAAGACCGGTGGTGGTTGGTTATTGTTCCGTCCACCGCCCCGACGTCCTCTCCTTCCACTTGCCATCTACACACAAGTCAAATGGCAATGGCACAACAACTTAGTATCCCTAGATAGGGATCAAAGTTAAAACGTTCAAATCTTTCTCATTGTCTCACTAGTAGAGCGTATGCCTCCCATAGTGGACCCTCACGCTTTGAACTTTCTCGTTCATTTGCTTTCCCACTCCCAAGGTTAAGTTCTCTAACCCTAGTGTGTCCATTTCCATACACATTTTACCATGCATATAATACACATATCACATATCACATAACATGTAGCAATTTAAGTAAATAACATGTAATGTACAATGAATGCAATGTTCTAGACCCATGCCCCATCAAGCCCTAGGTAAATCGCATACCTATGCTCTGATACCAAGCTGTGACACCCCAATTTCCGGGGGTCCTTTATTAACCGTTGACCATCCGTCAACCCGCGGAAATACTCGTGATAGTCGTATAACCCGACACCACGTCATTCACATGCTTTTAACCGGATTTACCATCTACAAGGTCAATTATACCTCAATTTATGTCCATTTATGTCATAGGAACCAAAGAAAACAAAGCCCAAAAGCATGGCTAAGCATTTTGAAAATTTCAAATTGTTTTGGAAAAACCTTCCGGAAGGTCGACATACACCTACCGGAAGGTCGCTGAAAGAACAGTTAAATGAAAAGGATCAATTTCAAGAGCTTCCGGAAGGTCGACATCAGTAGCAAAAACCTTCCGGAAGGTTCATTCCAGTAGCCAAAACCTTCCGGAAGGTTCATTCCAGAAAACAAAACCTTCCGGGAGATTTTGGCAGTCAAAAAGAAACCCAAGACAAAACCTTCCGGAAGGTTCATTCCAGTAGACAAGTCCTTCCGGTAGGTTTTACTCCAGTGGCTAAAATCTTCCGGAAGGTTCATTCCAGTGGGCAAAACCTTCCGGAAGGTATTAGCTGTGAACAAGGCAAGCTGGGGTTTTTAGCAAAACCTTCCGGAAGGCCGACATACACCTTCCGGTAGGTTTTCAGACTGTGAGCAAAAAATGGATTTCTTTCCCCTCCAAACCATCCTTAAAGCTACCCCATACACTCCAAACTCATCCAATACATGTTTAATGAGATTTTCCATATAATACACAACCCACACAAGCTCTATCACAATTCATTCCATAATATATATACATCAAAATGGAATTTTGTTAAAGGTTTTACAAAACTCAAACTAAGGCCACAAGCCGGCCCCCTTCATGCTTGATGCTCTCCAAATGAGCCATCCGCCGGTGCAAAACCCACACCTGAAATGTTTTTCCCATAAAGGGTGAGCCACGCTCAATAGGGTATCTCCTAAAGAGGCTACTCCCCAACCTAAATGCATATGAAATGTTCACATGCTATCAATCAACAATCCACAACAAGAATATATTCCATGTTGAAACATGTAATGCCATGCTATGAAATGAGGTGAGACTCCCTCATGCACATCAACCGAGCCCTTCCCGGCTCCTCTACACATGCAAGTGCCAATGTGTACCAATCCGCCATTTATGTTTCACATCAAATGACATTTTGTTCTAGGGTCTTTGTAGGGGTGGATGTTCATGGACTCCCACCAAAGGTCACCCGACCTACACGGAATTCATGGACTTCCACCAACGGTTCCGCGTACACCGACACACTTTATGGACTCTTATACCAACGGAGTGCGTATCCAATCACCGGGTCTCTCACCCGAGGGATTTTCTAGCCCTTCTTGCTACCCCAACCCTATCAACATATAAACCATTCGACTCGACTAGGTCATCGACCCATATTACCCGAGCTCACTCGTCATCCACCATGTGTGGTGAAGACAAACAACCACGCACACACACCTCCTAAAATGCGATGTTCCCGTGCATATGCAATGTGGTGCTCCATTGCAACACTAATACAATGTTCGATATGGTATGAGTGACATATGAACATTCTCAACACATTCCTCATATTCCATGGCAAAATCACATCAAAAGCATATAATTCCCATAATACAAATTTCAAGCATGTTATCAACATACTAAAATTTCAAGGCATATATATAAACACATAACATGCTCAAAATTTCATATAACACATGAATTCACATTGAGTTCATTTCACATATCCAATCATAGAAATCACATTTAGTAACTTCTAAATCTCCATCCAAGCTAGGATTTCCTTTACCCATTTCAATACCCAATTCACCCAATTTCACTACAATAGGCAAGAGATACATAGGTTATCATCCTACCCATTTCATAAAAACATTATAGGCTTGGAATAAACCTTAGTAGGAGGAAACCCTACCTCTTGAAGCGTGAGGAACGACCAAGGGATGTTCCAAGACCCGATTCAATCAAAAATCCTCACTTCTCGAAAATCCCGTACCTTGATCTTCGGTAAAACTTGCGCTTTTTGGTATAGCCGCGTAGCCCTCGATGAGTAGAGCGACTTTAATTCTTGGCTTGCGTGGATTCGAGGTCCGTAGCACCGTAGATCGTAGACAGAATGTGAGTTTTCTCTATTTTCTCCCTCTTTCTCTCTATCGGCTGAAACCGGCTGAACAATGGGTAAAAATCTAATTTTTTCCCCTATTTATATTTTAGAATACTTGGCCCACAATTCGCCACACGTCCTATTTAATTTCGGGTCCGTTTTAATCCCGAAACGATTAAATTTCGCTCCGGTTCAAGTTCGAATTATTTTTATTTTTAACTTGTCTCTAATATTTCCCAAACTTGGAAATTTTATAAAAATTTCGTGTACAGGGTCACCCGAGGCCCGTTCGTCCCGTAAAACGCGAAAAATCCGACTATCTCGCAATTCAACGAAATTTGACGTGGTAACTAGATTTTGAGAGACGAATCCAACGGTAAGGTCCGTTTCGTCATCCGAGTTCTAGAAAAATTCAGGTTTACAACCTGTACCGTAGTGGCAATTTACCGTTTTGCCCTTTTTCATAAAGGTTTAAATTTTCTCGGGTTTTACATTCTTCCCCCCTTAAAAGAATTTCGTCCCCGAAATTCACACACTCATGCACACACAATCACACGCATATGCAACAGTCATATAATACTAAATGACTATAAGAATGTACCCTGAATGACCGACTGGTCCACTGGCTCAGCCTGAGGTGTAATGGCGTAGACACGCCCCTGGGTCCCCGAAGTCCCGGCCTGCACGCCCTGTCCTCGGCCTCGACCCATGCCTTGGCCCATCTGGCCCGACTGTGGAGTCCCCGCTCGAAAGGTGGTAGGGGTCTGAGTAGCGCCCTGGAACTGATACTGGCTTCCCTGGCCCATGGTGGGGTAGGGAGGAACTAGGCGTGTCTGCGACTGTCCCACTGATGACTGGGACTGAGGTGTCCCATAGCTCTGGGATCCTTGCCTCTGCGGACAATCCCGCCTCATATGCCCCGGTTGGTGGCAATGGAAACATGTCTTCTCGCCCGCCTGGTAGGTAGTCCTGAAGTTTCTCCCGCCTTGGGAAAGCTGACCTTGGCCTTGGCCTTGATACCCGCGGCCCTGTCCTTGAGGAGCAGAGGTCCTCTGTTTCTTCCCCGAACTAGAAGAAGAGGATTGGCCCTCCTTCTTCTTATCCTTAGCACCCGCCTCACGGATGCTTCGTGCATCGTCAACCTCCCTCTCAATGGCCATAGCTGTCTCGACCATAGAGTCCAAGTCTTGCAAGCAGAGGCCCACAATCTTTCCCCGGATGGATAGCTTCAACCCATCCTCAAACCTTCTTACCTTGGCCATATCCGTGGCCACGTAATCATCAGCAAATCGGGCTAATTCGGTGAACTTAGCCACATACTCCATCACCTTCATTGACCCTTGCTTCAAATCTAGAAACTCTTGGGCCTTTGCATGTCGAACGGCCGTTGGGAAATATTTACCCATGAAGAGCTCCTTGAACTCTCCCCATGTCATGGCCTCTAAGTTCTTCGAGGCCGTCACCCAATCCCACCACAATTGGGCTTCTCCCTCTAGCTGGAATGCAGCTAGTCTTATCTTAGTAGCGTCTGAGGTGACCTCCATCGCCCCTAAGATTTTGTTGACTTGCCGGAACCAATGGTCGGCCACCATCGGGTCCGCCCCTCCCATGAAGACTGGAGGTTTCTGTGGTTTAAACTGTTGGAGGTTACTCGCACCTCCATTCCCGGCACTTGCACTAGCTTGTGCAACAGTAGCCGCCATCATACCCATGGTTTCCGTAAATGCTTGTTGATCGAAGACCGGTGGTGGTTGGTTATTGTTCCGTCCACCGCCCCGACGTCCTCTCCTTCTACTTGCCATCTACACACAAGTCAAATGGCAATGGCACAACAACTTAGTATCCCTAGATAGGGATCAAAGTTAAAACGTTCAAATCTTTCTCATTGTCTCACTAGTAGAGCGTATGCCTCCCATAGTGGACCCTTACGCTTTGAACTTTCTCGTTCATTTGCTTTCCCACTCCCAAGGTTAAGTTCTCTAACCCTAGTGTGTCCATTTCCATACACATTTTACCATGCATATAATACACATATCACATATCACATAACATGTAGCAATTTAAGTAAATAACATGTAATGTACAATGAATGCAATGTTCTAGACCCATGCCCCATCAAGCCCTAGGTAAATCGCATACCTATGCTCTGATACCAAGCTGTGACACCCCAATTTCCGGGGGTCCTTTATTAACCGTTGACCATCCGTCAACCCGCGGAAATACTCGTGATAGTCGTATAACCCGACACCACGTCATTCACATGCTTTTAACCGGATTTACCATCCACAAGGTCAATTATACCTCAATTTATGTCCATTTATGTCATAGGAACCAAAGAAAACAAAGCCCAAAAGCATGGCTAAGCATTTTGAAAATTTCAAATTGTTTTGGAAAAACCTTCCGGAAGGTCGACATACACCTACCGGAAGGTCGCTGAAAGAACAGTTAAATGAAAAGGATCAATTTCAAGAGCTTCCGGAAGGTCGACATCAGTAGCAAAAACCTTCCGGAAGGTTCATTCCAGTAGCCAAAACCTTCCGGAAGGTTCATTCCAGAAAACAAAACCTTCCGGGAGATTTTGGCAGTCAAAAAGAAACCCAAGGCAAAACCTTCCGGAAGGTTCATTCCAGTAGACAAGTCCTTCCGGTAGGTTTTACTCCAGTGGCTAAAATCTTCCGGAAGGTTCATTCCAGTGGGCAAAACCTTCCGGAAGGTATTAGCTGTGAACAAGGCAAGCTGGGGTTTTTAACAAAACCTTCCGGAAGGCCGACATACACCTTCCTGTAGGTTTTCAGACTGTGAGCAAAAAATGGATTTCTTTCCCCTCCAAACCATCCTTAAAGCTACCCCATACACTCCAAACTCATCCAATATATGTTTAATGAGATTTTCCTTATAATACACAACCCATACAAGCTCTATCACAATTCATTCCATAATATATATACATCAAAATGGAATTTTGTTAAAGGTTTTACAAAACTCAAACTAAGGCCACAAGCCGGCCCCCTTCATGCTTGATGCTCTCCAAATGAGCCATCCGCCGGTGCAAAACCCACACCTGAAATGTTTTTCCCATAAAGGGTGAGCCACGCTCAATAGGGTATCTCCTAAAGAGGCTACACCCCAACCTACACATGCAAGTGCCAATGTGTACCAATCCGCCATTTATGTTTCACATCAAATGACATTTTGTTCTAGGGTCTTTGTAGGGGTGGATGTTCATGGACTCGCACCAAAGGTCACCCGACCTACACGGAATTCATGGACTTCCACCAACGGTTCCGCGTACACCGACACACTTTATGGACTCTTATACCAACGGAGTGCGTATCCAATCACCGGGTCTCTCACCCGAGGGATTTTCTAGCCCTTCTTGCTACCCCAACCCTATCAACATATAAACCATTCCACTCGACTAGGTCATCGACCCATATTACCCGAGCTCACTCGTCATCCACCATGTGTGGTGAAGACAAACAACCATGCACACACACCTCCTAAAATGCGATGTTCCCGTGCATATGCAATGTGGTGCTCCATTGCAACACTAATACAATGTTCGATATGGTATGAGTGACATATGAACATTCTCAACACATTCCTCATATTCCATGGCAAAATCACATCAAAAGCATATAATTCCCATAATACAAATTTCAAGCATGTTATCAACATACTAAAATTTCAAGGCATATATATAAACACATAACATGCCCACAATTTCATATAACACATGAATTCACATTGAGTTCATTTCACATATCCAATCATAGAAATCACATTTAGTAACTTCTAAATCTCCATCCAAGCTAGGATTTCCTTTACCCATTTCAATACCCAATTCACCCAATTTCACTACAATAGGCAAGAGATACATAGGTTATCATCCTACCCATTTCATAAAAACAT